>QUOL01000016.1:0-718112 GCA_009761415.1 Sarcomyxa edulis | reverse complement strand
TTCATTCGTTTGAAACACATCTGGAATGTCGTTTTCCTCGTCTCCTGAATCTTCTACCTTTCCTCTTCCAATTCATCCACTATCTAGATTCTTCAGGACACAATCGAGCATAGCTGCCACCTTTCCAAAGAGAAGGTTTTGGATTGCGTGCAATGCTTGTGGAGACCCTATCCAGAATGTTTGGATCAGTCAGGATCCGATAGACTATCCAATCCATATGGGCACGTACTCCACCTGTATGACGCTACGCAGGGGTTAGATTGTGAAGCTCAGGTCACAGGGACCAATTGGCTCCACTTTCACGAGGAGTATATCGTATTTCATGCGGTGGATGTTTGTGGTCGCAATATGGCAATGGCTCTCGACAAAACCATGCAATAACCTTCGCAGTTCGTCATAAAAACCCACGAAGTTATCTCGCCTTTAAAGTAATTGCATCATTCCGCGCACTATTGTGTCTTCGCAAATCCCCTCTTCCAGACGTAGATGGCAATTTCGCTCAACCTCACGCACTTTCCTCTGCATCACCTCTTCCCACATCACACTCCCACACATCAACAGCTCACTCCAAGGCCAACTTCGGATGGGACACGGCTCAAGCAGCTTTGGGGGAAGAAGTCTAGTGACAGAAGACGCAAAGCTAGCCTGGTCATAGGCATACATCAGATCCGCAGGACATTCCAATAATAACTTTGCACGCTCGCTTTTCCATTACACATATTATCTTTTGCTTCATTCCTTTTAAACCGTAACATCATCCTGCTGGTTATAATACCTAACTTCAAACACACGTTCATCACATGGCTTTATACCGAGCCACTCACATTCATTCTATGAGTAGTCAGTACAGTTACTCTTATATTTCCGCCCAATCTTTTAATCCGCATTTCCCGCAACCCCACTAATAAATCACTACTCAAATACAGCAATTGACCCTCCCCACTCTCCAAGGCTTGCGTAACTTTCTGTTCGGACGATCATTTGCGAGAAATGTGTAAGATAGGGCTCAGGCGCAAACCCGGTCATCACGTGGACCGTGACCTCGTGTGACCATCCATATCTGGAACCCGCACCTCCTTCGCGCCTTCGTGTACATTACGCGTTGTGAGACAATACATTTGATTTGACAGTGTGGAGACTGGAGCTGACATGTCTATCCAGCTTGAGGGTGGTGCTCGAGGACAGTCAGGTGATGTGTAATGATGGTGATAATTGTTAACAGTGTTCAGTGTTGACCTAACTCTTCCCAAGTTTGGGCTGAGGAATTCGAGGATGGGAACTCAGGGATGAAATATACAGCATCCGTAAAAGTCATACGATATACCCGAACTCTAAGAAGTGGTTCCAAATGTCTAAAAGAAGTGCATGCAAGAGAATTAGTTATTGGCATGGATTGACCCCAATTTGGACCACGGACCTGACTTGATCACGTATCTGCACTCCAGGATAGTCTACTGATATTACTTGAATGTTTCCAGATTTTTCTCGAGAGGGCTGCGGCCAGGATTGAGCAGCAAAAGAGAAATTGAGACCGTCTTCGGAGTTCGCCGAGACGCTGCCGAATTCGGCGATGTCCACAGTAAATCGAATCGAACACAGGATTGGGGTCAAATTCGACTGATCGAGCTCCGAGCGTCGATTCTAAAAGCTATTTAGAGGAGACGCTCGGAGCCCTTCTTCGCGAAAAAGACCTGTGGTTGTCTGGCCATTCGATTTACTGCAATTTTGCACCTTGTCACGCTTTTGTCACCGATCACTCACGTGATGACCGGGGTTTGCGCCTGAGCCCTATCTTAACTACCGAAAAGATGTTACCACCGATCAAGTTTGGCAATCCCGAGCATATATTTGATTTTTAACGTCTGTCTTCTACTTCGGAGTCCGGATATCCAGACTTAGGCTCGCGTAGAGTAAGTTTATTCTTGGTACGAATATTTGAACGCTGTTTCACATTGCGAGGCCATAGACAATATGACATCGATACAGCTGATTTGTTAGTCTAATGCATATTCTGAAATTCCGTACTCTTTTCTTCGTATTGAAGTACTCCGCCAGTGCGTAGAAACTCCTCTAGCCACCTAGAAAGGGATAAGTATAAGAATCCCGACCCAACACCGAGCCGTCACGTACATTCCGATATACACATTGAGAATGTCGATCTCGTGATTCATGATGTGACAGACCTCTTCCCTACTCTTGCCGTACTTCACTACTACTATATCGCCGTACCAAGTTTGTCCGAATAGGGCTCGAATGCACGAACTCTCTGCCTGTTTAGCGACGTCGCGAGTTATGAAAACGTGCAGGTCATTGGTCAGGGGATACATCGTTCCTGGGACGTATCTGACCCTAAAGCTGCATGCCCCGTTCGTGAAGATGTGATCGAGAATGGCGAACTCTGGGCTGTTATTGACATTTATCGAGGAATGTTCCAGACGAGCGTCGAATGGCACTGAGCGTACTCCTGCTGTCGGATAGCGCAAGCATCGGATGACTTTGCCGGGGACTTTCACGGTAGCCTAGATAGTGATAGTGAGCGTGAGTTGCGACGAGACTTGTTTTTACTGACTGTGACAGCGTTTCGAGTTGCTGGTTCAGCGGTTTCGTTATCTTGCCGATTCGGTTGCGCGGCATTTTGATGAGGTCCATCGTGCTGATTGAGTAAGTCAGTCAGTGACCGTTATGGTTTCTATCCCGATAGAAAAACGTACGATCAAGAAGTGTACAGCTGTTGCACTCGGGTCCTTTGATATGCGTCTAACGTGTGTTAAGCGTTAAGACAAAATCCCGGGTATCAGCGATAGGAACCAAATTATATATCGCGAGTATTCTCACAGCCTGTTCCCCCGAATATACTCTTCGATCCAGCTACGGGTATCTTGCATGTTAGAACATTGTAATAGGCGTATAATGGATACGACTCACAGTCCAGCTAAGATTTTCACGACCGACGGTTCGAATATCTGGACTTGTATAAATCCGTCTTTCCAGCTACGGCCATACTTGGCTATGAGAATGTTGCCCCGCCAGTCGTAGCCGAACTGCTTCTGAATACTCTTGTTGATAGGAGCAAGAGTAGGTTTACGGGAGATGAATATCCTGAAGTCGTTGGGAAGAGGGAATCCGTTCACGGGAACGGTTTGTAGGCGAAAGCTAATGCAGCCGTGTGGAAAAAACCCGTCCAGGTCTAGGTCTCGTTCGTAGATCTGGTTTCCTCTTGGGATATCAGAATTCGATATGGTCCAAACGGCGTCGGGCGTGCCAGCACCTGTAGGAAAAACCAAACACCTGATCGCCTTCCGCAGTACGTTCTTGTGAAGCGTATTAAGTGGGGAAGCTATGAATGAGGTGTATCACATACATTCTGGCACTCCGTTGAATAACTCCGGACTGAGGTACCTGATAGGGGACGTTCTTGCTCTGTGGTGCCGCCATTTGTCGGTTCATGCTACACACTTTGTTAACGATTAAATCTGCACCGAGTGTCGCGTATCACTCACCACCAGGAATTCGACTTGCGAGACGTTGTCGTCTCGCGGTTTCGACACTGTTTTGTGAGCCATGAAGGGAGGTGACCAACCTCTCCGCATTCAGCACGTCTTATAATCCGGAATATGTTTTGTTAAACTGAAGTAAGCTGCTTACACACCACTCGCCAGATGATCCGCTTCTGATAGAACATGTGTATTTCGTAATTCACCTAGTGGTGTTCCTCTTAGACATATGCGGACTTAGCATACCGTCCGATGTGCGCCACATGTATGCTACTCCGTCTGCTTAACCTCCAGATTGTGCTCCGCTGATCGGCATTGATCTTCTTTGTCATCTGCGTGGATATCAGCCAGGCCCTGTATTTTATGTGCTGGTAATTCGTACCTAGAGCGTTGACATCAGTCCTCTGACATACGCCCAGGAACTGGGATCGATGAGATTCGATGAGAAATATTGGAAGTTGTTCAGCGCTTACCTCCATACGAACGGATCTGCCAATCGCACATACGCGCCCTCTCTTGGTGCCCCGGTTCTCCAATCCAATACCTCAAACGATGGTCCGCGAGGGATTTCAAGCTTTGCACCGAACGCTATATAGGCCAAAGCACTATCAACGTCATTTCTACGGTCGGATATTGGGTTGTGCAATCCTTACCTTTAGAATGTCGTTCGAAGTGAACCGACCAGCAAAAACTATCGCCGATGTACCTTCTCCCCGTCCGTAGACTGCGGATGACTCCCTTTCCGCCTTTGACGCGTCGAAAATCTTCCGGATGGTAATCTTCGAGCCATTTCGAAGTAACCGAATTGGTCGTCTCGTGGTGTTGTGATGATCCTATGGCCAATCTCATGATGAACGTCTGTTGGGGAAAGACCGATATGGCGCATTTCCCCGTGATAACGTTGACTACTGCAGCTAGAGGGTAAAGTCAATGCGGGTCGTCGCTTCGATTAGGATGAGAACTTACTCGAATCCGAACATAGGATGAATCTGAGGGGTTCCCACCGGACTAGATGAACCGTTACCGTCACCGTGTCTGTGTGACCGTTCGGCAGAGGGGTACATCTCACGAATAAGAAAGTGCGCATATGTGGGTCCGCTCTGCGAGACGTGGTTGATTGCCCATCGTTTGGGACCTCTCTCTTTCCAGACTGCATAAGGACGGCCACCTCGAAGTTTTTCGGGTCTCCTGTGGCGGGACAGAACGCGAACCCATTCCCTATGATGACTCGCCCCAGGCTTGTAAGGCCGTCCAGTCGTACACAAATGTCAACGTTATTTGTCGTTTCGAAGTTCCTATCGAAATATTTCAACGCCACCGATCCGCAAATGACAGCGTTCGAAGTGTGAAGAGCTAGCAACAGTTTGGTAGGCTCCCAAAACCATCTATATAGACTGCGACTGGGATCCCATGCTTGGTCGATGTAGAAGCTGACTATGGAATGTATGGCGTAGTTCAAGGTGAAAATGCTGTACAAGACGTCTGGCGGCCAACGAATGAAGAACTTCGAAAGAAATAGTTCGCCTCCCCGACAGAGGGCGGCTTCGAATACTGATACTCCGCGGGGACGAGGCTTGGAAGGTGGCATGCAGACTATCGATGTTCAGGACGGTCTCGATATCCTTCGAGATGAGAAGGGCAAAACACTCCCCTCGCGGAAGGGCGAAACACTCTCCTCTCTGTAGAATGCGTCGAGACATATAGACGATTGAGCGGTGTCGCGGCCGTACTTCTCTGTATATTAGGTAATCCTACATATTTTTACAATCAGCCAATTTGATTCTCAATGGTTTCTTATCTACCCTTTGTCGACTTTATACTATGATGCACTCGTTGATCTTTTACAAGATTACCAAATCTCTCAACGTCCTGATGGATCCGAACGCATATAAATAGTGAATCCAAGGGGAAATAGGGTGCTCTGTATACTTCGTGTAAGCTCCCCTACAAGTCTTCCGCGGACCTTCCAAGCGCTTCAAGAGATGCACACGAACATGCAAGTTGTAAAGAGAGGTACGAGTTAATCGCTAGTACTCGACGTCATTCCTGACTTCTTGCCTCCAATAGACGGGTAAGTTCATTAGCTTGTAAGAGCTCCGTTTGAGACTCACATGCTCGCAGTGCATTGGAGATTTACAATCCAGAAAAGGTGCGTTCCCCGCAAAGCTTCTTTCCATACAACTTGCTGATGTTGTTGCATTAGATTTTGAACCGTATCCGTCAGGTGGATACATTCTCTCTGTATACGTCTACCAATGTGCTGACTTCCGGTGTAGCAGTGCTATGGGTTAGACCGCGTCTTTGTGGATCCAGACAGGTGAGTCACTAGTTTATAGAACGTCACAACGCCTCTTACATCGACCTTTATAGAGTATGTTCCATCGTTGGAAACGGAGTTCACGATCGAATAACGTCAGTGTCTGTAGACGTATGGTTACCTTTCTTAATTCAGTGAAGCAACTCGCTGAATTTATCATGCACAGGATTTGATAGGAGAAACAGCCGCCAATATGGCTGTCATCCATCCTGACTATGCCCGTCTTGGTGGAAGGATAGCAACCACATCACTGTATAAAGGAACAGTCTCTCGTTTTTCCTACCTCGTCCAGGAAAATGACGATTGCATGGGTGCGTCGATATATCTTCTCTTGTCAGCATTGTACGAACAGAAGACACACAGGCTCTACCACGTTTGATCCTTCTTTTGTCAAAACTGTGCTGGAGAATTCCCAGGTCCTGGATTCTACTATCGTTCACGGAAGGGACGCGGATTTCACCTAGTCAGTCTTTGTCGTGCATTGTCAAAAATTTGTCTGAACCTTTGTTCTCTTTGGTTACAGCTTCGCTGTCAAGACACTTGAGCACAGTTATCTTTTACGAAAGAACGGCGGAATCATCGAGAGGCCACAGTACATGTTTATGCGCGTTGCCGTTTCTATTCATGGAGATGACATCAAAAATGTCATCGAGACGTATAACCTCATGTCAACAAAGAGATTCGTCCACGCCTCTCCTACTCTTTTCCACGCAGGGACACCGAAAGCGCAGCTTAGCTCATGTTTTCTGATGCCTATATTGTATCGAAATGCCGAGGATATCTTCAAGACTTTGTCTCAATGTGCTATTATCAGCCGACATGCGGGCGGTGTAGGATTAAACGCCACGGATGTAATTGCTAAAGGGTGAGTGCGATTCGAAGTCACACCTTTCCTCCATCGTCTGACCTGATACGTAGATCACCAAACCGTCACGGCGGAATCTCCGGCGGAGTCGTTCCCGTTCTCCGAGTGTTTGACGCCGCTGTTCAGTGCATGCCGCAAGACGCGGACAAGCGTCCTGGGGCAGCGACAGTATTTCTCGAACCTTGGCATTCCGATATCATGTCATTCCTAGACCTCAAAAGGAACAGAGGAAAGGATGAATTGCGCGCTCGCAACCTGTTCTACGCGTTGTGGATTCCAGATATATTGTGGGTAGTATGTCTTCTGGAATGTACATTGTACTGATACTACGTTTACCTTAGCATGCGCCGTGTCGAAGAAGACCGTGGCTGGTCCTTGTTTTGTCCATCCGTTGCGTCACGGTTGTCCGAGCGGTTCGGCGAGGATTTCGACATCCTCTACGGACGGTTGGAACAACAAGGGTTGTCTTCGCAAGTCTTGCCCGCTAGAACCGTGTGGCAGTCAATCATCACGTCCCAGATCGAGACTGGGGGACCTTTTATGATATACAAAGATGCAGTCAATAGTAAGTGCGCTGATTCCAATCTGTGATTTGCTATTTATAAATATGCCGTGCATCTTGCGGCGTCTTTCTTCAGACAAGAACAATCAGTGTCATCTAGGAACTATGAAGTCGTCTAATCTGTGTACCGAAATTATGCAATATTCCTCCGAAACGGAAACCGGCGTCTGTAGTCTAGCCTCTGTCTGTCTGCCGACTTTCATAGACAAAGACGGGAATTTCGACTTTGCCGACCTACATCGAATAGTCAAAATAGTCACTATAAACCTGAATCGCGTCATCGATTCGACCTATTATCCCGTTCCCGAAGCCAAACTATCCAACGCCAGACACCGTCCTATAGGAATTGGCGTGCAGGGCCTGTCTGATACCTTCGTTGCCCTTTCTATGCCTTTCGAGTCTCAGGATGCCAGAGACTTGAACGCCAGCATCTTCGAGACGATCTACCATGCGTCTCTGGAGGCTAGTGCCGAGTTAGCTGCTATGGAAGGGTCGCACACGTCGTGGAAAGGTTCACCTGCATCGAACGGAATTCTCCAATACGATATGTGGAACGTTATTCCTTCTCCGAGATGGGATTGGGCTTTGTTGAAGAAACTCATACGTCGGCACGGATTGAGAAACTCTTTGTTGGTTGCTCCTATGCCTACCGCGGGTACTAGCCAGATATTTGGTTTCAGTGAAGGCTTCGACCCGATCATTAGGTCAGTTGTCATGTCAGTTCTTCCTAAACCTTCGTATTAACCATTCACTTTACGCAGTAATTTGTATACGCGACGCGTTCTCTCTGGGGAATTCCAGATAGTTTCGCGTGAGTTGGTCGCTGCTTTGTCTGAACTTGGTCTATGGAACGAACCCATGAGACAGAAGATTATTTCGAATAGAGGTGAAGTCGAGATTCGTCGTACACTTTGCTGCATTCTGACTGTGTTCCCTTCTAGGGTCTATTATGGGAATTCCAGAGATCCCGTACGAGGTCAAGGAGGTATTCAAGACTGTCTGGGAAATAAGTCAGAGGTCCGTGATAGACCTGGCTGCCGATCGCGGAGCCTTCGTATGCCAGAGTCAAAGCATGTCTCTATATCTTCGGACTCCCACCCTCAATCAACTAGCGAGTCCTTACCTATGTTTCTCGTGCTGTTTATTATTTCTGACATTGAACGCCTGATCTAGACAAGCATGCACTTCTACAGTTGGAAGAAGGGATTGAAGACGGGGATGTACTATCTACGTACCAGACCGGCAGCTTACGCTACCCAGATCACTATACCTTCAGACGGCCAATCGATACCCCGTTTGGATGGCCGGACAGATTATGATATGGAGCAGTGGATAGAGGACAGGGACCTTTGTTTGACGTGTAGTGCGTGAGGTCTCTATAAGGACCTCTAAGTGTTCCGCCTAGTTACTACCTTCAATGTGATGACCCTGTTTCTACAACGATCTACTAACGTTGAAGTGTCGGTTGGCTCTACACGTTTTTCGACTCTTCGCTATATCTCTGGATGTATGTTCTAAATTGCTGGTCGGGCCCGTTTACCGGTCGTCTCGTGATAAGCCGGAATCTGCATGCCAGACTCGTTTGAATTCTGACACATTCACCTTTCGAGCCATGTCGATTCCGTCTGCCCTAGAGCTCGCCCTCATATACGGTGGATATCCGATGGTCAACCGATTCTTCGCGACATGGCCCTTAGACTCAATATTCTACCTGTCTCGTGTCAGTTTCACAACTCACAGTATGATCCGAGGTTATGTGGCGATAAGATGGGACCATCGTTCTCTGTTATCGAGATGGGTACAGAATATCGACAGGTTATTGGCGGCGTTACGACCTTCGGGGTCGTTCATATGTGGACCTGTCGTGGTCGACTTTTTCTACCGCGGATCTAGCACTTTGACCACCCTCGACATATGCGTCACAACTTCTGACTTTGCAGCTATGACGGAGATGCTGAATATGGAGAATTACAGACTTGGCAGCCAGCCGATGTTTTTATCGTCGTTCCGTCCGGCCGTTGCAGACAAGATATTCTCGTTCGTGTTCTGGAGAGCAGACACTGACACGTCTATTGTTGTGCATTTAGTAAGGGGAGATTCTTTGGAATTTATTATTCAATGCGCTACAAGTACGATTTCTTCTATCTATTCCCGCGTTTCCGAAGGCTGATCCTGTCTCTATGTGGTCCAGCAAATTGTATGAATTTTATAACCTCCGACTACGCCATTTCTGTCTTCCCCCGAAGCTCTTTTATAAATCGGACGTTTTTAGCGAGCTATCAGCGCACTTTCTCGACTACTTCAGTCGAATTCATAGCGCCCTTGCTTCGAAACGATATCGGGATGACATCCGCTGCAACTTTTCCGCGACGAGAGCGCGAGGTCCTGGAGCGACGTAGAGTGGGAGATGCTCTGTGTTGGGTTCTGCCTCATGCTCTATCGTCTGGGCTCCCTGTTGGTGAGCATGATACATTCCAATTTTAGCGGAAGCGAATACCCTGTGTCGCTATCTCTATGACGAATCCTGACCTATATCGAAGTACGCAGTAAAGAAATAGGTTCCGTGATGATGATCGACGACAATGGAAATCTCACCGTGAACGAGCGGGTCCAACGTGAGGTCACTGGTGCTTAACTGCGCCACATGGTGACCACTAAATAGGCTTCATTAATACTGCAGGAAATACCATTCTACATCCATCGGACTATCTCGTGTGCACGCGCGCGCGAGAAACCTCACCATCCCTATTCGGCGCTCTAACATCTTATCTCCCGCGTCGTATGTATGCGTCGATCGTCTTTTGAAAAGGTGTTCTGGAACGCTATACCGCGAGTTACGTCTGATCTCGGAAACTGACGACGTGGAGCCCACCTGTTCTATTCAAGACGAGGTCTCTGAAGGCACTGGAGTAGCCGCGGCGACTTTGGTGGTATGATAACGACCGCGAAACTGGCGCTCTATGATGCCGACTGACACTATCAAGCTGACTCTTTCCATAGCCAGACGCCCTCGTTCTTCTAGGAAGTTATCGACACACGTGACGTACTCGTCCAGTCCTGGATCAGCGGACGGATCATTTGGGGATGTCAGTACTCCTCCGAGATGTCGCTCCAGTGCTGTTTTGAAATTTCCATGCCGAAGAATGCTTTCCGCTGCGAATGACCAGAATTCTATCTGAAGGATCGACGGAAGTATTTTATGGATCGATATCCAAACTCCTCTTCAATGAACAACATCGCTTACCGCATTAGGCCACTCCAATATCTCTCTGTATGTACTGGCCGTTGATATAGTCGTAGACCCCCTTGTATGCGTAACGGCTTCAGAACTAAAGGAAAGAAAGAAAAAAAAAAAAAAGACCCCCGGCTCACTTCGATTCTCTCCATGCGTCTTGCGAATCTACCAGACCTTCAAACATGGGGAAATCCCTTTACACTGTAACAGCGTGGTAGGCTTTTGTAACTGATGCCAAGCACCGTGGAGAGGGAACTAGAGATCGATGACAGTCCAGGAACATTGGCGTACTCATGCGAATATAGAACTTTTAGATTATTGTATATTCCACGAAAAAATCAAAGATAGACAGAAATTACCCGAGCAGTAAATAGATATTCGTATGGCGAATAGACACGCTTATCCTTGCCAAGGCACAGCGACCACGTTGCATTGGACGAACATATACAAATCGATGTAAGCTTCCGCATTATGTCAGCAAATAACGATTTTAAAAAAATGTCATTATCAGGGAGTGCATGGTCTGTCCCGTGCTTTACCAACGCTGATACTTAAGCTTCGAATTGTGCGATGAAAACTTATGGACGGTGATCAACAGTCGATGGACGCAATCGACCCCAGCAGACTGTGAGTGGAGGAGGTGCATTTACCTGGCCTGCGTTGAAAACGACTGGCTTTTCTCTTACTCAGGTCCAATGGATATCCGCTGGTACGTTCGCTGTTATCTACTCCTGCGGCCGTCGATCGATACGCCGAGTTGCGTCGGATACGGAATGGTTCTACTCAAGAGGAACCGAAGTCCTCTTGCTATACCTGCTGGTTGACCAACGAACTCGTTAGTCTTTTGGTCTCAATCGTTCGGAGATAGTCTTACTCGCATGTCTTACAGTGCGATTCCGGTATGCCGTTCTGTCGTCGATGTACCCGCATGGGAAGACAGGTTAGATTCTCTTTCGCTAAAGTTTCATTCACCGGTGAACGTTTTATCCGTAGTGCATGAGCAGTCAAGTAACTGTTCCTCGACTTCCGGAAAGGGCGTTGGGAGATGCTGTAGGTATGTTATATACGAATTTCCACCGAAATCCAAGTCCTCCTTCTGAGCAAGTCTTCAGGTAAAGGCAATTCTGGTCCGGTCCAGACGGGATCCGTTGACATGCAGAGCGTCGCGAATGTTGATACACGTCCTATCGAAGCCTCTATGGAGGAAGTGATGGGCCCGGACAGGTATGCTATGCTCTTTGACTGTCCGGCCAATCCTACTGAAATTGGTTAGGTCGAACGACCCCTTAAATCGTCATTCGGGAACTTTATCGCCCATCGTCGACACCGTCAGACTGATAAATACGTTGTCAAATGCTGACAGGGATTATCTGACCTCCATCCTCCAACTCCTTCGCACCCCTCCTGCGGCTCCAGCACAAACATCGACGGAGAAAGGCGGCACTAAAGAATACGCTGAATGTTCGGACATCTTCACGGCTGAAACTGTCGCTACTGAATCCGTAAGCTACGCTCCCGAGTGGGAATACAATAACATATTTTCCGGGCTGGATAATGTGCGTTGTCTGCCAGCTCTATCCTTCTTATAAGACCGCTCAAGTTCGTACGTTTGCATAGTTCGATTCTAGTGGTCAGAACGACCCCGGTCTAGATTTATTTGACATAGACTCGTTCATGCAACAATCCCTCGTCTCCGAATGGGAAACTGTAGACACGTAACTTAGAGAACAATTGCTGTATGCTCATATCTTGTAGTCCTCGTTTAAAATTGACATTATCCGACTCTTGCTCTCGAAGTACATGGGATTCTAAACTGTAGCTATGTCCGTTCTGCACTCGAGTACGTCTACATCAGATATTCATTTGTGTAGTGAACCAGTAGTAAGAGGTCCTCGAGCATAAATTGCAGGCGCACTAGAACACTTGCTGAGGAAGAAATTTGACGGAGTATGCCATTTCTAAGGAACACGAAGTATCTGATGTACACACTATAACTACAAATCCGATCTAAATTCGACAAAATAACTATGATGTACAGCGTCCTGCATACTGATGCGAAGTCTAGGGTCCAGATGAAGCAGGCGTCGAACGAGGTTGCTCATATCGGGGTCTCTGACGATTGTCTGCGATTATATCAGATTGATGTTCGAGGCACTTGACCAAGACTTACCGAAACGTGTGACAGGCCTGATATCCGTACCATAGCTTCGGAGTTAATGGTGCAATCATCACAGATATACTTTGGAGGAAAATTCGCTCTCGCCGGTCGTCCTTTCGTGAACAGCCTTTGGTTCACCTGTCTGACTGCTTCCACGATTCCTCGAGGGAAAAGGCCAATTACGACTTCGATAGCTGCGATACGTTCTACTGTATCGAAGCTGGAAGCGAATAATGAACGTCCGCTAGCCAGCTCCGCTAGAACGCAGCCGACCGAGAATGTGTCTACAGCGGGACCCCATGCTATGCCTACTCTGATGAGACGTGCCTGATTAACTGCGATTGTGAAGGACGGACCTAGAGTAACCTCTGGCGCGCAATAACTGGTCGTTCCGATCGGATATTTTCTCTTCGTGTCGGAGAAAACAATCGCGTCGTCGAAGTCGACTATCCGAATTTCAACGCTCTGCATTATAACCTGTGACATTAAGACGAGGTCGGATGTCTGTATAAGAGTACAAATGGGTTAGGATGTGATGCATACCTTGTCGACAAACACCCCCGTCGCGTTTGCCTCCCTGACGGTCACGGAACCTCCAGTGAAAAATACTATGTTATCAGGTTTGATATCTGTATGGATGATGCCGACACGATGCATGACTCCACTATATATTAGGTCAATCACACTCGAACATTGAACGAAAACACTCACAGGCTACACCTCTGACAATTTGCCAGGATATTGTCTTGATCTGACGAGATTGAAGTGGCGTAAGAGACGTGTTGTTGAGTACTGCGTTCAGCGACGGTCCGTAGAAATCTGAAACCAAACACCAGCGCTTCTTGAAGATAAATCGGTCGGAAAAATCAGCAATTAAACTGTTATAAATTCATGAGCTCGGCGGTAAGAAGTGTCATACTTTTCGTACCTGGCACTTTTTTCCGGACGGGACTTGAGTCGGTGAACGACGTCTAGCGCCTGTTGAGAAGCAGTTTCTCCTATATCCCCTCCATGAAAGACCTTCACCGCTACGTGTACTTTCCTGACCTTATCAGACGTTTCCCAGACCGTGCCATACGAGCCGGACCCAATCACACGTATCAATTGATCTAGCGAAAAAAAGTCTGTCCATGTCTGCACGGAAAATGGGCTTCGACTTACAACGTCTTTGCAGGGTGTCACCGATGTTGAACGGACCTCTGTGCCATTAGGGATTTGCCATGAGAATCAGAAAACAACGATCAGAAACACATGCCACATACTTGCCTATGCTCATCTCGCTTGAGAACAGTTCGAAGTCGTCTGCGACGACGCTTTGCGCAACGCGTTCTTCTGACTTGGCTTTTCCCATTACTACGGTTCCCACTGTCGATTGTATATGATGAGTAGATACATAGCTGAGATGTACGGATAACTCACCCCTTGGGTATTGGGTGTCGACAGATACCTCTCGTTGAGTGCATTTTCAACGATATGTCTAGTCAGTCTGTCTTTATACTGTTGCCGCACCGCTGCATCTCGTAAGAATGTCAAACCGAAGGGAATGCATTAGGATACGTTGCTGTCGTAAAAAAAAGATGTGAACCCATCGCTATACAAGACCACACATTGGTATAAATCCATCTATGGCTATGCCAAGTTTTGTCTCGATCGTCAATCGCCACACTGCTTGAAAATATTATGCCATCCTCGTCCGTCTGATTACTGCAGCGACCCAATTGTAATCGCTGTGCTATGACATTTAAATCGTGAGGTATCTGACAGGTCAAATGCATCATTCGACACCCCCTCCGAGTCCCATAGGCATTTTCTGCGTTCGCACCTTACGCTCACTCTGTCTGCTATGCACGGGAGACGACGCTTGAGACAGCGTCGTCCCGAACCATTGGTTCCCAGACGTTCTGAACGCTCTACACCGACCTCCAGGTGTGTATAACTCCATTAAAAAACATGCTTACTGGACGTTGAATATTCGACAGATTCTTCTCCAAAATGACTTCGATATCCGTACTTCCTACCGAGACCATCCTCAACATAATGGAGATGTCACATAGAAGCACCATCATCTCGGCAATGAGGACCAGCCGGTCCATGCACTGTATCGGTGCGCGCGCCTTGTACGCCTCAGTAGACGTCAGTGACGCATCTGCGAGAATGTTCTTCAGTACGATCGCTTCCAGGACGGTCCTATCCAATTTCTACGCTCACTTTGTCCGACGACTATCGTTCTCTGTTAGTTTCTATTCCGATAAATTCATCATATTCCCTATCTTTTGCGAAACGCTCATATGCTTGCAATGGCTGCGAACACTGTCCATACTACTGACTCCGGACGACGGGGAGTTCATGCGTGTATGCATGAAACGTTTCGGGATATCCAGGGAACGTGTTTCTTCGTTGACTGCTGCTCGAGCCCAAGGAGGACATAACATGTCGACCAGGCTAACGCTGCTGAGCGTGCACACTATCAGGATAGGCGGAAGTGCGTCACTGATAGACATTGCGTTGCACCGGTGTCTGTCCGAAATTGCAATCACCACTCCTCTCAGTTACGAGGACGTCGACAATATGTTGGAAGCTCTGGCGTCAGTCCCGCGTAAACGCGCTCTGGAAACTCTCGCCATCCGATTGAAGGAGGGTGTGGACGTAGATGCAGTGTTGCGTGGAATATCGGAATGTCTTACTGAGCTTCGGACCCTAACATTGGAGCAGCCCTCAGTCAAACCGGTGGTAAGTGCGGTATACGATGTCACTGTTGCGTCGACATTAACTGTCTATATAATCAGAATATCCTTCTTATTGTCACCGAGTCGAGGAAGCTTTTCCCTCGGCTGAGGAACTTCCTACTTAATAGATACGCTCACGAACCACCACCGTGCAGCTCTACAACTTTGCCTCTGGAAAGAGAAGTTCTGAAGATCCTCGAAAGGATCACCGACTCGGCCCTGTCACTATCGTTTGTGTGCTTCGGCCACATGAAATGGCTGAGATATCTAGACGGCAGATCCTGGTCGATATCAATGGATTGCGAGATGAACAAATGGTGGAGTGAGGGACTGGGTCGTATAGACAGAAGAGAATTAGAGAACGATAGGGTAATGATGCCTGGTCTAACTGCGCACACTCCAGGTCCTTGGAGTATAGAATAGATTTTTCAAAATTCTTAGATTACCGTGGTTGCCGTATTTTGTTTGATTTCGTGCCCTCTACGTTAAACAAACATGTAGCTGACCCATACGCTATCAACAATTACGAACAGTAGTAGCCTTACAACAAGCCGAGTGGGATGGTGTGTGAACTCTGCTTGCTCCGAACACTCCGAACAAATATTCAAAGGCAGACCAGTGTCCAGGCACGCCCATGGGGCCATTCTATGTAAACATAAGGACTCGTAATGAAAATGAGTGAAAGCCAAGAAGTTGGTAAACTGAAATGAGTAATGCTTTGTAAGCTGCAGAACAGTATGGAAGGAACAAGGTAAGCACAAATGAGTAAGCAAGTGAAGTTGTTAAGTGTGTCTGAGCAGGTAATATGAGTGCTAAAAGGTGTTTGAAGAAGAACGAAGAAACTACTCGAAATTCCTTGGATATCAAGTCTTTGTTCCTTTGCTATCTTTTCTCCAAACATTATGCCAGTATGACAGCGATGCGACATTCAAGTTGAACATGACAGTGAGTTCGAAGCGAAGATCGAAAAAAATTGATTGCAAGTCTCCCGATACCTTGCTGGCAGGCTGGTGGTTACGCGGATAGATATACATAGGACTATGGAAGGGTAGGATAGGGAAGCAATGTCTATAGAGTCAATGCAAGTCTATAGAGAGTGTGTGCACCTATCAAGTACTATCGCAACTTCCCCGGGCTACGGAGATCCCGGGCATCTATCCGGATCACGGCCGGTCTATCACACCAAACCGCTTTTCCAGATGTTCTTTAGCACAAATCCCAACACTACTGTTGTTTGGAATACAATGGAGTCTGTCGACCGGGATACATTAGCCCAGAATTCTCCGTAGCTAGAGGGTGTAAATTCTGGTAACGGTGTAGCAGGCGGAAGGTAGGAAAATAGTGTACGAGGAGTTAAAGAAAAATTGTTCTGTTGATAAAAACGTGAAGGTGTGACGAGAGAGGAGAGCTTTGACGGTGGAGCTTGCGATGAGGAGGCCGGAGCCATTTGAGACCTCCCATTTGAAGATGCTTGTCCTTCCGCCATGTGGTTAAACATAAGCGTAGCGACTCTCGATCAGTCTTGGAAATTGTTCAGCAAGTTTTGATGGTTGGGGACTAACCGTGGTATCTTGAGAGGCATCAGGAAACATGGAACCAGCAGGAGATGCAGGTCGAGGTTGTGGAAGGGAATGGATAAAGTCAGATGCATGACAAACTATGCGGTCATCACAAGAATTGTTGAGCTGGAATAAAAGAAGATTGAGAAGGCTGGGATTGCAGTGATTGCAACAACGACCTGGCGTGGGAGTACGGTGGAGATTAAGAACTGTCCAGCTTAACTCGTGAGCTGAGGCGCGCGAGATAGGGCCCGGACGAGGAATAGAACCTGGTTAAGACTGGAGTAGACATCTAGTCCTGTCTCAGGATGAAACAAATCCACGAGAGACAGATGGGAGCAGGCTAGAGAGACAGTGGAGGTAAGTATGGGATTTGGATAGATGCAGTGATGAGCCTCACAAGTCTCAGAGGTGTCCAAATTGATAAACTCCTCCGGATGATCTTCTAGCTTCCCCCAAGACATAGTGTGTGATTTTGGTTCAATTTTGACCTTGGCCTGCCTCTTGAGTTGCTGTACAGCAAGTCCAACAGGCAGCGGAGTTGGACGAATAGCCCAACCCTGTACAACAAGAATACAGGTCCCAATTCCAGTGCGAGTACGGCCCGCACGACCTCAACGCTGATTGACAACAGCGAGGGACTTTGGGCATTCGAAAAAATAGAGTATTTGACGTCAGGAACATTACATCCCATGCCCGCAGCGTCGGTAGCGCACAGTATACGATATTGTCCGGAGAGGAAACCATCCCAACAGTCTTGTTTTGCTTCAGAGATTCCCGACAACTACGCATAAACACAGTCACGTAAATGAGGAGGGAGCGCCCTACGCCAAGTGTTTTTATCCTTGCGGCATGCTTCTTCAGACGCGTGATAGGTGGGAATCTTGGGGACTGACTCTCGTTTGGAATTCTCGTCAAGGTCGGGCGGGAGAAGGTTCAGGATGTCAAGGATTGGATCCTCTGTGTTGACAAGTCGCTTCATGAGATAGAGCAGGTTAGCGTGGTCTGATCCTACGTCAATACCCTAAAATGAGCGGTGACCAAAGCCCAATGAACTCCAGTTAAGATCAAAAGTAGGGGTAGTGCACGTAGCAGTACACATAACAAAGGGGATTTCCTGGCCAGTGAAAGTTTGGAGGTGATGAAGCTCACGGTAGAGGGGATGAAATTCCTCTCCCCACTCCGCAATACAGTGGGCCTCGTCCACAATCAATGCTCAAACGCGAGCACAAAATTTTGCGTCGATCCAAAGCTTCACAAATTGGTCGGAAAGGGCTATCTCAGGCAACACATAGATGAGTTGAGCATGTAAACAAGCCTCTTTCCAGATGCCAGGTGTGTTGGTATTGTCTTTGTTGATGAGGATCACATTGATCCCTTTCTCGTTAGCTTGTTTGACCTGGACAAGAACAATGTAAGTCTATAACATGGTGATTACAATGATTGTAAGTACACACCTGGTCAGCCTCCAATGCCTTCAATGGACAGACCACAATCACTACTTTCTTTTTGCTGAGAGCAGCAACACCCTCAAAAATAAGACTCTTTCCGTACCCAGGCCCTGCAACAAAAATACTGTCATACCCACGGAGAATGCGCATGATAAGGGTGACTTGCCAGTCATCAGGCTGGTACGAGAGCTTGAGACGCAATACAAGCTGATGTTTCGTCTCCTCAAATGTCATTCTGGAAGGCTCAATGCCTTGGAGGCGCGTTGAATGGGGGATCTTGTGTCGACGCAGTGTGCCCCGGGATCAAGGTAGTAATTGAAACGTTTGACAAGTTCTGCGCAGTGTACGTGGCTCTGGAATATCTGAAGGACAATTAGAAGACATATTGAGTGAGATTATTGAGTTTGAGGGTGAATGGAGCAGCAAAAAATGGCCTTCAAGTTTCGGCAGTTGGTGGCGAGGAGAAAAGAAGTGTCACAAAAAAAGTCAAATTCTCGGTGCAGATACTGGGCTCAATTCTTGCCCTCTTCATACAGAAATAGGTTCTACACCAAGGTATTGATATATTCTACAATATGCCATGCTTGGTTTTGGTTTTTGAGGTGTTCTTAGAATCTGGTAACCAGACTTCGAAGACGTGGTGGTGGTAAATTGAGGATCAATGAAGATGCATTTGCAGTATATCCAGAGTTAAGAGGATATATCTGTACTGCCAATTATCTCCAAAAATATGTTGGTATCATAAGATGCGACTACGGCAAGCGGAAAGACACGCTTGTTGAGGTGCTGAGACATGTTTACCAACCCCCTCTTTTTTCGGTTCTTGATTCAAGCCCATTCCACAAAACGATTCGAGGTCACGAGAATATCACGCTTTGGCCTGGGAAGAATGCGGCTTGTTCCGAACCTAGCGGAAGGCATGGAAAAATCGGTCTGACCGATTTGAGGCACGTGAAACCGAATCGGTCCACCGTGGGAACAAATTGGGCGTCCGAGTCGGCCCGAGGGTTCGATTCGGAGGAGGGGCATTATTTCTTTCTCTTCGAGCTCTTCAGCAAAAACTTAGGAGAAGGACTCAGGAGATGGAGGATTTGCCCTCATCCTGGTCAACAATATATGTACACATATTCATCTGCCACCCACAGGCCCTGAGTCTACCCAGAGTCCAAAAGTGGCCACAGAAGAGTCTTTGATGGTTGGGCCTTGGTTGGGCCGAGAATGGGTACGGCTTGCTCCCAATTTGCTTCCGCCTTGGTAATACCATAGCAAAAAATCGGCGCTCACGCGCCTTTTGATTACCATGCTTATGACCTATTTGCCGCTCATGATCATACGCATCACGTGTAATGTGCGTACGAGTAACGACACCGCCACAATAAGTATGATTCTTGAATGGCGACCACTAGCTCTCGTTGGATTCCTCTCGAAAGCAATCCTGATGTGAGCTTCTCACTTCTTTGCCACACTTCACAGCTCATTATATGCCTTCGATAGGTGTTGAATTCTGTAAGACTTGCAACGCCTGTACAGACTAATCCTGATACCGCAATTACTCTAGTGGGCCAACAAAGCCGGCCTCGTATCGTCGCAAGCCCAATTTGAAGATGTCTATGGTCTTGACCCCGAGGTATGCAGTCATAGCATACTTATCAATGGCAAGGGTTCTAGATGCCGCATTCTTCTAGCTTCTTGGAATGGTATCGAAGCCTGTCAAGGCAGTCATTCTGCTGTTCCCCATCTCAAAGGCTCTAGAAGACAAGCGAAAGATTGAAGATGCAGAGATGAGCGAGAAAAGTCATCCCACGATCGACCCTACAGTATTTTGGATCAAACAGACGGTGAGTTTCACACCTTGGGCATGAATGTATGCTCATCATCTGCAGATCTCGAACGCGTGTGGCACAATAGGTCTTCTGCATGCGCTTGCCAATGTTAGGCTGAGACCAACATATTTTCATCTCCTCTTCGGCTGACCTTGTCAATATGTCTAGTCTAATGTAACCTTTGCACCTGAAAGTCCGCTTGCCAAATTCATAGACGGGTGCCGAGGTTCGTAGTCGAAATACGGGTTTGCCCTTGATTTGACATCGTTTCACAGACAAATCACCTGAAGATCGAGCAAAGATCTTAGAAACAACGCCTCTGTTCGCCGACATTCATGCGGAAGCAGCATCTACGGGACAAACGGCTGTTCCAGAGAACCTCGACACAGACTTGCATTTCACGTGTTTTGTTCAAGCTCCTAGCTCCCGCGATACAGATCCTACTCCGAGTACTATGCGTCTCATAGAATTGGACGGTCGTCGAGTCGGGCCTATCGATCGAGGGGCGAGCAATGACTTGCTGGAGGTGTGTGAACGAACTAGTGCCGACGATACATCGATACTGACTCTCGTCCAGGACGTGGCCAGAATTGTGAAAGACTCTTACATCGCAAACTCATCCAGCATGCATTTCAGCATGATATCGCTCGGACCCCCCTCTTGACGATTTACATGTAGACTAGCAAACCACCAAAATCCACAATCTGTAAAAGTAACGAGATAGCATTATGTAGTCTGACTAGTCATACACGGAATCTCAGGTACGCCATTAGCAAAGCAGAGCATCCCGTAACTGTTTCAGATGTGAGTTGAGATTTAGAGCGGTGATTGTATGTGGACGTACCAAATCCGACTAGATACTGCAATGTTGTTGCCTAATACCTGGTCAACTGCGATGATCCACGGTAAGCATGACGAACACACCTTGGAAGCTTGTATAGCTGTCCGTAACCCCGCAATCTCCTGCTCTATCCGAGTGTCGACCTCCTTTATCTTTAGTTCTTGTCCGCTGCTCTCTTCGCGGAGGCGCCCCTTCTCCAGATTCAGATCGAGCCTTACTCCAGCTTGTGTACGCGTGATCTCTTCCCGAAGCCGTTGCTTTAGTTTCTCAATGTCATTCACCAGGCGGTCGTTCTCTGCCTTTATCATGGCCAGATCATTCTTCTCCATTAACTGAAGTTCCGATTTGATCTGGGCAAAATCTACTTGTTGGGTATAATGGTGCTAGAAAATCAAAGTCGATTGTCTGAGCTCGAGGTGAGAGCAAGTGAGCGCACCTTTTCCTGATCTGCCTTTGTTACCATATTACTTGTCATATTTCTGATACTCTCGTCTATAACTTCGGCCATGGCCGACATGATGCCCTCGGCCTGAGCGCGATTCAAGCCTTCACGTTCCAGACGTTGGACAAAATGGTGAGTATCGAAATGAAAGTCGGATCGTATCTGCGATGTTGTGAACGCGCGAAAGTATATCGAAGACCAGACGGGCCCCGGGATGTGTTTTGAGAATAAACGAAGAGACATGGTGGCAAGCTACCAGTAAGACGCAGGTGGTTACTCCTGGCTTCGGGCTTGCTCCGGGCGGGCGTCCCAGTTTGTCGACAACTTCCGGAGCAAACACGTGCTTCGAACCCAATTTGTTTTTTTGAAAGTTCTCCTCCTCCTCCTCCGCTGAGTATCTGCCATTATGCAGAGCGACGATGTGATATGGTCCGTTATTAACCAACAATTTTGCTCTTATAAAGTCAAGTCTGTTCGCTTCGTCTCCTTTATTCACCCTTAGACCTTCTCATTTACCCAATTTTATACAGAACCGTTACTCAAAACTTTTGCAGAAATGAGTATAATGTCACAGGTCTTTGCAATAGACAGTCCTGTCCGCTAGCCAACTCTCGCTATGCAACAGTCCGAGAGAAAGAAGGTGACCACTACGTGCTTTCGTTCGTAAACCCTCAAAGCTTACCGACCGAATAGGCGTTCTATACCTATATGTTAAGACTATCGAACGGGCACACACTCCAGCCCACATGTGGGAACGCATAAAACTATCTACCGACTACTCTAAAGCCCTTGAACAGGTGCATTTTCTTTCACTCTCGCTTGTTACATCTCTTATTATTCTCGGTAGATCGACAACGAACTAATACATTGGCCAAATTTCACAATCCACAAATGCAAGCAGCGCGTAACTAAAATCACTCAATACCTAATCAAAATGCGTCGACTGAAACTACGACAGCAGTACGTGTTCTCGTACACCATCTGGTTGCCTGACTAGCTTACCTTTCAATTCAGGCCGAAACTGATCGGTGTGAAGAAAAAGCTCGACAGACGGGAAGCCGTTCGTGAACGCAAGGCACTCTCAGCCGCCCATCTCGAACGCTCCATTGAAAAAGAGCTGATTGAACGTCTGAAATCAAAAGCCTATGGAGATGCACCGCTCAATGTAAACGAAAACGTATGGCAAGCCATCCTCGACAGAGAGAAAAATGGTGGAAAGGAAAAGGATATGACCGAGGCTGATCTGGACATGATGGATGATGAAACTGACGAGGAGGATGAAGAGGAACTGGAGGAAGAGGAAGATTGGGGTGATAGGGAATTCGTTAGCGATGTAAGTGGTGACGAGGAAGACGATGGACTGAGCGACTTGGAGGATGTTGTGAGTACTCTTCTTTTCCATGTCGGATGCAATCTGATGACTCGGCGTGCAGGACGACGAGTCGATCGACAACATGAATGGTCCTTCAGACGATGATGATGATGATGATGAAAACGGTGCTGACAAACGTGATCCCAAAACAACTCTCGGGAAACGGAAAGCGTCTGCACCAACGCCCAAATTATCGCGGAAACGACCAGACAAGAAACCAAAGAGTTCGTGGTTTCCCTCGTTTGCAATTTTCGCATACTGAAGTCTGTTTTTTCTATTAGAAGGACCAAGAGTGGAGGTCGAGTACGAGCACGAAGTCGAGAGTGTACCACTCAGCCGCTCAGCTTTGGCCAATTGGTAGCCGAGCGTCACTATGGCAAAGTTCTTGTATCGTACATTTAAGGATCTATGCATGGTGTTTTCATTATATTATATGAGGGGGGCTAAGTATTATATAGTAAGATGATAAGACCCGACCAAAGAATTACAAG
Organism: Sarcomyxa edulis; assembly: GCA_009761415.1. Lineage (NCBI taxonomy): Eukaryota > Fungi > Basidiomycota > Agaricomycetes > Agaricales > Mycenaceae > Sarcomyxa > Sarcomyxa edulis. Next base: position 694,776 of record QUOL01000016.1, on the reverse strand, counting down.
GATGTAAGGAAAAACAAACGGCATCTGGAAGCGCATCATTCATTCTTTTCCTGACGCTTTTGTCGGCGAAGTTCTATATCTTTCCGTGTCATTCGCGTTCCTAACAAAGTGTCCCAGTGCACGAAGAAGGGCTGTGCAAAATTTGACTTGATGCCGATGACCTTGCATGAAAAGTGTCAACCTAGTGAATAAGCAAAGCAGTCGTTATAATATTACCTGATGATGAATGTCATGATAATCGGCATTGTTTCCCGTAATCATCTGGAGAGGATCGAAAGGCAGTCTATATCCGCAATGGTCGTCCACCGTTTTAAAAGTCGAGAAGCTGAACAGCAGCATGGCCTGACGCGTGCTCATTCCAGTCAAGGATTCAGCCATGGCGGCACCCAGAGAATCGAGGACGAAGCCTTCGACAGGATGGTTGTAAAGTGAACCAAAAGCATATGGAACGTAGAGTCGGTGATGTACGGAGTGAAATTGTCTGTAGAGAAACTTGTTCACGTGCATTAAGCGATGCAAGAAGTATTGCCAAGTGTCGATGATGAACCTGAAAACGGTCAGTTCATTATAGGGAAGCAGTAAGAAAGATGGAGCACTCACATGGCAGAGAGAAGTTGAAGAAGAGGGACAGCCCACCAATAGAGGTAGTACACGGCGTCAGTACCTTTCCAATTCAGCAACGCTCCTCCGGCTTGCTCCCCCAAAGCCCAATGCACTACATGGGCTAGTCGTCTTGCAATGACCTCCATTTTGGCTCCGTGGTGACGAGCATTTATAGGATCCTCCGATATCCACCAGATACCAAGTAGCGTTTGAATTATCTGCTGCAGAAATACTGCCCACACGACTTGAGTGCGGGTTGCGAGATTGCGCGACTTGACCTCCGCAGAGTCATGAATTCGATACTTTTCCAAAGATTTCCACCCGCAAGTGTCGAGATAGTGAAAGAAGAGGGACAGCGACCAATACGCGAATATAGGCGCTGCGAGGGCGAGAGCGGGGTCAGAAATACCAGAGAGTAGAGTGGGTCGATCAGAATAGTAAAATGGGAGATCTGTTGGCTTTATTTGAGATGCGTTGAATGAGGGAGGCCATGTTGTTCGATTCACGGACATGGAGGTTGGAGAAACAGGAGAAGTAGATTTGAAATTCGAAAATTCACGGGCCATATTATCAGGTGATGAAATATATATTACGCAAGTGTACATTGGTTTGTTGTCTAACCACAGATAATTATCAGAAAATATATAACAGTTACTGCTCGTTCAGATTGTTCAACAGAGTCGTAAGGCATCGTTTCGTAACCATGTCGCCCTAGAATCACACTATTAGCCACTATCAGGTCCAGACGCATGCATGTAAGTACCTTTAAGAGAACACTGAACGTTTGGTCACGAAGCGGTTCGGGAAGACATGCACGTAGTGCCTCTCGTGCTCTAAAAGCCCCAAAGTAAGCGGGTGATCATGTGAAAGATGCGCACGAACCTCAAGTTATCACTAAGTCGCAAATAACACCGCACGACATGCTTGAGCAATCTGACCGCCTGAGTCTCCACTAGTTGGTTCACCATATTACTAAGAACAGTTCCGACGGCGTAAAATCGTTCGTAGGTATGACAAATATAGGTGAGGCCAGTCTCGTCTAGGAGAATCTTCTGAACGATAAAGATAGCGACGGTTTTTGAAAGTTCCGAACCCGTCTCCATTATACGGAGGCAGAGGGGTATAATTTCCGTTGAGAGCAAGAAGTGGATAACGGTGTTGTTGTCGTTTTGCTAGAAATCGGTTGGATTTTGTCAATCATGGAGGTAGAAAATAGGAATACATACTTTTACGAGGGCGCCAATGACTCCGAGGGAGGTGAGACGCAGATATTCAAAAGGGCGTGTTTTGGAGGTGGTATTCAAGAATGGGTAGAGAAAAAGAGGGATGTGGGCTGCAACAGGCTTGGTAAGAAACTAATCCTACGAGACATGAAATACGAACGTACCATTGAGAAACAATTGGCGTGTTTCCGAGTGTGATGCTACGCATTGCAAGAGAGCTAAAGCATTGCATACGCGGTTCGAGACATGGGCGGTGAGATTAGGCGGTGAGAGCAAAGGATACACAGAGACGATCTCTTGAAGCAGAGCCGGCATGATTCCTAAGAAAAAGAGGTATATATGAGTGTACGAGCCCAGTCACCGAAGATGGCCCGTACCAAATGAATGCCAAAGCACAAGTGCCAGGTCGTCGTACTGCTCCCGCTTTTTGCTCAGTTCGAGGAGAGCCCCTTCTCTCAGGTTAGGATCCATCAGCTCTATGACAAGTCCATATATCTTTCCATCTTCCTGTGCGCTGATGTTGGTGTTCGGCCCCAAGTTGTTTCCCATGAACTGGCTTCCTTGGTGTGGGACGGGATGCGCCAACTGGGCTTGTGGTGTTTCAGAGTACGCAGATGGCCCACGTTGATAAGGATTGTAAAGAGAAGTGTGCTGAAGATATGGGACAGGTTTTGGGGATATAAGCCCCGCCATGGTCGAGAACGACAACGAGCACAACGAGCACGACGAGCAGAGAAGAGGCAAGCCAAAATAATTAAATATAATCGACGACTTATCCGATAAATTACACAAAACTCGAAAATAAAATTACAACCGTGACAGACAACCAACATGTACAGATATCCTTCCCTCGATGCTCCTAATCTCGCAATCCTGCAGCGTGATGTAAAAGTCCCAGCAGTTTGTCCTGTTCGTCTCGTTAGCATAGGACAAGCTCAGCGCTCTTAAGATGCGTACCTTTTCTTCTTCCGAGTCTGCAAACATGGCCCACGGACCTCGTCCATCAGTGAATTCAATGGCAAACGAATGAGGTATAGCTTCTAGATCTTCAAAGCCTTCATCCCATTCTCTCAAACCACGCACATGGCCACGGAGCTCTACTTTGTCCAAAATTTGTCCTAGATCCTGCGTAATCGTCAGCTCTCGTCCAAGATACTACCGTCGTGGAAGCTCACCTTGGGGCATCGGTAGAAGAATACTACAGTTCCAATAAACTTGAAAAATCGCCTTTTCCACACCAATGATTCGCTTGTCTGCATAGTCACCCAGCCTGTCACCAGAGAATCTTCTTTCGCGTTGCTTCTGACCTTGGCCTCCACCAACTTGATACGTGCCCTTCTCTCTTCCTCCTCTTGCTTTCTTTCCTCTTCGGCGCGTCGGACTGCTTCTTCGGAAAGTCTCATCTGCTCTTTCCGCCACTCTTCAAGTCGTCTGCTCTCCTCCAATCGTCTCTCCTTGTCTGCCCTCTTTTTTTCTTCGAGTTCCCATTTCTTCCTCTCTTCCTCGTCTCGTTCCTGTTGCTCTTTCTTCCTCCTTTCGATCATCGCCCGTCTGAGATCTCGCTCCAGTGAGGCCCGTCTCAGCTGCTCTTCCTCTATCTCCTGTTTCAATATTTCTTGTTTCTTGTGTTTCAATCGTGCCTGTCGTTCGGCCTCCTCGCGAATAGCAATCTCCTCTTCAATCTGTCGTTGACTTTCAATTTCTTTTCTTCGACGCGCCCGTTCGGCGGGGTCTCGGCTAGGCGATGATTCCGGTGTCCATTTCCCGCGAAGAGAAGACATGTGGATAGGAATAACGGTGTTCTGTGAAGGAGATTGGACGAGTTCCTGAGGTTTGTCATCACCATGGTTTAGAATTACCTCTTCAGAACTGAATGACTTATTGATTATAGCAAATTCCGACAAACTGCTGGAACGAATTTTCCCTGGGATGTCGCGGGGAGGGATGGCGTGAGTGTGAAGAGCCTGGGAAGACGCATTGCGAATCTCAGGATGCTGCACGAAATATACATCTTTATCTTTTGGTGGTATCGGAGGTGGCGAATCGTCCAGCGTTTCGTCTGGCCTCTTCTTTCTACGTAGGAAGTGAGAAAACATGCCTGTCTTCCCTGTCGAAGCTGGCGGGGGAGAGTATGATGGGGTTTCAGAGACAGATCTGCGTATGTGCATGTCCAACGGATTCGGTAACGCTTTCTCGGTGACGATGGCTGATGTTTGGGATACTGAGCGTCCCATTTGTATGAAAAGAGTCGAGTCTGGATCTGCAAGAGCTTTGTGTATTGCGGCAGTTGTCAGGTTTCCGAGAGAATCAATTGTCAAGGTCGCCTGGTTTCTCTACAAGCATGTGTCAAACAGCGCCCGACACACAATAACGCTCAACTTACTTTATATAAACTTCCCAGTCGGCGTGATTGCACCAAAGCGCGCGCTATTATAACGTGTATCTATATGAGCCTTAAGACAGTGCGAAGAGAAACGCGACGCACCTCTGCGCACACCCGACACTGACTCTGGAATAAAGTTGATCAAAATGAAAGATTGTTCTCCCTTGAATTCCTCGCGATAGAATGCTATGAAGATCTCATCCAGGTTGTCGACCTTGCTCTTAAGCTCCGGAAGACCCTGGTCGCCAGTAGCAAAGAGGTTCAATTGTTCGGGGCCGTGCTAGGAAGGATCATTTTAGTTTTCCGTTATTGTCACCGCGACCCATTGTCTTCAAACAGGGCCATATGGGCTCACATTATTCGTGAATTGCAAAAGAATCCTGTACGTTTGAATACTAATAAGACAAGGGCTCGAATCGACGGTTCCCACTGGACTTACCAGTTCAATTTGTTCTGCGTGACTTCATCATAAGCTGTCATAAAGTCCTGGGTATGAGAACCTGCGGTCGCCATGGGTATAATTTACAGAAGTACAAGACTAGTAGAATAGAGTGCTGGTAATGCAGGTCGGTATGAAGTTACATGAGAAGATCCCAAGTCCGAGTTCTCCACTGGAGACGTCGATCTGTGGCTGTGCAGGTATATCATGATGTGGTAGCTACTGCGAATCGTATATCTGGAACTCGGATTAGAGCCCCTCACGTGTGTCTGTTCTTCGCATACGCCAGAGCTCCAGGGCCATCCCTCTCTTCGTCAAATTTATACATGGGGAAATCGAGGAGAACTGACTTCTTTATAAGGGCTGGTAATCGTTGATACAACACCGGAGGTATAGGTATCAAGATGGATGTCCTTTCCAAGTATGCTTTGTAAGATGTCCAGGCATGAGGGTGACCTTGACCGTTTTGGGAAAAAGTCATCAGATAGAACTTTTTGGCTTGAGGTTTTTCCGCGGTAGGCACGCCAGAACCAAACATAAGAAGGCTGGCACAATAGTCAGTGATAAGTCGACAATGAAAGTACGTCACATACATGACAGTGAATATAGGAGACACAATCGCCCCGTATTGTGCAGATTTAGAAGCCGACGAAAGTGTTCCGTCCGTAGTCGGAGAAAGACATAGAATCCAGATGCCCCACCAGCACATGATCCTGGTGATACGTCAATCTCTACAGGACGTGAAGTTGTTGCATATACATACTCTCCAAAATAGGGAGGATGACGTGACCACGCCCATAGGCCCTTCTACAGAAGGGAGGGATCTGGATTAGCAATGTTGCGCATGAGAGGTCTGTATATTTCTTACGGTCATGGGAATGTCCCGTGGGTTTGCCTTGTTGGACTTGTAAAGATACTTAGGCAGTACCCAGATTAGAAGGGGGTAGCGAGTCACCGAAAAAATTCCGTACTTTCTGGATATCTGCTGTTGTCTCGATAACAAATCCTAACGCCCACAGAATAATCCCGGCGATATCACGCGAGGTACCAAAAGAAGGATTAGATCCGCCCGTAGAAACGTCCGATATAGCTGGTGAATTGAGGATGACGAGTGGGAGTGAGACAGTCCAAACCCAGACGATTTGACCTAACAAAAATATATGAATATTCATCCGTAGACACGGGGTATTTGATCGGCTCGCCAATCCAGAACCCTGAGCAATGGATGAGCAATACAGATAAAGACACATTCGAGGTCGAAACTTACCAAGGAATTTGAGAAAGTGGGACCTTATATCATCGAATCGTGTATCAGTACCAGTTTTCAATACGCGAAATAAGAGGAATCCTAGTCCGCTGTGTCAGTAGCTGCGACGGCTGAATTTGTGCAACATCGACATACCAGCTATTCTCACAGCCCAGACCATGACTAACACGCTGCTGACGACATTGCGGGCGTAGAAAGTGTTCCCGATTAAGAGAGTAAGAAGAGCTGCGAAGTCGATAAGCTGTGTAGCACGACATAGCGATATAAGTGGCACTCGCCCAAAAGAAAGAAATTAGAGCCTCCTGTAAAGTCGGTGATCTTGTCGAATTGAAATGTCCAAGCAATGAAGAAGCCCAAAAGCTGGTATCCAAGTGTAACCAAGATGGTGATGCCGAGATAGAAGGAGTCGAGAGCATGAACGGGAGCCATGAGGGGCTAAGGAGAGAGTATCTAAGAGTATCCAGACGGCCAGCCGTTTATAAAGTGAATTTTTCGATCGCGATGCTGAAGGCAAACGATCGGAGCCAAAAATGAAATGAAATTGAAATTGTTCATTCCATTGGCCTGGTAACGTAACAGCTACAATGTACCACCCATAATCACCAACAACCCCATTAATTCAAATGCCGTCCCCAATTAATCCAGTATGACAACCGTGCTTGCGACCTTACTGACTCATGTTTTTGCATCACCTCCAAGACACCTCGACAGAAGGTGCAATATGTCCTTCTACCGTCTGATCCATCTTCCAGTCCCTAAGATACAACGAACAGTCAGATTCGAGCTTAACTTATTCCCCCTAGAACTCACCTCATAGATGCTCCGCATCGCTGACAACATTTTGATAAAAAAGCCAATGTACTTCGAGTTGTCCTCGGCTAGAGATGTGCTACCTCTTGCCTCTTCGGTCAAGCTTTCCTCTAGGTTGTCGAACATGACTACAAGTTGCATCAGTATCGGTATATCCATTCTTGACTCGCGCGACTGACCATCCAAGAATGATGTTCGACAAGCTGTGAGTTCGGCTTCGGAGATTTTATAGTCGTCGCCTTCTGGAGGAGGAGCCAAAGGTATAGTACGCAAGAGTGGATGTCGAAGACCATCCAGGGAAAACAGTAACGAAACATATTCGTGCTCAAGGGTGATCCTATCTGCTGCCATTGATTCCAGTAGAATGTCCATGAATCGATCTGGGTAAGTCTGATTTTTTTGTTAATATCGAACTGACATCTTGGATCCAGATAGGCTAACCGTATACAACATCGGACTGAGCTGAAGGAGAACTAACATCGATTTCAACTCGACCCGTCGACGCCAACAATCATCGTCGATCTGTCCCCATGGGTGAAGATCGAGATAGGAAGACCAAGTCTGTGTGCTGATGCTAAGTCAAAACTTCGTCAGTCATAATGAACACATACTTTCTTCCCATTCTGAATTACGACGTTGGCGCAGCCAAGCCAACAATCAATCCAAAGATGTGTATCCTCGGTTAATTCTTTGAGAGCCTTGGTTTCAGGGGGCTTTCGAAAACATTTGCTGACAGAACGAAACACTAGTGGGTAAAGTCTGGAGTCGATGACCTTAAGAAAAATGAAGATGTCAGATCGCCTCATTTAAAAGAACAACTTACCTCCGAAAGCACCGAGTCTTTGGCTCGTTGTTCTGATGCTCCTGGTGTTTCCGCGTCCAAAACTGCATTCAGATCTGGGTCATCCCAATTCAGATCCAATGTCCCATATTCGTCTTGACTTTCTTGCTTAGCGTCCGTCTGAAGTAGTGGCCGGGGTGGAGATGGCAAAGCAATAGCTCGAACGTTCAGAAACGATTGAATCAGCCTTCCGAGTTCCCGACCAGTACGAGTTCCTGTGTCAATCCTGGCTCTCAAAAACAAATCGATAACTCGAGCTGTCGAGGAAGTGTGAGAACCTGACGTTAGACTCATACGGATCAAGAACTCACAAATGAGTGCCGGATCTGGATAACCCCATTCTTTATATTTCCCAATAATGGTTCGAACAGCCCGCAAGAGTACTTGTACCATCAACACAAGTCGGTCCTTGGTCAATGTTTCCGCAACAAGACTTGTGTCGAGGCTCAGATGTGGATCCTTCGCCATGTGCTCCCGGATAGCAGCTACAGTCGCGGCCTTGTACTCGTCTACCAGACTATTCACCATATCTGTCAACCAATTCCAAACCTCTTCAAGAGGAATTTTACGAGGAATCATGAGACAAGCGAAATACATCATGCCGCGAATGCAAGCTATTCGAGTGCTATCGTCGGCATCTTTGAAATCGACATATCCGCGTGCTTGGATCAATCGGGAGCGAACATTAGAGGGATCAAGACATACGGCAACAGCGATCGCACTGAAGCGGTTGTAAAGCATTGACCTTTCGCCTAGCGGAGCGTCTCTGGTGAACGGCACAGATCCAACTGGTATTGCAAGAGAAAGCAGTTTTTTTGTCTTGGAAGAGAGAGTCCGCGGCCGCTGGCTTGCATCATTCGCAACACTTTCCGAGTTAGCAGCCTGGACGATCAATTTGAGGAATAGATCAAACGCCGTATCAGTATTTTCATGACGAGAGTGCAAATTCCAATCTGAATAGCGCATAAACCCCGCAAAGTCAGGGCGCTCTTGCCGAAGATTTCCAAATTTTCGGCTTCGAAAAATTTCCACAAGTTGGTTGAACATGACTGAAGCATCGTCGAGTTTCCAATGCCAGCGACTCCAGAGATGGAAACATCTAGAGGTAACGATGCCGATATATTGATCGCGTTTGTCCAAACTGCTTGCTGAGAGATGGTGTTCGCTCTCCGGGTGCGAGACCAGTCTGATTTGCCTCAGGGCAAAAGCTACCATGTCCCACGAAGAGGGAAGACGAACTTCGGATACTGACATCCCCAGATCAGAAAATTGTGAAAGCCCGCAAAGGCCGAATATTGTTTGCCAGGTCCCCTCGCTAGCCTCCAGATTTGATTGTTCAGGTCGATCGTTGCGCTGCATCGTGTCAAGCACAATTTGCCACAGTGGATGGGCATCGATGACCCTGGAAGTTTGACCGCCCCGGGGCATGAGAAGATGGATCAAACATACCCACACCTCGGCAGCACGCTCTGCGGAAGATAGACTTGTTAAACCATCCACATGAGCCCGAACCGAGTCCATAATCTGCTCTAAACTGAACTCCAATAGATGTGCCACGACCAAATTGACCGAGTTCACCAAAGGACTACTGTCCGACGAAAGTTTGACCCCTGAATCAGGAAGGCGATATCCAAGCCGAATCAACACCTCGACAGTGAACCATCCGCCGGCGAGAGTCATCGTATCCATGGAACTCCCTTCCAGTTTCAGATCTCGTAAACGAGTGACCAGTCGGGTTACGTGATCTGTTCCTGTAGCTCGGAGTGTGGCGCAATCATCCTCGCTTGAGCAGGAGAGAAACCATGATATCAATTGGCAAGATGCACGCATAAGACCTTCCCAATGCTTGCACTTTTCCGGATAATCGTCTTCAGGGAGGCCGGTCATGAAGTAGAACAATTGGTCACACATGGTCCCCAACGAAGCGGCAAATTCGGCAAGTGATAATTGTGGCCCTATGTCGAGTCCTTGCGCGGCATATGCTAATGGAGTCGTGACTGCAGTAGAAACGAACCCTGCAGCCGCAGGCAGTTTTGAAGGCGTTATAATCTCTATTAGTTCCCGAAGGCGCCCCATACCGATATAAGTGCTAGGTAGGAAAGCCATGCCTGAGATTATGGGCGTTTCAGAGTCAATGTCGCGGTATCGTGTGTCAGGTACAGTTTGTGGTGTATCGATGTCTTCTGGCGGCCGAGCAGGCCGCTCCTTCCGCCGTGATGGTGAGTGCGCATGAGAAGCCGTGGTTTGGGGGAGGGGGCGATCGGTTGACTTGACCCAATCTTGCGAAAGAGGTGCCAATGCGGTGCGAAATCCTTCGTCTTCGATGTCTATAGTGACCACTCGAGGTTTTCGTCGTCCAGTGGAGATATGTGAGCCTGTGCTATGAAAGACGAAGACGCCTTGCGCTTTAGCACGCTGCCGCCGTCTTTTCTCCCTGAGCCTATACTTAACCGCCTTCAGATCCTGCTCTCCGAAGATTCCGAGAACTTGCTCCATCTCAGATCTTTCTGTATTCCCGTCTTCTTCCAATTGTCGATGGGTAGAAGAACCTCCACCAGGATTACGACGTGCAGAGATCTTTCGAGGTTTCGCCTGTTTCTCGAACGGTAGCAGAGTCTGTCTATGAGTTCCGTGTTTCCTTGCTCCACGAGTGACGATATCGACTCCGTACTTTGGAGTTCGAGTTTGACGCACATGTCGTTTGCTACCGTCGTTTCGGCACTGTGTCTTCCGTTTTCGTGTCTGTCCACCTATAATTGTTGACCTTGACAACATGTAATCGATGAGACTCCCTTCTCGAAGTCTTTTGTTCGCCACCACTGCACCGTTCTCCCGGACCTGGGCCTGTATCTCGTCGTCACCTACTGCATCATCGCTACTGCTGGAGCTAGCCTCTTCACTGTCCGAGATGCTGATGACAGACGAGATGGGTCTTGTTTCCCGCCTCAAGCCGCCTTCATCGACATCGCTATTGTCATGGGACAATGATAGAACGGTAGCACGTTCATCGTCCGAGCTCTCCGAGTCTCCTCTGATGTCTTTGATGTGCCTAGGACGCACTGCAGTCATTGTACGACTTTGCCCAGGGAGCAGGGGGCTCTCCTCGACTTCTTCGTCGCTGTCCAGTGTCATTAACCGCGGTCGTTTGAATCGTGATTTGTCTTGAGCGTTTTGGAGCTCTTTCAAGAGCATCACACCCGGCATCATTCTCCTAGCAGCCTTGAGACGTTTTGCGTCTTTCGAGTTCAAGTAGGCCAGATCTGGTGTAGAGCTAGGCGAGCTGTTCGAAGAGTGATGTGCCAGGGAGTAGGGTCGTGGAGGAGAATTGTCATCATTATCATTATCACCAACATCATCAATGATGATAGCAGTGTCTCGTGTGTTCCGTTGGATGTCTTCAGTGTCTGATTCGTTACCGTCAGGGTATCTACTCTGGTCATAACCATGGTAGTCCTCGCTCGGCTCAGGTAGGGAATGAGTGCGAGAGAAACGTGGAGTAGCCGCGCGTCGAACCTGTCCGGCTGCATCTATCGCTTCTCGTCGTTCGGCGCTGATTTCTGCGTCGCTCACATCACTTGTATTATTCTTGTGAGGACTAGAGAGTCTGCGAGAGCTCCCCTGAATAACAAACAATAAAGTCAGATCCAGGCCTTCAGGGCTTGGATTGAATATCTAAATCAGATTACTTACCGTTGAAGATCTCTTGGTATCTCTTTCGTTTGACAGGAAGCTCTTCGAGAGTGGAAATGACCTGGCTTTCTTCTGCTTAGCAACCGCCTTCTCCTTGTCCCTTTTTTCTCTAGCTATCCTTCTTGCTTCTTGCTTTAGTTCGAGTGTCTCTTGCGCCTCTTCTTCATCCGTAGTAGGCAGATCCTCTAGAATTTTGGGGTATGCCCTCTCCGTGGATTGCCCACGGTGCGCATTGTCCAAAATCACGCCTTGACTTCTACTCTGTGTATCGCTCTGATTTCGCATCTTCCCCTTCCTACGCCTTTCCAGGGTAGCACACTCTTCCGCATCCACCATCCGATCCGGCTCTTGGGTCTCATACTCATTGTCATGCTGATGGTGCCGTCTTGGACTCGTCAATACGACCTTTATAAGAGCATCAGGGTTAGATCGCATTTGTCGCTGATACATGAGTGCATCGAAAGCATAGGGTTTCAGTTGCTTTGCTTGTCTTCGGCGAAGAGAGTACCCTGATTGATTATCAAGCTCGTGCTCATCGATGTTATGCCGCTGAGCAGGAGGCCAGGGTGGTGCAGGTGTCGGAGATACAATGTCGTTTCTCCGCGGAGAAAGTGGAGTGAGCGGCGAAGATGGGAGAGACATCGTTTTATGTGGTGTGACAAATATTTCAGATCCAACATTTCGGGAAGGTGGCAGAGAATTCTGTCGGTCTTTGGGAGTGAAAAGGCCGAGAGATGAATGCGAAGGTGAAGAATGTATATGTAGAGAGGGTGCATCTTGTGGGGTTTGCCTCAAAAGGTCTAAGGGGTCATCCAGTACTGATGCCACAGGGAGGGGTAACAAAGGAGAATGCGGCCTTGGAGTGGTGGGCAAAGAGGTCCATAATCCAAGCGGGTCCACCGATGGAGAACGAAGTCGAGGTGCACTGGAGTTCGCCTGAGTTACTGCAGGAGAAGAGTCGATTGTGCTATGTTGATCTTCTTTTGGAAAAGTGGGAGAATGACAATCGTCGTGAGACTGCGTCACACCGGTGGTATATATAGGGCTAGCCTCTAAGACTTCCCGGTCGGTTTCGTATACGTCCTGGACCATGTGCCATGCACGACCTCTTTCATCAGATAAGGTTGGCGTATGTGCCAGTGAGCTTGAGATGGGTGATTTACTACCGACGGGAGAGCTAGACCTCGGAACAGTTCCGGATTGGGAGCAATCAGGAGTGGCCATTCGAGCAGAAGCTGGTGCTGGTCGGTAATTGAGCTGCGTATTTATTAGCAAGACTGACTAGTTTGTGTAGGAAAGAACACACCTTGACGCGTTTTCTGGGGGAAAGAGGGAGGTCGCTGTGACGAAAGCGTTTTTGAGGGGACTGGGACCACCAGTAAGAGGAGCTCGCAGCTCGTTGCTCTTCTTGTTCTTCAACATCAGATGTTTCGACAATTTCGTCGTCGTCGTCGTCGTGAATAGTGACGGGAACCGTGAGTGCGCTGTTCTGAGCGACGGCAGATGGGAGCATGAGGGTGAAAAGGTCACTGTCACGTGTCCGTGACGCGACTCGGAACATTCATTTTATGGTATTTTACACGAAGTTTCACGAACGTTACGTCAAATCAAGCATCAAGTATCAAATATTTCCGCAATCAACGAGCGCCCTAACACCAGCAGAATCTATGAAGTTAACGCGTATCAGTCGAGTCAGAGCATAGTCAGAGTCAACTCACTTTTCGTTGAATAACCACACAACATCTTCTTCCGCCTCCTCCCCATACCACTTGAAGGACGCTAAATGCTCTTCCAGAGGCTTTGTCTCTCCGCCCAATTTTGCAGCTATCTCCTTGAGCGATTTGTTCAAATTCCAGACCTCTACCTCCTTCATGCCGTGCTTCTCAGCTGCCTCCAAGACCTTCTCCAAGACCCCTTCGAATGTATATTGGGTAGCTCTTATCCGCGTTACAATCAATGTCGGAGGAGAAGGAGGCCGTATGTCCATAGCCCAAGTGGCAAACACATTTGCATCCCTTCGACTCACGACACCAAACGTCTGGACTAGAACCCTCACGCTTTCGACAGCAAGCGCATTTTTTTGATGCAGAAACGCCCCCGTACCTTCGTGTGGTAGATATGTGAACAACACCTTTCCAGTATCCACTTGTTCAGAGACAGATACAACATCCTTCTTGATCTCCTCAGTGTCTGCTTTCCACACTTTGTCCACCCCTGTTTCATCCAACCACTCCCATCCATCTTCATCGCTTTCACACTCTTTTTTTTGCGATCCTTCAACTTCACCAACTCTCCACCTTGTTGACTCTACATCCCTGTGTACCCATCCGCCGTTACGAATCATGGGTAACGGCCCACAGGATTCATAGAACTCATGTCCGACGTCACTCCAGAGTGCAGAGAATCGTGCATAGCAAAGTGGGTCCACTTTGGTTGGAGGCGCACCCCATACATCAATCGGAAAACGCGCTGGAAATGAGCTATCAGGTGCAATCACCCAATGCAGTAGAGACATCATATGCCTGGCATATCCGTTCTTCCGCTTGGAGAGCGGTGTATAGACGGATGCGATGCCATAGCATGTGACCTCTTCGACTGCCGATTGTTGTGATGTATCAGTTGGGAGCTTGGGACATCGAATAGCAAGCCCTTTACGACGATACCTTCAACGAAATCATCACTTGTCAGCATTATATCAAGTTGTTTTCGGAAACACGGAACCCACGTTTCGCATGAGCATGCAAAATCCAAAGTGGTTGGGCAAGTTCTAGGAGCCAAAACCCTACACCCCGAGTAATTATAAGTCTTCGATATTGAAGCTTGAGTGTGAAGAAGTTTGGACATACCAAGTTACCAGTTTGCCATCTTTAGCAGCCTCGAAGGCATCGCAAGTAGCGTCACGTAGAAGGTACGTCTCTAAAGTCAATCCGGTTCCCCAGGAATGGAAGGACCTTTTTCTGGATTCTATAACTTGGTCTGGTGTTGCGGCAAACAGGGTAAATGATGATAACGGTGAAGCCATTGTGGTCTCAGGCAGATACCTCTTGAATAGGGCAGAGAAAGTGCAACTGCGAGTCGAATGGGTGCAAATGGCACTGGGTCGTTCAAGAAGGTTGTTGAATGACGATCATCTCAATCTCTCAATCCTAAGTGATCAGTTCCTCTAACCAACCTCTGACCTTCAGGAAGTGCATCACTGGAACTGTTAGTACAACTTTCAAGGATGGCATGCAATTCCAGAGCAATTTTATTTTCATATGTTCCGAAGACTGAGTAAAAAGAGTATATCCACATACCTGTCCCTAGATCCTAACACCAGCAGAACCTACAGCATTGACCGTGTAAACGTTGGAAAACTCAACCTCGATGATAGCAATCAAACCAACGCACTTCTCGTTGAATACCCAGACGATGTCTTCTGCCACCTCTGCCCCATACCATTTAAATGACGCGAGATGTTCTCGAAGAGGGGCCGTTTGGCCACCAAGTTTGGTTGCCAATTTCGCGAGTGACTTGTCCAAATTCCACACTTCCACTCGGTTCATACCATGTATTCTAGCTGACTCCGTGACCTTCTCCAGGAGGGCCTCAAATGTGGTTGGCGTTGCCCGAATCCGCGTGATAATCAATGTCGGGGGCGATGGCGGCCGTATATCCATAGCCCAAGTAGCAAACAATCTTCTGTCCGCTCGGCTTACAACACCAAAGGTCTCGACAGGAGGTGTCACCTGTCGCATAGTCTTCAAATTCAGAATCACCTACTCGACTTGATGAGAATCGAACAAATACCTTTTCTACAGCCAATGTGTTCCTCTGATATAGAAATGCACCTGTACCCTCATGCGGCAGATAAGTGAACAATACTTTCCCGAGCGTCAGAGAGTCCCAGGCCAACAGTACATCTTTCTTGATCTCCTCTGCTTCCTCCTTCCAGATCCTCTCCACGCCAGTTTTGTCTAACCACTGCCATTCATCGTAATCTTCCTTGGCCTGTGCAGATCCACCTGTCTCGACGCGCCACACCGTCGATTGTACATCTCGGACTACCCATCCTCCATTATGCACCGTAGGTGATGGTCCACAAGATTCGTAGAAGTTGCGGCCAACATCACTCCAAAGTGACGAAAATCGGGCGTAATGGGCTTCATCCACTTTTGAGGGAGGTGCACCCCACGATTCCTCCGGGAAAGGCGCTGTAAAAGCACTGTCGGGCGCGATTGCCCAGTGCAGCAGACGCATCATATGTCGAGCATATCCATGGCCCCGCTTGGAGGGTGCAGTGTAGACAGTCGCGATACCGTAACATGTCACTTCTTCGACATCCGGTCTCTGAATCGTATTAGAGTTTGTTCTGAGACGCTGAAGAACCAGTCCTTTACGACGATATCTTTGAACAGTGAATTAGCCAATTGTCGTCTCTGAACCTAAAACTTCAGAGTCTAGAACCTACGTTTTGCACGAACATGCAAAGTCTAAGGTGGTAGGGTCATCTCTTGGGGCCAACACCCTCGAACTCTAGTGAGTTTTCGATGACAAATTCACAATGAAGGATATTGGGCATACCAAGTGATCAACTTGCCATCTCTAGCAGCTTCGAACGCATCGCAAGTTGCGTCGCGTAAAAGGTAACTCTCTAGAGTCCATCCCGAGCTTGTTCCCCAGAAATGAAAAGACCTCTTTCTAGATTCCAAAACTTGCTCTGGCGTAGCAGCGAACAAGGATAACGAGGATAACGGAACGTCTGACATATGTATGCGTCGCAACTTCAAGTCGGTGACCGTCGATCGATCAGGGTGCTCCGTGGACCTGCGCCGACATGTCCTATTCCAACGACCAGACAGCAACGTATCTTCCGCCAGCTGACAGTCGTAGGTGCCACTCTGCTTCTCCTTATTCAGATGAGTTGCAAGTGCTACTACCCCAGGGCCTGACTCCCTGGAACACACTGGTCGACCAATCACTACTACGGCACGTTGACTTCCCTCTCACCAAAAACTCAACCAAAAGGAATGAGGTAGAGACCAGAGCCCCATTTGATCCAGCTCGAGTCTTTATTCTAGAACTCGTCAGGCGTCCAAAACTCTTCGTCTCCCACCACCGTCGAAAATGATTTTCTGCATAGCGACATGTCGAGGCTTGTCTCGATTTGTGGATTCTAGGTGACCCCACCCTCAGCCCTTTTGCACCCTGCTCTCTCCGATGGCATATAGTCATAAGAGAGCTCCGCTTCGAACTGTGCTGTGGTTTCCGAACACGAACTGGGCCCAATCGTTCTTGCGCGTCTGTGGTACGTGCCGCTAAACGATCAATCAAGAAGCTATGACTGGCCAGACGCCTTCTCGAATCTCCAGTATAGTCCTACTCGCCCGTACATTCGATTATGGGCTACAACTGCCCTTCATATCTTGACGCCTATGCTTGCAACCTATGCGATATTCCCGTCGAGTCAGTCAAGCCGGCGACATACTAGCACATCTTCCTCCGCCACCGAACTTCTTTTGTTCCTTTGTTCCTCTCGAAATCTCTCATCCGACAAACAGCTCAACATCAACCTGATAATCGATATCCGGGCCAAATCCGGTTGTCCATTTTTCGTTCATGGGCACACCATGAAAAGAAATTTGGATTCACCGAATCACGCCTCGTTTGCCGATGCCGCTAAGCGTACGATGAAAAAGGAATGACATTATTGACAAATATAGTCATCCGTCAAGAGAGAGGTTCTACGGGAAGTTCGTATATAGGCAGATCTTGACTCGAACCTCAGGGCTATAGATCTCACTCTCCACAAAAATAATCTATTCGTAATCCTTTGCTTGAAATTCTTTATCTTACTGCTACATAATGCTATATTGCCTTCACTCAGAGACGAAACGACCAGACATCCCCAGACTTTGTATAACAACGTCGGGTATGAGTTCTCTGCTTAGTTTGGCGATTGTGAACCGGATGGAACGATAGGAACCAAATAATACATCGCACAAGACTACGTTTAACTTGAATACTTTCCTTCCTCTACTTGTATCGTGAGTTCCTCTAGACCTGATATTCTCCCTCGCAGAAGGGTGTCTACCCGTTCTACGACACGATCAAGTCTGGTATAGGTTATTCCCCTAGTCGAATGCGGACCCGTAGGATCGTATGACGCAGTGGAAGGGGCGAGCTGTACGTGTATCGAACCTATGAGGCTGGAAGAATCTTTGGGCCAAAATCGAGGAAAGGTATATGATGCCAGACCCTCAATAGAGGAGAGCTACGAGTAGAAAGTAGGTTGTAATTCAGTTCCCCGTCAGACGCAGTCACCAAGATATTCTGACCTCGGATAGTGCTTTCAGTATGCTTGACTCCGAATCGGCTACATCCAAGCAAAGGACCTTTCCGGTGTCCACAACCAGTGGGACGACACTGACTGCTATAAGAGTAGCGATAAACAGGGAAGCTATCGGATCAAACCCAGTCCAACCATAAAATTGGATGAGCAACGTCGAGATGATAACTCCCACTGAACCAAGGGTATCCTAGGTACTGGTATCAGTATCTCCAGGCTGAATCAACTGCGAACACTTACTGCCATGACGTGTAGGAAGACGCCACGCATATTATGGCTATGTCCCTCCTGCGAGTGGTCGGGAACATGGGAGTGGTTGTGCAGATTAGGAGCATGGCCAGATTCATGATGAGTCTTGAAGTGGTCATCGTGCCCAAAGTGATAACTAGGTGTTATCGGAGAAAGAAGATCCTGCGGCAGAGATGAGGACGACGGATCGTGTTTATGGTCGTGTAGGTCATCATTATGGTGAGTGTGTATGGCAGGACCGTGATACTGACGAGATGGCGTCTTATTAGCAAGATGCGACTCGGTCTCATGATTGGTGCAATGTGAATGATCTCCATCCACCGGAGCATGGGAATGGGAGTGAGAGTGAGCCGGTGGTAAATGGGCAGGTTCATCTGCCGCATGTGGTTGAGAGTGTGAGTGCGGAGGAGAATGCGACTGCTCGTGTTCAACCTCGTGTGATTTAGTGGGGGAGGTATGGCTGTGACTCTCTTCATGCGAATGTGAAGAGCCGTGCGAGTGAGAGTGTCCACCCTATCAATGCAACATTAGCTGAGAATTGCACGTAAGAGAAACGCTGCGAACATGGTGATGACCACCCATGGCAAACATTCCGAACAGATTTACAGCGAGTCCTAGAGAGCTAACAAGCAGAAGTTGACTGGTGTTCATTTCAGGAGGTTCCATTCTACCCGGAGTGAGCATGAGCGCAGCCGATAGTCAAAAGAGAGCTTACAAGCGCTGTATCGCCTCGAAGACGATGAACACGGATATGAGTATGAGAAAGATTCCGTTGGCAAACCCGGATAATGTCTCGATTCGTCCATAACTGGAAACAAGTGAGACTCAGTCCTATCATCAGATACGACACAGAATGACATACCCGTAAGTAAAACGCTCGTTTGGTTCCCAAGTGGCCATGACTGACGCAAAGAGACCAACTCCAATGGCCATACAATCGAAAGCCATATGGATAGCTGAGAGTAACTGCTATTAGAGACGCGGAGTTAACAGAACACATGCAGGCTCACCGTCTGAAATCAAGCCCAAACTGTTTGTCCAGACGCCGTATAACATTTGAACAAGCATGTAGCACATGTTTAACAAGAGAAAATAGAATATCTTCCTGGATTCTGGATTCGCGACTATAGTTTTTAGGTAGGATCGTATCAGACGCGCAGCTGGGGTACGCGGGGACCCTTCCAAGGCCTCAAAGCTGTTTGGATACATTCCTATAAAATGACGTCAGTGGATGTACACCATTGTTTTAATACAGTGCATACCATAGCATAGCATCGAAGCTATCAAAAAATCTGTCCAAGAAGGATGCTGAGAGAACACTAAAGGCCCCACCAGCGCAGAGAATATGAATGTAAATGGATATGATAATGCGAAGTATTGAGGGCCTGACGCCCGGATTTGGGGCGAGCGAGCCGTTGCTGGAGAAAAAAAGAGGATCGAGTAGGCAAGTAGAGGGATGGCTGCCAACGAAAACAGAGGAAGAGCTGGTGTAGATGGGAATTTAAGCTGTATCGATGTCAGGATATAGACTTTGCTGAGACATTTGTATCACTCACGATGACCGTTCTGAAAGTATAGAATGGAAGAGCCAGAATCGATGCACCCAGAGTACTGGCAGCTATAGTAAAGGTTGACCCAAGAGATGGAGATAGCACCCCGTACGTATGATCAAGCGCGCTGGAAGAGACCGCGTAGACTGTGAGCGCAGCATAGGCCGGCATCAGACGCGAGAAATTGTCCGTAGAGAAATGCGCGTCGGAGAGGAAGGATAGTATCAGTGCGACGCTAATAGCCATTGTCTTCTTAGCCTATGTGATACCGCGTTAGACACACTTCGCTCTGGAAGCAATTGAGAACGGATCTACAGAAACGGGGCTTATTATTGCTGCAATCCACAGAGTCGAGAAATGAGTGTATAAAATGACTCTAGAATTGTGTTCAACGTCGAGCGGTGCTGCATTGGTAAAACATGACATACCGAGTCGTAGATAGTCTGTAGAGCGCTGTAAACAAACACGCTTGCTGCACGAATAGCAAGAGCGACGACATTCCTAGAACAGACCACTGTGGAGATATATAGCGTCAATGTACGAGGACGAGAAGCAAGTGACGGGTAAACTTGCCTCGATAGTCCTCCTCTTAGCAAACTGTCCCGTCAAACCCTCCCAGATGAGAGCACCGATACCACCGCATGCTAGAATCCTCATTGCTACCCAAAAAACGCCAACATCGAAGTCCAAAAGCCATTCCTTCCCAGCATAAAGAGAGGTAACAAAAAGTACGTTGGCCCCGAATATCCAAGGTAATTGACTGTTGTGGATTCTATCTCGACGAATCAATGAGGCTTCCACTCAGTGGTAGGTATGTAGTACAACATACGACGTAGATAGAACCTTCGAGGGGTTCAGACTGATCTTGTTTCGTGTCCGAGCATCTGGAGCAGGCATGCTATGAAGCGGTCCAGGTTAAGTTGAGGCTCGAATACTAATAGACTGTCGAACTCGAATTTCCAACTCAGTCGCAATTCAAATTATAAATTGACCACTGGTAGGATATAGCGATAAAAATACAGTATTCACGAGAGGTATTGAGCGTAGGTATTTACGTATAAAACACTGGGGCAATGGGAAGTATAATTATACCTGTTTGAACTGAGACATGAAGTTTTGCCATGAGAAATTCAGATCCGGGATAGCTTGGGGGTCTCCTAGACTGTGTGTCAGAGAGGGTTGGGTATACCCTCCTCTGCTGAAAGGAGGTAATTCTTGATATGGTGCATAATATTGAGGCATCACCTCCATCGACTGCAGGTGACTGGCCCCCATACCCCCATAATGTTGTGGCATATTCTGTGACATGGATCCATCGTAAGGCGAAAATTCGAAATTCTGGATATCGCCGTAATCTTGCCATGTTATTGGAGGTTCTGCAATGGGACTTGAAACACGATCTTCTGGTGGAGGTGGAGGTGGCGTCAAAGCTGGTTGTGATAAAGGGCTTGAGCCAGCATGTGATGGCGTAGAAGGCGAGGATGATGTTCTACGGGACACTAACCGTGTCATACCCCCGAGGGTAGAGAGTTCGTCAGCTTCGCTCTTGACGCTCGGGCTAAAGAAAGAAGATCTTGTTGTTTCCACATTGCCTTGTGGGCTAGAATGAGACAAGGCAGAATGTGCACGCTCCTTCAGTTTTTGTAAAATGGGCTAAAGATCTGCCGTTAGAAGAGACTTCCAGTTTGTTTAGTGGTTGACACGTACTAAAACTTTGGCAGCTCGAGGGTTCTGGGACACTTGACTGAACAAGTTATGTGCAGACTCGAGGTGTGAGAGGGCAGACGGAGCGAGAGCCATTTGAGACTTCACAGCAATAGAGCCGAGTACAATCTATTGTTCAGAGGCTCAATATACGAATGCTGTGGGATAGGTGGCCTTTCACGACTCACCGCACAGGAGAATACGTGTGTAAACAAGAACCACATTCGCTCAGTGAGCCCTGGTTGTTGTTTGAATAATGACTGTAAAAGCGTAAGAGAGGAAAGAATCTTGGATATGTTTACGACTGTACCTCCACAAGCCCAACGAAAGAGCACGCGCTTCCGTATGCCGCCAGGACCGACGGTGCATACTTGCTACCCATAGGATCAACGGGCTGTTCTTCTAATGCTTTCGCAAAAAAGCCACGGTGCATATAGAACAAAGCTGGAGTGAAATCGATTAGTGCGCTGTCAAAAAGCTTGGTTGGAGACGATGCTGACTGATTTCCCTGATAGCGAAAGCGATGTATCGCTGCATAGTCAATTCTATCGTCGGTTGATCTAAGTCAACGCCTATCTTGGCCCCTCCAAATCCCGGGACTTGGAGAGATGGCGGAACATAAAACATTCGGACCTTTTTATCCAGCTCCTGCAGAGTTTTATAATTTGGAGTTCGAGCACCAAATGCTTGATCATGGACAACGCTCAGGCATTGCGAACAGAATCTGTGTTTCCAAGCGGCAACTAATAAGATGCAAGCGGACACGTTAGAGAAAACCTCACGATGAAGCTGGTAGGCGTACAGCTCATTTCAATTTCGCCTGAGGCATTTCGGGTCGTTTCGTGGGCCATTTTGCAGTCAATATGAGCCAGCGCAAACGAGGGTGGTCTTCCAAATGTCAGGCTCTAGAGAAATCGCTTACAGTCTCTCAAGCGAAAATGAAGACAGTCTACTGACCTGCCATGAGTCATAGGTGTATATCTCCCACATGAGACTCCGACGTTTATGCGTCTCTTCTGGACTAAGATTCCATATATTGCTATCGCGATCTTGACGAAACAGGTCAGAATCAGAATTATCTTGAAAATTCAGACGCCTTACGTAGCCCGACCTAGCATATTCATAGTCATTGGGCGGTCAGTAAAACTAAAAGCCAAACATTGTACTTACGCTATGTGCCAGTTTTACAACGAGACCCATTATAGCCCAACGGGGTCCTTCGATGTTGTTTAGGAACATGAAATGACACATCAGCAACTTGAAAGGCGATAAGTAAGATACGTTACGAGAAAACGCCACACGACTTACCAACGCTTGTATCCCCGTTATGGTCTGCTCTTCGAAGACGGAGTCTAGAGACAGTGCCGCACGGGCCAGCTGATAATAGTGTGTCGCCTCCGAGGAATGTGAAGGGCGGTCGAGGTCCATAAGGGTGCCAAGAGCCAGAACCATGTATAGGATTGCGAGGCTGTGCGAAGCAACAGTACCCTCGTGTGTCCCATTTGGGTCATAGACGGGCACAAAGACAGTGTCGTAAAAATCGGCTTCGGTGATGGGGGTATACCTAGATAGGTACATATCAGATGAAACGTATATAGTCTGCCGGATTACTCACATCCAACCGGCATGTCGGTAATAGATTCCAATGAACCTGCGAGCTATTGAGGCTGTCGGAAGGAGGCTGATTATCGAGCCTCGCACTCCCTCTGCAGTCTTGGCAATAGAGGGAGTAAATGGGAATGCGTAGTTGAGCCACGGAACATCGGATGGGAGTGGAAATTCCAAACGCGCGGTTTCTTCTTCTTCGGATCCTTCTTCGTTCTGAAACGGAAGGTGAGCATGGCGACAATCATCCGAAAAACCGAGTTACCTTGAGTAGATACTATCACAATCGCAATGAGTATGTTAGTTCAGATGTCAGGCGCTGTGCTTTCGTACCCATGAATTTGCTGTCTGCCCAAAGAAAGTCGACCGTCCTTTCTCAGAAATAGCTCTGAGAAGCATGAGATGTAGACCAAAGTAACTCTTAACGAGGCCACTCACAAGGAACCCATGGAGTCTAGGGGGTCACTGACTTCGGCTTGTTCTTCCTTCAGAGGGGCGTCATTGGGTCTTTCCCGTTCTAATGGATGTTTGATCCGTAAAAGCTCTTCGGTGAGTAAAGGGTGTGAGTCGTGCGAGACCGACGCGTGTACTTCTGCCAGGGCATCCTCTAGAGCTCGCACGCGATTCGACAGTTGTCCAATCTTATCATGCAGGTCCTCAGTATTCGCTAGCACAAATCTGCGTTGGAAAAGGTCAATAGCCGAGTTTGTTGTCGTGAGGTTTCTTCTTGCCTGTTTCCCTTCCCAGTCGTGAGAGAGCCTTGAACCGAGATGTAAATATCGAGCAATGCCGGTGATGTTGAACACGCTCACCATCGGGACAAATAGCGGAGCACCCTTTCTTGACGCAATTACTAGAGTCCTATTCAGCATGCTCTAATCAAATCAAAATGGAAATGTAGTCACCTGCAGGCTGATGAACAGAGTGTGAGTTATCCTTCTAGTGGACCGATGTTAGGTACAACAACTCACGAAAGACGCGACTGCACCTAATGTTTGAGATAGCTTCAGCTATCAAAAGGACATGGAATGATAAGCTGATATTACTTTAGTTTCAACCTGATAAAACTAGAGTCAGGATGATGCTATCGAGACGAGAACAAGCGTATACCTTCGACACTCGGCACAGGATAGAGCTTGAGATCTTCGTTTGTGTCTTGCTACGAGAGGGGTATTGTCGGAGTCGTCTTTGTTTCTAAAAGACGAAGAAGCCATGCAGGTGAAGCGTACTAAGATCGGGGTAAGTTCAAGAGATCAGCAACAGTCGCGGTGCTTCAAGAGCAAAGACGGTCGTCTCGGAGTCGGAGACTAAACGATGCCGCTTCTTCGGAGATCGGCATTGGCACGTGATCTTATTTAGACCTGTTGTGGACAGAAGCTCATATAAAATTTCGAAACTTTGATTCCTCCTCCTCAACACAACTTTCTAGGTGAATCCTCTTTCCTCTTTCCTTTTTTCTCTCAAGATGAGACAATTTTAGATGACGAGTCTGAACTTGACTGCGTCGAAGTTTTTTCTTCTCGGTTACACATGACGACCCAATCAAATTATACCATTCATGCTTTCCTGATCTTCCTTTCGCCATTCTCTTTCCGTTTCTCAAATATCAGGTTGCTAATATCCTCCTGTTTCACATAGGTATCTTAACATGGCACCACTCGTACAAGACGATTGGTCAGATTCGGATGATGAGGTTTTATCAGAGGTCGAGACGTCGGTGCTACTAGGTGTTCCTGATGGTCCCATAACCACAGCATCGGACCTGACTGATGCTGCTGTATCCCGAATCGGAGGGCATCCAGTACGATTATTCTTCTTGCACATGTACCGTTTGCCTATCGAATGTAATTTCAATTCGTCCAGGCGTTCCTTCCGTCAAATGAACCGCCTTTCTCTTCCTCTCATTGCAAATCATGTTTCCAACCCATGGAGCTGTTGGTCCAGATGTGGTGCCCCTTTGAAGATAGCCCAATGGATCGCGCTCTCTATATATGGGGATGTGCAAAGGGCGCTTGTCAAGGGAAACAGGGGAGGTAAGTCGAGTGGGTGTGATCTTTGCAAATCCATCGGGATGCCGAGTGCTGATGGATTCACGGACAGTGTGCGTGCCTGGAGAGGCCTTCGATACAATGACAAGTATGCCGCAAAATTGGAGAAAAAACTTGCACGAAGACGAGAACGAGAGCAAGCTAAAGCGGAGGCAGACGCGCAGCGCAAAAAACAAGCTTCGCAACCAAATCCCTTCGCGGTAGGGTTTCTCATGCTGTATATCATATCTCATTCTGATGGCCGTCGATAGTTACAAGTCAATAGCGCTTCAAACCCGTTCGGATTGGGTGCGCAGATATTCGGTAATGCACCAGCTCCTGCTCCTCAGCAAGAGCAAGAGCTTGAGGCGAGTGACACAGAAAGTGACTCTGGTGCGTCCTCTGAGGAATCGCTTCTGACTGCCATGGCGTCCACGACTCTCGAAGAGTCACCGTGGGTGTCTGCGCCATCTTATCCGCCATTATATCTTTCAACGTCGTCGGAATATGTCCTGCCGCCACCAAAGAGTAAATTGCCGGCAGACACTCATGTTGAAGACCCAAATGAAGGTGATCGCAAGGGAAGCAAAGATTTCAGTTGGGCATTTGAAGGGTATGAGAACTCCATGAATGTTGACGAGGTGTTCGAACGATTCACTCAACGAGTGGGATATGAGGGTGAACAATGTGTTCGGTGAGTCGAATCTCGCTGCACGATAATTCTTTCTCTTCTGACACTGGCTGCAGCTACGATCTGAAGGGGGTCCCACTTCCCTTCGCATCGGATAAAGTATTTGACAGTCTTTTCCCCAAGCCGCCTTCACCGCCTCTTCCAGTGACAAAACCAGATTTCAAGGTCGTGCATGCCCAAAAGCGCGTCTACGACTCTTCTGCCATTCCAAGCTGCACGTTCTGCAAATCGACCCGTGTCTTCGAGTGTCAGCTCATGCCAAACCTGATCAATATTCTGAGGGTGACAGAAGATGACAAGGTAAAGAAACTAAGCGACGAAGAGAGACGGAAGGTCGTTGAGCAAGCGCTTAAAGAAAAGGTTGGGATGGAATGGGGTACTAGTCTGATTTTTTCATGTTCGAAAGATTGTTGCGTTAGCGAGGATGGGGATTTTGAAGGGCGGGAATGCTGGCGAGAAGAGTATGTGTTGACACAGTGGGATGTTTAGAAAAATAAAAAAAACTTTGATAAAAGTAGGGAGAATAAATGAGCATGCCTGGAACGAGCTTATTGCGGGCGGGCGTGAGTAGAACCTCGCTTATCCAGGGTCGTCTTCTTTCGAATTCCGACAAGATACCATCCTCCTTCTTGTACTTTTACTTGCTTTTTACTCTCGTTTTTACTCCAGCTAGATGTCTCTCTCAGTATCAGGTTTCGACTCTGGTAATGTCTCAGACTCGGGCTCGATAAATGATTTAGCCCCGCGCTTTCCCCACACTCGCGCGCAGCTCTCATTAATCGCAAGGCAACACAAGCCATTGGACACTCGCTTTGACTCGAGAGTCGACAGTTGCGACAGCGATGTAGAGGGAGATGATGCTCCACGAGTGAGCAACTCGTTTGTGAATAAAGTTGTCGCTTTGCTCGACCACGAACACGCCGAAGAGCTTAAAGACTTGCTCAAAGAAACCTATCCTATGGATGAGGATTCAGTAAGTATAGATTCAGTCGCTTGCAATAGCCTTGATGTTGATTACAACCATTGCTACAGCTTGAGCAGAATGTGCTGGACCTCATGCACAAGCACAGAGACGATGTTGCCGGCGTGCCGTTCCTCTTCCTCACCCCAACTCGTCGTCCCATATCACGACCATCTTCTAGAACTTCGACTAACTCGACTCGTTTATACCCAGCTAGACCTGACACCCCCAATTCTGCACCTCCGTCTCCTCTTGCACTCATTTTTCGCCGACCTCATACTCCCGTAACCTCTCCCCTCGCGACAGGTACAAACCAGCCCAGTTCGTATATGACTGCTAGATCGGACTATTCGCCTACTTCATCTCCGGTCCTTGCGCATGTGCAAGCTACTTACGCTCATGCTCAATTCACTGCGAGTCTCCCGGCATCTCCCTTATCCTCGCCACGTCTTTTGAACGCAAAAGCAAACGAATTCAAGCCTATACAACGTCCCCTTTCTGCCGCTTCTTCTCCGGCTGGCATGCGCGCAGAAACGCCATCTCCGGATTTATGGGCTCATAATTCACCTCGAGCGACTTCCAATCTTGCCATCGCTGCTCCTCTGGTCCCTGAACAGACCTTTATCCCTCGAGCAATGACACCCAGCTCGTCTTTGCGCTCTCCTCTCCGCCCTGACGATGATATTGACGAGGACGATCAATTTAACCCCTTTGCAACAGAACCTAAAGAAGTGCCGCGCTCTTATCATTCCGCAGAGTATGACCCACAATGGTCAAATTCATCGAACTCCTCCAATTCGCCAGAAGATCGTCGGTACATGGACCAAGGTCAATTTCAAAACTCCTACGTCGAGTCGGATTCATCCGGTCCGTCCCCACCTGAACAAGATACCGCTGAAATGGAAGCCGAAGCTGCTGCTATGTTGACCGATGGCATGACACCCTTTGACGTCCTCAGCTCTGTGTTCGGGTCAACCCTTGCACCGTCGGAGCTTGAAGATGCTCTTGCTGCCAATGGCTACGATTTTGACCGAGCTATGGCATGGCTAGTTGATCGAGCATTACCAACTCCAAATCAGACCAGGATACAGCCACAAGGCGCAAGAATGACGCTTGTCGGACGCGACGGGCAAGCCCATGGTCCAGGGATGGTCCGCGGTGGTGGTCGCGCTGGATATCAAAATGTCAGCCCTCCACCTGGTCGCTCGGCACCTAGGTATGTGAACGGACGACCTGTCCAAGGGGGCAATCGGGTCTGCCGCTATTTTGTAGCAGGAGAATGCCTTCGCGCAGACTGTCGATTTAGGTAGGTTCCAAAGTTTCTCTCGCCTCGGCCAAAATGCTGATCAAACATTTAGTCACGATCTCGAACGTGCTTTATGTCGTTTCTGGCTACGCGGGACATGCGCAAAGCAGGAATCCTGCGAATTCTTACACCACTTGCCTCCCAATGTAGATCTGTCCACTCTAAACATAGCCATGTCCAGAGTGAATCTTGGACCAGTCATGGGTCCCATGATGCCGCAGGTCCACAGCCCTCCTCCGGATGAATTTCCTGCTCTTGGCTTTGACAATGGAAAAGGAGGACGAGGTGGTTACGGGCAGTATCATGATCCAGGCAGAACTAGGTTCGCCGCCGCCGTGAAGAAGCCTGTAGCCCCTGGTCCACAATCTTCACAAAATGACGATCAGACGCTTGCTGCTCGTCGAGAAGCATTGGGTTATCAGGCTGATTCATTATATCATCGCTCAGCCATTGTGGCCCCGAGACCTTCACCACGTCTCAAACTGCGCGCTCCTGCGTTATTGCCAACGTTGCCCACTGGAGCTGCCATCAATAAGCTGTACATGGACTACCGAGAGCGCGCTTTGCGACTCGGGGCTGCGCGTAACGCCTGCTTGTCTCGTGCGGCAGATGCCTGGAGACGTGGAGATGGAGCCGCCGCAAAAAGATTCAGTAGAGAAGGTCATGATATGAACGGGAGGATGGCCACTCAGATGGTCGAAGCTGCTGGTCAACTTGTGCGAGAACGCGCTAAGATAGCAGAACAGGCCGTAAAAGCCAGAGATGCTAGTTGGTCAGACGACCCCGGGGACAGAACTGCCAGAGGCAAGTTCTGCGGTGCCAATCTGGGGGTCTGCCTTGGGATCGCCAGCAAGGACGTAGCTGGAAATGGTACGCCAGAGGAAAGAACGGAAAGTATGCTTGACCTGCACGGGCTGCATGCCAATGAAGCGACCGAGGTTCTTGAAGAGTTTTTACTCGGAGTACGTGATATAAATGTTGTGCTGATGTGCGTTCGCTAATGAGTTGACAGCTTGAGCGCGAACATTTCTATGGATTGGGTGAGTCATTCCTCGTAGCTCCATACAATGCAGTGCGCTAACTGATATGATTTCCAGCGTATCTTGTTGTCGGGGAAGAAAAACATGTGGGAACACAAGATGTAGCTCGAGGAGCATCTCGAGCGCGGTTGGCCACAGGTGTGCGTGAATGGGTCCACCGGTGGGGATACCCGTGGAGCGAGCGGGATGGGGTGATTTGCGTGGATCCTCTAACGCATGCGATGGAATAGAAGATTTAACAAAGAAATATGTATATTGATAGTATAAATGTGAACCTATGATGGGATCAAGGAGGAGCGTCACAGCGGATGTGACAGCTCGTGACCGCGACATAGGATTGTCTCCCGGGTTGTCGTTAAGGCGTATGGTCCAACCGATTATCAGACGCTAAGCTACCATTTCTCTTCATTTCTTTTTTCCCTATTATTTCTTTCAAAGATACCACCATGTCTCTTCACGACCAACATCACGATTCTTCTTCTCCTTCAAGTGCAAACCGCCCCTTTTCAATCGACCTCAGTCTCGAGCTTGAACGTCAACTCGACCTCGAGTCTCTACCCGGAACACCATCATATAACGAACAAGAACACCACGACTCTTTAGATCCTCATGTCCTCGCGTCTATTGTCACCCAACTCCGTCAAACTATCTCACAGATATCTAAGGAACGAGACGACCTTCTCAGTCTTGTCGCCAGTGCACATTCCTACCAAGCAGAGCTACAAGATAGCTTGCAGCTCATGACAGAAAAGTGCACCAATATGGAAGACGAGCTTTTTGATGCAAGGCGGAGAATGAAAGACGATGAAGATACTCTAGCCATGCTTCGCATCAAGGTCGAAGAGAGCAGGTATGTCTCGTCGATTAAACTGAAGTGCTCCTCAAAACTAAGCAGTCGTACCAGACGAGGGCTTATGAGGCTCCAAACGGAGAACAGACGCATGAGCGGCTCGCCCATGTCTATTGATCTATCTCGCGCCGGTATCCCCTCGTTCGGAGGGCCCGCTTCAAGTAAACGCGCATCATTCACTCCTCTGACCGGTTCCTCCTTTACATCTCTATCTAATGGACGACCTAATAGTCACAGACGAATCTCATCTGTCTCCGACTCGCTATTTGGGAGTCGTGATTCGTCTATGGCCGTTCCCGATTACATCACTACCAGCCCTAGTCCTAGCGGACAGCAAACGTTCAACTTGCCCGATAACGCTTCGATTCATAGTATCAACAGCCTCTCGGCGAGAATCAGCCATCCACCTGTCAGTACACGCGGCTTCTCCATCTTCGGTAGATCGAGCTCTCCTCCTAAAGTCGAGCAGTCCCAATCCGAACCGAGCAGGAACCCATCCACCGCCTTAGAACTCTTGAATCTTCGGCGCGAACTGGAAAGTCTTAAGGAGCAGCTAGAGGAAACTCGACACGATCTGGCGGAGTCGAACGAAGCGAGGGAAGCATCAGAAACATGTGTGAAGGTGTTGAGAGACTTTATCGGCGAGCATAAGGTCGGAGAAGTATCCACACCAACTGCTACCAACAACGGCTTTGGAACTGTCAAACTTCCACCTCCACCGACCATGACTACAGGTGAAGAGCCGGATACACATAGTGCCCGTAAGCCTAGTGTCAGTACTGGCGGCTGGGGCTTCAAGCTATGGAAGGTCGAAACCCCTGTGAAGGGCGCGTCTACTGCAACCACACCTATAACGCCGGCTTCCACCACATCGACCACTCCACCTTCGGCTCTCCCCGTTCCAGCAGAGCCTCTATCGAAGAAACTCGGAGGTTTCTTCTCCTCTTCACGGACTAGCAGTGTTTCCTCTACCACTTCACCCGTCCCCCTTCCGAACCAACCTATTTCGAAAACATTATCACAGACATCGCAGCAAACACTCGGAGACTTGGCTTACCAAGGCTCTGACACATCCTCTGAGTCTGTATCTGTGTCAGATTCGTTGGCCGAACCCATAAGTCCAACTAGTGAAGGGCAAACGAATGTAGGTCTGAGGGACACTACCATCCATACTCATACGGGCTCACCGGAGCTCCAGTCTGTCTCCGGAAGCGACTTGCACCTTGGACAATTGAAGGGTGATTCTGACCGGGATGCAGCGGGAGTAGTGCTAGCTTGAATAAGGGACTATTGCTTTAGATATGTGGAGTTCATTCATCATCTTCGGCCCTACCATCTTCTCCTCAATCCTACTACATCTAGCATATATGCAAACATACTATCATATTCATCCCAGATCTGTGTCGATAATCGGACTGCAAGTAATATTCATCTGAGATATAACAGTGAATCTCGATATCGATCGATCGACATATAGGTGTATAGTTCGAAGACCGGTGCGATTTGTCTGCGAATCTACAGGATCGTCTTGTATCATGCTTGACCGTCCAGGTCGAGCATTGATGCTACTAGTAGGCATAATTCGCATCCATGACGCCTGCCTCATTGCGACATGTTTAGGGCATATCAATACCACCGTGTCGATCATTTGGAATCACCGAAGTGGGTGTTTTACCGAGTGCCTTCAAGTTGAGTCTCACGATCTGTGCCACAGTATATCTCAGCAGACTGATCGTGGTTGCATGACCTCCCCGAGTCTAGTCGGACAACAATTCGCATGTCCCGCGAATTTCTCTCCTTGAGGGGGTTTCAATCAAAGAACCCATCTTATTGAGCTGCCAACACTGCGGTAACCAAGTCGAGATCATGATGTATCGTCATTAGCTTTCAACAACTCGAAAAGTGATGTGCAGCGATCAATTCCGAGTCGTTAGGTGATTCTTTCTTCGTTAATTTGCTGCTTCACCAAGTCCTACCGAGATACTGACGGGCGGCTTCAGTTGGTTTCCTCTCTAGCAGTTCCTCGAGGCTTTTAGGAAGGCTCGACCTCACTAGCAATTCCTCTGAATACGAAGCATCTCGGACACCTCAATACAAAATTGATATTGCTCCAGATGCACGGTGCATTTATAAGGCCTAGACTGAGAATGAGAGTACAAACCATGTGTGCTATCCAATGCTGAAGAGCTAGAAAACTGAGGACGCGCTGAACGTGAATATTATCCGGTGATTCCGGCGCCCCATACCTTAAAACAGTCCACAGCGGGTCAAGTGCTTAACATTGTAGGTTTTCTGAGCTCTACGTATCCCTAACTAGCATTCAGATTTCTAGAACTCTACTGTAATCAATAATCTTAATCATTTTGATAGTGATTTGTCTGCTAGTTTGAAATCGGGCAAGTACCCAATTTGAGGCCGCGGGGAATGAAGTTTTCAAACGGCGCTGCAGCTGGCATTGAACGGTCGTCTATTGTCAACTGGTTTTTTGATCTTTTTCACGAATCTGCACGACGCATGAACATAACGGATGCATTTATGGAGATTGGACCGCACTTTTTCCATGGCCGGAGCAGGATCAGTGAGCCTATCACCTGGACCATATTTCCCGATACGGCTCTTCCCAGTGCCAGTCCCTTATGAAGAAGACCGCCGAAGACTCTATGGATAGATCATTGATTTGATGAAGATGTCAGACCTTCAGCATGCGTGGATAGGCAACGGCAGTACCACGAACCACGAACCACAGGAAATCGAGGTTGTACCCACCGAGGCCTACCTATTGGGACATTGAACCAATTATCTGACGAGTATTAGAAGGTATTTGATGCGGGTTCGGAGCTGTTTTTTTTTGAAATTGGACAATATGCATCCGTCGCACTGCCACCCCCGGCATACTTTCCAAAAGATCGGGTATCTCCGATCGGACATCTCGATACAGCTGGGATTCTATCAGCTTTTCCCAGCTGCTAACTTTGTACTGCTCTCTTCTTCATCACTTCCATCATGTCCTCCCCGACGTCCACAAAACGCGTCGATACTGACCCTCCTGGAGAAGGATCTCAGAAAAAACGTAGAAAGGGCGCTACAAGACTTTCATGCGCAGAATGCCGCAGGTACCGTTGACTCATTCTCGTCCAATTCTCGATAACGATTCTAATTTGTGAACAAAAAAAAAGACTCAAGTTACGCTGCGATCGAGCTATCCCTTGCGGCTCTTGCGTCAAGCGAGGCTGCGGTGCTATCTGCCCCGACGTAGGTTCCCCGAGCTCATGGTCTCGCTTCGAAAGAACTCATCATCTCTTCACCAGGGCTCTCTGACTACTGGTCAAGGCAATCGGTAGGTGTCTATCCGTCAGACCTCTTGCAACATCTAACACGGTGGCCTCGGTTTGAAGATTTGTTCTTGCATCCACCCAGGAGCTGCATGAGAAAATATCAGAGCTTGCCAACCGTGTTCGCGAACTAGAAGTAAGATAAAGTTGCTCAGAAGATGGCCTGTAGTCTCTAACAGCTTTTAACATTTAGGATGCTCTGCGTTCATCGCATGCACAACTCTCGTCAGAATCGCATCCTCTTCTTAGTGAGGAACTTCTTAGAATAAAAGCACCTCTGCAAAGGGAAGTGCCGGCCTTCCGAAATGCAGCGAACTCTTCAAAGGAAGAGGAGAATAACCCAGATGTTGTGGATGCTTTTGGCTCCCTTTCTATAAGTCTGTCAGGTCGTGCCAAATACTTTGGCCAAACTGCCGGTGCTTGGGTGAGTACATTGTCTTCTACTTGAGCTTGTCCACCTTTTGATACGCTCTTCGCTTTGGATCGCAGTATTTTCTCCAGGTCAGTATTCTTCCACCAAACTAACGAACAACTAAACATGGACATCGCCATTCTAGAACGAGTCGCAAGAAGATGACGAACCCGATGACCATCTGGTGCAACTCCAAACTATTCTCCCCCCCGAAATCCTCAGTCGCAGCTGTGCTTTCCCCATTACGGAGAGGCCAATGATAGACGACCCCGTCTCTCTGCGAAGTCTCTTTTGGTATCTACCTCCAGTCGATAAGGCTACCTCTCTTCGTTCAATCTATTTCAGCCACGCCGCATGGATGTCCGTTCATTTCGTGCTTCGCTCATTTTCCAAATCTGACCATGTGCGTGTGCAGGTACAACCCAATATCTCCAGAGACCTTCGATACCCAAGTCTGGTCACAATTCTACGATGGCACTATCAGTTCGCCAACTGATGATCCCCTCCTGTCCCACCGACTGGCACTCATGTTCATGATCCTGGCTGTCGGTAGTCTGATGGATATCTCCCAGCCAGCCTATAGCATCGAAGCAGAAAAGTATCATCAACTCGCTAGGGCGGCGTTGTTCCAGCATTCTTTCTTCGATGAGCCGACTATAAACGCGGTGCAAGCCTTGGTAAGCCGAAGTAAGGCTATGTATGTTCAATGGTTGCTAAATTCATGACATTCCTTTAGTTCCTAATGACCAACTACCTCTTCTTGGCGGACCGCCAAGGGACGAGCTCTGGGGCACGGTGGGCTATCATGGGCATCGCCGTCAAAGTAGCTCAAAGTGTATGTTATCAATTGTATCGTTATTGACCCACCTGTCTAATCAATTTGTTTCATAGATCGGACTTCGTGCGTGCTAGAGACCCTCAATTTCCTAAATCACCCTCATTTTCTGTTCCATTTAGACCGGGACCCGGGACGGTGGAAGGTGGATCCAGTCGAAACTCAACGCCGTCGAGAATTGTTTTGGGAGCTGTACACATATGATTCTTGGCAGGTCAGCATTATTCGGTCATCTTCCAGATCTTCGGTAATTATACCTCGACTCCAGTGCTTTACATTTAGCCGACCACCTTCGTTCACTGCGGCACATGTCGATTGCAAAATGCCTTACTTGGGCGATCTCTCTGACGAACAAAGCTGTGAGCATGTTTTAGCATTCCTCCGTGAACACGCGTCTCACTCTCAAATCTGCTAGTCCATGCTTGGAAGCACCGATTCACTTCAGAATGCATGAGTGCCTTGCATGATCAGGCTTTTGGAGCGAAAACACCGACTTATGCAACAGTCCTTCAACTCGATCGTAAATTGCGCGCATTCCCTGTTCCCCCTGTCCTTCAAGTTGCTGGGTTCGGAAGTTCCGAGCCACGACCCGGCGGGTTCCCGGAGACCCTGATGCTGACTTTGCAACGTCACATTGTCCTTGCCATTAGGGAGATGAGTCAGTTGATTTTATTTTTATGACTATCTCCGTTCTCTTCTTACCGGCTATAAATCGTAGATCTGCTCTACCTGCACCGCAGCTTCTTTGCTCGAGCAGTCAGCGATCACCCCAAAGATCCTCTCGGCAGTCCTTATGGAACCTCGGTCATCGCTGCATATCGCAGCGCAGGGTCTTTGGTTGCGTTGATGAGAAATCTCCACACGCAGCTCAAGGAACCAAGTGAGAGGATCTGGTTCTTGTGGACTCACATGTTTTCCTGCGCTGTTAGTCTTGTCCCTTTTGGTCATCCAAACCGGCGACTTATTGACTGACGGAGATATTCAGATCGTTCTCGGCTCCATCGTAACTAGATGCCCATCGATGAGTCTGGCGCCGTCGGCGCTTGTTCAGCTGGACTCCGCGTGCGAGCTCTTTGCGAAAGCGGCGAGGACGTTCCGTGCACAGAAAGTCCTGGTGAGTAACCATCAAGGCTCTCCTGTTTGCATTTTCTGACCTTCTTCTGTAGCAAATCATGCTGGGGTTACAACAGAAAGCACATATTAGCTTGGACGAGTTTCGTAAAGGCAAAGGGTCACCTCTTTCTCGATACCCTTCGGAAGCTTCTCCTGTTGATGACAACGACGAACTCTCTACGCTTGGCGGGAAAACACGTCTTGTCTCGAAAAGGGAACCATCGACGCCTTCGCCCCAGATAATGAACCGATCGCCCACTTCTTTGAATCCCATTGTTCCTTTACCTTTATCCCCTATGAGCAGAGAACAAGTCCATCCGAATCTCCTGGCTTACCTGAACACATTCGGACCAACTCATCAACAAGCGCCCATGCAATCGACACCGACATATGGAGATGCCAACTCAATGTACATGCCAAATGTTACTCAGTACCATTCCGAGCCGTCGTCGTATCATCAGTCGCAACAATCTATCCCACAACTATCCATGCCGTCTCATCCGCAGATGCAGCATCAACATCAGCATCAAACACCATCTCCCATCCACCAGAAGTATCCTCAGCAGCAGCAGCAGCAGCAACAGCAACAACAACAGACTATAATGGGGAATACCAGCTCCTTCCCGCAATATTTCCGTACGTACATGGCTATCATTATATCTTGAGAGATGAGTTCTAAACATTCTGCACATAGCTGTATACGACTATCCTGTAGGTACGGGAATGGTCGTTGGCACAGAAAATGGCTACACGAACAACATGATGGACAATCAGGTACCTCAGAGACGAAGCTCGGGCACGCCAGAAGCCAACATGGATTCGACCTGGCAGGATTTCGTCGGGGGGTTGTTGTGATCTTTATAGGAATAATCTTGAATGTTTTATAGTGAGACTTTTTCTTGTATTGACAGTGTCGATATGTATGTTATGTAGCCTGGATAATGAAGAGAATTCTTGAGAGTTGCCGAGGAGACCGCTCGACGAATAAATATAATTTTATAATTCTATATTTTTGTGATTGGCTCTGCCTTCGCGTCTTCCGAACCATCTCAAATTATTTCGCAACATCTCACTTTCACACTTTCACTTCTGTCTCTATCTACTCTACATCTTTCAAAAACGCCACAAAACACCCCTACAAATGCCTACTTGTGGACCGTCTGCGAAAGGATCTGCATTTGGTCGCAACAGATCAGTACGAGCTTCGCGTTGTGTGAACAGATACTCCTCTCATTTCCTGTGGTTTAGTTGCAGAGAAAGGTCGTCGTATGTGGAGACGGTGCATGTGGTATAGTAAATTATTTGCATCGCGAACGATCGTTGAACCTTATGGCAGCACCGTGAACACACAGGCAAAACATCCCTACTAAATGTATTCACGAGAGGGTTCTTTACACAAGTATAGTGCGTCTTCTCTCCGTCGCGGCCGCAAATCCTCACCTTAGACAGAGGAAACTCAAGCGAACCAACGGTATTCGAGAACTATACTCATGATTTGTATGTGGACGACCAGCTGGTGGAACTCAGTTTGTGGGATACCGCAGGTATGCATCTCCACAATAGTGACATTCACTCGCGGCAGCATCTTGAACCCCACGGGCATGTTCAGGCCAGGAAGAGTTCGATCGACTGCGGTCGTTGAGTTACGCAGAGACACATGTTATCATGCTATGTTTCTCAGTAGGTTTACCATCACATTCAATGTTGCCCGTCTTATTCACGTTCCTGTCATCAAGGTTGACAATCCGACGTCCCTGGAGAATGTCGAATCGAAGGTGACGCGTTTGCTCTATGGGTTCACGATGTTGTTTGACGTGATTCCTCTAGTGGCTAGATGAAATATTGGAATACTGTCCTGGTGTTAAGGTATGATCGATGTCTCGTTTCGATCTCCTCTGTTTGAACGTGTTTCGGGGCCATCAGCTAGTCCTTGTCGGTCTGTAGTCATGTCCTTGTATTCTCAAGCATTTGCTAAATTCGGACTATAGCCTTAAAGTGCGACCTTCGGGACGACCGCGCAGTGAAGGAACGATTGCAGCGGTATGGCACGCACCCTGTACAGTACGAAGAAGGTCTAGCGGTAGCCCGACGAATACGAGCATCTCGATATTTAGGCATGTTTCTCTACCTTTCTTGTTGCACCATCAATAACCTTCGTTCCACCTCTAGAATGTAGCTCTAAACACAATCGAGGCGTTGCAGAAGTGTTTTACGAAGCTGCGCGTGTGTCTTTAAGTACACGCGCAAGAGGGCCAGGAGATGGCATGTGCGTGGTGATGTGAGACGCTGGATTTATGGATTCTTGATACCCCTCTTACCATTGCTACCCTCCATCTCTCTCTAATCGTGTCGCTCGTTGTGTTTCTGCTCTGGGATTATACTGCTATTCGGCGTGGTGACTGAATTCTATGTAATCTTTGTAAATCTACCAAATCTACCATGCTCTTAGTTGTCTTGTTCAGATTCCATGTGAAGATGAAGAGAGAGAAATCCAATTAGCAAGTCGAAAACATTATAAGTCCATAGGTACAAGTACTAAGAAATCAGTAGCCACCAAAGCCGGTCATCGCCTGCAAAAGATACCGTCAGACTACAAATAGTCGAGAACGCCTCACAGTTGACTTACAGGAACCATGCCATTTGCCATCGGAGGCGCCTGACCGACAAATCTAAGGCCAACACATGAGGTACAGTTCATCAAGCTGGGTGGAATCCAACGTACCCGTTCGTTAACAGCAAGCCAGGATTGATGATTGGAGCTTCTGCCTCCTGCTGCTCTTTTTGAACCTCTTTCTTCGACCTCTCCTTGACCTCCTTCTCGAGTTGAGCCAGCTTGAGAATTCCCATGTCAATCTATATGACCGTGGTTCAGAAGTAGGTAAAACTTGCCTTCTCCACCAAGGATCTCTGGATCTGGATCTTATAAGGCATGTAGAAATCGTTCAGACCATGCTGCCACGATAACTCCTCCACAATATCGGACCGCAGCAAATCGAAGCAGACATACAAGACAGCAGCGAAACATTCCTTGTTCCCGATATCCACGAAATATGAGAGGAGTTCTTCGGCAATTTCTACTGAACTTGAGACAGATGCGGTGACCATCGCGTCCTTGTATAGCTTGTCCTGCTTCGAGAGGGAGATTGATTCTTCCCATCGAGAGTTTTTCTGGGATTATCCGTGTCAGCCTGAATCGTCAACAGAATTGCGGGGCCCCATACCTTGTACAGATGCGCTGCAAGTCGTCTGAACTCAAGGAGCTCATGTTTCTCGAGGCGTTTGGCGAGACTGATGTTATTGAAGTTATCGAAACTATCGATGGAATCGCGGAGGGTCTTGTGGTCCTCCTCTTCGATCAATAGGTCATTGTACGCATCGTTGACAGCTTCAATGTTGAGCTATACTAGCCGTCAGTGATGCTCTCATAGAGAGATAGTCATACTCACATGTTGAACAGCGATAAGATACGACCTGATCAACGGTATGTGATCTATCTGCTGGAACATTCGTACAACACGGCTGTGTTCAATACGAGGAATGAGGACAGTCAAGAGATCTGTCAACAGTGTAGGATGCTCCTGAAGGTAGAATGTCAGAGCCTTGTAGTAGCTGCAAGAGACAACATCAGTTGACATGCACTTCTCCCAATGGACGGATGCAAAGCCTACATTTCGACGTTAGCAGCCCGAACAATGACATCCTTGAATTGATTGTGTTCCCAGGCATCGGCAGATCGTTCAATCATGGCCAGAGCAGCATTATCCTGATAGCGTTGTCAGCATACACTGTCAGATGAGGGATGAAAGACTTACGAATTCATCATATTTGATGTACAAGAAAACGAGTTCTGGCCAAAGATGGGCTTTCTCGGTGGCTTTGATGACCTTCACGAGCATTTAGAACAAGAGAAAAATCAAAAGAAGGATTCAGACTCACCTTGGGAATGTTGATGCGCGAAACGAATAGCTTGAGATGTTCCATGACTGCGATGGATAATCAGCACAATTGCCAATGGTTTCCAGAGATCTACTTACGTTTCTCTGGCTTGTACTTGCTCAGCAAGATGGACAGTTCTGTGAACATTCCCATCTGTAAGGAAAGATTGAGCATCGTGTCCAAAACCATAGTAAGTATATACTCACGTGTGCTCGTTCGTGGCTCAAACCCTTCTCCAAAAGTTGAATGATATCGTCGAAGTGACCACGACGCTCGTATGCCTGCACGAGACCCGGTAGTTCCTCCTACGAAGAGAAATATAGCTCCGTTACAGATCATCTACATGATATTTGGAAAGCGCAACATACCGCGTGAATCACGATGTTAAGACCACAGATCTCAGCCTGTGATAGAGCTCATCGTTAGATCAGGTAGTTGAAAATCCACAGGAAACCCTTACAAGACGGAACTCGGCCTTCTCTAAGCACGCAGCGTGAACTTGCTTCCAGACCCTAGCCAATTATTAGAAGAAGTTGACGAAACCGAATGCTCAGAGAGGCCACTTACTGGGTATTCCCTGCTTTCCTGGCACTTTCCACAGCGGTCTGGTATTCGCCTAGGTAGATAAGAGTGGTCGCGAGACGGGCCCAATTCGAGATGCTGCTGAAAAGCAGCTTGGCCGCTTGGTACAGCTCATCCTCGAAACACTTCTCTCCAACCTCCAGAATATCGGCGACGTTGGTCATGTTTAAGAAGTCCTCCATATCGTGCAGTCGATCGGTCTTCGCATACGCGTACGCCAGTTCCGTGTCGATCTTGGGCTCGCGCAACGTTTTACGAGCCATTTGGAGAAAACGAACGAGATCATCGTGTTTACCAGCACGACCTGAAATCTCGATAACCTCAATGTAGTTCGTGGGATCCCCAGCCTTGATGTACGAGTCTAAGGGATGAAATTGAGCAGGTAATACAAGATTAGTAAGAAATATAACAGACCGATCGAATCTTTGATGCGTAGGCCGTCGAGCTGGGCCTTAGCGAGTCTACTCCATACTTCGGGCTTGTTGACTTTGTTGGCATAATCAAGGCCACGGTCGATGGAGACAATGTGTTCCACGAGAACGTTGATAGCCATTGCGAATTGATCGTACTTCTTGTAAATGGTCAGAGCCTCCTCATAAAGACCATGTTCGGTGGCAATCTTGGCGATTTCTCCGGCATCGTAGTTCTGCAGTTTGTTGATATATCCAACGACTTTACCCTTGTCAGCGCGAATAGCGGTGAGCAGGAGCAGATTCTGGAGATTCTTGTTGTCACTGAAAGGTGACGGCTCGATGATGATCTTTTCGAGGAGCTCAATCAACTCGATGGGAAGATCTGCCTGCAAGAAGGCCTTGACAGTGATGGAGACATCGTCTGGATCCGTGCACTCAGGGAGTGCGGTGGCCACAATCTACAAAGCCTTAGATGGTAGACAATGACGTGGACACAATCCTGACATACCTGGTCGATTAGCTGACGACGATGAATATTGTCCCCGACCAGCACTTGTGCCCAAAGTTCTGGCTGACGACGTTTCACAAGGTAACGCGCTTGCTGCTTGAACATCGAGTTGTCGTTCGTGATGGCGATGAGCTCATCGTCACAGAAACCTTTTGCGTATGCGATGTACGCAAGGTAAGGATCGCGCGCCTCGCAGAATTTACCGACCACCAAAGGCTCATAGAGCTGTCAGAGAAGACATTGATTAACCGCTTGATAAATTGATAAACTGGACTAAAAGCTCACATTGTTCTCCTTCAAGAAAGCTTCTGGATTGTTGTTACTATCGATGTAGATCTTGGCAATGGCGTTGAAGACCGCAGTGTCTTGGCTTCCTGCTTGAACCCGAGCCTCAAGCCATGGAAGAATTAACTTCAACCTGTTCCTCTGCTCAACCTCATGCACGAGCTCGTCAATGGGGAAGTTTCCGGTGACGGAAGCCAATAAACCCTTGATAGTGGTCTCGTCACAGTCAACGTCAAGAAGTCCACCGATGACCTGGGGAGTGCGGACAGAATTGACCCTTTGGACGTATACCTCGATGAACTTCACGAGGCCATTCTGGTATAGATACAGAACAAGGTCGTGGACAAAATCGAAACGATCGCACACGATGATGAGGGGAAGTTGATCCGCAAGCTTGGCTTCCTTGAGGAAATTCTTGACCTTTTCGGGGTTATAGAAATTACTCTCCCTACAGATACGCTCGACCTCTCGGATTTGACCAGTCCGAGTAGCCGCTTGGATGTACTTGAAGTGAACCTCTTGGTCCTCGCTCAAGTTCACGATCGAGCCGAGATAGTAGTAGAGACCTAGGACAAGTCGTCAGCCGAAGGCCATACATACATGGAAAGCCACAAGATCTTACCTTCGAAACTCTTGAATGACTCGAACATTTCGATAAGCTTGACAGGCCCAAGAATGTCGGAGTACTTGGTAGCAATCTGGATGACGACTTGGAGATTCTGACGGATGTTGACCCGCAGCATCTCCTGCAAGCAGGCCATGGACTGCTCTGTGGTCAGACGGCTGAAGTAGTTGACAAGCCACTACGGGACAATGTGAGTCTGACTAGCCAACGTCACTAAAGTAGCGACATACCTCTGGTTGAAGAGCGGTCGTGTGCACGATAGCGCGCTTGATGTCAGCCAAGTCCTCATAGTGCTCGAGGGCCTGAGAAAGATGATCAAAAAATGAGACTAAATAGTGTTGTGACGCGACAAGCTCACTCTTTGGAGTAAACCAGCCTTTTCGCAAAGGTTGGCAATTCTTGGGCGATCATAATGCGTGAACATCTCATTTCCAAGAATAGCGTCCGCAACTTGAGGTGCGTGAACAAGGTTCATCTCGAGAAGTCGCGTCTGGAGGGGTCCTTGCTCGGGCTTGTTGTCCTTCAAAGCGTCTAACAGGAAGGAAGTTGCTGGTTGTATCATATTCTGCGACATAAAGATGTCCACAACCTTCGAAAGATACGATTAGTTACAAACGGTGATGCAAGGACGAGTAAGTACATACTCTCTCGATGTCGACCAAAGGACCGGCTTCATCGTTGACAAGCTGGGCGGCGAACTCTGCACCCTTGTCCGGATTGGTTCGCATGATATGCTGCAGCAACGCGACATAGTCAGGCTGATATCCGACTTTCTTTGAGTAGAGGACAATCTTCTCCGTCTGTCCAGTCTCCGCAAAACAAGCAACGACCTTGTTGGGAACATTTGCGCGCAGGTAGACGCTGAGAGCGAGCGTCATGTCGTGTAATCGCACGATGTCACCAAGTTCTTCACTGCACGTAAGCTGTACATGATACATAAGAAGGTAGACGCGACATATCAAGGGTTCCACGTACCTTGTTCTCCTTCAGCCATTTCTCCAAAAGTTGTTTCCTGCCCTGTTGCAACACTGGCCGCGCGAGCTCGACTGACTCCAGGTGATTGAGTTCACCTTTCTCAAGCAGAATACCAAAATACTGCAAGATAGGAGACAAGCCACCTGGTGGTGCAGGCGCTTGCTTGAAAGACTCGATGACTGCAGCCGTACGAAGAATGCCCTATAGTGGACAAAGGTCAGCTTGAGAAATATCAAGAAATCTGGGAATATACGTACCCTCGGTGAGTTGGCCGCGATTTTTGCAGCCTCTCCAAATTGGCCGCTCTGGAATAATTGCTGATACTGCTTGATATAAAGCTCGTCCGCACCCGGCAAATTTGCACGACTGGCAAGTTTGAAGGCGAGTTCGGTGTTGTTGAGCGTCGTTAGGATATAAGGGATGATTGTCTGTTCATCGACGTTGACACTGAGCACCTGGCCCTTCTTGTTGACACCGATGATTCCGTTTGTCGCCTCATGTTCCGCAGTCACAAAGATGGTCTCGCCAGAGATACGGTTCATGTAAACACACGCGCCAGACTCAAGGTCGTAGAGGTGGATGAAACCGTACTTTGTCACGAGATAAACGATGCCGTGCTTCTTTGAGACCTGCATGGCTACTGGGAAGTCATTTGTAGCCTCGGGAGGGAAGTAAACATCCACGGCCTTCTTAACAAATGGTGGGTCCGGAGCGGTATGATCTATCTCGACAATGTGTAGCTAGACATAACGAATGACTTAGCAGACAGATATATGACCGTAGATACAACATACCTTTGCCCCTGTTGCCGTGCGCACCGCGAAAGTGAAAAGTTTTGTCGGTTTTGCATGACCATCAAGCTTGATTTCTGCAAAAGCAGCGGCGTGTCCCTCGATAGGCTGACTGACCCCCCGGTCCCTGCTGTATAACTGCATCGACCCTTTGACTTTGAAGGCAGATGGATTTGTCGTGTTTCCAGAGATTCCGATAAGGACCAGCCACTTCTCATCAGGGGTGACCCTGTAGTTGATAATTTGAGCACCAGCTAGCGTTGGATGGCGGTCAAATATCTTCTGGGGAGCGGAAGTCGTGTCGGCGATAGTCCAATGGTAGACGGACGACTCGGTAACCATTCCAATAGTCGTGTCGGAGACCCACTTCCAGAATACGATATCTTCATTACTGACGTGCGACTTGACTTTTTGTTTCGTCTCAATGTTGAAGATTTGGAGTGTTCGGCCAGCTACGTTGAGGTATCAGTAACCTGGGTCAAACCACAATGTCTTGTGAAGAGACAAGCAAACCTTTAAGAGCCAAAATTTTCTGTCTAGGATTCATTATAGCATTGTCCGCCGTGATAGGGCGACGTAGAATGCTGTTGGCATCCGAGAGGTCGATGATAACGACCTGATTTTGCTCGTTGACCTTTTCCCGTACGCAAATGAAGTGGTCGGATTCGAGGGTCAAAGTCTAACAAACAAGATAGGAATGTGTTAGTAACATCATCCGGACACCACGAGAGCGAGAATAGATAAAATTGGAGGCTGCGTTGGTGCTCGTCGACCGTGACAACACGACGCGTGT
Source organism: Sarcomyxa edulis (assembly GCA_009761415.1). Classification (NCBI taxonomy): domain Eukaryota; kingdom Fungi; phylum Basidiomycota; class Agaricomycetes; order Agaricales; family Mycenaceae; genus Sarcomyxa; species Sarcomyxa edulis. The sequence continues at coordinate 650,609 of QUOL01000016.1, read as the reverse complement.
CTACTCACCTGGAAAGAGATGGAAGCTGGCTGCACGCCCAAGCTGGACAGCTGCAGATGTTCGCAGAAGGCTATAGGTTTTGATGTATCCATGTCGTCCAGGGGGTAAATGTCGTCTAGGACTCTAGCAGGCAGTAAACGGGAAACGACGTGATGAGGGAGAGTTGGGTTGTGGCTGTACACTACAGCCGACCTCACTCACAAGCCATGCGCCGCAGTAAGTCGACAGTAAGTTGTAACTCTAGCGTTGCTCTAGCGCTAGCTATAGGGTATGTATCCGACTTTTTATGTATCTACCTGGTCAACAGTCGTACAGATATATGTTACATCCAATCCCAAGGCATTCCTACTCCTCCTCCAAAGCGAGAGCCTGTTCTAAATCGTCATCGGCAAGTAAACTCGCAGCTGGCGGATCCGCTCCGTACATAATACGTTGTACAATGATAGCTGGAATGCACGATATATTAGCTCACAGTGCCGACCTTTGAATGATTCAAGACTTGCCAAAATCAATTGACAATTGGAATATCGAGCACACTTTGAATTGCAATGGCGAACTCTGCAGAAAGAAGTAGACAGTCCTGTTCGGTCGAAGAATCAGATGCCATTTCAATACAATGATTGCGAGACTTTAACTTGAAACTGTCTCCTCCGACCCAACCTATGAGAGTCGACATCCGGAAACCATACAAAGATCGTTGCTTGTAATTGCTGGATGTCAGAAGTTAGCTTCGAGTTTAGCACTTGGCTCGGATCCTCCAACGCACCTGAGCAATTGCGGTATCGGCAAAGTGCTCTCCAGACCCAAGGCCACAAAGCCTAAGAGAGAGACGAATAGCTTGAAACGACTGAATATAAGGAACAGAATAGCTTGGCATAGACTGCAGAAATGTCAGACGCAGTCCATCGCACATATACTTCAGGTATTCACATGAGACCAGCCAGAAATTCAATGTACTGTGCATAGTTGGGCCACTGCCAGAACGAAAGTGGACGCGACGAAGCTCCCAGGTTTTCAGGGCTGACTCGCGGGCGGTATATGGTGCATATGTAGAGCAATGCAAGCTGGTGATTACTCTCCATCAACAGGTCAGTTGCTAGAAATGGCCGTACGCACTTGGGCAAGGATCATGAAAACCGATTGTAGCAACAGTGCTAATTCGAATGGTTCCTATATTAAAGCTTTCATAAGAGTGTACTCAACCAAAAATAAGAAGAAGGACCATACTCCCAACCAAAAGAAACATCTCGTAATATTAGCTATTAGCCTGAAATAAGGAGTGCGCGTCAGGGGGAGGGACAGGTTGCAACAGCAAAAGAGCATTTACAAGATGGCGCAGACGTCTCTGGAAAAGCCTGTTGAGTCCCTATGCAATACACCGTTGCAGTTCAGCAGGACATAGAGATAAACTGGGCATAATTGACGCGCTTTTTACGAATGATAGAAATGGCCTGGTCTGCGTAGACCTGCCAGTGAAAGAAACGTATTAGATGAAATCTCGAACACCAGGTGAAAGACCGACCAATGGCGGTCCTACGGCCATTCCGACGGAGGCTAGAGTGGACAACCATGCAGGCATGTTGAGCGACTACTATAACTTGGAATTGGGCCTGCACTTGAGCTGTTCACTGGCAGAAGTTGGAGAAAGATGCCCGTCACGCCGACGCTTGCAGCGCGGCTTGATAAATAATTTCTTGCTTTCTCCTTCTAACGTCCATCCAACCGCTCTTTTCAGTTCTCCAGTCAGGAAACCATACATACTACCCAACCCATAATATACCACTCTAGAGTGCCTACAAACTACTCAAACGCGGACCTACCATCACTTACTAGAATGTCTTCAACTAGCATTGGACGAAAGTCCGCAGACGAAGAAGACGTCGTAGAGATCAAAAAAGCATTGGCTACAGGGACAGCAAAGGAGGTGCCTATCTCTGCTGGTGAGAACCCTTATATATCTGCCTCATTACACCAAGTTTGACGGCTCGGCGCACAGTACCACCAATACTATGTTATTGCCTTGCCTCCATCCTCATGACTGTCGTGAACAAGGTGCGTCTCTAAATCACGTTCGAGATAAGCTGTACCAAACCAGACGCCGCCCACAGTTCGTCGTATCAGGCAAAGGTTTCTCCATGAACTTCCTACTACTATGCATACAATCGTCGGTGTGCGTTGCTTGTGTCGCTACAGTAAAGAAGCTCGGTATCATCTCGTTTAGAGCATTCGACCTACAGGATGCCAAAGCTTGGTTTCCAATAAGCTTCTTGCTCGTCACCGTTATATATACCGGATCTAAAAGTTTGGTGAGTGTCCTGTTATACTACCCGTCTCTCGCAGTGTCTTATCTCTTGATACACAGCAATTCTTGACAATACCTGTGTATACCATCTTCAAGAATCTGACTATAATTCTAATTGTGAGGTGAATCCACCCATGACGTGCATTACATCTCATGACATGTTACAGGCGTATGGGGAAGTTATCTGGTTTGGAGGAAGGGTTACTGCCTTGACATTTGTGTCGTTTATATTTATGGTCAGTCCCCCCATAGTCGTTCTTGTTCTGTAGCTTATGTTATTCTAGGTACTGTCGTCTATCATTGCTGCATGGTCAGATGTCACGAGCGCATTAGAGGATTCTATACCTGCCGTGGGGACTGGTGTCAGTTTGGGATCATTGCAAAGTATAACAGGCGCGGTGCGAAAGCTGAACATTGGGTATTTCTGGATGCTCATCAATTGTGGAACAAGTGCAGCCTACGTGAGTTCCGTATCATCCAAGATGCCGATGACCAGAAACTGAGACAGCGCGTTATAGGTTTTATCGATGCGTAAACGAATAAAGGTCACTGGATTTTCCGATTGGGATTCCATGTTTTACAACAACCTGCTATCAATCCCGGTATTAGCTGTCTTCTCGATTGTCGTGGAAGATTGGGGATCAGAAAATCTGGCCCGTAATTTGTGAGTTCCAAGTTCAGTATGTCCGAGCTATGAAAACGTCCTAATCATGCACGTAGCCCTCCCGAAACTCGTAATTTCCTCCTCCTGGCTATAGCCTTTTCTGGCGCTGCTGCCGTTGGAATCTCGTACACTACGGCATGGTGTGTACGCACCACCAGTAGCACCACATACAGGTGACTTGAATCTATTTAGAATGTCCCAAGGCAAAAACTGACGTACGGCTATAGTATGGTGGGGGCGCTGAATAAACTTCCTGTGGCGGCCTCTGGTATGCTCTTCTTTGGCGATGCGGTGACAGTAGGGTCCGTATCAGCTATCAGTGTGGGCTTCTTTGCTGGACTGGTGTACGCTGTAGCCAAGAATAACCAGAAAAAGGCGGACAATCGAGCACAAGCCAACGGTATCATTCCACTATCGAACAGAAACCCATAGAGAACCGGGAAAGCACCGCTACAAATCACATGGACCTTACTGGGCGCGGCTGGGCGTGATTGGCGTGTCGGTTGTTGTTGTCGAAGAGGTTCGAATGTCGAGTAATGGATAGACAAGTGGAGATAGGTAGTAGCAATGTACCGCACAAAGACCGCTTCGTTTCAGTATTTAATAGTGGAGAGTATGTTTCGAGGAAGGGTGATTTGCAAGGGCTATACCAGTGCCATACCAGGCTGCCAGACTACCCAGGCTATACCAAAGGCTACCCGCATCGGAACGGATTCCAAGACGCGACCGTCATTCCCCTTTTTCACGGACAACCATCCCTCATCCTTTCCCATCTCCTTCCTTTCCTTATCTTCACGATCCCAGGATAAATCACACAAAAGAAAAGCATCCAGTCTCGAATTTCAGCTCAAAAAAAACCTAGTCAAATTCTTCCCCGCACTTTTGTCTTGACTCGAAAGTTCCGATCGCCCTTGAACTCATACCACCATGGCCACAAACACCTTGCATCCCGCGCGGCTCGCGCCCATATTCGCTGGGTCGCCCAGTGCACCTGGGACACCCGTACATTCCATCCAAACGATGCGTAGAAAGGCTGCCGGACATAGTGGTCCATTAACGAAGATCCTAGTGGCTAATCGCGGTGTACGTCCCGATCAAATGCTGCAATGATCTTGCAGATTCTAAGAGGAATTGTTACAGGAAATCGCAATCCGTGTTTTCAGAACAGCCCATGAGCTTGCCATGCACACCGTCGCCATCTATTCCTACGAAGATCGGTTATCTGCTCATCGCCAAAAGGTGTGAATGCTTTTGCCATCCTTCTACTCTTGGAGATCCTGACCACCCCAATCACCAGTCTGATGAAGCCTACCAAGTTGGAAAGGGTTTGACTCCTGTCGGCGCTTATCTCGCCCAGGACGACATCATCAAGATCGCGCTTGAGCATGGAGTTGACATGATCCACCCCGGGTACATATTTTTTATCGATCTCGCCGACGCGACTTGTCTTTAATACTCTCTATAGATACGGTTTCCTTTCTGAAAACGCAGAATTCGCCAGAAAAGTCGAGCAAGCAGGACTTGCTTTCGTCGGACCTTCGCCCGAAGTCATCGACGGATTAGGCGACAAGACTAAAGCGCGTACTCTCGGTGAGTTTATCCTGTCCGACTCATTTTTTTACCATCCTTTACATGAGAATTTTCGTTTTCAGCCATTGCCGTTGGTGTTCCAGTCGTTCCCGGTACACCAGGAGCTGTAGCTACTTACTCCGATGGTGATGCATTCATCAAAGAATATGGTTTCCCAGGTACGACTTTATCATTCATACATTGACGTCATCTCTTAATTAAATCTCGGCTCTAGTTATCATCAAAGCAGCTATGGGCGGTGGTGGTCGTGGTATGCGTGTTGTCCGTGAACAATCGGATTTCAAAGATTCTTTCGAGCGGGCAGTGAGCGAGGCTAAAGCCGCTTTTGGCGATGGGACAGTCTTTATTGAACGATTCCTCGAACGTCCTCGTCACATCGAAGTCCAACTACTTGCCGACGCGCAGGGAAACACCATACATCTATTCGAGCGTGATTGTTCAGTCCAAAGGCGGCACCAGAAGGTCGTCGAGGTCGCACCTGCTACTCATTTACCTGAGGAAGTCAGGCAGGCGATTTTGGCGGACGCGATCAAATTGGCTAAGAGCGTCGGCTACAGGAACGCGGGGACTGCAGAGTTCCTAGTCGATCAGATGGGAAGACATTATTTCATTGAGATTAATCCACGTATCCAGGTTGAACATACAATCACTGGTGAGTCTCTAATCTACTAACTTTGAGCTCAAGGCATCTGTTCTAAACCCCATTTGCAGAGGAAATCACTGGCATTGATATTGTAGCTGCTCAAATCCAAATCGCAGCTGGTGCAACGTTGCCTCAACTCGGTCTCACCCAGGACGCCATCACAAAGCGTGGTTTTGCGATTCAATGCCGTATCACGACTGAAGATGCGTCGCAGAACTTCCAACCTGATACTGGTAAAATCGAAGTGTATCGTAGTGCAGGAGGTAATGGTGTTCGTCTGGATGCTAGCTCCGGTTTCGCAGGTGCCCAAATCACAGTGAGTGCTTGCCGTTTCGCTCTTTTTTGTACTGAACGTGACAATCCTCTCTCTGCGATATAGCCCCATTACGACAGTTTGTTAGTCAAATGCACTGTCAGTGGGACGACATACGAGGTCGCTCGCCGAAAAATGCTCCGTGCCCTCGTCGAGTTCCGTATCCGTGGTGTTAAGGTCCGCCTACCCGCCTTTTCGCGGCGTATCTTACCCTGATATCGTATCGTCCAGACAAACATCCCTTTCTTGTTCCGGCTTTTGACCAACGACATCTTCATCGGTGGCAAGACCTGGACTACGGTGAATTTTTCTCTCGTCGTAATTTTGTCGTCGACAGATCACTAAATGTAACTGGATCGGGTTTTAGTTCATTGACGATACCCCAGAGCTCTTCAAATTGGTTCAAAGTCAAAATCGCGCCCAGAAATTATTGGCGTATCTTGGAGATCTCGCCGTCAATGGTAGCTCTATCAAAGGCCAAAATGTATGGACCCTTTTTTCCTGTGTCTTCGCTTTGCTCATCGAAACTCTAGGGCGAGCCTGGTCTCAAAGATGACATTGTCATTCCCAAGTTCGAAAATCGCGAAGACCCTCTCAACGGTCCCCCTCTCGATGCTTCTTTGCCGTGCACTGTCGGGTGGCGTAACATCATTGTCGACAAAGGTCCTGAAGCATTTGCTAAAGCCGTTCGTGATTATCCCGGTACGCTCATCATGGATACTACTTGGCGTGACGCCCACCAGTCTCTGCTTGCTACTCGTCTGCGCACCATCGACATGGTGAACATCGCGAAAGAGACTAGTTATGCACTGGCGAATGCCTACAGTCTCGAATGTTGGGGTGGCGCCACCTTCGATGTCGCTATGCGCTTCTTGTACGAAGATCCTTGGGAACGTTTGGTAAGAAACTCACCTCTGGCATACCTTTGGTCCGGCTAATTTGACTTTTCTGTTTCTCTTCTTCAGCGCACTTTGCGGAAATTGGTCCCCAATATTCCTCTGCAGGCCCTGGTCCGTGGTGCGAATGGTGTTGGCTACACTAGTTACCCGTTCGTTCTCCGTCCTCTTCTATCATATCGTTTCCTGATTGTTCGTCCAGGGACAATGCTATATACGATTTCTCCAAAAAAGCTGTCGAGAACGGCCTCGATATCTTCAGGGTGTTTGATTCCTTGAACTATTTTGGTACGTTCCAATCCGACTGCAGAGATGTCTAGTCATCACTAACCCAATTTTGTATAGAAAACGTATGTCATATCCTCTAGTTCCAAACACTCGGGGCGCTGATCAATCCGCAGATGAGACTGGGTATCGATGCCGCTAAGAAGGCTGGCGGTGTCTGTGAGGCCGTTGTCTGCTACAGCGGTGATGTTGCCAGTCCAAAGGAAACCAAATACACCTTGAAGTACTATCTCGACTTCGTCGACCAGCTTGTCAATGAAGGTATCCATGTGCTAGGTGTCAAAGACATGGCTGGATTACTGAAGCCAGAAGCTGCCAAAATGTGCGTGTAGCTTGGAACGGTACCAGTGCGAAACTGACCTTTCTTCATCAAATCAGCCTCATTGGTGCCATCAGGGCAAAGTACCCCGACCTCCCAATTCACGTACACTCTCACGACACGGCTGGAATTGCTGCTGCTAGCATGATCGCAGCCGCTGCTGCTGGTGCAGATGTTGTTGACGTTGCCATCGACAGTCAGTGTTACCTAGTTTCCAATTGTGGATGATCACTCACTGTTTACCTCCATTTAGGTATGTCTGGCCTGACCTCTCAGCCTTCAATGGGGGCTGTGTGTATGGCATTAGAGCAGACAGCTCTTGGGACAGGAATTCGGTTCGAAGACATCCAGGCTCTCAACTTATATTGGAGTCAGGTGCGCATCCTTTATAGCTGCTTCGAGGCCAACGTCCGTGCCTCGGATTCCAGTGTATTCGACCATGAGATGCCAGGAGGGCAATATACCAACCTTATGGTACGTATATAGACATCCGTTGGCTTCGATTGCTGCTGATGACTTTCCAATAGTTCCAAGCATCGCAGCTCGGCCTTGGGACGCAATGGACCGGTATGACCTTCTTTTCTACCTGTTTCATGACCGAGCAAGTACTCACGTAAAGCGTAGAAATCAAACGGAAATACATTGAAGCCAATGAACTCGTGAGTACACATATATTGCCATCCAGGACCTGATCTAACATTTCTTCTTTTAGTGTGGTAACATCATCAAGGTCCGTATGCACCACTACAATAATTACATGAATGCTGACGACTATACAAGGTCACCCCTTCTTCTAAAGTTGTGGGCGACTTCGCCCAATGGATGACGTCGAATTCGCTCTCTAAAGCTGAAGTCCTCGAACGTGCTGAACACTTGGATTTCCCATCATCCGTCGTCGAATTCTTCCAGGGGTATCTTGGACAGCCTGTGGGAGGCTTCCCAGAACCACTGCGCACACGAATCATCCGGAATAAACCCAGGATCGATGGGCGACCTGGTGCGACTATGCAACCCCTGGACTTCAAGAAGATCAAGGCAGAGTTGCGGAGCAAGTTCGGAAAGCATATCACAGATGCAGATGTCACGTCCTATGTCATGTACCCTAAGGTATGTTGTTCGTTGATACGGTCGCTGGGTGAGACTGAACCTTGCAAAAGGTCTTCGAGGAGTACCAAGGCTTCATCGAGAAGTACGGTGACCTAAGGTTAGTCATTCACTTGCATAGCCAAGACATATATTTTAACACAATGCGTAGCGTCATTCCCACACGATACTTCTTGGGCCGCCCCGACATTGGCGAAGAACTCCATGTATCGATCGAGAAAGGAAAGACTCTTATCATCCGTCTCATGGCGGTGGGACCTGTAGTAGAGGGCCGTGCCCAACGTGACGTTTGGTTTGAGGTTAATGGGGAGGCAAGTTTTTTAACCGGGTTGTCTTACCACATTGTCTTACTTCTGGTGATTAGGTCCGTGCCGTGTCTGTTGAAGATAAGAACTCTGCGGTGGAAACTCTCTCGCGGGAGAAGGCCACAACTGATCCTGGATCCGTCGGCGCACCCATGTCTGGCGTTGTCGTGGAAGTAAGAGTTAAAGAGGGACAAGAGATCAAAAAGGGTGACCCTGTTTGTGGTATGTGGAGCATCGATTACATTGTCCTTGGCGTGTCGTTGATATATTCCTACTTTCAGTTCTCAGTGCCATGAAGGCAAGCTTCTTCTTCGGGACATGTTGTCTTACACCAACTGACTTTGCCTTTCAGATGGAATCTGCTGTAACTGCTCCTGTTTCTGGTCACGTCAAGCGCGTCGCTGTCCAAGAGGGTAAGCAAAGCTCATCACGCGGTGCATATCAGAAGTCAGGCTGATGCTCCTTTTGAACAGGTGACTCAATCAACCAGGGTGACTTGACGGTAGAGATTGTTCAATGAATGACTCGTGCTAAGTACCCCCCATCACGAACTTGAGAAAGAAGAACTGTAATACTTAGACCTATTCTTGATGTATCCGCCTGCGCGTCCTGACTTTTGTACCAACCAATATATACATGTTTCGAGCTTCCGTATATAAACCGTGCGCGGCATACTGAATGTTTTTATAATTAGTTGCATCTCCTTGCCTCTAACCACTATAGTATACGCGGATCGATCTCGAAATTTTGATACTTGTACACGTACGTTCATATACGGCCTTTGCGTAGCCCCATCGCTCACCCATTGGATGATCAGATAGCATTGAATTAGGATGGTGCAAGTCATGTCCGTGAAAGCGCCTGTCTCAGGAATCGTCGGCGAAGTGAAAGTCCAGGAGGGAGATAACGTATCTCAGGGTGTGCTTCTCGCCGTTCAGACTGCTACCAAGGTAGCGTACAAGTAACATAAATGTGAGCATGCGGAATTGCAGCTGATCGTCCGCATCAATAGACTGAGAGTCAAGTGTCCGCACCTATCACCGGCCGCGTCAAGAATATCGCGAAGAAGGGGACTTCTTTGAACGAAGGAGACGTTCTCGCAGAGATTGAATGGTAGATGGATAGCCAGAGCCCCGAAGACTGGAACAGGTGTCAATGCGCAGAGATCGAACAAAGTGTACAATTACAGATAGGAAGAAATGATTCTATACTCCAGATGGTTGAGATGGCTGCTGAGACTTCTCGGGCTTTTTGGATAAATGGTCTGCAGCATCACGAGCTAGTTCATAGACAACATCCTAACGGATAAAATCCGTCTCAGTACTACGGCGGAATGGCAACATCGAGCATGGAGTCCATACCTTGGCTGGCTTGATCTCCGTCATTAGCGCGACACCTACAACACAAAAAGGTTATATCAGTCATTTAGAACGAAACCAAGATCCATGATCATCGCAAGTTTACCAGTTCCAGCCCACACGAGCATACGATCTGGATCTCCTTTCCGAACGCCCTCATAGAATTTCTTTCTGATTTCCTCGATGTTCATACCCCTTTCGAATTCATCTACCGTACCTACAGTTTTTCCATGGTCAGCTGCGAGTCGGCATCGGGCTATATAAAGATGCTATTCACTGTTTCGTAAAGCTCTCCCATTCACTAAAGTAGGCATTCCGGTAACATTCATAATCTTATCGAAGGCCCTTGTCCGCACGGTGGTGGTACCAGCCAGGAGAGCCTTCTTCTGTGCGTCTGTGTACAAACTCTCCGGAGTCAATAGAAATCGTGTTCCAAGTACGACACCATCTGCTCCAAGATATATGCAGGATGCGACTTGGTATCCGTTAGCCAGACCTCCGCAGGCGAGGATGCATGGACGAGGATTCGGTATTTCAGTACGGATGCCTGGAATAAACGGGAGAAGTGACACGGCACATGAACTACCGTGTCCCCCAGATTCAAGGCCTGAAAAAGGTCGATTGAAATGTTAACGTAAGGGATACGACACACAAGGAATATAGATAAAGATACCTTGAGCTACAACGACGTCCACCTTCCAGGTCCTGATAGCGACTAGTGCTTCTGGCACGGAGGAACACTGAACAAATATGACTGTCGCGTGCCTATCCGAACGCGAGTCATGTTCACGGACATATTTCACCCATCGGCCGATATCAGCTCCAAAAGCAAACCAGACTGCCTGAACGCCACTATCCAGGGCGATCTGTAAGACTTCGAGAGCCTGAGAGTCCGGCTTCTCGAGTAGCCAGCACAGAAACCCCACGCCGATGTGAATGAGAGTAGGATGAAGGGGCAACTCTAAACACGCCAATGATAGCTCGTATTTGAAGACATCTGGTGTACTATAACCTTCGTATGTCTGCGGTAAATCTAGAATGGTAGCGGTGAGAGTTGATGTTGTCGCACCTGCTGCTATAAAACCGAAGCCGCCAGCGAGTGATATTTGGGCAGCCAATCTTCCACCGGCAGCCCCGGCCATTGGCGCACTCACAATTGGATATCGTATGTCTAAATAAGATGGGGTTCTCAAGCTCAAGTCTCCAGAGGTCAGTCTTGTAGGTACTGCGACATACCCAGGAGCTTCGTCAATTTCGTCTCGAACGGAGTCATTGTGTCAACTGGGAAGAAGCGATAAACGCCCACAGGTGTTCACATGAGCTTTTTAGGAAGGGTTCAAGATGTTACTCTTGTGAGACTTCCAGCCCCGGATGGAAGCAGATGACCAAACCGACCGAGTACGCGCGCATGAGGGGGGATCTAGCTCTCCAAGAACGAGGGGAATATTCAGATAATTTCTGCAAAAGATGAAGGAGAAATTGGCGATTTTTTGAGATGAGACTGGCGACTTTTCGAGATTTTCTGGAGAAAGGATGTCCGGTGAAATCGATCCGCCACACTGATTGGTATATATTCGCACGGTTATTTGTTCGTGGTGTTGAGAGAACTCTAATCTTTCCTCGTTGTTCACCTCGTCGACCAACATGGTGAGCACCTTCCTCGATCTTTGAGACAGATCATACTGATGGTTGATCCCCTTCTAGCCTCCTCCAAAATCGAAAGGCGGAAAAATGCTCGGTCTCATCAACTGGAGACTGAAAGTAACCATCAACGACGGTCGTGCACTGACCGGCCAAATGCTAGCGTTTGACAGACATATGAACTTGGTTTTGGCGGATTGCGAAGAGTTTAGACGGGTAAGGCCCAAGAAAAAGGCTGGCGAGGAGGCTGCACCAGAGCAGGAAATGAAACGGACCCTTGGCCTGGTCATCTTGCGGGGTGAAACTGTCGTCAGCTTGAGTGTAGAGGGACCACCTCCGATTGTCGACGAGGACAAAAAGAACGTGGTACGTGCTATCGGCATGATCTCGTGGAATACCTCCTACTGACGCGCTCATGAATCGATTTTTTTTACCTATAGCTTCCCGTTGGTCCTGGTCGTGGAATGCCTGCAGGTCGTGGTATGGGAATGATGCCTCCCAGTGAGTAAACTTCCTTGTGCCATTTGATGCAATTTGCTTGCTCATGTTCGTATCCATTTCAGTGGGTGCCCCAGCCCTTGCTCGTCCTCCTATGCCTTTTGCACCACCAGGTATGCCGGGTCCTCCACCAGGCTTCAGACCGCCCGGTTTCCCTCCCGGTATGGCTTTCGGGCCCCCTCCTGGTTTCGGAGGGCCTCCTCCAGGGTAAGCATCCCTATGTCACGCCTTCATAGGCAGCCTCCTCTTACCCTACTTCTCGTACCAGGTTCCAGCCTCCACAGTGATCATTCTGAACTTTTGTAATCTTGGTGTTCTCTGGTCTGTTTTTTTGTGTGCGAAAAGGAAGGTATAATCGATCTCATACGCTTCAAGCGACGACGTAGGTTATGGTTTGTAAGTTTGTTCAACCAAGATAAAATTGCGGCATTGATTTTTGTCAGTTTCCACTACAAATGATGATGGTCGTTCGACTGCTTGTCTATAGCCCTTGAATACGCGTACGGATCTTGGCCCATACCTGATACAGGGTTCTGATCGAGCGCAGTGGTTTCAACGCTGCAACGCTGCTTAAGACCGGTGTCTATATGCTTCTTTTGAAATTCGTGAACCCTGCTTCATTTACTAGCTTCGCTGGTCGAGGGCCGCGTTAATAATTTATTCGGAATTCGTCGACGAACCTGATCAATATTGGCAACTCGTTAGCCAAGTACCGACGGTGAGCGTCCAGTGTTTGGCTCACTTGATTTCAGACTAAACTTGAGCTTCGTCCCATAGATTTTCTAAATTTCTCACTGAATCATGAGGTATTCCACGATCAAGCCACAACACAACGTGCATGAGATTCAGGATCTACGTATACGATACAGCACCTTGGCTTCTTGTCGACGAATAAACGTGTTTTCCACCTTTCTGAGCATGCACCGAGTACGTACTGGCGCATTCTCCACTCATCGATGCCATCGATGCCTGTTCTCAACCTGTTCCACCACAAAAATTTGCTCTTCGGGAAAACTGGTGGGTCCCCACTAGTAGTCATGTAATCCTCATGCTCATATATATTTGTCGCCACTGACTGGCATTGATGGGGGCGTTAACAGAAGGCACGAACAAAAGTCGACAAAAGTCGAACATACCGACTTGAGCGCTCTTTGCCCGGTTATTCAGTTCTGCTTCCGGTGACCCAATAAATGTCGAGTCACATGCAAGTCACGCAAGTCACAGTGCATTATGTCTGTCAGCCTTGGATTGTCTCCTAATGGGTACTGAGTATGATTTGTTTTCTCTGTTGCGGGCGCTAGTTTCATCCTCAAAAGTCGGACAACATCTCAATCCGGAATATACTTGATGTCATCCTCCGGTCTTTTAAGCTTCGGGGTGCAATAAGATAAGCACTCTCGCCGCTAGACCATTTTCAGTTTACAGTACTAGTAGCAGTAGTTACCCCCACTGGGTACCACCGCCTTCTGCGACGCAACTGCGACGTATTCGGACCCGGTGGAGGGCTGCCACCAGCTCAGCACTGCGCAACCAACACCTCAAGTGGCGATCGTGACAGACATCACACTAGGAGGGGAGCCTCTACCGACTTGAGGCGTCATCCTCATTCTGTAATATCAACAACCAACCCCCGGATCCTAGGATCCACGTCCTGAATCATAATTGGCCTGGACCCGCACCTTGGTAGCCTGTTTTCTGCTCTGCTTGTAGTGATGGCGTGATAATCGACGAATACGATCATGAGTCGATATTAGGACGGTAGGTCGGTCAACTGGTCAGAATTTAGAATAAGCTTAGCTTCTAGCGGCTCTACACAGGCCCTTCAAGGTCCCAGGACGCGTTAATGATGATGATGAAAGTAAAAGAAAAATAGATTCTCGACTTCGCGGGAGCATACTTGCGGGTCCGATGCTCCGCTCTCAAATGAGATGTTTTTAATAGCTTTTTAGTCCCAACTCCCAAGTCTAGAAAAGGTATACAAGTCTGATGTCTCGTCAGACTCGTCTGGTCCCCAAGTGCTATACTTTTTGCTGACTCTTCCCCTGAGATGGTAGGCTACACCGATCGCATAATAATGTCAATAAATGGTACGTGATGGGTGGTGTCAGACTGGTTCCTCGGCCCTTCGTAGCCTCTTTCCTCCTAGGACAATGGGACAACGCCATGATCTATCTACGGGCCCCATGAGCAAAACATGTGTCCTCGCCCAGTCTAAATTCTGATCTTTTGGCGTGCATCACACCGAAACCAGCAAGGTCATATGCACGCGCGAGATATTCTTGCCTATCCAACGCCTATCGTACCTTTTTTATTGCGATACATCGTCAAAAACCTGCGAGGGTCCCGTGGAGGTGGCAGTAGTAGTAGGCAGCTGTATCCAAGGAGAATCTCAAAAGCTAACTTATCTATCAATAACGATAACATACGGGGTACCGATAAGATGGCGAACGTTCTTCACGTTGGTTGGGAGGTGTGATTCTGAATCATGTCGCGATTGGCACGAAAACCGAAACATGTCATATAGACATGATGGGCTGGCTTCTGGAAGAAAAACAGCTTATCGATAACACAGATAAGCCCCTCTTGGGTTTGGGACCTTGTTACCTGGCATGTAGGCACTACTATGGCACTAAATACTTGTTATTCGCAAATATATCCTGCCGTCCAGGATTTAGTCCCATGCCGTCCGCGTCCGCGTCTTCGCCTTGGCCAAGGTCCCAAAACCCCACACGCAGCCGATGGTGCCGACGGCCTCCAGGCATCCCAAAGGCCAAGAATGTGAAAAAAGAAATAAGACATGGAAGCAAAATATGGGCAGAGCCCTCGCGATATTCAAAGACTTCGAAGGTTCACGGTACCAGATGGCTGCGTACGTACGGTGTTTCTGTTCAGCAGGTTTATCCTATGCCTTGTCAGCAGAACAAAGAACCTCTCTCCTGGAAGAAGAGGCCTTAAGTATAGCACTAGACCACCGCCTCCATCATCATCAAATCTTATATACAAGCTCGAGAATTCTCAGAGCCAGAGGGTCCATGGGCGAAGGGGTAGGGCGGTCTGGTGGATCAGGAGGACACACACAAATCCACTCTCTTTTCCGCGAAACTTTGGCTTCTCGTTCGTACAAGGACTTTAGAACGAGGTTAAGAATGAGTTGGTCTGTCACTCGGGACTTTTTCCGAGTCAGATCAAGCTCAGGAAGGAACGTTTTCAGGATGCGAGTTCTTGAAATTCATTCGTTCTCAAAATAAAGTTCTTTCGATCATCGAAACAACGTGTTCAAGGCAAAGCTTGCAGGACGGGGGTACAAGTGGTACAGAGGATGATAAAGTACACAAACGGTGATGTCTAGATGGATGGGGCTGCATAGAGTACTAGTAGTAGTAGAAAACAGACGGGGTAAATAAGAGGGAGTGTGTGGGTGATGATCTTTTTTTTTGGTCTTCTTCGTAAGTATAGAAAAGGTGGTGGAGGTGGAGTGGGGATAAGAAGAGTCAATGGACCAAGGAGGGTAAGGGTATTGGGGTTGGGGAGTGGATGGGGTAAACTGCTAGGATAGCGAGACAGAGAGAGATAAAGCCAGAATGGAATATTGCAGGGAGTGAGATATGAGTCCAGAAATTGCAGTCAGGGAGTGGTCATGGGAACGCCTTTTGAGGTCGTCTGTGAGGATGGTAGTGAGACGGGAGAAGTGGGTTCCAGTGCATGTCGAGATATCGAAGCGAATGAGAAAGAAATACGTCTAAGTTGAGAGAGAGCGGGAGCGGGAGAAGCAGGGATTATAAAAAAAAGTGGCCGGGTCGTCAACATGCCCTAGAGAGTTTCCTCCCCCGAGATCTATACGCCGGGTGATCGTCTCGGACGGCGAGAGGAATTTCGACAGCGAGGCGACCTCGTGGATGTTCAACGGGAGCTGCACGAGATAACTTATCTTTCGCAGCAGCCTTTGGGGCAACCCAGAGGTAATCGTCATCCGACGAGCCATCAGATGAAAGAGAGGGTGAGACGACGCAAACTGCGTCTGAACGAAATTTTTGGTGGGAGGATTCGCCGTGCTTAGCGACGACGCGAGGTTTTTTGTTTGTGGAGGAAGGAGGTGATGGCTGATTGGGTTTGACCCATGATTTAACATGAGTCGCCAAAGCACCGAGTACACCGCTCTGGTAATGGCCAGAATTGTGTGGGACGGAAGCAGAGGATGGGGTTGCGATGAATGGGTCGGTGAGGGTGCTTCCACCGTCCCCAGAGGATGATAAGGATAATGAGGCTATGTGCTGCTGGGGAGTTAGGATAGGGAGCGATGGGTGTGGAGGCTCAGGGTGCGACACAGACATGGATAGAGTTGGTGCGATAGGACGCTTATGAGGGAGTAGGAGTTTTGGCGCGAGATAGGCAGAACTGTTGCGATAGATGTTGTTCGGTGGAATTGATGGTGCGCCAGGTGTTACGTTGGCAGCCCAAGCAGCGATACCTGCGGAGCCATTACCGACCCAGTGAGACGTCGACTTGTTAGGAAGATCGTGTATCTCGTGATAGCAGAGAACGTCGTCATCCGAGTAGGAATCAGAAGTATCGTCGATGTAACGGTGAATGGGTGGTTGTTCTTGACCACGACACTTGGGAGAGCAGTATGCGTCTGTGGTATTCTGTGAAGGTGTCAGGGGGGTAGAAAGCGGGGAAGAATGGGGGGAAATGAACATACAAAGTTGCGACGTTCGCAAGCCAAGCACCATTCAGTGTCGCCGTCCATGGGTAGCAGATGGTTAGTTGGTTTCGTTGGATAGATGGTTGGAGGGAGGGAGGAGGAGGAGAAGGGAAGGAAAGAGGGATGCTTATATGGAGAACCGCGCCAGAGTTTTGGGTCAAATGGGATCTTCGCGACGAATCTGGCCAGATCCGGCTGTCCTGATTTGGATCCCATGTCGCGACCAATTCAATTCTCCTCAATTTCCTTTTTGGGCTGATTTTTAATTCTTTTATTCCGATAATCCGTCTGCCTCGGTGCCCCTCCAATACCGCAGATACCACCTGCCATTAAGCGGATACCAGCGGCTACTAGCTGCTACCTCAGCTGCTCAGATCAGCGTTGTATCTTCTTGGCCAGGAGGTGCCAGGAGGTGGTGCTGCGTGACCCCTTGCGTGACCCTGCTGCAGTACAATGGACGTGTGACAGGCCCCCCTTCTCTCACAGTCATCTACGCGATCTCTCCAATCGTCGGCTATTCCTCCTCAGCGAAACAGTGCGAATATACATGAACTCACAGTGAATGTTCGCAGTGACTGTAGTGACTCATAATCGTATATATGGTAATAAAATAGAAACCCGAGCTAGCAATCACCCTTTTTTTTCTCCATCTTCCCCGCCAGAATTTCATCATCACGTTCACGTTCGTCGCTGCTAGCCTCAACTCTCTGATTGATGTCTTTACCGGTATCACCTATCCCGCCCTCACTAACTCTTCCTTCTCGATTTCCAACTAACCGCAAATCCTGTCATTGTCACCCCAGATCTAAGCGCTCTCGGCAGCGCACATCCCCCAAATAAAGTACCCCTAGGACAGGTAACCACCGTGCTAACCCTCTTCTTCCCAGACTCACCGCGTCGTACATCGACGCTTCCTACCAGTCCACAAACCCCCATCCCCGAACGGTCCAGACCCGCCCCGCCGCTGGACCAGTCTCCCTAGTCTCTCCCATCAGGGCATCTTTGTTACTCCGTAACGTAGTTCTTAAATATAATAATACTGTATACTGTATCAAGTATAAACTCTGGCTTATCCCTTCGAATTCTTCCTTGTCTAGCCATTGTCTAATTTCATTGCATCCCTTCTCACCGTACGTGTTCGTGTAACCTCCATCAGCACACCACGTCGAGACTACTGTGCTCAAGCCTGAGGGTCGGGCCCGAGCCTCAAGTAGTAGCAACCCGCACCCGAGTCGAGTCGAGGTCTTTGTTCTATGCGAAAGCATGGAGATAGAACCTTCGTTCTGACCTCGTCATGATACCGGCGGACGTTGGTTGCACTTTCTGCGCGTGCGAACCCTCGCCCTCCTCGCGGTTCCTCGAAAGACCCACACATACGTTATACTTAGCACAAGATCAAGTCACGTCCACATCCTTAGAATAGAGATTACCGTACATACCACAATCAGGGAGTTCAGCAGACAGACAAGAGCATGGTGGCGTCGAAGGGAGAAGAACTGAGAGACAAGTGGAATACTAGCATTATGTTGACGGAAGAATTCATACTGTGTACACCCCCAAGATGGCTGGATCTTAACCGTGATGACAGCCTTGATTGAATCCTGTGCTGCCAACGCAAAAATAAGGACAGAAGAACGCATTGTGATGGGATTGTACTTTACCGAGACAAGAAAAGCAAGTCATGGATAGAGTCGATTTCGATCGATGGACCCGCCCTTGCTAGCTAACTGGCCATCTAGCGGTCTTAGAAGGCCAGGGTACAAACTGATAGGCATGTACATGTGCTTGTAGAAGAAGCTCATAGAGACGAGGGTGCGCAGTCTAACAAAACCACACCCAGGGTTGTTAAGCTTGAGACGGACTGATGGTCGGTCGAAGGATATGAAAAGCCATCATCCAACACGAGATGAAGCGGTCTGCATCGATGTCTGTTCATAACAAGTGAAGTTATTGCGGTCGATCAAGCTGCACGTACCAATAAGCTACAGTGATATCTGTACGGGAATCCCTCCACAGTAACTAGTAAGCTGATTGTCTATTTCTGTTTTGCATGTGTGCCCACGGTGAGGCTTCTCCATCATGGGTTTGGGGGGAGATGAACTCGGAGGCTTCCTCGGCGGTGGCGACAGGCTGCCCGCTCCCCGAGAGGTCGATCTGTCTTCTCTGTTCCCGATTTTTTTTCGTGATTTTTTGATACCTTTAAACAACTAGATGTTCTGTTGGGTGAGAAAGATCGAAGGTTGCGTAAACCCGAATCATTGTATCTTCGCAGGCTATGCGTGAAGTACACGCATAGGCAGTCGAAGCTAGGCACCGGGTGTGAGAATCTTTGTCGTATTTTGGTTTTTTCGAGAACTACTTTCTCGAAGGGAGAGAGGGAAACTCACTTTTTACTGCGCTTAGGTGGGTGAGCCCCTAAGGAAGAGGGAAGAGTGTTAATTTTATATCACGCACGCACTGAAGGTAGGGCTTACTGACTGACATACCATCGGATATACAGTAGTAACACTACGGTGATGGTCGGAAGCAACGTTTTCGAGGGGGAGATCTGATGGACAAGGGCGTGAGGGATGGGATCTAGACTCTAGACTTCTGTTACAAAAGTTAATTGTTGGCAGAAGTAATGTGGATGGGACCGAGCTCTTTCGCGAAAGAAGGACTCAGAGTGAGCAAATTTGTGATTGCTTTCATGAGTGTCATTGTCTCGGTTCTAACCCGCCGGCGGAATACGAATGTTGTGTGATTGCATACCGTAATACGAGGACAGATATCTGTGAGAGTTGCCCAAGTCATAGAACGTATGGTTGCCCAGCCGAGCATGTGATCGACGCGCCTCGGCTAGACAAAAACTGATGGCGGGCCTCCCGGTGGGGACAAACCCAACCGCCGATCGAGAGGATCGAAAGCGCAGATTTATTTCGAAATCGTGAGGGACTACTACCGCCGTGGTGTGTGGAAAAGAATCCTAGGCATGTGCAGAAAAGTAAAATAGAAAGGACATATATATATATCGTTCAAATTCGACGTACGGTCGCTGTTAGTACTGGCTCTTGTTCCCCAAGTTATGGTGTTATCACTGATCCTTTTTTTCGGTGTGTACCTCTGCCGCTTTCCTTTTCTCTGCCTCCACGATCTTTGCTAGCTCCTTCGCTTCCAGTCGCGCCGCGTATTCTTTTCCCGCCTAGCGACAAAGTACCTTTGATTAGCATGCGTCCTGACAATGAACGATCGCGTAGATATTCTCACCTGCAAAGCTAGGATGGCACCGAGAAGAATCATTATGATGGTGTTTCCAGCCGAGAGTATCCGCATGGCCTCGATTCTGTCCTCACGAGTATCGACATCAGGAACGGGTATCACGATTGTTCGGAGGGAGGGTATGGTGACACCAGCATAGACCGCAATACCAAATATGTAGGCAACTAGGAGAGAGAAGGCAAGTTAGATTTCTACCAGTGAAAGAGGAAGATCGACTTCACCTAGACTCGATCCATCGAAGAACATGGCGCTGTCGTCCCAGCGATGGAGTTTAGATACCAAGCCAATGATACCGAACCCCATCATGCCGTGTAGCAATGCCTGTACTTTCGAAGCAATAAATCATCGGTCCCGTACGATTTTAGAAGTTAGGCACCTTAATGGCAGGCGGGGCACTGAAAAATGTGGTATAGAACTGAAATCCATCAGTTACGACCTGCTCAGTGAGTTCACTGTACAGAATCCGGTGGTCGATATTGAAACATATGAACAAGACCCCTGCGATGTAAGGTAAGTACTCCGTCAAGGATACGTTTATTCCACTTGCCTAGAAAGAAGGAAACTGAGGAGAGTACAGCAGCCTGCCTGAAACCCATTCCTAAAATTAATGTTCGTGGCAAGGAACACACGAGGCACGTGAAGCTAGATGGGTATTTAAAATTCATGTTTGTACTCAATTTGTGCTTGTGTCCAGGCACCTTGCAATCAAGGGAGGATTCGAGGAGGACAGCAAATGGGTATAGAACTAATACGACTGGATATGTGCACGATTCTCCTAGATATATGCAGTGTATGCCGGTATCAATGTGGTATATATGAAAAAACGGTGCAGTATACAGAAAAGAAAATAACAACAAGACATGTCCATGTGCACACGACTGTCACTGATTCGAATTCGGAGTCTGACGCGGAGATGTAGGTACTTCTGGTACGGTGGGTGAGTAACCAGGCCGCGGAGACACTGGCAGGCCCATCATACGTGAATGTCGGTTTCCCCGGTCGCTGATATTGAGGTTCAGACCACGAGAAGCAGCGACGTGCGACGCCTTGGACTTCCCAACCGTGGGTGTGTTGGGACTCTCCACTTCTTGCTGGGCCAAACTTGGTACATGGCTCGAACCAGATGACGACTCCACCGTGGCATCCCCTTCGGTGGTTTCTGTCCCACTTTCGTCTTGAACTGAGAAATCATCACTGTCAGATTGGGCGTCTTCGGGAGGAGCTGAGAATGCAAGATCAGTTAAAGCCCTCCGAACAGTGGCAACAGGAAGAATGAACGAACTGGCTAGTTTTCTTCCCGACAAACCGAGGAGTTGATCAGCGGCCGCATCGGAATATTGCCGACTGTTACGCCGACGGTCCGGTGAGTCCTCAGCGTCTCCTGTTGCCTCGTCCGGAGTTTCAGCGTCCTCATTATTGACATTGAACACACGGTTGAATTCGCCGAGCATGAGACTGAACACTCCGGCAGATATTCCGAGGGTTGGACTGAAAACGATCCCAACATTTCGCATAGTCATCTTGTTGACGCCCGAATTCTGCACGATTAGGATCAGATGAGCCGTTAGAGCCCGAAGGAGACTATAATTGGCAATCGGGAGGGCCGCGATTAGTTGCGATAGCTCCTTTATCCTCTCCTCCGCACCAACTAGGTCTACGGACATAAGGATATCAGTGGCTAATAATGGCGTGACACGAGTTTATGGGGAACGTACCTATTACAGCAAGGAATCTCAGATGCAGGTCGCGAGTTAGAATGCTCGCGGGAAGCTCTCGCAAGAAACTTTTCAGAAGTCCTGCGATAGCATGCGGGTCCCAGTACTCGTCTGAGGCCAGAAGATCCACATCGCCCTCTGTCATTATTATAAGTAAACAGGTCGAGGATATATGAAACCGTAGATATACTCACCCATATTGAAGCGGTCCTTGAGACTTTTGATGACTGCAGAGCTTCCACTCAAACGGTAGATGCCCTCTTCCTGATCTGCTTTTTTGGCTTCCAGGTACTGGATGCAACGGAACACGACAGCTGGTAGGTTAGCGATTTGGACAACGTCTAGCGATTCCTCGAGCGCTACACCAAACACTGCCCTCGGAACATATGTCACAGTGGGAACTTGCGGCTTGTCATTTCCACCTATACGGGAATGATAATGAGAACAAATGGCTGAAACAATACGAAGACTACTCACCAGTCGGGCGACCAAAGCCCCAGAAGGATCGTGATTTAACCTTTTCCCTCCTGTCACTGGTGGACATGGGCGGTTCGGAAGGACCATCCTTGCCAAATTTGGACCCAGCGGGTATCGGAGCACCGTTCAAGGGACCTGAGATCTTAACTTTGCCGTTTGCGTCCATTTTCTCTGGAGACGGAACTCGGTCCTGAGGAGAGGGCGCTGTGGGTGAAGATGCGACAGGATTCAATGATGGGTGATATGGTTTCCGTTCTCGATGATGCTCCGGCGAGTGCTGACGATTGCGGCCAGTACGATTATCCTGGAGATCTGGATAGTGTCCCAGTTCGGAATTCGCTCGTCCTATTGGAACTAAACCTCCCCCTGCGGAATCAAACGCAGAAGAAGTTGGCATAGAGGAAGACAAGGGCGAGGAATCCGGCAGACTAGATGGCTGGCCTCTCTCTAAGATCCTCTTCGCAGTCTGAGCATCCGATGGACCCGATCCTTGGCGATCAGCAATATGATAGTCTTGGACCGATTTTGAAGGACTAGAGGCCCGTGTATCATCCACTAGTGGCGCGCTCTGGAACAGTTTTGCATTGTTGGAATCGGGCGCGAGTTGAGAGATAGGAACCGCTGGTCCTTTTGAGATGGCGATATCGTCTTTCGACAATCCACGGATAGGTCTTCGAGGGGTACTTTCATAAGCAGCTGGAGAGTTACTGGTACTGGAACGAGGTCCAGACGCAGAGCCTTCGTTTGTTGGATACGGACCCGTGTTTATGGGGGCGGGGCCGTTACTAGCAGAAGAGCCGTATTCGATAGGATCCTCACTATACGTGCCAGTGAAATAGCGGACGAGCATCTCTACCCAACTATCTCTGTCGCTGTCACTTTCTGCGCACAAGACGTGTCGAGGGTGATTACCCTTCACGTCCTTTTTAGCCTCGACGATAAGAAAAGCGTGTCGATATTCTTTCTCTTCATCAATACCGCTAGCACGTTCAGGGTTTCGTTGCTGCCGCCCGATCTGAGCACCAGTGACCTGGATAGATCCAAGGTATCCTCCACCACGCTGTGATCAACGTATTTCTTTCAGCAAAACGACCACGTAGACGAAGGAATGCACACTCACACTATCGAAGTATTCCAGAACAGGACCCTGAAGAACGAAATAGCGCGTCTTCCAACCGCCAAAATTCTTCCCCCGCTTCGTCAAATACCCTTCCTTATATCCCGGCTGAGAGACAGCCTTCTTATCGCGCACGATATCTGAAGTAAAGAACGCAACGACTTCATCCTTGTTCTTCACTGGCAGACGTATCAAAGAGTTGAGATAATGTTCCAGAGCAGCCTGCAAATAAAACAACGTGATCAGCTAAAACTCCACAGTGCCGAAGCCCGCACTACGCGATGCTGCACTACAAATTGCAATCCCTTAACCGAACAAAAGACAAAAAAGAAAAAGCGAGCACAAGAAACAATATTAACCATCTCACCTTGCGTTGATCCACCTTTGCAGGTGCATGATCCTTCCACAATTTCCCTTCTGGCAAACTCGCAATCTTCTTCACAACACTCTTGCTAACGCTGGCTCTTACCCTCGAATCCAAACCTAGCACATCAGAGAACAACTTCTCTACCTGCCATGGTTCCTTCCCATTCCCAGGATTGACATTGACGATGAAGGATAACACATCTTTCCCTCGGTCGTTAGGACGCACGGTAGAATTGGTCACCGAGATAGTTGTAGTAGCCAGATCCGATGCGAGAAGCGGGAGGGCGCGGAAAGCAGGCGCACCAACAGGAAGGCCAGCGTCGTTCCCTTGAACAGGCATCGATGACTGAGAGATAAGCGGTTGGGTGCTATACTGGGAATCGAGCGTCTCCGAGCTCCCGGATGGAACGGGGTAAATGGACGTCGGAGCTGAAGCAGTATCGTTCAGCAGCGCCATCGTCTTCGCACGTGCCGCATCCACGGTCGGTGGTAAAGGAAAATCTTCGACAGGCGCCTTCGCTTTAGGTTTTGCAGCAGTAGCAGGATCAACATCAACACTGTCCTCATCGCCACCTATCTCGTCATCTTCGTCTATTCCTGAGTCCAAATCCAGAAACTCGCTCTTCTGTACACTCGCAGTAGCGGGGACGATGGTAACAAGCGGAGGCCCCGAATCATTGTAGGAAGAAGTATTCTGCACTTGCTGCGGTTGATCGTGTCCTCTCTCCACTTCCGGTGTCCCGTTCATGCGATTACTGAAATTATCAACTCTAGGACTGGAACCAGGCGACTCGCCCATATTGACCAGATGCATGTACCGTTTCGCTTCGTCGGGCAACGAGATTCTCGAGTCACGAGCAGGAGCATGCCTAGAGAAGTCAGCAACAGGAGGGGACAGTCCTAACGCGAAATTCTGTTGAGTGGGAGTGGAAGACGTCGTAGCATGGGACTGAGTGGGCGCCGATGCAAGCTCAGTAAGCGGGTCAAGAGATTTTTGGCTCTGAGTCTGCACAACGATGGTGGGCTGCGGCTGTTGGTGCGTTGATACATCCTGAGACGCTAACGATTGGGAATGGCCGTTCGCGATGGAGTTTGACCGCCCATGCACATGATTTGAATGCCCATGATGATGGGAATGAGAATGGTGCTGCTGTTGACCCTGCTGACCCTGCTGCTGCTGCTGCTGCTGCTGCTCGTATCCCCATTGCCCTTGCGATACTTGCCCCTGCCCCTGCCCTTGCTGTGCTTGGGTTCGCCTCTGCTGATTATTGTCCCCATACGCCGACCCAAACCCTGGTGGAGCCGTCTGCGGCGTTCCTAGCCCCATGGCCGCCGAACTTTGCGAACGACTCTGCTGCGACGTATGATGCGAGTGCGAATGGCCATGGTGCTGCTGATGAGATTGAGCACTTGCAGGTACTTTCGCAGGAGGATACTCTCCATCGACACCCCCACCCATACTCGCGCTCGCTTTTCTAGGAAAGAGGACAGCAGCGACACCCGTCGTTGCAGGCGTATTTCCTGCAGGTACGTTTCCGTTATCGCTAGCTGGGGACACGCCATTGGCATTGCCAAAGGGCGCAGTTTCGGATGTGGCACTGACGGCTGACATTGTGATCGGTACGGGTAGTGTCGTGTTGCGCGGGGGGACGACTAGGGGCGGTGGAGCTTGAGGAGGTCGTGAAGATGATCGACTAGGTGGAGATGTGAGGGGTGTAAGTGAGATGGGTGGTGGAGGGGGTGGTTGCTGGTATTGGACTGGGTTAGAAGATGGAGAGCTGGTGTAATTGGGGTGAAGATTAGAGTTGGGCGGATTAGATGTTGACGACGACGACGGGGTAGCTCCGTTTGATTGGAAGGTCGTATCGCGAAGAGGTTCTTGAGATCGGGATAGGTGTACTTGGGCCTGCTGAGAATTTCGGGGAGTTGCTGAAGGATGCGTTTAGAATGTCAGCCAGAAGATCATTGGAAGGGCTAGTTAGCCTTGATAGGTAGAATGGAAAACATAGTCTCTGAACTCACGTAGATCATCTGAAGAATGCCCTGCCATACCTTGCCTTCCAATCTTCGAGCCTTCACCATCTTCCTGCCGCCTTGACTTCTCCTGGCCCTGAGCCTGCCGTATATTTAGTGGGCTTTCTGGCTTCGGTCGCCGACTAGGCGTACCAACGCTCGATTCCGCAATACTCTCCGTATCACCACCAGGACTCGGACTGGGGCTATACGAGGAAGGATTCTGCGTAGGCTTTCTAACATCTCGTTCCCTTTCCCGTTCTAGACTTCTCTGTCTCCTATGCTCGCCTCCGCTCCCACTGATCACGAGCAGCTGTTTCCTCAACATGTCTCTCTCCGCTCGAATCCTTTCCAGGTCCTTGAGCAAGTTTGTCTGAGCACCTCTCTGCTTCTCCATCAACTTCCACAACTGAGCGTTCTGCCCACAAATAGCATTTCGCTCTATGACAGCCTGCTCCAGGGCTGCAAGTGGGGGAGAAGAAGCTGATGCATGGATAGCGAGAAGGGCTTGGACTGTCGTGGGAGCGTTCGACGTTGGTGGACTGTTTGAAGAAGGGAGAGAGACATTCGAGGATGAAGAGCCTGGCTGTGCCATGTAGGGAGCGGTAGCAGCTCTTTGAGGAGTAACGAAGGGAGAAGGGCTGGAGAACAACTGTTGGCGATCACGGTCGCGGGCAGGGGTGGTTGGACCATGGCTACCAGAGTTACTCGCACTCGGATAGCTCATGGGGGGGAATTTGAAACTTGGGCTTCGTCACACCGAACGAAAAGATTTATTCTCGATTTATTCTCGATATTCTATGGGAATATTCGTTAGTACCGAACCAAGACGAAAGTGGGGCACCGGCTCGGAGATAGCACGCGAATTCGGGAGTTTTCTTTCAAGGTCGTGGTGGACGTCTCTTCCAGTGTCTCCAGTGTCTCTGAGAGTGGTGAGAGTGGTAAAAGTGAGTCGAATTCGAAATGATGGTATGATGGTTCGTGTCGAGATTTGAGATCAAAAATTCGTATCAAGCGATCACATGCAGCTCTTCCCAGCGTACGACAGTGCCAACAGTTGCGATCTTACTTTTCAACAGAAAACAGTGCTGGTGCTCGGCTCAAGGCAGGGGTACTAGCAACGTACTCGTTGTACGGCACCGTATCTTCATTATTTAGCCTACTACACACCGAGTAACTACTAACGCCACTATCTCGACCAGGGCACGTTATCGGGTCACCGAACTGGGAAAAACCCATTCAGTTGCCAAATCGACCGCCTTAGTCCGTGGAGGGAGGCCCTAGAGAAAAGGACATTTACCTCCGGAGCGGTACACCTGCCATTGTTAGCTGATGGACAGTATATATGTAAGCTGGAATGATTCTTGATCACGCAGCACCAGCAGCTGAGAAGCTAGGCAATAATTGTGGCGGAAACTGTCGCAGAGCAGTCACCAAAAGAGAGACAAAAACAAACGGACTCACCGTAAGACTATAACGTTAGCTTTCAGGCTCAAACCCAAGTCTCAATTCATAATCTTGTTCGTGAATAGACAAAACTTTCGCGGAGCCAGTCAATCGCGAGGGAAACCTGGATGGACGAGAATGTGTCAGGGAGGTCCGAAGACACGTACAGGCTTCGACACGGAGAGCGCCGATTCATACAGTCAAACCAGGGGCGAGTTCTGTAGGGCAATCGCATTCCAGAGGACATTGGTTGCCAGCTTACGAGATGGACAATTGGGTTCATATTATCATCCAGCAGTCTGACCATACGGCTGTGTGATCAAAGAAACTCGGAGTGGACCAAGAGTGAGGAATAACCGCCGTTGGAAGCTGATAATACGTTAATCGAAGCATTGGGTAGATGCAGAAGTGGTAATCAAGATAGATGAACATTGACGGCAGTAACGAGACTCACAGTTTGATGAGATCTGCGGTGGTAAGTCTGTCCAAGAAGATCTTCGTTGAAGGCGTCGGGCTTGAATGCCTTCATGATCAGATTCGAGTCGTTGCTTCAAGTCGTCGACAGCTCGTGTAGTACGCGTAATATCGATGTCTGCACCTAGAGATCACAATTAATTATCTGGCTGGTTCAAAGCAAGTTCACAAAATGGTAGTCGTGTGATCAGCAATGAAGGATAAAATTACAAAGTTAGAGCACGCACTTGATGATCATGACCGAGGAGTAACAGTGATACCCGAGATACCCGCGAACAATGCTAAAATTGCGGCCAGTGCCACCAGTACTGGTGCTATACCTATGAGCGTTAGCTGCTGGCTATGTATGTAGTTGGCGCTGGTAAGAGAGTCAGTGGCTGTGGCTGTGCGTTGGATATGTCCGGGCTGCAAGTGGTCGATCTATAGTTAGATTGCAATCTGCAGTGCTCCTCCTCCCCCTTTGTTTAATCTTCCATCTCAAAATCTCTTCCTTCTAGAGTACTATTAGATGCTTAACTTTCGTCTCACAAGTATTCGACACGTCTCACCTCTTCGCCGCACTCAAAAAAGATATTTCACTGCAACACAGCTTCCCCGCTTCCCCAGCAACACTATCCACGTTACAGTGGTCCCCGACTCTTCCCCCGACCCACCGGTTCATCGTCAAGTAGAACATGCAGTCATATCGACTTTCGATCTCTTCAGTATTGGGGGTGTGTTCATCTGCCTCCACTCAATGAGCCATCTCAACTTACATGTTTGCAAGTCGGCCCTTCATCGAGTCATACTGTAGGCCCAATGCGCGCCGGGAAGATCTTCATCACAGATCTCAAAGAATTGGACCTACTTCACAAGGTACAGTGAGAAACACTCAGAGACCGTCTCGTCTGACGCGTTCGTCAGGTCAACACAATAAAGGTTACCCTGTACGACCGCGTTCTCATCACACTATAAGTCTTGCACTTACATCTTCACAGATATGGATCCTTGGCAGCTACAGGAAAGGGACATCACACCCCACAGGCAATCCTTCTCGGTCTCGAAGGCTCAGATCCCGAGACAATCGACACCGGTACCATCCCCTCTCGCTACGACGCCATCCTCACAAATGGCACCCTCCTTCTTGGCGGCCATCACAGGATCAATTGGGATATGGATAGGTGAATCCTCTAGTTTCTTCTCTCTCTTTGTTATATTCACGATGATGCTACAGAGATATGCTGTGGAGATACGACCAAATTCTTAAGACCCACCCAAATGGCATGCGTTTCTCAGCATTCGGCGCCGAAGGTGACCTTTTAGCTACCAATGAATATTTTAGGTTCGTCCTCACCCTCACCTGTTACTTATTGCTGCCTACACCTCGTCCCATAGTGTCGGAGGCGGTTTCGTAGTGAACGAAAAGACTAAAGTCGACGAAAACTTGTTCTATAAAGGCATCAATAAACATGACGTACACGGAGCTCGGCTGCATCAGATGCACTCCCTTGCTGAGCCGTCGGATAAACCTACCGCGGAGTTGGGGGAAGACAGCGAGACT
This sequence comes from Sarcomyxa edulis, assembly GCA_009761415.1. Taxonomy (NCBI): domain Eukaryota; kingdom Fungi; phylum Basidiomycota; class Agaricomycetes; order Agaricales; family Mycenaceae; genus Sarcomyxa; species Sarcomyxa edulis. The sequence continues at coordinate 621,583 of QUOL01000016.1, read as the reverse complement.
AACGACGCAGACTCAACAACTGCGCCACTGGAGAACGAACAAACACCTGAACACCCACCATACCCATTCGAGTCTGGAAACAGTTTGTTGGCATTGACCAAAAAACACAATGTATGTATCTTCCCCATAATTACTTCATTAAACTATTACCAACACCATTGATTAGATGACCATCGCACAAATTGTATACGACAACGAATTATACTTCGGCCTGACGGATGAGGATATACATACTAAGGTAGTATAACTACCTACCTACCCGACTCCCAATCCCTCTAACAATTATATTATCGATAGCTAATGAACATCTGGCGCGTCATGGATGACTGTATCCGCACAGGCGTATCCACCGCGGAAACAACCCTTCCAGGCCGACTCCAGCTACGCAGGCGTGCGCCCATGCTTTATCGTAGGTTGATGAGAGGGTGAGTGCCTGATCGATGTACTCAAACCGTGTTGCTAATGAGCGTGTACCATCGACAGGTTCTACCCAGGTATCTCATCACCATCCACCATCCCCCAAATTGGATGGAGACCCGCTGGAGCAGAAGCTATCCCAGCGCCGCCGAGCTCATCATCGCCAGGACAACAGCACAACAATAACCGTGACACTGACGCTGAACTGAATCATATCAGAGACGCTTCTGAATCCGCGAGTGGCAAAACAAAAGGTCACGCAAGAGTTCCGGGTTCTGCTACGCGTCCCACCAGAGTGGTTGGATCGTTCGATCATCCTATGTTACCTATGCCTCCTGTGCGTTCACCCTTTTTTTGATTCTCTGCATCTGTAGTGAGCTTCTTGAGATACTCACTGTGATGCTTACAGAGAAGAACCGTCATCCCAGCCATGGACTTCCTTTCCTGCTACGCTATAGCTGTCAACGAAGTCAACGCAGCTGGCGGTCGAATCGTCACTTCTCCTACGAACGGAGCAGCTGGTGTCATTCCTGCTGTACTTAAATACATTATAGAGGTCTGTCAATCTTTTGTCTACTTTCTTGCTTGTCTCTTTGATTCTTATGTGTATATAGTTCGTCAGCGACGACCCAGAGAAGAGCGTTACGACGTTTTTATTGACTGCTTCTGTAGGTTAATTAACATTTCTGGTCTCAGTACGGTTGACATTGACGGTCTCTCCGTTCAGGCTATTGGAATGCTCTTCAAACGAGGCTCGACTATTTCCGCTGCAGAGGGTGGCTGTCAAGCCGAAGTCGGAGGTACATCATTTTCTCTCCCATATATTGTTTTCTCCCGTGTACGTACTTACTGGTGGATCAAACAGTCGCTTGTTCGATGGCTAGCGCAGGATTCGCGGCTTGTATGGGTGGTAAGTGAAAAATCACTGGTCTACTTTGTTCCTGTGGCTAATAGAACGTCTCTAACGCATGTTATGGAATACCTTGGTCTAGCTTCGCCAGAGACGGTATTGCAAGTGAGCTTCCATTCGTACTAGATCAGGTCTCCGTCATATTGACCGCTACGAAATGGCCAGGCAGCAGAGATCGGAATAGGTAACGAAAACTCTACTCTTACATATCCCCAACTGCGAACTGTCAACTCAATTCACATCTAGAACACAACTTAGGCCTAACATGCGACCCTATCGATGGTCTGGTTCAAGTCCCCTGCATAGTAGGCATCATCATACCCCCCGATTGCCTCCTGCATCTACACTCGATTGATTGATCTAACCTCCGCTCTCTCCCCCCCTTCCAAATTATAATCCCAGGAACGTAACAGCCTTGGTGGTAAATCCCCTTCCCTTTTCCCTTTCCATCTTGTTCCAGAAAAGACCCCTTTTCTAACTTTTTACTTTCCCTTTTCCTTCACGCACCCAAGCTGTCAAAGCGGTCACAGCTGCCCAACTCTCCCTGGCCAGTGATGGGGTCTACAGCGTCACATTAGATGAAGCCATCGAAGCCATGCGGCTCACCGCCGCTGATATGAGCGTAAAGTATAAGGAGACGAGTCTTTCGGTGCGTTCCCTTTTACCCTCTCTAGCTCAACAAAATTAATCACTATCCATGATCCGATTTAGGGCCTTGCTGTATGAGCTTACTTTCCTTTCATCGTATCGTGACTCGATCTGACTTTCTTTCTTGACATCGCCCAAATACAACACAGACGACGGTGAAGATTCCATTGACAGTGCCCGCTTGGTAAGTCGAATTCCATTATAAGCGCGTGTCCTCCAGTCTGGCGCTCATACTGAATACAACTTCTCTTATCAGCTGAGTCTTCTGTACATCCCCACCGTACATTTCGCACATATCCTACGAACCATCCGTTTTGGTTTGATTTGTGCAGTTTATCTCATTATCTACTTGTTTTACGCTTTTGAGCTTGTTCTCTGCAGTCTTTCGTCGTTATGCTGTCACTGTTTTGCTATTTTCCCCCTGTCTAGACACCGTAGAGTCGGTGAATCCTTAGAAGAAGCTCATATACTACTATCTCGCTTTCCTCGATTACAGATTAAACACTGGAATAGAGACCTTGAAATTCGTTTCAGTACTGAATGAATGTAGACGTATAATATTGCATGTATGGATCGATCTCAGAGTCAATCGTTAGCATGTCATTAACATGTCATTAGCATTATATACTCGTCCCTAGAGGTGCAAACTACAAAAAACTACAGTCTCAATGCTTCACGTATCTAACATAATAATGTCTCACTACCAAACGAAGAAGAACACAAGACCTGCAAGTGCGGATGTCCCCAAGGACATGTATGATCTGGTCCCATCATAAGCTGCATTTGCTGTCGCGGTAGGACTAGCCAAATCTACCACACCCGTCGCAGTGGCCGTTCGAATGAAACTACTCCAGGCCTCCCGAGTCGCGGTCGGGAAGACGTAGGTCGACTGCGTGCTTCCAGAGCCGTAGTAGATTTCATCTTGTCCGGGCATGACATCCTCAGCGAGGACAGGGTCTTCTCCACCTATGACAGATACTTCCCCTGCGGGCGTATTCGTCACTAGACCGGTATCGTTTTTTCCCAAGACGAACTCGCGGAGGAACGTAAATGCCTGTACAAGAACAAAAAAATCAGCCTTCGTTTTTTGCATCGGCCTTTGATGCCGTGGTGGCTCACCGAAAGTGGTTTTTGAATAGGTATCAAATGCCCAGCCCCTTTAAAGAGGACGTATGTCCAATTTCTTTCCTGGTGGACTATTCCGGCAAAGTTGCCTTCGTCATCTGTCCATGGTGTCGCAGGCTTACGAGTGAAACCCTGGATACCACCGAAGGTCGTGTTCTGACCGCAGATAGGGTCAACACGAGAAGTTCGAAGCTGCAGAGTCAAGACTTACTTGTATAGTGACTACACCAATCCAAATCAGTAAAGGAACGGTCGTGTGACAGAGACTTTGGCATACCTTCTGTGCCACGGTGCTCAATAAGAGTATCGTCGTTTCCAGAATATAGAATGACTGATAATCCGTGTTCCGATGCGTTGGTGGCCATCTCCGTGAGGAATATCATTGGTCTGTAAGAATGGTCTAAGACATTTTCGTTCAACGCAATCAACTTCTAGAACAACTTACTCGGGACCTAAATTGGGAATTGATGATATTTATGAGTAAGAACGCCACACGGACAGAAATGCGTTAAATTCTCACTAGGATCCTCTTCCAGATCACCGAATACAAAATCGAACGTCTCAACCCAATCCTTGCTAGTCGGAGCATGTATAGCCGCACGCGTACGATCATCTGGAGAGAAAATCGACATGAGGTCTTTTTAAAATATGAAGCCCATATATATGTCGAGAAACCCACCATTTAGAAAAACGCTACCGTCCATATTTGCTTCCGGCGAAAGCGCATCTGGAACGTCGTATACCTGAATCAACAAGTTTTTTATTAGTAAAACGGCCTTCGGAGTCCCGGTCTAAAGATCAACAAGCCACCGTGAACATACATCAAATCCAAACTCGGATCCATTTTGATTGAGGGCTAATGATTGAAGGAACAAGAATGAGACGTCAGTGAACCCTGACCCGAAAGACTAGATAAATGAATAATGCTTACTCCAAGGGAAAGTGAAATTGAGGGCATAATCCAGGAATTCATCTAGCAACAAGCATCCATACCAACTGTCAATTGTCCCATCTTGCGCCCTTCCGCTCAAGTCTCTTTTCCACTGGCGCTGGCTGATCTGCCGGAATCGTTTATCAACCGATCGAGCGCCTTCGATGGCCTCCTTCTCAGCGTATCGGGAGGAGAGCTCAGACATGAAATTTTGTTTTGAAAGGGCCAGCCTATTCTTGTTCTTGGCGCTGCTCATAAAGAACGGCACATCGCGCTCAGTGGGCAGCTGCAGCGCTGGACCTGGTATTGGCCCGCCGATCTGAGGATATGTGAGATTTATATCATAGCCACACAGGTGACTTCTAAAAGGCGATAATGAAATTTTAGACTCTGAAAGAAGACATAGACTGGGGCGTACTGTTGTCTGAAATATTCGTAAACTTCTTGATCGTATCCGATGATTTGAGGGTATGTTTCGATGACTGTGAGCTAATATAGGTTTTATAAATAAATTAGTATGGACGAGCGCAGACAGTGGTGGACTGCTCACTGCAGGAAGGAGCTCAAACACTTGTCCTGATGCGATACTACCATCACCAACTATCGAGTCATAATCAGCAAGGTGATCGATGAAGTAGTCTAGGAGGATAAGTGGATTGGTGACATACTTGCGATTTTGGCCAATTTGACTGGAGGGTTCTCCATGCCAAAGTAGGCCTTCGTGATGTATGGCTATGATATAATCCGTTATTGAGGTAATGAAAATTAAGCAGATATAGAGAAACGAACAATATAATAGCCAGCATAACTTTCTCCCGTGAGGTGCAGTGGACGAGTTGCCAGGCTAGGGAACACTTTGACCAAGTTTTCCAAGAATCCGAGCTTTATGTCCCAAGATTAGTTCAGCGCGGACGAATGGCTGAGAACTCACGAAATCGCGGCCCATTTGATCTTCATCAGTGACTGAAAGAGGATGTGCCAGTGAGTCTCAAGACAGAATCAAGGATCTATGTCAACAACTCACTGTAGCCATCCGCATCAGCTGTAGCGAATCCTGTGCCTCTATATCGAGTAGAGTGAGCAGAGGTTATTCAAAAAAAAGTTCGAATGAGGACGAACACTGGCTGGTCAATCCAAATGTAATCCGCAAGTTTGTCCCAACTATATTCATTAGATCCCGCATCGTAGTCGTTTTCAATACGTATAGGACCGTTCTGTGAGCAAAAAGGTAAGTGAATTATGGCAATTCAGAAACAAACGAACAGGGAATTACCTCAAAGAGAAGGCCGACCATACTCGAGGATCCAGGACTAGCGAGATGAAGAGTCATTATCAGGATAAATTCGTCGAAAGGAAAGTGCATACCCTCCATTTAACCAGATCCCCCATGGTTCGTCCTCATTCTCGTTAGCTGCAGCAGTCAGAGAGCCATTGCGCGTCTCAAATGCCCAGAAAAACAACGTATTATTTGGATGGTCTGGTCGGCCTACCGGGATGTTTCCAGCCCAGTTGCGACCAAGATCAAACGTGACATTGGGTAATGGTTCAGTCACTTCGAAATCTGTGCGATCCGTTCATGTTAGTGGATCTGAAAAGACAGGAAAATAAAGATGACGTACACGACTGCCATTCGGGGCTGATAGGACTACTAGGTATGCCTGTATAATTATGGGGGAAACTGCTCGGTAGTGCTTGAGATATTGCCGAGTGAACCTGACTCAGGACAAAGGTGGCTGCAGCGACGGCAGTTAAACGTGAAAGGGGCATGAGAGGCTAGGTAGTGGAGACACTGGAAAGCCTCCGTCGTAGTTCTGGATAGTTTTATACGCTGTCGACTCCCCGAGAGACAATTGGTGTCTGACGGTGCCGAGCAGGAGGATCTGACTTGCGATCAGGCCCGGAAGTCGTGACAATTAGCACAGACCACCGACTGAGAAAAGCAAGCAGGGCGCGAGATGTGTTCAAGAGTATAAATATACTTCAATGAGGTCCATGCAGGCACACTATTGTCGTCGAAGACTTTGTACTCCGGACGAGCGCGGTTTCTGATGAACGCCTGATCTAGAGCCTGTGAACGACAGTATGAGTTATACTTAGTTCCAGATGGAACAATTGTGGTCGTGAAGGTACACTGGCCTCGGAGGAGAATCTATAAGTGGTACAAGGTAAAATCTTATCCGAGTTCAAGTTATTGTGGTTGACGTTATTGTTTGCTTTCAAGGGGAAAAGCCTTTGCAATTTGTGATTTACGGCATCACACGTGATCGCGATCTACGTACGACACGTCTTTGAAAACCCCTAGAAATCCGCCCAGAACGCGGTCAGGACCGTGTAGTCTAATCCCTCGTCCTCTTCTCGGGGGCTTTCGTGGTACCCGGTCAGCAATCGCGTCTGCCCACGTCAAACGAATACTCACCGTCTGTTCTCAAAGCTGGTATTTCGCATATCTGCCTCAAGAAAGCAGGTGAAGTTCGAAGGACCTGCCCGAACAAATAACCCTGGTATCCATCCCCAGATGCTTGCCTTTCTTCTTCATTTTCTGCGATGAAGAAATTGATACCGAGACTTCCTAACATAAGTCGAGCTGTCAGCGCCGGGGAGACGCCAGACCAATCTACTTGAGATTCGTTATGATACGAAGGCTGGTCGAAGAGTGCATGACGGACATCATCGATGTCGTCCTGCGTGACTGTATACATCCCACGAGCGCGATGTTGTGAGTTCAAGCGAAACCACTCAAAAGGGCTCCATCCCGCATCCGAATGACAAGTCTGCCATGGTATGGTTTGGGGTCGAGCAAAATCGATGAATCTCTCTCGTACGCAAGGGACAGGTTGCTTGTTGATGCGAAAGCCGATTGCGTATCCACCACCGGCACCTGCCTTGTAGTGAAACGCAAAGTGCATGTCGACAGACGAAGGGGAATTAGGTGAATGAATTCGAGTCACAATCTCAGCGTCGTTGACCTAGACATAGGAAGGCCCTTGAATTTATCTTGAAATCACGACTGAACATTGTGTCCAACTCGACGTACCTGTCCTTCGCGATCTATAGTTACATCACAAACCGTCATAGTGATACCGTCGGCTACCTCTTCCCATTTTCCTTCCGCCAATTCGAACTCCAAAACGTTTTGAACCGCTGCTTGCATCTCTTGAATCAAGTAAATCGAACCGGGATCTTCTCGTTTCGAAACTCTGTCCATGAGCTGATCCGCTATCAAACGATACTTATTGTAGGCTGCCCAACACGGAGATTCCATGGGATCTACCATGCGCCAGAGTAGTTTAGCAGCATGCTGTGGATTCTGTGGGAAAGGCCTGATGAGGGGAGTGGGATTCAATTTCCAGCTGCGATTCTTTGGGTGTTCGGCCAAGTAGTCATCGAGTTGCCACGACGGAAGGATAAACAATTCTATAACAAGTCCCACAAGTTACGATCATGAATATATAGTGGAGATGTGAGAGGATAGCCATGTCTTACCAACAGGATCATCGTTGTCCTTGAATCCTCTTTGGGATTTCATGCGAGACTCTGGAGGAAACATTTCACCGTCACGAACAAACACCTCAAAGAGGGATAACGGTTCAATAAAGAAATGAAAGGTAGTAGATGCAGCAACTTACCCATCTAAGTGAAGGAACCCTTATGATATCTGCTACCCGTTCCATGACATGTGAAACGTAATCTTGTGAGCCATACTCGACATACATGTGAGTTACTCGTCCGGGGGAGGATTCCTTGAGCACTTGGTCCACTTCTGCAGTGCATCCGTGAATTTTCGCAACGAACATGGGATGCGGGTCCGCCGTAGAAGGAGAACGCTCTGCGATAAGGCGATCGTAACTCTCTTCAGACAGTCGATAATGTCTGAATTCGAAGAAGTTCATGAGCGTATTGCAGTAAAGAAGGGGAGAAAAAGACAGGCAAAAGACAGCATACGATGCATTGTTCTTTTAAATGCCCCGATGGCATTGGTGTTGACTGAATTGAGTTAGGTCCACGCCCATAGCATAAACAAACGATGTATGACCATATTGTTACAGACCTACAATTACAGACATGTTACATCCAGCAGAAATGTATAGGTCGCGATAAAATCTAACATATGCAAACCTCTGGGTAAGTGGATGGCCTCATAACATATACATACGGACGGACGGAAGAACGTACACAATAGAAAAAGCCCGAGCCTGCAGGCCGAGAATAATGCAATGAATTCAAAAGTGCCGTTCCGAGCTTTGATCGTCCCGAACAATGCTCTCTTCCTCCTCCGGATTCAAGTTGGCAGCAACCGTCATAAACCTAAAAAAACAAGATGAGAGACTCGTTGTATCCACGAGCAAGATACACGCACTTTGCAGCATCCAACCCGGCAAAGGTTCTCATGGCCTGCAAATCAACTTGAAGTTGTTCGCAAAGATCGGCGGTCTGACCGATAGCTCTGGACATTCTGGCAAGACTACTTGCTAGTTGCGAATAGAGCCTGTCTTTTGCTTGAGTCGCGTTTGTAGGATGACTGCTCATAACGGAGGCAGTTGAACGCGTGAAGTTGAACAATGGCAGCGTGAACAAGGGACAAGGCCATTGGGAGTAAGCTTGACCCGCGGGTAACCCGTACGGGTCAAGAAAGGTCAACCTGACCCGCTGGCCAGGTCTGACTTGGCCAAATGCCATAAGATGGCCTCTGGCTAAGTTCGCAATCATCCAATGCACGTGGTGGCGCCCAAAAATATTGATCGACTCATCTCAACTCTCTCTCTTTGAGTCTCTCACTTTATCATCATGTCCATGATCACCCCCGCCAACCGCACTCGAGGCCCGAACAAAGGAGGAGGTCGTCGCAATGAAAATAACCGGATATACGCACATCCTCTACCACTTGTCTTCTCTACAGGTCCACCAAGCCATCTTCGATCACTTCTAGGACTTCTTGGCCTTTCTTTGAGCGAGGTCCTTAATCCTCATTGTGAAGGCTTTTTCGATCCATCGACACGTTCTGTATGGGTTTCAAATCCAAAAGACTCGACAATTCTCTGGCGACGGGGTTTCTTCGGCAAGGGTGATCTATCTCGGAGTGAACCCAGTTGGCTTGCACGACAGATAAACATCAGAAACATAAGGCGGAGTGGAGGAAAACGTACGCCCCATTGTCATTGTATACTGCGGAATGTCGTCTAACTCTGTCTCGTAGAACTTACTTCAGAAGAAGTCACTGCGAAACGGAGGGCCGAACGGAAACAATTCAAACTGGATCGTGCCAGAGCTATTGCAGCCGTAGCAGCAGAGGCAGAGACAATTTTTGCCACGGAAGGACGCGTCATACAACCCGCTCTCTCTGGCCCCGGAATTCCATCTGCTGCAACATGGAAACCTGCACCTGCGATCGTAGAAGAAACCACAACTACGCCTGTCGAACAACAGCAACTCGAGGACGAAGAACCACTAGAAGACGTGGAGCACCTTCAACTCACCCTTCCCGAAGCATTCTTTCTACTCTGGAACCTCGACTGTCTGACTGTGCTGGACCCTCATACGGTAGCTACTTGTTTCCTAGTCGAATCAAAGAATACAAATGACATTCGGATGTTTTCCACCCAATCTTGCTATCCAGCACGAACCTATGAGCTTGCAGCAAATATGGGTTGCCTTTCAAATTGCCCACCTTCGGCCCCAAATTCCTTCTACTTTGAGTCAACCCTTGCAATTTGACAATCCTTTCATAATCAATTATGTGGTGTATCACCACTATCGCTCCCTCGGATGGGTAGTCAAAGGGGGCATCAAGTTTTGCGTGGATTATCTACTCTATAAGAGAGGACCCGTATTCAGTCACGCAGAGTATGTCTCTTTCTCTACGTATGATTGTCCTCTCTCTTCAATTTTTATCGTCAGATTCGCACTGGTCGTATGTCCAGTATACGAGGATCCACAGGACCAAGAAACATCGACAACGGGGCTACAAAACGCATCTCCCTTCGCCTGGTCTTGGCTAAGCACCATCAACCGCGTGAATTCGCAAGTGCAAAAGGTGCGTCCATTGTTCTTCAACTCAAATTCCCAATTGACCCGACGCTTCGTACTTCAGACACTCATCCTCGTGTATGTGACTATACCAGCACGTTCACGCCTCTCGGTGGACGTCCTATCCTCGCCAGCCTGTTTTGCACAATATTCAATCAGAGAAGTCACCTTGCGTAGATTCATTCCAGCTCGCATGCGAGACTAATATTAAAGAAAATGCGCGAAATTACAAAGAGATGAGTTGTAGTCTGAGAGAAGCATCGCCGTAGCAGTCATTTTTTCCGAACCTCCTTCTCCCAGGCCTTGTATCCTTTCTTAAACGCCTTCGACTCATGAAACCCTCTATCTAACCCCAACGCGCTTTGTAGAATCGGCGCAAGGTCGTGTGAAGTGCAGATCACGAAATCCGCTCGTATTTCTTCATTGTTTTCACGAGATGCTTTCGAACGCCGAGATTCTACCACTTTGCCCACCTCTCTATCCAAGTATTGGCCCAAAGTGAGTCCAATATCCTCGTCTGACAGCGATTTACTCTCTCGCTGCGTCTGCCAGCTGTTTAACGTGTTGCTCATGACTATGCTGATCTCGTCCTCGTCAATGTACGGTGGTCCAATGCAGTGTGGCCAGACTGATGATGAGAGACGCGATTCAGCCTCTGGACGGTTGGAGTACGTTCGCATGTCATGGGCAAGGAAAGAAAGTTTCTGTCGAAGTTCGTGAAGTGGCATCTATGTTGTAGGGTTCCTGCTTTGCCGGTTTTCAGGTAGTTTTGCTGTGGAAATGACTCACCTGCGGGACAGTGCGGGACCTCCAACTTCGACTGTGACCTATTGTGACAGATCCTTTCCCGGGCCTTCTCAACGTACGCATCATGCATGTGCGTTAGGTTTCGAAGGTGGTCAAAATCCATCACTATCGCCTTCTTGCCCAGACCAATCACGATCCCCTGCCGATACATGTGTTATGTATCGTACGGCGGCTAGATTTATCGCTGCCCGAACCTCCACATCTTCGACACATATCATATTGGCTTCAAATGCGAGATGATGGTTATCAAGATCTTTCCTTGTCCAGCGATTCGCGAGTCGCGATTTGCTCCCGATCTTACGATTCCAGTCTGATTCCAGTTTGACCATCGGCGGTTGTTTACTCCTATTGACCTCGGAGGCTTATAAGCTCCACTTCCGTCGAACGTTGCATCTCAGGCTTCCTCTTGGCTTCCTCATCGCGAAAAGCTTTTCTCATTCTTCCAGATGAAATACAACATCCGACGAGCTCCTAAAATTTCAATAGGCGCGTAGTAAAAAAATTACTCTACGTCAAATACAAATGTCTGCTATCGTTGTCCATGTCCGGCGATTACCATCTTAGAGAGGCGGCACGCAATCGATGTTAGCCGCAATCTCCTCGATATCTGAAATTACATCTAACCAATGAGTCAGCTCAAGGCCAAACCAGAGTGATCGTGCGTACTGCATTCTTTTGGGTTCTCATTCTCGTGGTCTTGCGCATGGGAGATCCACTCCCAATTATCATCAGTCACTATCGTGGTAAGCGCTGACCTCTTGCTACCCACGGTGTTTGTGGAGAGGTTAGGATTGCGCAGGTTCAGCATGAGGCGCGAAATGATTGTGCTGGAGAGTCTATTGCCGTCATAATTAGAGTGAATGGCAGAAGCAAGCTCTGAGGAACCTACATGTTCGTAAATGTCGTTGCGCAACCTCTCATGTTGGGCTGCAAGACCATTAGGCAAGATCGGGATTGAACTGGGAGAGCTTACTGAGCCAAGCTATAGGATATGTGAGTGGGTGAAGACCAACGGCTAGTATATTGAGAAACACGTACTATGAAGGTCAATATATTGACCAGGGTCGACGCCACCATGACTCTGCCCGGACAGAACCATTGAGAATTTTCTTGCATGAGTTCGAGAATCGTTGAGTCTTACCCAAAATACACGGCTCCTAGAATCAATATCCACGTTAGACCCTTACAGAAAATCAGAAGCAATAGCAGACGAACCATCGCGAAGCAACACGTTTATCAGTGTACAGTTGCCAGATCGGCGAAGCGTAATCGATTTGTACAGTGTCATAGAGAAAACCAACAAGTCAAAGACCAGGACTCCACTCCATGCAATCGCAAGGCCTGAGGTTGGTAATGAGTAGAATGGTGATTTACATATGTGTGAGGAGACGCACGAGTACCACTAGAAATGAAGGTCAGTGAACCACGACGCAGATAATCAATCAACGGTACTAACTCGTTAGAAGACAAGGTCTGAGAGCATCCCATAGGCACAGTGATTGCAGTAGTGTAGTCATGTTTCTCAGTAAGAAGAGCCCACTATATTGTAACATTATTCGACTTAGAACCTGAAAGTGAAATAAAGCAGACGCACGGCTGCACAGCCAATGACTGCTATCGAGAGCGCAAGGTACATACAAAGTACACCACGCCAACGATAGTATAGAGAGTAAACTCGCATGATCAACAAGGCTGAAGGTCGGAATAGTTCAGATTTGACCACGAGACATATTTCAGCATGTCCTTACCTGCGACAACAATCTGAACTATCATTGAGAAGTATTGGTGGTACAGTTTGAGGTGAAGACATCTATACGGTTCATCAGGACTGTAGCCGAGGGACAATGCACTTTGAGAGGATACTCGTACATCTGTGAACAGCGTCAGTGAAGATTGGACTGCGCCCGATGTCAAGGATACTCACAGTGGATGCGTTGGCAGTTTTAAAAGCACCAAGGTATTCCATGATGACGGGGATGTGGCCGAAAAGGGAGAGGTAGCGATTGAGAAAGAAGAGACACGATGCCCATGTCGCCTTCGGTGCCTTCCAGAAGCGTTCGTATTCTATCCCAACGGATAAGAGGTAGTCATAGTATAGAATCACTGGAATGGCAATTCAGCGATCAATTCTGTCAGAGGAGGGTTCGATATACCAAAAGACACGAGAGATATATAATAGTTGGCATTTCTGCCAACAGAGTCAGCATGGTCCATCTCGATTATTAGAGGGAACTAGACTCACAGCTGTCTCTGGATGCTGGTAGCGATTGTCATTTATTGGACTTGTCAGTAAATATGTACAGAAACGCGTGTAGCGCTGTCAAAAGGAGTGGGTTTGGGGAGAAAGAAGAGAGACAAGCAGATACTGCTTGAACTTGAGACCTTGAAAGCTCGAGGTATTTCCAGTGCGGCCCACAACTTGACATGCCCGGTACCCATCAGTGATGTGTAGGTTGGTTGAAATAACGCGATGATGGTCTCGGTCAGCGCCTGTCAACTCGACTCGGAGACGTCGATGATTGACAGTCGAGAACATTGGCGCGGTGAGATTCACGCGCTGATCGTCCACGTGGACGTGATTTTTGATTTCTTGGCCAAAATTTGAAATTTGTTTTCGGTACTCTTCATCATGGCGACTCCTCGTATGTTTCCCTTCCAAATTGTAGCTACAATATATCTAATTCGTACGAATAGGACTTTCTCTTGCCCAACAAATAGCCCAGCTCGAAGAGGCCGCCCCAGTCGGTGCGTCCAGAAGTAGGCCTATTGCAGACACAGCCTGACTCTTTCCTTTGACCACAGACTTTGACCCCGAAGATACCCAATTAACTGGAGGCGATCCTGAGAATGAAGCCTCTACTACTGACCAGACAGCTGCTAGAGAGCATTATTTGGATGTCGGGTGAGTTATCATTATCTAATTCAAGGGAATGCATTGACCATCTGCTTTTTAGACCAAGTGCATTGCGCAAACTGCGTGACAGTATAGCTGACCCGAAATATGAAGGTGTTAGAACGAGTAGAAAACAAATGTTCGAAGAGGATAGCGAGGAAGGAGAGCACAGCGATCTCAATTCTGATGAGGGCAGCGAGGGGGGAGCGGAGGACCAGGATGAAGATATACCATCTCATAGCGAGCAGGAGGAAGAAACGGAGCAAAGGATAAGCAAGTCCCCTAGCCCTCCTCCAAAAAGACCTGCACCCGTTGTAGAAGACACAGCACCCATGGACGATCTATCGTCAACTCTACGCAAAACACGAGATGAAGATCGGAAAAAGGGCAAAGCTGTATCCCGTCAAATCGTTCGTCGTTACAGGATCTTTTTCTGGCCATTATTCCTGAAGGATCTATTATCATTAGGCATTATGGGACTCCCTTCTCGATGCTCGTATCCGATTACAAAAGTCGGCTAATGCTGCTAATAAACTCCCAGCAGTATGTTGCATCCCATTGCTCCTCAATCCCGTCTAATCATCATTTGCAGCCCTCGGATATCCCCCGATTCACAAATACGCCCGAGTGCCGCGAAGCAGTCGACAAAATGCTCGAAGAAGCGGTCCTACTCTCAAATGAGATCTTCGAACTGCAGGAGGTGAGTCCCCGATGCCGTTTACCTTGTGTGCCGATATTAATGCTGTTTAGACTCTGCTGGACACAAATGAGTCTCTCAACCCTCCCGCACGCAAGAAGCGTAAAATCTACACCGATGTTGACCGACCCGACTATGATTCTGAACTCAGAGATTCAAGTTCAGCTGAAGCAGCTCTCGAAAATGCGTACGCGTGTTTCTCATGTTGTATGATGTCAATACTAAACACATATAACCGAACATAGCTTCCATCCTTACCTTGTTCAGACGTTGTCGAAATGGTCGTCTAAAATCCAGGCCGTTGCGCCCTCTGTCCTTCTCCCATCCAATCGGAATACATTCTCGGCGAAAAGTGCCCAACATCTAAAATCCGCCGTGCAACTAATCGACGAAACTCTCGTCGACCATTCTAAGGTTCTTGCACGAACACAGATACGGCGCGGTAAAGGACCTCGGTTAGGTGCCGAGGACCTCGAAACAGATAAGGACAAGGATGATATGGATGTCGATGTCGAGGTATTCGACGACACGGACTTTTATCAGCAATTGTTGAGAGACGTCATTGATGCGCGAGGGAATGGCGTAGGCGGCGGCGATGACTGGATGGTTGTTCAAAAGCAGAAGAAGGCTAAGAAGAAGGTGGACACCAAAGCTAGCAAGGGTCGTAAACTTCGGTGAGTCTCTTCGTCTCTTCTGCCTCCAACAAGTCTAATTCATTCTGCCATCAGATATGAGGTGCACGAGAAGATACAGAATTACATGGTACCTGTCCCGGTTCAGGGTGGATGGCATGAAGAACAGATAGATGAGCTCTTTGCCTCGATTCTGGGTAAAGGCTTCGAGGGGGTGGCAGGGATTGATGAAATTGTTGGGACAGAAGGAGACGTTGACGCAGCAAATCGATTGGAAGACGAACTCAAGTTGGCTTTGAAGGGTGGATTCAGGGTCTTTTGAAATCGGGTGTCATATATCATTCTACAGTATGCAATGGATCTCCAAGTTGATGTT
Organism: Sarcomyxa edulis; assembly: GCA_009761415.1. Classification (NCBI taxonomy): domain Eukaryota; kingdom Fungi; phylum Basidiomycota; class Agaricomycetes; order Agaricales; family Mycenaceae; genus Sarcomyxa; species Sarcomyxa edulis. The sequence continues at coordinate 606,123 of QUOL01000016.1, read as the reverse complement.
TCTTGAGTATATGATCTGGTTGAAGTCGGTGAATCCGCCACCTAAGTGGAACAAGACCAAATATGCCTATTCCCTTGCCGTGAATATTGGAAGCGTCACCTACTTGCTACAACCGATCTTTGAGCTTTTCTACCTTCTTCAACTCGTCCACGTCTAGCAGGAGCCAGGATCTCGGTATATTCTTCCCAAGGAAATCTACAATATCTTGAAACACGTTCTCATTATTATTTTACAGATTTCGTACGCAGTCCGCCGGTACTTGACACATTCAATCCTACACATATGGATAATTTCGACGAGGAGAATCCTTTTGAGAACGATACAGACCATATCTCTTCTGAAACATCCTCTGCGAACAAAGTCGACATCTCCGAGCCCCCATCACCACCTTCACACCCATCGCGTCTTGTGTCACCAACAACTCCAAATTTGAACCGCCCTTTCCCTTCTCCAGGCTCTCACAGACAGCCTCAGTCAACATTCAAGACGGATTACTGCTGTACGCGCGATAGAATCTTGCACTCAGGAGAGGATGTTGAAATCTTGGTTCGTACTCGTTTGTATCAGTCTGTTCACAGCCCCCCTGAAATCTTGTTCAGATCACGGACGCAAAGAAGACGTCCTTGAATTCTACGTCGCCATACATTGTATACGTTGTCAAGACTGGAGTAAGACCCTCTACATTGCCAATGGATTGTTACCTAACCTCAAATCTTCATTCAGAATACTGAAGCCTTACATCGATACTCTGAATTTGAATCACTCCGTTCGAACCTCGTCAAACTGTACCCAACTCTCATTATCCCACCAATACCGTCCAAACAAACGATCGGTGACTATGCTGTTAAGCAGGCTAAGGCCAAGGAAGATGCCGCCATGATATCTCGGAGGAAACGAATGCTACAGACTTTTCTAAATCGCGTCGCTCGGCACCCCATCCTTTCGAACGAGCATGTATTCCATCGCTTCCTAGATGGTGAAGTGTCATGGGTGTGTCCTGAGTCTATCTATTATTACCCATAGTGTTACTCAATAGTAATATCCACAGGCTGAAGTACTGCACTCCCCACCATTGTCACTCCTTCCGAAAAACATCCTCAAGGCACCATCACATAATCCAACCGATCAGAATGCGTCCCCCGCATACGCAGCGCTACCCAATCCATCTGCTGCCCATCCCCTTCGAAATCCAGACCAACGCTTTCTTGACTCAGAAGCCTTCACAAATAAATTTGCTAACCATGTCAGTGGCCCTATGGAAAAGGTCACGCGTCGGACGGTGAAACGGTGGGCTGGTTGGTGCTATGCGCTCTAGCTTCACAATAAAGAAGTGACACTGACAATAGGTTGAATAGATCATGCTCAAGATCATTCGGACCTCGGCGCTGCTCTCAATGGGTTCAGCCTGAACGAGACTGACGTTCTATCCAGTGCGATTGAAAAGACAGGCCAGGCTGCGGATACTACTTATATGTCTACGTCCAAACTTGTAAGCGATGACGACTTTCTCTTAATCTTAATACTGATTCTAATCCTACTTGACCTCCGTGATCTAGGTACAAGAGCTTGAGCAGAACTGGGCCGAACCTCTGCATGAATACGCTCAATTTGCATCCATCATCAAAAAGTTACTTGCGTATCGTCATCAGAAACACGTTCAGTATGAGATGACTCAGGATGCGTTGGAATCTAAACGGGAGCAGCTAGAAGAACTAGAAAAGAGTGAACGGGAGGCGCGGCGGTTAGAAGCAGCGCTAGGGAAGGGACGGAGTGGTATCACGTCCCCTCCACATAGTCCAGATCCGGATGAAGCTAACGAGAATGGGCGGGGAACAGAGTCCGGTGGAGATACACAAGACGAGTCGTCCCCGACCTATCTACCTCCGCATCCTGGTCCCAATCCTGCCAGACGGAGAACGAGGGCGCCCGGGATGGGTCTCATTAATGCCCTGAGTTACACGCTGCATGGCATGATGGATGTTGACCCAGAGACTGCACGGCGCAATGGAATAACCAAGACCCGAGAATCTATATCGCAGGTGCCTTGCCTTGTTTTATGTCTGATTCAAGATACAAACACTCACAGCTCACGTGCAGCTTGAAGATGCGCTGCATCTGTCTGCCCAGGATCTCAAATATTCTAGTTCCACCATCCAGGCTGACTTGGATAGATTTCAGAGGCAGAAAGTTGCCGATCTGCGAGAAATGGCCATCAGTATGGCAAGAAGTCATCGCGATTGGTGCAAAAAGGTGTGACAGTCTGATCTCATGAACATGACCCTTCGGAACTGACGTATGTCTTTTTCTCAGAATTTGGAGGCATGGGAAGAGGCGAAACGGGAGATTGAGAAAATTCCTGATCATCCCAATAAGGTTCCTCCTCAACAGGACGTGCCTTCCGCTGCGGGTGGACCCTCAAATGTTCGTAGGGATTCTACAGCCACGGTCAACGGGCGTTGAGTGGGTCAACATTAAGCTGTTGCAAGGCGTTGTCTTTTCTTTTTGTTGGGGCACCAGGACGTTGGATATCCCCTTTCTTCTACCTTTAATCTATATTTTCCTCGTTACGCTATCTACTGGATTCTTTTTGGAAACCATTGAGCTTGATATCTTCAGCAAGGAGCTCAAGCAAGGGCGTCCTCTGCCGACATGCTACTAGCCGCATGGCCGCGCCACTCCAAGTCTCTTGACAATAACGCACAACTTCACCTGCACTTGTTGACAGCGACTTGAAATAACTTGCACCTGATTATGTCGGCATTAGATACCCCAAGTCTCGGTGAACCTGTCCTACCAAGTAGCTCAGAACAGCAGATTGTTCTTATCCTGGTTGGATTGGTGGGCTCTGGAAAGGTAATTTGGTCAATCTAAATTTTCAAGTTCTGATCTTGACATTTGTCGATTACACATAGTCGACTTTTGCACAGGCTCTTGAAGATCATTATCCTCGATTTAGACGGTGTAACCAGGATGATTTGGGCGACAGGAAACGGGTAGAGTCTCTAGCAAGACAATCTCTCCGCCAGGGGCTCTCTGTGTGCATTGACCGAACCAACTTTAATGCACCGTGAGTACTAGTCCGACTCCTTGGAGCTCTCTGGTCTAAAAATCACCGATATGTCAATCACGATATTAATGCGTATTGACGGAGCACAGGCAGAGGTCTTACTGGATCAATATCGCACGGGAAATTCCTGGCACCGCGATCCACGTTATTGTCTTTGATACGCCTTATGAGGTGAGTGACATTTCTACGCTGTCCACAAGGTAGTGTAAGACTGATCATATCAATAGGTCTGCGCGAATCGGCTCCGAGAGAGTATGTTCTCTTGCAATAAATCACTCTCTCGTATACAGACATTGACCTTCTGAATCGCAGGAACTGGTCACCCAACCATAAAGACTCCTCAGGAAGGTCTATCCGTTCTCTCTCGGTTCGCCTCTGAGTTCGAACTACCTACGCCAGAAGAAGGATATAACCGCATCATACGGCTAAGACCCTCTGATCATCCTTCTATGACTTATACCTATGCCGACATCGCCTCTATCCTTCAACGCCTCCACGACTCGGCGCCCGTAGTTTCATCAGGTTCCCGCAACTCTACTTTCAACAGAGGACCTTATTTTCGAGAGGGAAACCATCGCGGTCGATTCAACGTCCGTATGCATACACATGGTCATAGTCACAATCCCAATCGGCCGATGAACGACGTAGGCAGACGACCTTTCGCACATGACCACGGATCGCCTTCGGGATCTTTCAGTACTTTCAGAGGTACCATTTTTGTCCCCGAAGAACCCGGACGGCGCAAGAATATCGCTGGTCCTTCCGATGGTAGCACTAGTGCCTCTCAGTCAACTTCGAACTGGCGAGGTAGCGGCTCCTCTGAGGATCCTATAACACTTTGAAACCCCATTCTCTTGGTCTGATTTCTTCACATCGATCTTTCGAAGACTCCGTGTACGCATAGTATGTATTCGTAGGGCACAAGCTCCACCATCATTCATAGAATATAACGATCTTCCTACTAATCCACCATTGAATATCTGAGAAGCTCAGGGGTTTGTGATAGATGCGTCGATTTACCGAAAGGTTTTCTCTGGTAGTAGAATACATACATGTCGCACGCCATGCTATACATGAGTTGAGGGTTCCAGGCCTTTCATGGATACCTATCGGGCTCTAAATTAACACAGGAAGACGCGTTTCTACATATTCTTGCCCTCTACTCACTTACGAAGCAACGGCAGGACGATGAAATGGCATTAACAATCTGGAGGGTGAATTGTAAGCCCTGGCGATCGCGGAAACTGGCGAAAAACCCTGAAAACTCCTGATGGACGAAAAATATCATGAATCAGAACCATCCTTTTCCTGTTCGTTCTTCAGCCTTTGCCCTAGAATTTTCGCTCCCACCTGAATGCCGAGAGATGAGCCTAAAAGCATCACAGATATGACCGGACTCACATTACGGATGTGCATGGCAGCACGCTCAACGCCGTAGTCTTTGGACCGCTGATACTGCACCAAGGCCTCTTCTAATCGTCCGGCTATTGCGTGGCAGTCGCATTTAATTATAGGAACAATAAACGAGAACCTGACTGGGACTTACTGGCTTCGAGAACTGCAGCCAGATTGAACGCGATCTCAGGGTCTTCCGGAGACAGCGAGGATGCAATACTAGAGTACAAATTCGCCGGACATCGATATCAAGGCCACGAAAAATAGATGTGACATACTTAAGATGGTGTAATGCAAGGTCCGGTCGAGAAACGGGAGAAATTATATATGCACTGGCCAGGTCTGCGGTGACATGAATCAACTTCGAGGAAGATAGTCAGCACAATAACACGCACTGGTGTGAGCATCTGGACTAGATGGCTGTAATGCTATGGATTCCTTCCAAGCAGCGATTGCCTCATCGAATTCCTCTGTGTCAAATTGATAAGCCACGATCATTCATGACATGACGAAATTTTGGAAGACTTACTGAGGTGGTAATGTGTAACGCCTAGATTAAACAACGAACTGGCATTTCGTTTTATTTCTGCACTTCGTTTGTAGAGCGACTTTGCAGCCTGTACATCGCCTTCCTCAAGTTTCTGTGTTCCTTGCTCAAGACACCGCAAGGCTTCAACTTCCGCCGGATCAGACGCGGTTGAGTGTGCAGTCGTAGAAGTGGCCCAGCCTTGATATGTGATATAAAAGATACAGTTCACGGATTAAGTTTAGTTTGAAAGGTTAGTTTGAAGGGAACGTACGCCTCGAGTTTATGAAATTGGAAACCAAAACCTTGGGCCGGGAAGCAGGGTGATTTCTGTAGGTGAAAAGAGCGCTTATCTCTCTGGACCTGATGGAACGAGAGCCATTTAAACAGCGAGCCCAGCAAGAAATAGGTAGAGCCATCCTAATTGTTCGCGATAAAGTTGGAGTCAAGTTGTGACTGATCGGGATGGGCAGTCTGAGTTTGCGCGCCGCTGAGTGTGAATTCGAAAATTTGAGCGGCTAATGAGCCAGCTTGGGCTATCTTCGCGTGTCGTCCTCTCCAACCATGTCCTCCTCAATTTCACCTTCTAAAACACCGAGTGACCCATCCAATTCGCAGGACCCAACAGAGTACATTCGTTCTGCCAATTTTTCGCGTGGAGATGGGCCTTCTACGTCGCCAGATAATGCAGTCACTGCTTCAGACTTGCTCATGGCTGCTTATGATCCAGCTAAACTCCATCCTTTGGCCGAGCTGGGTGACAAGCTTGACTATCTACTACTCGATGACGATAAGACAAGCGAAATACCCGGAGCTGGGACTGCAATTCCTTCTAGGGGATGGAGTGATGATCTCTGCTATGGAACTGGCACCATGTATCTCGGTGGTATGTCCCAGATCTCTTTCAAATTACTGCTTTTTGCCATTCCCCATCTGCTTCTGGCTTCATTTGCTCCCTGAGAGGGGCCTCTCTCACCTTATCTTGACATCACGACCGAATACTTTTAGTCGCCTTATTGTTCTTGCTCCATCACATGCTCATATGAACTCTTCAAGGTTTGACCCTTGGTGGTCTATGGGGAGTCCGCGAAGGCGCTCGAAGACCATTAGCTGTGTCAAACACACGGCTGCGGATCAACAGTGTCCTTAACTCTGTCACGAGAAGGGGGACATTCATTGGAAACTCGGCTGGTGTTGTCGGTCCGTCATTTAACAATTCCCGATGTAATCGTTACCCACTTACACTATCCTCGTCCTTTTCTAGCTCTCATGTATAATGGTATTAATTCCTCTATCGATGCTATGCGGGGAAAGCACGACATTCTGGGAAGTATGGGAGCAGGCGGACTTACAGGCGCGCTTTTCAAGTCTACAGGTGCGCGAGTTACGTTTCGGATGAATCGTTTGTGCTATTCTCATACCTTTTCTGACCGTCAGCTGGGGTAAAACCTGCGCTCGCAGCGGCCACATTTATGTCAGGTATGGCCGGGATATGGAGTTATGTGAAAAAGAGTGTTTGATTTTTTGCATGTAATTTATATCTTTTAAACCCCCTCTTATTCCGGTCTTGGCGCGTTGACATACTTGTGAGCATATTCCGAACTTGCAAGAAGACTGACCTGTTCCATCATGCCTTGGAGAACCTGATTCCCATCCGTTGGGCGGCACGGTTTGCCCCATATCAGGGCTCACCGATCTGACAAGACTTCCAGAACTTTAGTCGGGTTTCCTCGAATCGTATTGCACACTCACCCCTTTATGCGAATCGCATAAATAATGCTGTCTTTCATCTGCAGGTCCCCTGGTTAGCCAGCGTCTCAAAAATTAGCTGGACCCCGCCAGGACGTTGTGACCAATTTATGATGCCTCGGCCAGTCAAGAACGGTGTCTATGTCCACCTAGCTCTCGAACCTTCGTGCAGGATGAACACTTTCGTCAAGCACTCGGGCTTAGTACCCGATCTGCGACCCTCGGAAATCTCACTACGACCCTCATTATCTTTGGCTATGATTCGATCGAGACAACACCGGCGCCCTCGACATCGTTATAAACTCAAGGTTGGTTTGGCCAATTGTCTTTCGTTCTAGTGTGATCTCTCTCAGTCGGGCACCCATCTTAAACTTTCCCTACAGGTATTGAAACGTTGCCACCATGTGCCGTCATCTCCCTCAAGTACTTCTACTACTAGCCTCCATCTTACTTCGTACCTTTCCTCTGCGTTGTCAAGTCCCGCTTCCCACTGTCGCCACTATTTTAGAGCCCAGTCAATCGTAATCGCCAGCAGTGGCGAATCCTCCCCGCAAGATTCTTTCAATTTTTCGCAGAACGGCTCCATTTCCAGTCGAAGTACACCCTCTAGCCAAAGTTCATATTCCGAACTTTCAACGCCTCCTCCAGTCAATTACGTTCGAAGGCACCCTCGGATTCAAGTGTCTTCACTACTGGCCGATCCGCATCCGAGGTCAGCCTCAAATGTTTTCCCTGAATTTAATTATCAGACTGCTCATCGTTCCATTAGATCCTATCACCTCGAAGTTGTCCAACACCCGCAGAGAACTGCAGAATTTGCACAAGCGAGTCTTTCTCGTCTTCCATTGACCCCGCCTATCGTCGCCCGACTGATAGTCAGAGACCCATCCGGGAATTCTGTGATCCCGTACGTAACTGAAACAATCCTTCTAACCGTCCTCTATCAAAGGCATCAGCCAAGCTAATAAACATCTTTGCAAGTGAAGCGGAGCTTCCATTTCTTGTCGCTCACCTGTCCTTGTTCAGCGCGGACGGGGTAACACCTTTGGACATGGGCGTAGGCCCCTCTGGTAGTCCAAATTCATCCCCTCAACGCCTCCTCTACGGGAACCTGGTATCGTCGGTCTATAAATTGGAGGACCTCCAAGGAAACATGGGTCTGTTTTTCCTGTTTCCGGACGTTAGCATCCGTTGGCGTGGTCGTTTTCAGTTGAGCGTCACTCTCATGCGGCTTTCCAGGCGAGTGGCTGGCGCGTCTTGTGGTATTATTCATAGGAAAAAAATACTAACAGTGGGATTGCTTCACAATAGGACTGATCCATCCGGCGCGATGAGCGTGGGGGACCATGGGATCGTTCTAGCCGAAGCCCGGACAAGACCCTTCGACGTTCTTGCTCATAGCCAATACACAGCAGCTCGTGTGTGCTCGTTTTCTGCTTCTTCCTGTTACTCGCAGACTGAATCGCATCTCCTAACTTGTCAAGCTCAGACACGATTGACCCAGTGCTTCATTCGACAAGGCGCTAGGGCCCTAACATTCATGTCTAATACTTAACTCCTAGATTCGCATTCGCATATCTGAATATCAAACCAGCCGTACGGACTTTCTTTATAGCTTTTTCAACGGCTGGTATATTTGCATATTACAAATTTTCGTTCTATACTAGTGAATATTGATGATTGTATTAACAGCTTCGCCGTTCTATGTCATTGGTTGTTGTTCGAGTTGTACTGCTACAGTAGCTCCAAATTTACTACGTTGATTCCGGTGCGTTGGGCTCTCGGAATCACAGTGTGAATCCCATTCTGTACGTGTGGCGTAGACATCAGGGTGCTCAAGGATGCAACCGAGGCGTGGATTTGCGCGTTACTTATCCGTTGCGACGGTTGCGTATGAACATCACGGTGGCATGTCCTGCTCGATGGACAGTAATAGATACTGGAGACGGAGTTTATGTCAGCACTGCACTGAAGCCTCGCTGGGCTCCCGGCCTAGAGTAAGACGCGATATGCCACACTGCCTCGCTAAGCTCTGCTGATCTTCTTTGTTTGCTGAGTGGCACAATCAACGCGAAGTCGACAGTGCCACAAGTGGCACAGCCGTCGGAGCGCAGTCGTGAGTAGAGTTTACGTAAATTCGGCACGCGATCCTCCGTAAGTAATAAAGTGACTGGCAACTTCACAAGCTTTACAAAGTCTCTCTCCATATCACACCCTTTCTCCTACTCCTGCTCGTTTTCGACTAATATAAATCTCCAACCATCATGTCTGCGAAAGATTACTACGGCGGTCAACAGCAGCAGTACTACCCTCCTCAAGGTGCGCCTAACTCCGCTCCGATTTGCGTGCCAATTTCTGACCCCAGACAACTTGTTCAGGTCCACCAGGACAACAAGGAGGTTATTATCCTCAGCAGCCTCAACAAGCATACCAGCAACCTCCCTATGGTGGCGGATACCCTCAACAGCCCCAAGGCTACCAGCCGCAGCCGCAGCCACAAACTGTCTATGTGTGAGTTCATTTGCGTCTTGTCCTGTAACGCGTTTCTTCTGACTGTCTATGACTTCGAAAGCCAACAACCAGCACAAAAGGGAGACAGTGGAGGAGGATGCATGGCTTGCTTAGCCGGCATGTGTCTGTGTTGCTGCGCTGAAGGTGAGATTTCAAATACAGCTGCATCGTCAGTCAGTGCCGTTGGGCTGACTACTTCTAGAATTGTGCGAATGCTTGTTCTGAGTCTGATTTACCGTGACGCTGCGCGGGGAGTGGTCGGTGTTGTACCATTTCGCATGGCTGCTCAAGGACATTTAGATGCATGATTTCTTGAGGAACGTCGTGTATCAACCACTTCTATTTCTAATTTCTTTTATTACCTGTATACCGCACTCGAACAGGAGAGTTATGCACCTTTCATCTATGCTATTTCATTGTACATTTTGTGTCAAACCTGGCAGGATACACGTGTAGATTGCACAGCCTCCACTGAGCAAGCAGAAGCCCATAGAGTTGCACTGCCACCCTTCCTCTCAGGGCAGTCCACGTGGGATTTTAATGCGGATTTGATGATTGGTCGTGTATTCTCCGGTTCACCCCGGTGGACGCGTGACTATATGTGACTGTCACTGTCCCCTCCTTTCCGAGACCGAAAACCTCTGAAGGTCGTTCCAACCAAAATGCTGTCGAGATTGTCCGCAGGTACATTTCACAAGGCTACCGTCTTGACTTCTTCGAGAACGTCCACCTGGCTGTCTTCAGCCTCTCGTTCTGCACGGGTATGTCTTCCCCGCAAATTTGCCTCGAACATCGCCCTGAAAATAGCTTCCACATAGGTACGATATGCTTCTTCAAGCCCGTCGTCTTCAACGACATTCCAGGTCGGTCCTTTTTTTCCTTTTTATCGAAATAAAAATCTGAACTGCATTCGTTAAAGTCGTTCACGAACTCCCGGGCGACACTCGCCTCCGTCGCCGCCCTTACTGTTGGCTCAATAGCATGGTATACCCACCTTTACGGATCTCTCCCCTTTATGGGAGAAGTGCATGCTGGCCATCTCAGCGACGAAGGACTTCATCCCCCCTCATTCCCATTCGACCACAAGGGTATCCTGGATACTTTTGATCATGCCAGGTCTGTCCGCCCTATCTCCTCTCTTTTTTGCGTCTTTTGTCTCAACGTCCACGGCCCATTCTTCATAGCATCCGGAGAGGTTACCAGGTCTACCGCGAAGTATGCGCAGCGTGTCATTCACTTGACCGTATCGCATGGCGTAATCTCGTCGGTGTTAGTCACACTGTGGACGAAGTAAAAGCATTGGCAGAGGAACACGAATATCAAGACGGTCCCGATGATGCTGGAGAGATGTTCATGCGACCTGGAAAACTTGCGGATTACATGCCACCTCCATACCCAAATGAACAGGCTGCTAGGGCTGGTAACGCCGGTGCGTTACCCCCGGACTTGAGTTTGATTACCAAAGCTCGTCATGGTGGTATCGTGAGTCGTCTTTTTCACAATGATCATGCTCTGAGCTAATCACATCGTTAGGATTACGTTTTTGCGCTCCTTACTGGTTACATAGACCCTCCTGCTGGTGTCGAAATTCGTGAAGGCATGAACTACAATCCCTACTTCCCTGGTGGTGCTATTGGTATGGCTCGTGTCTTGTACGACGGTCTTGTCGAGTATGAAGATGGTCAGTTTCTCAACCTTATCCCGGCTTCCATGTTCAGCGCTAAATGCTCTGTCTTTTTGTGTACAGGAACCCCTGCAACGACTTCCCAGATGGCAAGAGATGTCGTCACCTTCCTGAACTGGGCTGCAGAACCAGAACACGACGAGAGAAAGAGATACGGTATCAAGGCTGTGATCATTTTCTCGAGTCTTATGCTCATCAGTCTCTATATCAAACGTTTCAAATGGAGTGTCATCAAGAACCGGAAAATCAGTACGTTGTTCTTGTCATTCTACTATGCGCTGCCTATTGAACCGATTTTCTTCTTGCAGGTTACAACCCACCAGCAGATTCGACAAAACTTCACTAGAAAATTAGACAGAGCTTGTTCTGTACATATCCAACTCGAGGTCTCTGATAATTTTTCTAATCTTTATGTTATACGAATGCTTTCCATGGATTGTGTGTGCCTGAGCGGTTTCAGTTGCAAGTCGAGTGTCCGTGTCAAGAGGTCGACTCTGAGCCAAAGTGCGCCACACTAGACCACTGCCGCTGAGAAAGTTAGCCAAAGGGTGTTGCGACACAGTTGGCTAGGTTTGAGTTTGCCAAACGTGTCGTAATGACACTTGTGACGCCGTGGGAAGACGTCCATGACCCTTTCTGCCACCCAGTGAGTCGCACTCGCTTTCTTCCGAGTCTCGACAGACACCGACCGACCTGCAGTATCCCAGCTTCAAGCTATATTCCATATCAACTTTTCTATATCTTCTGCTCTGATGTCTTCCGAATCGTGGCCCCCACAGCTAAAGTGCGTCGAAAGACACCATCTTCGCGCGAAACTGAGCATCGTACCACCAGGGACTGGGTAGCCAAATGTCTAGGTCAAATGACGGATACCAACAGGACGGAAGCACAGGCTGAACTAAGACAGGTAATTGCTGACGCTTTCACCGCACATACTCTCTGGACGACAGACTGGGCTGGAGTACAACTTCAAAGGTCTTGCGCCATGTCATGCCCGTCGACCCAATACTGATGCATTCTTCGTATCAACCAGTCTACTGCCCAAGCCTGCACCAATTTTCAACAACCTGAAGCGCAAGTTGTGAGTTCTGCTTTCGTCGATCGTCACTTCTCAGCTAACCTGTACTCTTTCACAGACCGGACAGTCCTCCCGTCAACAAGAAAGCCAAGAAGAATGCTCTCAAGAACGCAGGCGCAGGATCAAATGCTCTGGACCCAAACGACCAAGCTGCCCTCAACCGCAGAGCTCAACGATTTCAACGTGAACACAACATAGAAAAGCAAAAGCACAATGGCGGTATCACTTTCTCCAAGGCCAATCCTCATAATGCTCATCTATTCAATACCGACTCTCGACCAAGCTCTCCCTCACCATTCGGGAATGGAAGCCATGACGATCCCGAGGCCGATCCGGTATGTCGCGTATTTCCATTGTTCTTTGTCGTCGTTCTGATCTTTGTGATCTTCATCCGAAAACTAGAACGTACCAGACTGGGATCGATTCACTGTTGTCGGGACATCGCAAGAAATATTCAAGGATTACTTTCGTCTCACTACGGTATGTAGCATATGCTCAAAGGGCATCCCCAATTAGCCATATCCATGCACATCTCTGTTTCCAGGAAATAAAACCAGAACAAGTTCGACCATACGCTGTCCTAAAAAAGACATTGCTAGAACTCAAAAAACGGTGGAAAGAAAAGACACCTTACACTTGGATATGTAGTCAATTCAAGAGTTTGCGACAGGATCTTACAGTGCGTCCACCAGTCTCTGCTGCTGTGCGACCTGCAGATTGCATTTTCTTGTGCTATCCAGGTGCAACGTATCAAGAATGACTTCACCGTTCAGGTATATGAGATTCATGGTCGTATGGCCCTGGAAAGCGTATGATACAGTCCCTCTTTCGAGATACATGGCTCGCGGTAATCTCGGTTCCTAGGGCGACATGGTCGAATACAATCAGTGTCAAGCAACTTTGAAGACGCTCTACGAACTCGGCATTCCTGGCAAAGTGGAAGAATTCACGGCTTACAGGATTTTGATGCTGTTGCACGGCCGGAATAGAAGTGGTGAGTAGAATATAACTCTATCGTTGTACCAAATACTTTTGCTAAGTTGTCGTTTTTTCCAGAACTAAACCTTTTCGTAGGTCAGCTAACACCCAGACAGAAAGTGGATCCAGCAGTTCGGCACGCCCTTGACGTGCAACGAGCCTTGTCAACGGGGAATTATCACGCATTTTTCATTCTATATCTGAACGCCCCGAACATGGGAGCATATATCATGGACCATTTTATCGACAGAGAGAGAATTAAGGCTTTGATTATTATCAGCAAAGCGTACGTGTCCCTCTCTAATTTTGACCCCTTGCTGAGTCTATGTCAACAGCTATTTGACAATACCTCTATCATTTATTGAAAAGGAGCTGGCGTTTGACTCGATAGAGGCCACACACTCCTTCCTCGTCGACCATTCGGCTGCGTTTTTCACGAATCCAAATAGCGCCGACGGGGACAAAATCTTCAACTGCAAGCCTGCAGCACCCCAACTTACGCAGGCGTTTGAGGAGAAACACCGGAAGGTCCTTATCAAGGGTGCAATATGACAGACCACGTCCCCGTGTCGATTCCTGGATATCCGTGACTTTGGGTTTCCTTTCATTTCTAGCATCTGTCCTCCATTGGTATTTTTTCATCACGGACTCCTCGTCGCCATTCTTTTCGTCGCCTCTTATACTTCTTCTCTGCAACACCTCCGTCCTCCCGCCAGCGCGTCCTTTTCATTGGTTCCCTTGGAGTCCCTCCGTTCTTCGATCCAAACATCATGGTGTGGGTGTTTCCTCTGTTTATTCCGTGGTGGTGGCGGCGTTTGGGTGGGTGGAGGCTAGCGAGATCTAGGTGGTATACATTGTAATCGGTTTGTACGTTACGATGGAATGAATAATTGTTTTATACTCGCATAGCCTAATACCTAAATCTGTCCCGAGGCCTGAGGCTCGAGTACTTGACTTGGGTGAGCGCGTGACTAAGACGCGTCGTTGATCCTGCCCTTTTCCACTTACGGCGACCATGTCATCCAGACTCTTTCATATCACCGCCAGCCTATTAACGCCTGTCACTTATACCGCGAACGCCCTGTTGAATATCTTGTCCGCCACAATCAATATGGCCACCGCTCTCAGCTCGCCCGCCAACTTCGTCAGATTCATGATAGCCAAGAGCGTATCTCTGGTCAATTCCTCCACTGTCAGTCATGTCTTATCCAGATTGTCGTTTGCTGACGTCTCACCCTCTGTCTTCTAGTTTTACCTTGTCTGCCGAAGCGTTTTTGCCTTGGGGTCTACGTTGCTTCTAGCGGGCACTGGTTTCATGATCATAGGATATCGCCAGGTGGGGATCTAAACAAGATCTGTTCAATCGGTGGGAAAGACTGACATAGAATCTTGTGTATTTCTATAGATTATTGCTCAAGACCGCCTCCAATCATCGAGTAGTTCTGGTCCGGATACCTTGGCTGATTCTTCTGGCCCAACTCCATCTGATAGCTCGCCTCAGAAACAGAGGTCCAACTTCTGTCTCTTTCTGGGTCAGAAGGCCCTTCATCGGAAAGAGACACAAGATATCTGTGACACTACTTCCGACCATGTAGTCCCAGGCCCTCCGGCCACTGTCATTCCCGGAGAGAAGGGCCTGTCTCCCAAAGTCATTCTCAAAATTCCAAAACTTGTCCCCGCTCGAATCATGTTTGGCGGGATCCAGAAAAGGCGTCGCACTGGAAGTGAGAGCACCGACGAAGTCCGCCTCATCAAGCAAGAACCCATGAAACCCACCCTTGGTACCGACTGCCCGGACTTTGCACCCCAGATGTTTAACCTGCTTCTACGCAAGATCAAGGCCCGAACATTCCTCGATGAGTCTTCATTTCAATCGACTGCCCATGATTCTGGCTTGAACGAAGGCCGTCACAACGGATCGGATCCATCAAACCAAGTGGACAACACTCAAATCTTCATGGAGGTAGAGGAAGGACCGGAACCCTCTGCTCTCAGTGCGAAAGCCTTCTCTGCCGAATTAACTAGACGAAGAACACGATCTTCTGAGACTAGCCCTCTTTTCGACTTTGTCCCGAGACCCAAGCCGCTGGTCTACAAAGGCGTGGAGTTTGTCCCATTGAGTGTCAAGGCGGGGCCAGCAGCTCGTGCGGTCGAACGACCTTCCCTCCCTCCTGTACCGCCTCCTACTAGACTTTCTTACACAGGTCACAATTTCGTTCCCTGGAACTCAAGAGCTTCCACCTCTGTGTCTTTCGTCAGTGCTAACGCAGGGTGTTTACCTCCAAGCCCCAGTCCCAAATCTGCTATTCGAGTCCGTATCACGAAACCACCCTCTGATGACCCATCCACACCATTGCCTTCTCCTCCAGTCACGCCTCCGAGACCTTTGGAATACAAAGGTCAGATATTCGTGCCTAGTACTACTACTACCATCAGCACCGCTCCGAAAATCTCTTCGCCTTTGCGTTCATCTTTTGCGGGTCGCGAATTGGACTCGGGATTCAATACCGAAGTCAAGACTACAACCTTCCCATGGATATCACCTCCCTATACACCTCCAAAACTCCAAGAAGTCGGGACAAACTCTCCTAGTATGCCTTCGAAGAAGCTAGAATATAAAGGCCACGTCTTCACGCCCAAGTCATCTTTACCTCTGGCATCGAAAAATGTCAGCTGGGTCAAGGATCCAGCTGCAGGCGTGGCTTCGATTACGCCTCCAGATACTCCTCCGCGATTCTCACAATTACCTCCCAAACCACCTGCTACTGTCAAACCTACTCCACGACCACCTCGAGTCCCGAAGAAGCCTGGTGCTGATATCGACAAGCGATCATCGATTCGGATGCCTCTTACTTCCGTAGATATGAACACCACTATCCGCAAACGACCCCGGGCACAGAATCTGGTTCCTCTTGCGACTCCCATGAGAAATCCGATTCGCCTCGAGGTGAAATCGAAATCTGGTGCAACACGAGCACGCAAAGTCCAGACACCTCTGGATACGGATCAGAAATCGTTGGAATATAAGGGACTCGTCTTCGTGCCTTCCTCTTCCATTCTCAAGACTTCTACGGTGACGGAATTTAAAGACACCACCGGCCATTCTATGATTCCTATCTGTTCGCTCGACCCGAAGGTTCCCCCCTTTGTCCCTACGGTTTCTAGGCGTTGAACTGTTCATTCCTATGCTCAGCCTATGCTGTACTGTCTGAACCATTTCTCTGTATTTCCAGCGTATATTTTTTCCCATAAGAGTGATGGGAAAACCCCCATGGTTATGTATTGCACCCACTTATACCCCCGAATGTACGATAACTGTATCACAGCCTAGGTAGTATGTAAAAGCTGCCATTGTAAGTACAACCTATCATGCTCCTTTATCCAAAATAAAGACGTCCGTATAAGCATTGCGTGTCCGAATGATATGCATAAAAATCGATAGAACTATGCAGCGTGAATCGATTATATCAGCTCCATGGTCATAGAACGTCGATAATCTAAGTTCACAGTGTAATACTCACAAAAGCATTATGTATACATGTTGTGCTACGCATTCTGCTTCGAAAGCGATTTGTTCTTCAAGACCAAATCAGGAGACGCGGTGTCTTGCCTGAAAGGAACGAAGATGCCGTGGCGACCTGGCCCGGGCTT
The DNA here is from genome assembly GCA_009761415.1 of Sarcomyxa edulis. Lineage (NCBI taxonomy): Eukaryota > Fungi > Basidiomycota > Agaricomycetes > Agaricales > Mycenaceae > Sarcomyxa > Sarcomyxa edulis. Next base: position 589,484 of record QUOL01000016.1, on the reverse strand, counting down.
TTTTGTGGGTGGGAAATTGGGGGCAGAAGAGACGTTTTGGCTGGGGCGCGTTGGGGTGGGTTGGGAGATGGGCAGGGGTTGAGGATGAGATATGGGCTGGGGTTGAGGATGAGATATGGGCTGGGCATGGACGATAGTCTGGGGTGAGTGTATTGGTTTCCTGGTGGGGGGAGCTGACTTTTTGTGGGCAGCAGGAGTGCCGGAATTATTGGTGAATGGATGGGTGGCGAAAGGGTCAAACGTGTCGAGGGGGGAGGGGGAAGGCATTTTTAACGCCGAGGAGGATTTGTGCGATTTGAGAAAAGTGACTCAACAAACGATGGAGATCCAGAAAATTGGTGAATCGGAAGGTTTATAAGGCGATTCTGAAAATAATTCATCCGATGAGCTACCGGTTCAAGGGAGCAATGGAGGGGGACACGGGGACGGTAAGTCCACAGATGTAGCTTGTCCGATGCGATTATAACAAGGCACAAAGAAGAGGAAGCGCATAGTTTGACGGAGATCCAGGAGGGAGTCCCCGTGATCATTGAGTAGACAAGCTTTTGGGCGCTCTACGGAAGCCTGGTGGATATGTTTTCATTCGGAGTTGCTTCCTGGAATCTTCTCGTGGCGTCGTGAAAGCATCACGGGTAGGGCTTGGTGCCATTGGAGTACATGGCTTGCGCCAGTGGAGAGCAAGAGACTCCTGATAAAGACTTCGACTCTCGGGCTATCGAGATCGTCGAGGAGGATATAGGAATACGCAGCGTATAAATACCTACCGGGCTTGTACGTCGTATACCGGCGAGAGGATCGATTCGAGAGTTCAAAAAAGCCTGAAATAACGCGAGGAGAACTTGTGACTTGGTCCTCTTAATTTAAGGAGCACCGCAGGCTTTTCGTGTAGGCTGAATATCTGTATGGAGAAACTTCGATTTGACATTCGTCTGGAGATATGGATCCTTCGTAGTGAAAGAGCAAGAAGTAAGACGCGATTGGCTCACATGTAATAGAAAAGTAGGCTCGTATGTCATTTTTACGACTTTGAGAGTGCGCATGGCGTGCAGGTAGACCAACAGCCTGGGTATGCCACTCATCGATATCGCGATGGTATCACTTGACCTGGGCATTCCTCGAGATTTTAGTGGTAAAATTAAGATGGTTGTATTCGCACTGGCAATGCGAATCCGATGCGAGTGTCCAATACGATAATCAGGATGCCAGTGTGGATGTACGAGGTGTCTCTAGACTCTGCTGAAATTAAGCGGAGTGATCGTGCCTAAATGGGACGACTTGATGGAAATTTGATTCTCTCGTTCAATCGGCTGTTCTTTTCTCACCAACTCTCCCAAGAGCCTTCCTCCGTGGCCAGCGCCACGATTCATTCTTCAACTCCCCCCTCTAGCAATCCTGGATTTTCAACCTTACCCATGTTCTATTGCACTTCAAGATGGCCAAAAATCGTATCTCCAGTGAGCTTTTCCCGCTTTTCTATCCCTTTCTCGGTCCCGTACCAGTCACGCGTCAACGTACATCGTCTTCAGGGCTGAATTCGTTGCTGTTGTTCTACCAAAATTCTTCCCAACACTCTTCTATCTGATTCTACATCTCTCTTCGTCTCTCTCGTCTCATTTACCTCGCTTTGACGGTCATTTTACTGCTTGTTTTGCCCGATATATACGTCAATTACTTCTGAATGATCGCTAATGCAAACGCCGTCTCCCCCATCTCTAGTTCATTCAAAACTACAGACTCCCGCAATGTCGCCTTCTCACCCCCATACCGTAAGCGTCGCCGCCGTAAACCCACTCCTGATGTACGACGACGAAGACAACGACATATGTCCTGTCTGCGATGGGGAGTGCACCTGCGACAACAGGCCCAGGTCCTTTTCTACGATGAGCAACAGGAATGGCAGTGTCCAGTCCATCGCATCCACCTCAACATACAATTTTGCATCCCCAGCACCAGCTCCACCAGCTCCTACTTTACCCTCCCTGAAAATCAAATTCACAGTCCCACCAAGTATGCTCGGCAAACGTCGAGCCCCTTCATATACAACAAAGAAGTACCGGAGTGCCGAAGAGACGACATACGGCGGAGGAAACGAAAAAGATATCTCTCTACCCCCTCCCGGCAAATCTCATCTATTGCCTCCGTCCAGCCCCAGTTCTCAGGACCTATCGGTTCCCAAACGAAGAGGTCGGCCTCCCAAGGCAGTTCTTGCTGCGCGCGACCTCAAAGGAATTGCTGCTGCGCATGCGACAACAACGTTGGCCGGTCCATCATACCAATCCCAACCAGCTCGTTCATACAAACGCAAAGACCCGTTATTGAAACCCAAGACAAAAGCAGTTGCCACGAGGCGTCTGCCGAAACACAAGGTCAAAGGCACGATCGTCAAGAAATCTGCTGCCAAAAAAAGGCGCGTCGTGTCTAGTGATTCGTCGTCCGACCTGAGTGATGTACCCCCAAATTTCGGATACGGCGAGGACGACGATGACGACGCACAATCTGTACAGTTCCCAACATTTGTCCCTGCGTCTGCCATGTCGGCCTCGACGTCTTCTAATGACTCAGATATGGCTTCTTCATCTGGCTTCGACACCGACTCTTCCATAGAGGCAGAAGAGGAGAATTTTATACTCGCTGAAGAAAGTCGCTCCCGCGAAAAAGCTCGTGTTCGACGCGAGCTCTTAGGTGACGAGAGTGGGCAAAAGAGGAGAGATCCTCATAATGATTGGGTCATTAGACCCCGAAAACAAAGTGTAGGCCCTAGTGATGCGGAGATGGACGTGGATAGTGATGCAACCGAGGACGAAGAAGAGGATGAGGAGGAAGAAGCCGCCGAGGCTGATGAGGAGGAACCAGATGATAGAGCCCCTGGCGAAGGGTATGCCGGGGTCGCCACTGGATGGTCAGAGGATGAAGAATCAAGTTTCGACGCTGATCTATTCTTTGCGAACCTTTCGGACACCTCGGGCGAGGATGGGACATCATCTTCCGACGACGACGACGTCAATCAGTCAGATATGGATACGTTAACCCTTTCAGAGGCTACCATGGCCAGCCTTATCCCACATCTTCGCCAAGAACTCGAGAATTTACCCTTCGAAGTCACAGAAGGCTGGGACGGACAAATCGTATTCACCAACGGTCTTCGTGACGGCCAGGGCATTCTGGACCTCGATTTCGAGGTGAACGCGGCTGCACAACTCGCGGCCGAGACAAGCGCATCTCCTAGTCAGGAGAGTGACGTGGATATGACCTCCGACGGCGAGGACGAGGACGAAGCAGACGAAGCTTTCGGCGATGGCGAAACTACCGACGAGGAGCTTGTTGGCGAAGATCAATTACCCAATGAACGCGCCATGAAACTCTATAATCCGATCACCAGTGTCTCTGCCATTAACCCCATGTCGACTATGAGTCCGACAGTTAGCCCCGGTCCTTGGAATAGACGACGATTTGGATCACCGATCCACCGCGACTCCCCCAAACCTGCTGATATTCTCGCTGGCAAAGTGTTCTGGGATGAATCGGACGAGCCCGAGGATGGGGAAGACAGCCCTTACCAGACTGGCAGTGTCGGCTCGTTACCCAGACCGCCTTTGAACACCTTGATAGAAGTCGAGCCAGGAGAGAAGAATCCGCAACGGAGGGTGGTCATCGATGGGACAAAACCAACTCCTTGTCCGTATCCTCGTTCTAAGCATGGTAGAGGAAGATCGATATCTCGCCTTGGTCGCTTCGACGATGTATGTTCGCTTTCTCATCCTCCTCGCGTTCCCTTGTTTCTAGCTCTGACGCTTCATTTCAGATCTTACGTGGGCGATTACAGTCCCGAACATCATCTTTACCAGCATCCAGCCGTTCGTCTCTCCACTTGCTATCGTCCGAAGAAACTCCAACTTCCCCAGAGCAACCCCCAACTGAGCCAATTGATCTGGACGACGTTCTCGAGGCTTCGTATCTGGATACTGATGAATTACAACAAGGGAATCCGAATACTTCTGGCGAAGCGAACGATTCACGAAGACACCTCAAGAACCTCAGTCGCTGGGACGTCATTTCTGTTGGTGCATTCCGTCAAACACGCGAGGCAGCCGCCAACAATGGGGACCCTGCTGCAGGTTGGGGATCTGACCCGCCATCAGGTGATGGTTTCCCCTATGGAAATATCATGAAGACGAGCCCTCTGAGTACAATGCTATGGCAAAATAAAGGGAATGCACAGAAACGGTCTTCGAGAACGACAGATATAAGCGTGGTCATATCGCCCGTCATCCTCCCTGTCCGTGATGGAGATCGTACACCGACCAACGCACATTCGCATATCCCACCCCCTCCCCTGCATCAAAACGAATATCCCCACAAAACCCGCAAGGAGTCTAGAAGAGAGAAGAAGACGAAGCGGAAAAACTGTGGTCCTGTTCATCAGCAACACCAACATCATCAACATCACCATCATCCTCATCACCCCAATATGAAGTCGCGTGGTTCGGGTTCGATGCAGCGCACGAATTTCTTCGCCACGTCTTCCGTTCCATCCCTGAGTATATAATGTGAAACAGTTTGTGCTTTGGTCTCGAACCGACACCGTTCTTGACACCACTCATCCTCATCATTCTTCCAGTTCAACTATTGTTGTATCGCCACCGTCATCGCATGTCTGCCGACCTCCAGCACCTCGTACGATCATCCTTGTTCCTCCCATGTCGTCCTTGTTCCATCCCGTCCCATTCCAATACGATTTATCTTGCATCATCACGACCATTCTCAATGTCTTTGACTCGCTTAAACTGTTCAATTTTGTAAAACCTTGCACGTATACGTTCCCGCCATTATTTGATGATCCTTTCCTCTCCTTTCCCCTTCATTCCTCTTCTTCCCTCATGTGAATATTTATCTCTTGCTCTCCACTGGAATTTTACTCTACAGTTTCTCACTCCTTCCGACGATCTGTTTCTTACATCTGATTAGCTATCTCGTAAAATTGGAACGATTGGCATGTATGTAGGATCCGGCTTTGCGATCATAATAGAATGAATTGCTTATGCCCTCGCCGAGCGATGAGTCGATCATATACAGTACTAGTGCTCAAGCGCTCATGACTGGTCATACCCGACGTATTCTGGGTCTCGACATCCTCCATCTCCAACGCTCAATTTGGGTCAGGTTGTCCCTCAGTCAATAACATATCGAGCTCGTGGAAGTACTGTTTGACGTTCTTCCCTATCTTTTTTCTGACGCAAGGCACGTACCGAGATACCCAGCTGATTCGAATTCGTCGAAGGCTTCGAAAACATGCTTTTTTGGGTCGTTCTACCTAGTCTATCGCCGTCAGGACTCTTCATCGATTGTACCTTCCTTGACTTTGTATTGCTCTATGCCACCCCCGAGACCCGACAAGTACTCAGACCGCATCGGATGGAATGAGAGCTGGGAGCACGATCTCATGTCGCTCTATTCTCGCGACACGCCCCTCCCCCCTGTGATCAATGATCTATCGCCAGACCGTAACAATCTGAATGATCTTCTCGTGGAGGGTACACGACTTTCAGCGGTGATTTGGGCCAAAGAAGTCTACGAGATCCAATGCGATCTCGCCTCCTTTGCTGCTTTGAAATTTGCTACCGAAGATTTTGAACAGCGCTGGGCAGAGCTTCTACTCAAAGACAGGAAAAATTTCGTACTAGAAGGGATATGGCGGGCAGGGTGTATACCTGATCTCGAAGAACGCCGTCTTTGGTGTCCCGAAATCACTATCAGCAATCTTGCATACAATGATGGACGAGGATATCTGGATTTATTGACCCAATTGATGCCATCTGACTTGGATCGCCAGCATACCGAACCTATCATGATTCCGCATCCCAAAGTCGAAGAGTTGCTGGGGGGCTCTTCCTCTGAGTCCGCCTACATTACTCGCCTGGGACGATGCTATTTTATGACACTTTCTGTATGGCAGATAATTCTGGCTTTTGTATGTACTCTCGTTCTCTTCGAGTCCTTCGCGCTGATATGTAATACCTACTTGTCTAGTATGGGATCGTGGAGCCAGCTATTCGTACCAAACCGATACGAGATCGGAAACATCCGACTTCGTCTAAAGCTCTCCAGAAGTCATACGGTCGAGATAATTACCGTCAACATAATGCAGAACAAAAGGCCGTGGCGAAGACGTTGCCCAATAAATGTTGGACTTGCAATAAGAACGAAACCCAATTACTCGGCACTGGCAAGAAGCTCAGTGTGTGCGCAAAATGTCGAGGAATCGGTCGGACGATTTGGTATTGTTCGAAGTGAGCACCACGTTACTATCCGTTGGACTCGATTCGATCCTCTTCATTTAGAGACTGTCAAGTCAAGGATTGGAAAAATGGAGTCCCTGTCCCTCATAAGACCATTTGCGGAAAAGATCTATCGACTAGTCCGCAAATTGTCGGAGGTCCCCGGAAAAGCGAACCAGCAGCAGAGACCGACATCAGGTTTCCACCTGCACATCCCTCATTTCGAAGGTCTCCAGCTCTGCTCCAGCAGATCAAGGTGCTTAAAGCGTTATCAGGTCCGAATCCAGACTACATGGTGCGCTCGAGTGTCGAGATTATCAAATTGACTATTCTCATATTTTTGACTCTTTGGGGTGGCAACAGATAATGTTTCCTCCGCCGCATAGTGACCAAGGCGCTCGCATTCTAGGACGTGAGTTCCAATGTTTTCGTCTCGATGTATTCGGTGTTTAGGTTCGATTAGGCAGAGAAGAATTTCTCGTCATGAGACGCAGAGGTGTGTCGACTTTGTGGTGTGTCAACGGACAAGTTCTCATGCATCTACGACTCTCCATAGCCTTCATCGACGGAGATGCTAGAGCCGTCGCTAGGATGTTCGATTTCCTCGCTCGGCAAAAGCCCGTGGCTGACCTCGCGATAAAAAAACAATTCGAAAAAGAATATCGCGTTAACGTGGACGAAGCGAGAGATGCTTTTCTCACCCCTCCCACTGAAGAAGAGCTGGATATAGCCCGGAGAATTGTGGACATGGACATGGCAGTCTAGGCGACTATATCGCTTTGTTATTCCCTCAACACCGTGTATGTTTTCTGTGCTACCCGATTGAATACTGACTACTACTTGAACTGATCGTAACTTGTTGACTCCCTCCTTCCATCGGCTTTTCAACCTTGCGCCACTTTGGAACCTAATTTTACGAAAGATCTCCCATTTTCGATGGAACTGATCTTATCTAGACTTTCATGCATTCATCGATAACATATCCTTGATCGACGCCCATAGCACCCAAAAGACCTGATAAAGACACAGACCACGTTGGCTGGAACGCGAGTTGGGAGCGGGAACTCACATTGATTTACTTATTCTCGCCAGACACCTCTTCATCCCATCAACAGCAATCTTATTCCAGTACAGTTTCGAATCATCAAAACCTTCGTGTCTCCAACATGGCTTCCTATCCTTGCCTTCACGAACTCAGGCAATGTCAGAAAATCGGCTGGAATTCCTATACCTCATAAAGAGGCTTGTGATGCAGAAGTATCAAGTATTAAGTTTTTTGAAAGCTTTTTGAGAGTCAGGCCTAGTAGAGGTCCACAGACAAATACATAGACCCAAGATGCGGACAAATTTCCACAGCTAGATTCTTCTTTCAAGAGCCTCTCGCTGCTCTGACAACCGCAATTGCTCAATCAGGAACCATTCCCAGATTACATTGTAAGTCTCGAATCGCGCCGCCGAATTATTCCTCTATTGAACGCGAGTTGTCAGATTATGCGTCCTCCTCCAGCTCCCGATATGGGTATAAAAAATTCCTCCCAACTGTGAGTCCGGCTATAATCTTACTTTCTCCCCTGCCACTGAAAGACTATTACGATCAGATAGAGAGGAATTTCCCGTCGTGAGACGTAGATGGGCTTATGCATCATATGGATTGATTGTTTTACGTCCGAATTACATAGCTTGCAAAAGTGGAGACCCAGTTGCCAGAATTTTCCACTCTGCTTCTCTCCGGCGCCACAAACATTGCGGAAGTTCTCCGACTGGGGAAACAGCTAGGAAGAGAATACCAGACGACCTTGGGCCGATAACAATTGAGCACGAGTGTGGCTCCCCCAATAGAGGAAGAAAGAGATATTGCTAGAAGGGTCATGGAAGGCGGTAACAAGGCGGTAAGACTATGAACTTGCTATGAACTTTGTATGAAGTAGGAGTACAATCATGATAGCACTCAGGATCAGTGTACGATAAATTGACCAGCAAAGAAAGCACCATTGGGTAAACATCGATGTGTATAAGACTCTACATTTGCTCCGAAGTCCAATACAGGTGTAGTGTTTTATGTAATACGCGTTCACGCGTTTGGACATCGCGTGACCAAAATATTTCCATTTCCAGTCGTCTGCAGTTACGCGTTTTCGTTCCCTTCAACACTTACTCGCAATTTGATTCTTCATGTCGGATAAACGCAGGGCAGAGATAGAGGCCAAGAGAGCCAAACTTGCAGAACTTCGGAAAGCTAGAGCCGACAGACAAAAAGCGGAGGCTGAACGGAGACCGTCCGAGGTGCGTTTACTTTATATGTCAACCCCACAGTGACACCTACATTACATTCACATAGAACTCTGGACCCTCCGTTGCTCGTAAAGACGTTGATGATCTGGTCAACTATCTCGTAGGAAGCGGTCGCGGTGGTGCAGATAGCGGGGGCGACATAACTCCATCTTCCGTACCTGGTACACCCTCTCTTGGTGGTTATACTCCAAGTAGCCTCGCTGGTGCATCTGGCCTTTCCGTTTCCGGACGAGCCAGCCGACAGAGTGATTTTGCTTCCGATCGTGGTAGTCTTGGAGGGACCACTATTGTTCAATCCACCAATTCGGCTACTGATCATGTCATGGACCGGTTAGTTGTGCAGGCCAGAACTGCAAAGCAATGGCGCTGATTCTTGTCCATAGGGTTATGACGCCGAGGTCAATCGTTGATCTCATTGATATCGAGCAAGAGTTATTCGAATTGCCACAGAAGGTACGACAATCATGGATCTCGTTGCGGGTACATGGTCTCATTTCGCATATACAGGAACGCGTCATATACAATAAGGAGGTGCAGACGACTGCAGTGGAAACAGAGACACCCGAGGCGTACGAGGAAGAGATACGGCAACGAGTATTGAAAGAGCGAGAGGTCGAGGAAGAACAAGCGGCTCGGGATAAAGAGCTTGAGGAAGAGAATGTAAAACTCGAGAAAGAGATCGAGGAGGAAATCCGAGGTACGTGTCTCTCATACTCTATAACTTCGGGAGTTGATCTTCTTGTGTAGAGCTAACAGAGGAAGAGCGCGCTAGTATCCTCGCTGCACCTGAATTCCTTGATTTCGTGGAACAGTCTTCAAAGATACTGCAGAGAGCACTAAATGACGGTTACGATTATATTCGTGATTATACCATTGGCACGGAATCCGGAGGGTAAAGCCTCTTCTTAACTATATGTTTCTCTTAAAGTGTTCAAGCTACAGTTTCTAGAGATGAGTCCGAAGGAAAGCGCGTCAAACGCGTATGCGAGTTCTGGGACGAACGATATGGAAAGAATCGCTCTATTACAGATGTGGATTGGTCTCCGAAAGTATTTCAAGCCTTTTATCCATTCCTCCTTCTTTCTGATGGACTCTAGTATCCAGAACTCAGTGTCGCGTCGTACAACAAGAATCCAGCCGCTCTGAATGAGCCAGATGGCATTGTCGCAGTTTGGAACCTCCACTTACTGGAGCGTCCTGAATTCGTCTTCCATTCACAAGTTTGTCCACGGGTTTTCTCTTTCAATCATCGTGCGACAAGACTGATCTAGACATATTCAGTCCGACGTACTATCCGTAACATTTTCCCCTTTCCATTCGAACCTCATATTCGGCGGCACCTATTCTGGTCAAATTCTGCTATGGGATACTCGATCCAAACACTTACCCGTACTGAAAACACCATTATCAGCTGCTGGTCATACGCATCCTGTTTATGCCATGCAAATGGTTGGAACACAAAACGCCCATAATTTGATCACTAGTAGTACGGATGGCACCGTTTGCAGTTGGCTTGTTGATATGCTAGCCCAACCGCAGGTTTGCCTTCTATCTTCCGCATATATGTTTTAATCGTTCTCATACAAGCATTGCATGATTTCGTAGGAAACTCTCGAGCTCATACACGCCGGGCACAACAAAACCGGCGAAGTAGCCATCACAACTCTCGATTTCCCCGATAATGAGACCACTACTTTCTGGGTGGGTACTGAGGAAGGGAACGTATATCAAGCAAACCGTTACGATCGTGCAGGAGCCAAGGCCGGCTTAAACCAATACGATGTTTACAGAGGACACTCAGGTCCTATAATGGGTCTCCATTTCCATCCTCTCGTTGGGCCCGTCGATTTCTCCGATCTATTCTTGACGAGTTCTGTTGATTGGACGGTCAAACTGTGGAGGTCTAAATCGTTGGCTAAGGCGTCTACGACCCCACATGCTGTCCCTCCCATCTATTCGTTCGAAGAAGCAGACGACTATGTGTATGATGTCAAATGGCATCCTGGACATCCAGCTATGTTTGGTACAGTCGATGGTTCGGGCAAATTCGACTTGTGGAATCTGAATGCAGATACAGAGGTACGAGACGAGTTATCAGAAGTCCCTCCAGCAAGAGACTAACCTACCTAACTACCTAAGGTGCCTGTCGTGTCCACTACCGTAGGCTCAGGCCGAGCGATCAACAAACTACAATGGGATCGCAAAGACGGTCGTCGTGCAGCTCTCGGAGGAAGCGACGGGAAACTTTATATATACGATATTGGCGATATGGCTATTCCACGGGAATCTGAGTTTACAGACTTCCAGAAGACTGTATCGGGTATCGTTGGAGGTGGCAGTGGCAGTGGAGGTCATTCCAATGGGGCTGTTGATGGGATTATCGCTGGTCGCTGAGAGCCTGGACGCATGCATGGTTCATCTTGTATACTTTTTGCATTTATCATGATACCTTTCACCGGATTCTATCACTCGTGTGCCCTAACTTCAATCCACGATTTATTTGCCACTCTACCGTTAGTAATGTTAATCTCGTGATAAAGATTATGATTATTTTGATTCTGTTCTCCTTGTCTTGGATTATTTGACTCACGGTCCTCTGAACCTTTACCCCTTCTAGGACTCTCAATATTAGGCCATGCTCTCTAATACTCACCTTCATCCATTGTCTTCCCGCTCTAACCACGGGCAGCGGATGTAGCATTTAGGCAATCCAGACGGAAGTAACTTGATCGAGATTATTCGCAGGCTCGCAGACTCCGGGGTATTGAGCCTTGTCCTGACTCACGCACTCTACTTCTGTCGATTCAGTAAACGCCCAAAGAACGACTTCGGGCGCAACTCAGTCAGACACCATTATGACAACATTTAAGCAGGTATGGGTTTCGGGTTATTGGATGCTGTCGTTCCCAAGCTGTTTCGCAAAAAACTTATACTATGTCAGGCCCCTCACAAGTGAGTTTATCGGCTGTATCGCCTTCTACGTTCGCTATTGACATATCCACTAGACTCTTAGCGTGAATGTTTCTCTAAGCATGTCACTCTGCTGTTTCTCAACTCCTTTTCCAGAATTCCAGGACCCATCGAGTTCACAGATGAGGTATTGACCCTCGATCTCCATGCTTCTGAGTACTCATACCGATCCAGGTACTTAAAGCAAATGCTCACCATTCCATGTCGCATGTTTCTCCTGAATTTGTGGCGGTCTTCCGTAACTGTCTTCGAATGACAAGGGAAGTACTGTTCACGACAGGCCAACCGTTCCTCATCGCTGGCTCCGGGACTTTAGGCTGGGACCAGGTACGTTCTTCGTTCCCCAAGTCGTCGAAACGTGAGGCTCACGTTTTTCAATATCGGCCACAGGTAGCTGCTAATCTGATAGAACCAAGCGAACATGTTCTCCTGCTATACAGCGGATATTTCGGGGATGGGTTCAGGGACTGGCAAGTGCTTTTCTTGACATGTCATGGACTCTGTGATCGTAACAGCTATCTTGATGCACCTGAATCTAGCTTGGAAACATACGGTGCCATTGTCACTGTGCTCAAGGCCGAAATTGGTCTTTCTGTAAGCCAGCCAGCCATCGAGGAAGCCTTGAAAACCAAGCAATTCAAAGCTCTCGTATTCACTCACGTGGATACCTCAACTGGTATGCTAGAAGTCCATAAAATGACTCTTTACCAGTGGCGTCAAACTCACCTGCAAGTCCTTCAGGAGTGTTGTCAGATGCGAAAGCTATCGCGGAGACCGTTCGGCGTGTTTCCCCGAATACACTGGTAGATTTCAGCCATCTCATCGAGAAATCATGATCTAATTGTCAATTGCAGGTCGTACTAGACGGCGTCTGCTCAGTCGCTAGCGAAGAAATTCGTATGGACGCTTGGGGCATCGATGTTGTCTTGACCGCAAGCCAAAAGGGGCTTAGTACCCCCCCTGGGCTCAGTATCGTCTGCGCCAGCCAAAAAGCCATAAAAGTGAGCATCTGCCACTCTTTCGCGAGTAGTAATTATGGAAATGAATATTAGCCAAGGCTTTCGAATCTCGAGTAACACCAGTAACGTCATACTACGCTAGCTGGAAAAAGTGCTCAACTTGTTCTTGCTCTTCACAACAACCCTTTTTTAACAGTCATCTCAAATGATCCAGGTGGCTTCCGATTATGCGTGCATATGATGCCAACACAGCTGCATATTTTGCTACACCTCCAGTCAATCTGATCTACGCATATCATGCCTCACTCACCCAAATAACGAAATCCTCCCCCACTCTCGAAGAGCGCTTCAAAATACAGCGTCAAGTGAGCAAACACGTCAAGGCCTTCGCATCTCAGCTGGGATTCCGCCAGATACCAAAGGATAACGAGCACGCTGCGAATGGAATGAGTGCAGTGCGTATGATTATATCGTTACACTTCATTGCTTGATCGTATTAACCTTCGAACGTCCTGTCTATATAGCTTTATTTCCCAGAGGGTGTCAGTGCCTCCGAATTCTTACCACGACTGTCCCAGAAGGGTGTTGTGGTCGCTGGTGGGCTACAGGCAGGCATCAAAGGTCCGTCGTGTTCCCATGTCCGCACGAGCTTGACGCTGATAGATATCTGCAGATAAGTATCTCCGGATTGGGTAAGCTCTCGTGGAGTTCCATGCACACCGTGTACTAATCATTTCCGTAGGCATATGGGTGCTACAGCTATCGACCCTAAACGTGGCGATGTCAACACCATTTGCAATGCTCTAAAAGAGACACTTGATGAAGTTAAACTACATAAACTCTAGCTTCATGAAGAATTTGGCACTACCACAGGAACATTGCGCATCTAAAATCAATGTATTTCAAGATGATCGTCGATCTATCTCCACTCAAAAGCAAATTTCTGGATTGTTGATGCATCGAAGAAACGTCGCTGAAACTATCTGTTCATCTCACCGCTTCGTAGTCTACCATAAAATCACCCCGACTGCATGAAACACCGCAAAGCAACATCTCAATTTGTTGCCACTAGTGTTGGCTATAGAGGACGTCCTCGAGTCAAATAATTTGAAATAGGAAGCTACTCAATTTGAAATGAAATTTTGCATCGGCGGTTGTTTTCCCCTGCTTGATCTGAAGGCTTTCGCGCTCGAACGTCACGCATCACGGGATCGTCACGGCCTCATTTACTCAACATTTACTCCTCCATTCTCCTCCGCAACTCCTCCAAGTCAATTTCAAGTTGGGAAGTAACGAGACCACAGGTTCATGCGGGTCTTCGATCATTCTTATCATCAGGCCTTCGTGGACAGTTTGCTTGAACAGCGTCCTTACCTACATCCTGTTCAGAGCTCGGGGTAGCTTCAAAGCTTGCTTATTCAACTTCGATGGTCAAATGCCTGCTATATCTTGGATCCGAAGGCAAGGTTTGGATGACCGAGATGTGTAGCAAGGCTGTACGTTTGATGGTCTACTATCTCTCCAATTCTCAATGACTACTAAGTACTGCGAATGGTACAACACTCTACAGGATGCTGCGTGTTGGAGCAGAAGCACTGGTTTTCGGCTCTTCAGGCTTCAAGTTGTTGGTGCGTCACCATCTTCCAATGAATCATGTGTCCGCGGGGCAGAACTTCGTGTCCGTGCGCAGCGGTCACGGTTTTTCTCGGTACCAAAGGTGCTCAGAGGCGCCATGGCTGGGCTGTGGGGCAGATGCAGTGGTCTTGATCTCCTGGGCAGCTCGTTCCGTGGATCCAAACTTGTACTAGCTTGTAGGCAACTTGTAGGAGCTCGTAGATCCGTCCCCGTGATGCCCGATAGCCTGGTAGGTGGGGTCGGCCCAGGCTTCGGCGTTGAGCTAACCGGTGTATTGTTTGTCACGGCCATTCAGATGACTTAAATCTGCACCGCCACTGGTGGCTCAAATTTGACGAGTGGTCAACCACTTTTCCAGCCTAGGACCGCCCCACAAAATGGCCCATTCTCGCCTCACTCTTCTCCCCTATCATCCCTTCTATAAAATACCCTCAACGCCAGGCAATTATACCAAAACTTCATGTCCACCCACATTCTTGACCCGTCCGCAGCGCCCACGTCTTTCATATCACTCTCTTCTAGTAACGATCCGGCCTCCATCGGTCGCCGCCGCTCTCATCCATATCACCGACAGCTATCTTTCCAAGGGGATGCACCACACCATTCATCTCGTCCCCGGAAAGCTTTGTCTTTATCCAGAGGAGCATCCATGAAATCACCGAAAGGATCATTACACAGAACCCCATCCTCTGCATCGCGAAGACCACGGGAAGCCTCGAATCAAGCGCGGTGTCTTCAGGTCATGCCGGGCATATTCGTCGCCATCGAAGACACAGATGATCTACCGGGTGGCAGTAATAGCACAGATGAATTCAAGAGCACGAATACATTGGGCGCCTTGTTTACTCACGTAGTCTCTATCCGACCATCCCCAGACGTTTCTTCCGGTTCGGAACCTCGTACTATAACCTCGCACTTTTCTCCGGAACGCTCTCAGCTGCTCCTAACCGTTCCGCGACCTCTCGCGGAAAGTGACGGGTCAACAGACCTCACTCTTACCCAACTCATCGCCGCGCGAGACTTTTTGACGAATTCTGGATACACCGATACTCTCCATGCGAATCAGCACCATGATGTGCGGATTCTGATCACGACACCGGTGGACTTGGCCGTTGATGCTGTCGCAGCGTTAACGTGCTATCTAGCTGCTTCGAGTGGATACCAGGTAGCGGATGTGTTGATGACTATTTTCCAGGACGAAGGAGAGTTGTATGACGATGAAGATGGGGGGTATCCTCCAAGTGTAGCAGTCTGGAAAGATTTATTATCTGACGATGGAATGGAGGTTGTAGATGCAGCTGCAAGGGCACCATAACTGGCACAACTATACCGCTAGCTGCCACTCGTCGATTGCACTGATAGATGTAATAATAATATAATAAGATACCATGATACGATCTGGAATACGTTGATCCAATGGGAGAGATAGGATTACGTTACCCGGCCGATTGCAAAAGAATGAGGTGCTTGAGAAACGAGTATTCCGAATTCGAGCCAGAATATATTTGTTCGAAAAAATGCACCTTGCCTCGACTTCTCACCGCAAACCTATCCTCGCCAGATACTCCAGGTATATAAGACCCTCTTTCTTCCCTTTTTCATTCATTTACCCATCGTTTTACAGGCCAATATGTCGACAAGCGGTCTCGTAGCTCGCATAGCTTACCTCGCCTCGGATGTCTTGGTAGACTCCCACCCATCTCTACCCTCATCTTCAGCTTTTGCAGACAAATTCTCTGCTTTGGCAAAGTCTACATCGTCTGCACATAGGCCTACAGTCATCCCAATCCCATTCGGCGCTGATCCTGGAACGACTCTCCTCGCACATTCAGGGGTGCACCTATTGTCCTACACGACCACCACCTCGAGTTCTCAGATCCTAAGTCGTCTGGTACTTCACTTGTCGGACCTATCATCTCTCCCTGTCGTACTTCATTTGGCCCTCAAGGACCACGACCTCTCGGATGTTCTTCTTCTCCGATCAGCCGTCCCGTTCTTCCTAGTCTCGTATACTCCACAACAAGCTCACGACAATGCTCTGCTTGCATCGCGGATAGCCAGAGTCGAGAGGAAGGCTGTCATTCATGCCTTTTATACTGGAGAAGCAGGAGAGAATGTCGAAGAGATAGACGAAGATAAAGTTCTGCCATATCTACTCAAGGAAAAGGCTGGGACTCCAACTACGAGCAACGGTAACGGACACACCACGAATGGGAATGGGGAGAACCTTGACAGCCCGACAGACCCTGACCCACCTTTGGATGATCCTTCCCTACTCGACTTGTTCAAGGATTACGAGCTCGCAGCCCTATCCACAGTAGCCCTCCTCCGACGTCCCCTACGCCCCTTCACCTCCCGCGGCCCTTCAGACCCACACACCGTCATCTTCTTCCTTGGATATTCCAACATCACATTCGACGTCGAAGGTGTCTCCTTCGTATCCGTATCTCTCATTAACCCCATTCTTCCATCCCGAATTCTTTCCGCCATCCCCACAAGTACCACTCGCGTCATAGTCCTCGAACAAATCCGCAAATGGTCGATGAAATGGACCCCTTTCTACCTAGAAGTCGTCAGCGCAATCCAACACCGCGACTCGGAACATCGTCCCATCATTCAAAGCGGCGTCCTAGGCTCCGGTGAAATCACGCCAATAGAAATTCTCAAATTGATACAACACGCTACTGCTACCCCTCCATCTCCATCTTCTCGTCTTCAATTGGGTGTGACAGCACCACCGTCTCCCACTGGTGTCCTCCCCGCACTCGAAGCACCACACGTTCCAAAACACGAAACAGCCTATACGAAGATCCTGACCCATCTCTTCGGCGACCGTTTGGAAATATCAAATTCACCCGCGCTTGTCCCGGCCCAAGGCGAGATCGTCACGAGTCCTGAATTTGCTTTGGGACGTGTTCGCGGACAACTCGATCAACGGGCTGTCCTCATCAGGTCCGTTCGAGAATTATTGGAAAGCGGGGATGAGGGAGTGGATAAGGAACTTCACACGCTTTTGAGTCGTTGGATTCTTGCGAAGGACGATGGGGCGAAGAGTAAATCCCTAGGGAAGGAGATCGTGGAGAGACTTGAGTCGACGAAGATATCTCATCCAGCGGCCCACCGTATCCTTGCTTTGCGTGCGCATTTCCCTGCTGCTTCGAGGTGGATCATCGGTTCGGACGCGTGGTCATACGATCTTGGATCTTCAGGTCTTCACCACGCCATCGCTTCTGGCCTCAACGTCAACGTTCTCATCCTCGACACCCTCCCATACTCTACCCGCAATTCTGGAGACCCGCATCGCCGAAAACACGATGTGGGATTGTACGCCATGAACCACGGTGATGTGTATGTCGCCAGTGTTGCCGTTTATTCCTCGTACTCCCAAGTATTGCAATCGTTGATCGAAGCAGACAAGTTCAACGGACCTAGTGTCGTTCTCGCGTACTTGCCATACCAAACGGAACATACACCTGCTCTCGAGGTCCTCAAGGAGACTAAACTCGCTGTCGACGCTGGATACTGGCCTCTATACAGGTGGGATCCGAGCAAAGAGGATACAGAGAAGGAGCCTTTCTCTCTCGACTCAGACGCCATCAAGAATGAATTGCACCAGTTCCTCGATCGCCAGAATCATCTCTCCCAACTCGTCCGGTCGAAACCACAGATGGCCGCCGAGCTCGTGAGCAGCTTGGGCGAGAACGTCAAGGAGGCCAGGAAGAAACGGGCGGAGCAATCGTATAACGATCTCGTAACTGCTTTGGATGCTCCCCCTCTCCTCATCTTGTATGCGTCTGACGGCGGTGCTGCCGAAAAGGTGGCGAAGAGGCTAGCGATGAGGGGCACGAAGAGAGGACTAGATACGACGATAACGACACTGGATTCTATCACGTTGGAGGGTCTGGCTCAGGAGGAACACGTCGCGTTCATCACTTCCGTCGCTGGTCAGGGCGAGCCTCCGCAGAATGGACGCATCTTCTTCAAGGCTCTCAACGCAGCAGCTACGCGTGGGGAGGTGCTCTTCCCAAAACTCAAGTTCATGGTGTTCGGTATGGGAGATAGTCATTATTGGCCCAGGCCCGAAGACGCGCACTACTACAACAAAGCCGCCAAAGATTTGGACGCTCGATTGGAGAAATTGGGCGGGCAGCGTGTCGCGGAGTTGGGACTTGGCAATGATCAAGATGCAGATGGACCTCAGACGGGGTATAAGCTGTGGGAGCCTTTGGTGTGGAAGGTGTTGGGTGTCGATTCTGTTGAGGTCGATGAAGCTGAACCGGATCCTATCACCAACGAACATATCAAAGCGGCGTCGCAGTTCTTACGAGGTACCATCGCGGAGGGTCTTGCGGACAAGACCACGGGCGCCATCTCAGCGGCTGATGGGCAATTGACGAAGTTCCACGGTATCTACCAACAAGACGATCGTGATATCCGCGACGAACGTCTGGCGCAGGGCTCAGAACCCGCGTACAGTTTCATGATTCGAGTCAGGATGCCTGGTGGCGTTTGTACACCTGAGCAATGGCTTCAGATGGACCAAATAGCGGACGAGCATGGTTCAGGGACGTTCAAGATTACGACGAGGCAGACATTCCAGTTCCATGGGGTCATCAAAACGCACTTGAAACCTGCTATACAATCTATCAACAGGGCGCTGTTGGATACGCTGGCTGCTTGTGGAGACGTCAATCGGTATGCTCATCTTCTCTTAGGACTTTGTTGAAACGATTGGCTGAATTTTTTGTTGTAGCAATGTAATCTGTTCCTCGATACCTACGTTATCCAAGCTACACGAGCAAGTCTTCGAATTCGCGAAAGGCGCCAGCGAACATCTTATTCCACGTACAAGCGCGTACCACGAGATCTGGTTGGACAAGAAACTTGTGGCAGGCGATGCTCTGAAAGACTTTGAGCCTCTCTATGGAGAATTCTATCTCCCCCGTAAAGTGAGTTTCTACATGTCTCGATTGGTCTCTGATTCTCATCTCACAACAATTGTGCAGTACAAAATCGCAATCGCAGTGCCTCCCACCAACGACGTCGATCTTTTCGCCAATGATGTAGGGTTCATTGCTATCGTTGATGATAACGGAGAGCTTGCTGGTTTCAATGTATCGATTGGTGGAGGTATGGGCGTCACCCATGCTAACAAGAAGACATATCCTCGGCTTGGGACCGTCATCGGCTTCTGTACTGTTGCGCAGGGTAATGACGTGGCTGAGAAGGTGATGCTAGTACAGAGAGATAATGGAAACCGTGTAGAGTGAGTCGAATACCCTTACCTTTTGTTCTGACCTTGACCTTACGACCTTTCTCTCAACAGCCGAAAGGTAACTACTCTCATCAGCGTCGTTATACAATCAGAGCTAACTTGTTTTTAGAATGCACGACTCAAGTATACTATCGATAGGATGGGCTTGGACGTCTTTAAGGCCGAGGTCGAAAAACGGTTGGGATGGTCTCTGCAACCTGCTCGCCCATACTCTTTCAACCGAAATGTCGACGATTATGGTTGGGCTACTGGACAGGATGGCAAACATCATTTCACGATGTTCATCGAGAATGGCCGCGTACAGGACGAAGCGGGGCGTGACTTCAAAACGGGTCTACGGGAGATTGCTAAAGTCCACAAGGGTACCTTCCGATTGACGGCGAACCAGCATCTTCTTGTGTCGGATATACCCACAGAACATCTACCTGAAATCAAGAGATTGTTGGCCAAGTATAAGCTCGACAACCTGTCGCATAGTGGACTACGAATGTCTTCTTCCGCCTGTGTTGCATTCCCCACTTGTGGTACGTTCTTCATCATATATATCGAGGCTCATTTCACTGATAAACATCCTCAATGCAGGTCTTGCCATGGCTGAATCTGAAAGAGTGAGCTGCTACATTTCTTTGCCATGTAATACTTGAATCTCATTCGTGTTTCAGTACCTGCCCATCCTTATCGACAAGGTGGAGAAAATATGCGAAGAGAACGGTCTACGCAACGATTCCATCGTCATGCGAATGACGGGTTGTCCGAACGGTTGTGCACGACCATACGTGGCCGGTCAGTCCTTCATCGGCATGTCTCTCTCGCCCATCACTCACAGTAACCTGTCTTTCTCAGAGGTGGCGTTCGTTGGGAAAGCACCGGGCACATATTCAATGCTTCTAGGTGGCGGTTATTACGGCCAGCGACTCAATAAAATATATAGAGGTACGAGCAGTCTGATGATCTCTTTCTCTTCAATTTCTCATCACTCTAATTTCTCTAGAAACTGTGAGCGAGCCCGAAATCCTGGCCATTCTCAAGCCCATGATCAAACGGTATGCTCTCGAGCGATTAGAAGGAGAAAGGTTTGGTGATTTCACGATCCGGGCGGGGTACATCGCACCGACGACTTCTGGGATAGAATGGTACGATAGAATGGGTGGCGAAGGTGAAAACCGGCAAGTCGCCGCATAAACTACGCGAAGCTGCCCGTCGTGTAACATGTTCCGTCAATGTTCCGTTTGTATCTATTTCACTCACTGTACATTTCCTTTCTGTGCTTTCAACGGGACCCGATGTACTTTTACATCTGTAATTACAATAATTCACTATTCTCCACTCGGACTGTTGTATAGTATCGTGTTCAAGCCTTGGAAGCCTTTGCCTCAGCAACCGCTTCCTTCAACGCCTCCACAACTGTCTGTACATCTCCTCGGGAGGCCTCAACCGCGGTGACCCCCATGTGTCTAAATAAAAGTGTTCCCTGAGTAAAGAATTCTATTCGGAACGAGAGTGAATGAAAACAAACCCTATGCGGAAATATTTGTCTGCGAAGAGAAAACATCGTTCAGTTTCTCACAAAATATTGTATTGATCATGGAACGGACCTTTTATGCTTGTGTGCAAGCCTCCCGCGACGACGATACCCCTCTTGGCTAAGCGAGGCAATAAATCAGCAGCACCGACACCAGGAGGGTAATACAGCTGAGAAGAGACATGTTCCTGTCAGCTCGCGTCAAACGATATAGAAAAGTAGAAAGGATCGTACAGCAGTCATGCCATTAGCGGCAAGAGCAGGCTCGAGTGCAATCTGCTTCAGACCCAAATCCGCACCGGTATCCTTAATACGTTGACTGACATGACGGTGCAATGCGAATCGTTCTGCCAGAGAAGGCGAGGCTTTCGTGATCTGGGATAGCGATGCATGGAAGGCGTAGATCAAGTTGACGGGAGGTGTGGCGAAGTAGGCTGCTGAGCCGCTTTCGTACGCTTTCATAATGGGGAGCCATCTGTGTAGAGTGGTTAGTTACTAAAATTTGTCGGGGTGGCGTATTGGGATTTACTTCTTCCAGCTTGCATAATAGGAAGTGACGGGTGTCTTGCGAGTTTCGAAGACCTAGAGGAAGGTAAACGATGGTGTATAGAGAGGACGAAGACATGGAGATACCTTGATAGCTTTCTGGCTAGCAACCAAGATACTGAGGCCGGGAGGGGTTCCGAGACCTTTTTGACTTGCAGTCAGAACAACATCAATACCCCAGTCAGACATGCGAATTTCTTCGCTGGCTACCGAACAAACGCCGTCCAGTACAACCTAATCTCACTTCATTAGGGCATACACAGCTGGTTCGTAATTTCAAGGACTCACGAGTGTATCCGGAGAGACGCGTTGCACGATCTCGGCAATGGATTTTGCATTCGACAATACACCTAGAATGCGATGACTATATGTTATGGACCCGATTGAGATGAGAGGAGCGAACCTGTAGAAGTATCGACATGGGTGAAGGTAAGGATTTTATAGTTCTTGGCCTTGAGGGCTGCTTCAATGTCAGCTTGATTGACGACACCACCGATTTCGGCCTTGAGCTGATCGACTTTGCCACCATAAGTTTGAAGACTGTCGGTGGAATTATCATAAAAATATATCCTCCTAGTCATACACGAATCATGGGAACCGTACCAGTCTTCGAAACTGTCCCCGAAGTAACCGGTGTGAAGTACGAGCGCGTTCTCCCCAGGTTCTAGTAAATTGGCGGCCACCTGTGATCATTTCTACTTTAGACGCGTAATACCGATGAGATTGAAGGGCGGACGTACTTGGTCCCATCCGAGTGTACCAGACCCCGCAATCAAGAAGGGTTGTCCATCCTTTGATTGAACTACTTCTCTGGCAAGATAGGTCATTCAGACGGATGATACTGGGAACGTCATAGACCAAACTGGAATACCTCGTCATACGAAGACAGTCTCCAAACACAGGGACCTGGTACGTGCATTATGAGTATATCAGGAGGACACAGTCGAAGCAAAACTGACGAAATCGGGGGAGACATGGCTCATTGAGGGGTGGGCATTTGCGAAGAGAACCTGGAAAACGCTCAGCGGCGGTTCATCAACGGCCGTTCATGTTCACGCACCTCGTCCGCTACCTCGATAGGACCCGGAATTCTGAACAAGGGATGAGTGAGACGGGGTCAAGACTCGCGACGGAGGAGGTCTAATCACACTAGTAATCTGAGCAAACATTAGCACAACTCTCAATTCTCCTGAAGAACGATTACTCACTTATGCGGGGCCTATCTCGTCCAGTTTAATCAGCAAAGAACGCGGAGGTTGAGCACATGTATGGGGTCGCACCTGCTTGAATTCATGGCTAGACATTTTACGAGAAATGTGCGGGGAGATACGAGTTGAATGAGATGGAGTGGTCCTGGTGGCTCGAAGGAAAGATCGAAGGGGCGCGTGGATTGGCCGCAACGACAAAGAAGTACGAGAAATGCAAGAGGGGTTCATGGATTCTGAATCCGTGTAAAGCGTCCATGTGAATCACTCCAACCTCGGCGTATATTCCAATTCTAGCGAAGCCTAGCAGATGATCTACGGACCTCCGTAGGCACCGTGCCTATCTCATCACCTCGCTTCTTCGCCTATCTTGCCGACGGAGTTCCCATTCCGGTCATAAAAGCATATCGATTATTCAAATAGTCAAGGCTAGCCTGGCTAGGCTACAAGTTATGTACAAAGGACAGAATGTCGCCTACTTATTTTCCAACTACATCTTTCAACTGAGTCTTTGGGATAGCCTCTGCATATGCCAGCCTTTTCAAACGAGTATGTGTTGCTTGCTCGTAAGCAAACGCGAACCCGATGAGTTGGAACTCG
The DNA here is from genome assembly GCA_009761415.1 of Sarcomyxa edulis. Classification (NCBI taxonomy): domain Eukaryota; kingdom Fungi; phylum Basidiomycota; class Agaricomycetes; order Agaricales; family Mycenaceae; genus Sarcomyxa; species Sarcomyxa edulis. Next base: position 566,205 of record QUOL01000016.1, on the reverse strand, counting down.
CTGAACGCGGTGCCCATGAATGAAAGTCCGAAAGGAACGCCCGGGGCGTTCGAGATGATAGGTCCTTCATGAGTAACGGTGACATTTTCAGGCTGGAAGCCGAGAGGGACAGTGACTAGATTATTTCGTTACTTAAGTACTTGAGTCGATTGAAATTTCGATAGTAAACATCTCACCAATGGGATATCCTGCGATTGCTGCTGGTCTGCTTGTAAATCCTAGAGAAGGGACATAAGTAAGTCATCGGAAATAAATCAACAAGGTATGTCACCGTCGGTAGGAAGTAGAATGGCGTCCAAATTGAACTTTTTCAGAGTGGCATCGATCCCTCTCGTTCGACCGAGATCCTCGTCAGCAGCTAATGCTGCATAGTAAGCATCGTCGACTATTGCTGCATCCGAAGCAATGAACCTATAACACAACCATGGGGTCATGAAGATTGCATCGACAAACTGGGAATCATTTACTGGGATTGATCAGTGTAGTATGGAGGTATCAGTTCCTTATCGGCGTTGGCAATGTTAAAGGCAATCAAATCAGAGAGATTCTTGACCCCAGTTGGCACGTCCAAGAGTCCCGCGATGTAATTATTCACGTCGACCTACAGCGCACCAAATCAGATCCGAATAGAGTGACGAGACTGGACATGAGGCGTACTTACTTTGAAATCGACAGTCACCACTTTCGTTTCATTTTTAGAAGCCATCAACTCCTGCGCATCAGGAAATTCGGCTGGATCAACGACGACGGCACCCAAACCTCTGATGATATCGAGGGAGGCATTGAAGGCCGCCATGATATAAGAATCGTTGCTCTGAAAGGCTCTTGGAACCCCAAGTCGTACACCTCGTAATGCGTTTGGGTCGAGGGCTTCAATATAAGTTGGGACTGGTAGAGGTTGAATGAGCGTCGCGTTATCCAGCGGATCTGGGCCCGCAATGATAGACAGGATGGTGGCCGCGTCAGTCACGGAACGACACATAGGGCCTATAGTGTCTTGATGGGATGATAAGGGTATCACTGGATAGAATTTAGTCAATCAACGAGAACGCTCTAGTTTGACTTATAGAATTACACACCTCCGCTACGAGATGTAAGACCAACAGTTGGTTTTATACCTACAACATTATTTCTGCTGCTAGGGAGGATGATCGAGCCGTCGGTCTCTGACCCTAGCGTGCCTGCAGCAAGCCCTATGGCAGCAGCGATACCACTTCCGCCACTTGATCCAGAAGGACTGACAAGCGGAAAGTATGGACATGTCGACTGACCGCCCCTTCCTGAAAACCCAGACGGAACTTCACCACGGAAGCTAGCCCATTCCGATAGATTGGCCTTGCCTAGAATTATAGCACCAGCCGCACGGAGACGTGCAGCCACTCCGGAATCGCGGGGTACAACAGAGCCAAGGAGAGCATACGAGCCTGACAATTCGTCTGTGAGAAGTTTCTATCCTTCGGGCACAAGAGTCGAAATCATACCGGCAGTTGTGTTCATTCCTGTATACATTAGCTGACGACGGATAGAGTCAACAATAATAATATAATTTACCTTCACTGTGTAATGTCGCAATATTATCTTTTATAAGGATCGGTATTCCGTGCAGGGGACTACGAGGTCCTGTAGTCTTACGTTCAAGGTCGAGGGCAGCCGCTTGACTTGAGGCCTGAGGGTTCATTTCAATCACAGCACGCAAAGTAGCACCCCGAAGGTTGACTTCATCGATTCTAGCACTGTACGCCTGAGGAATCATATCAGTCAAAAAAAATACAAGACAGTTGTCGCGTACCTTGACCAGATCTACACTCGTAAAAAGTCCATTATCCAGTCCCAGAGCAAGATCCGCAATAGACGCTTCATAGAGATCAGGAAATTCGAAGGCCTGCAAGTCGATGAAGGCGACCATAGCCATGGGAGGGGTCGCTTTGATTTCCTGGGTTCGTGCGGCATATTGACCTATGAATAAGACACCAAGATAGAAAACAATCCAGTTCCAACCCATATTGATGCTCTTTGAGGAGCTGTTCATCGACAGCTTTGTGTTTTGAGAGAGAAAGGTCGACCGCCTCTTATCAAGGACCGGAAGCTTTGGCTAAGGTTAAGGTTATCTGATTGACCTGTTAGCCAATACTGACGGGGATAAATTTGAGGACTGTCGCCGAGAACATGGTTGACGTTCAAAATCCTCCATGCAATGAACCTTGTCGCGCAAAGCTTCTCTCTCACTTGAAGCGAGGTATGCGCTACAACAGCGCTAGATCTTGGTGCAACTTTGAGGTCTAGGGCGTCTGACTTGGAAGCAGGATGATAGCGTTCAAATCTGGATTCTGGATTCTGGATCGGCGTCGTCCGTGACGCTTGTTAGTCACATGAGTCGTCACAGGCTATGGCCTTGAAATCAAGCAGGGGAAAACAACCGCCGACGAAATCTCATTATGTAATATCGCGACGGATGTGTATGATGTGACAGGGAGTCCGCGTCACGACGCTGCAGTTATTGTGCACGTGCAGCGGATGGTATCTCAATGTGTCAAAGTCTCTACATAGAATAGAGCAGGGGATAGCCGATGGCACAACTGATATTGTCGAATTCGACGCCAGCTCAGATTACCCACAGGATACCAGGGAATCCATTCCAATGGAGAAGAAGGACTGGAAGGATTCTTGGATCCATTTGCTGGGGGTGTTCACAATTGAAAGGGACAAAGATAGATTAAAAGTGGCAAGCCACTGCTTCGAAGAACATTGAGGAAAAATGGAAAACGACAAAGCAGGACACAGGCAGTCAGCTAGAAGAACTAATATACACATGGGAAAGAGGTTGGAGAGAGCAACGCAATGGAAAGAGGAGAAAGTAGGCGAGCCGAAACCATTCACAATGGTTCGTCTCGTCGACTCCAAGAATCGCCAGGCCTTTCGTCAATCTCAGGTGGTCCAGGACGAAGATATTCTCCTGCGCGATCTGCATCGCAGTAGTAATAATCGTGGTTCTTCTCTGTAAGCTCCCGACAAGCTTCTTCGACCTCCTTCCACCTTTCTTCAAGCCACTCTAACCAGCCAGTATAAATTTCATCGAATTCGTCTCCTTCCTCCCCGCGCAATCTGTCACGTTCCTCCATTGAGAACACCTTGTCCCGCAGTGATTCTCTCTCGTCGAGCATCAACCATACATAACCATCACCTGAGGACCAGATGCATATTCCAGGCACAAGTTCGACGTTTGCCTCTTGCCGAAGCTTTATCGTAGAGACAGTGGCAGGCATTCGAGCTAACCAGTTGGACCCTTTGATTCTTTCTACGCCTACGAAAGCTCTAAGACGGCATTTCACGTCCGGTAACCCTGGCCATACGCATCCGACAACAGCACGAGCGGGCCATTCTAGAATCCAGAGACGGAATGTCTCGGGGAGGTAATGGTGCTGCGCGAGTAAGTCTTCCACAAAGGCCTGGCGATCGAAAGACTGCAAATTTGCAAGGACCCACGGACGGGTGAGCTCGAAGTGGGGGGAATGGACAACTCTGAGGTAGAACTCGAGCAAATCTCGACGAGCCGGAAGAAGATCAGAGCAGGGAACGAGTTGTCGCCATCGTTGACATACGCCCTGAGCCGCGATTAGCGATTTCAGTGGAATGTGGGGGAACAGCTCAAGAATGAGTTCGTTTGGAAAGTCATTGATATTCGGGATACGGGTTTTGCGGTGGGTAGATGGGAGGGCGGGTTTGAAAGAGAATAAACCGCGTAATACCGACGTTAGGCTTGTGACAGCACGAAAGAGAAAAGACAGTGCATTGTTTTGTTTGGCGTGAAGAAAGAATAAGGAAGAAAACCACGGAATCTTGACTGGGATGTGTAAGTTGGCTAGTGGGTTTGAAGATACATCCATAGTATCGACAACGCTGAGTCCTCGGCGATACAGCGCAGAGGGATCAGAGGGGTCAAAGAGAGAGCTCAGGCTATATGGACGTGGACTGACAGCAAACTGACAGCTAGCGTCTAGCCGAACTACGAGAGCGCACGAGGTGAAGAACGTGTTGGGACTTGTACGCCCAATGTACGCCAGCTTGTACGTACTTAGTCTCCCACAGCCACTGTCAGCCAGACTCAGCGATACGTGATGCCGATCGCATATCAAGGTCATGAATACACTCATGGGTTCAACTCGTATCGTATCGATTCCGGTCAATCAATCAACCCGAGCGTGTTGGAATCAATTACAGAGGAGAAGAGATATATATGATGCGAACCAGTTTGACCGTCGACTTATACTATTCGGTATGTATATTCATATGACTAGCAATAGTGATGCCACCAAGCCATCCTATAACGTGGTATGCGGAGCGGAATAGTTCTCAAGTGGCGCTTCTGCAGCTAATCGTCGCTTGCGCTGGGAGTAAAGGCTGTCAATTTCGACGACCATGATTGGCCGAGGAGAAGAAAAGCTTACAGTCGATTCGGATTCGTAGCGTTCATTGACAGCTCCATCAATCACCACCAAACCAAGATTGGCTTCCGTGATATCTCTCGCATATGCCTGACACCCAGGACAGAATTCCTCGAGCGTATCCTGTCTATCCACGGTGATCGAAACAACAACCAGATCCTTCCCGGCCTGCAGATCAACGGTCTTGAACAAGTGCGGTAGAGTGTACTGCTCCGTACATTGGCCAGGAGGCCATTTGCCCAGCTTTTTCGGGGGATCTCTTGTGACCCCGTCGAAAAATTGCCCATCGTTAGCGAATTTCGCTCGATTTTTACGCAAGGCTAGAGTCTCTGTCCTGCTGATTCGAGGAGGACCAGAGCCAGCGCGTGAGCTCGAGTATCCGTATTGTACACAATCATCCGTGTACGCCATTCCAACTTTGATTGGCATGCCATCTAAGGCGACATTTTCATCGTCAGTTTGTGTCGCAGCCTTGTAATTGTCTTTCGTAGCCTCTAAGAATTCAACCAAACCCTTGCGTGGAGGGTTCGTCGGATTGGGGTATTCTAGCGTGAACGCGTCGGCGCGAAGACTGTCCACGGAGTTTGTCCCGTCACGAGTGTAAGAATTATGCAGACCGTGCTTATGAACCAAATCGTCTAGACGCCTGGACCCAAATGTAACTATGAAGGACATTAGACTATAACGAGTCCAGAAGTCCTGCGGTAGGGCTTACTGGTAACATTGGTCCCAGAAACAGCGGACACAGGAACAGAGGTATCAGGGTCGGAGGGACTTGGACTAGAGGGCGAAGGCTGCATATTTGGGTCAAAAGGCGGCACTGAAACAGAGAAGATGTTCACGAACCCTTATAGCATATCAAAATATCCTTCGGCGTGCGTGAAATTGAGCCATTCGCACTCATTGAGGCAGATCGATGCGAACCAGGGCACGCTATTCGAGACTGCTAGTCCACCAAGAGACAAGAAGAACAGCGGCCAAATGAGAAGCTGTTGGGAAAGATTAAACGGAGATCTAGAAAGTTATCCTCAAAGATGCATGAGGACGAAGTCATACGTTGATTGAACAGAGACTCATCATTCACGGGACCTACGGCAATCGCAAGAGATGGGATCTCGCGTTACTGGCCGGTATTTGCATGTCAGGAACATGGCAACGAGGCGTTATAATCGCATGAGGGGCGCGAATAACAAGCTTATATCGAGTAAGATTAGTATATATACAGCATCAAAAATGAAAAAAATCACTTACAAGCTGCTTGAGCACGGCCAAAAATAGAAGGACGAGGATGAAGAGTGCAAATAAAGCTGTATATGTGTGAACTTGGTCCGGAATTCGCGGTGAGTTCATTTGTACGTTTTCATCGATCGAGACTCTCACCGCTGTTTATTCGACGCGTATGTGTCACGTGACGAATGCTACATTAGCATAAGTACTTGACTCGCGAATTAGTTTCAAGCTCGTGTCTCGTGCAAGTCTCGTGGGGATGACCAGAGTGTGCGTCTGAAAGACGACCTTCTATCTGAGAAATCTCCGGTCTACATCAGCGAAAATTACTTCGAAGTGGAGGTACAAATTTCATTACCTCGGGACAGATGACTTGCCTCAAATCTTCTCCCCACCAACACGTGGCGCGCTCTGGGAGAAGTTACGAGGCACTGCTGTTCGAGAAGAACTATTCAAAGTATACGGCGTGTTCCAAGGGCCCCTTTCCATGGGATCATATATCTAGATGTAATGGAAAGACTCGCGACTGATCAAAGGCATTATCGATGATCCGTGACATACGAGCGTCTGATAGCTCGAGAAACGGACACGCTGGATTCATATCCGATTGTGCAGATGTAGGTATCTGGAGACATGATCTTGGCATCAGCAAAACGCATGGACTCCGAAGAGGATGCCTACATATCTGTGTTGCCTGAAAATCGCCCGGAGCGCCTGTGGGGCGTGTCATGCACGCTTATATGACATTACAATTCAAGCCGCTGGCCGATGCGTGCCGGAGACGCACAAGAAGGGATGTACACGGATGTACACAAACGGCGCGGCCGAGGAGTTTATTCGGGCGTAGAAGCGTCAGCCAACCATCCATCAGTCTGATTCACTTACTATTCAAGCTCAAAGCTTATCGGCACGATACTTGCAAGCCGTGTTAATCAAACGAAATACCAGTGGTTCAGTTCTAAAGATATCAGCCGCGAGGTTTGTTTGATATTGCCCGTCGGAGGTTCAGAGGGAACACGTCGCACGCGCAAGGGGTCCACGTGATCTGTTCAAGTTCCGTGAAGACAATATCTAGAGCAAGAATAGTCAATGTCTCACCAAATCAATTTCTGACGACGGTAGGGGAGGCCAGAGCATGGTATTGGCTTTCTTCGACAGTATGCTGCGTTGTTCAGAGCATACCGGTGAGCATCAGGGCGCAAGACAGTCTGCAGTGAGTGATAATCGATAATCAGCTACAGAGGAGTCGGCCTAGAGAGTAGTATAGAACAAATCGGAGAAAGGATTTATGCTGGTGAGAGTGATACAAGTCTAAGCATGGTGTAGAAATCAGCGAACATAATCAGGGATATAGGAAGCATACCGAAATCGGCATTATTCTGCGTTATTCGGAGCAAAGAGATCTTAGTATTCATCTAAACTGAGAAGTCTGGAATCCCGGGACGATCTCTTCCGATGAAGAAGAAAGAGAATATGATAACCAGGTATATTGTCTGAGTCGACCGAGAAGATACACAGCAGAGAACAGGAACGAGTTTTCAACGAGAGCTATTCTAAGGACGAATAAAACTCAGCGACCAGAACATCAGATGGAAGAAGGCAACCCACGCACCGATATCGACAATATTACGGGCCACGTTTTGGGGTCGCACATAGCATAAAACCTCCCAAAAAACTGATATTGCCACACATACATATGATTATAACAACGATGATGCCATCTCGATGATAGCATGAGGTCCTTTACTGGCATATTCTGCCTTTGTGACGAAGTTCAAGCTTTTGCCAGAACCTATGGCCTCCGAGAACACAATCTAAGAGTAGATCGAATCATGAGCAGAGGTCGAGTGGAAGGCGAGTCTAAACACTTACTTTTGCAGTAATGCTAGACCCCAAGAAAGCAGCAAGTCCATCACCTGTACCGCGGTATTCCGGGTAATACTCCGGTATTCCCAAAACCTTGACAGCACGGGCTTGAATGTCGTTTTGCGAATATTGGTCAGGATTGCTGACAATATAAGGTGCGAGACGAGATTGTAAAGCGATGCCAATTCCTGGGCAAGTCACGCTTTTAGAGTAGTACGGCTAGGGAAAAGGACATAGGATTACCTTTGACATGCCTCGTGAGGTCACCCGTAACAAATAAGCCAGTCCAAATATAGTGCCGCTGGTCTACCTCAGTCTCTGCAACCGCACAACCTACAGCCTCCTGTAGCGGCAACTGCCTTGCGCTGGATTCCAGTCCTGGAACGCCCACTCCATCCAGTACTCTAGGGTCAAACAAGGGTTCACAGAAACGATGCCGTTCTTTTCCTAATGTTATCGAATGTTCACGGAATTGGATTGTCACCAAATCCAGAGCTTCGATTTCTCGAGCGCGAGCTTGTTCAGCGGCGGTTGCTGACGCTTTTGTTGCCTTCCGTTTGATGCCGCTCTCGATGACGGCTTTGATATCTTTGGCGTTTACTACGGCTGCAGCAATATCCGTTATACCTTCGTCTTCGACTATAACGGCTTCGCCCGAGGATGGTACTTTGATATAGCCTTCGGTCCAGACATATTTGGCTAGATCTAGGAGGGTGGAATGGAGAGTTTCGGGGTCGGCTGTGGAAAGTGCGAGGGACGATATGACGGAGGCGTTAGATTTCCACAGATGAGCCAAGTAGTTTTCACAGTCACGGATTCCAATAGACGTGGTAAATCGAGCGTTGTGAAGGATGAATCCGTCGTATATAGGCGTGACGTCCGTTTTTTCTTGATCTATATCAACGACGACCCCGCTCAAGCTGTTGGCAGCGTAGATCTGGGACATGGGACGCTCGAGGATACTCAGACCGGCAACATTGAATCGCTCGAAGAATATCTGGCATATTCGTTCGTACGTATGCCGAGCTAAGCCTGGAGCAATGGAAAGCAAAACTGGAGATTCATTTTGAACACGTCGACGTTGTAGTTGGTTGAAAAGAACATGCTTCCTGTAATCAGGGTTACACTTTTTTTCTTCTAGATTACATGTACTTTCAAACGCACCAGATAGCTTCTGCTTGCGTCCAGTCCCGTACGTCTCCATCTGCAAACGGCCAAGAAATCAAGATATCTTGGCCTGCTGCCAGGGCCTCGTCCAAATGCACGCCAACGAGATAATCGTTTACTGATGCACTGGGTTGGTAATGTTGTGGCAGAGATGATGTACGACTGGTTGATGCATGTGGTATATTGCCGTTCGACGAATGTCCGTTCACTGCTATACTTTTTCGTAGCCCAACGCGAGCAGGGAATTCCTTGTGAATAGTTCAAAATCCAGGACACCAAAACTGCCAAAGAAAACACACCAAAGAAGGAGTTTTCAAAAGTTCATGTAGACCGAGCCCTGCTCTGATAACTGTTCTTCCAGTTTCAATGACAATAACGGTTGAATCGCGAAATGACATGTCGGCGAGAAGAGAGATGCGAGCACGTGGCTGTACCAAATCGAGACGCGATCTTTTCAAATTCGCGTCGTACGATTCGAGTCTCTCTTGAGTACATGCAGTCATATTCACCCCTCCACATCCCCGACTCTGGGGGAGAACCCTTCACAGATTATTCAAGGTGGAGGTTGCTCGTCAACGACGGTGGTCGCCATACGTGGCACTACCTCAAAACAGACCAGCAGTGCCAGCAATGGCCCCAGAATTATATCGACAAATTCTGGCTAGGATTACCCACTGTACGTGTCGTATCTTTTCCAACGATGGTATATACTAACTACTTACACTAGAGCTTACCCAGACTTCCTCCTCCGAAGAGCCCTCTGGAGGCTGCTCAGAACGGCTACACCTTCTATAAAAATCTTCAGGCCCATGACGGTCATTGGCCTGGCGAATACGGGGGCCCCATGTTTCTCATCCCAGGTCTTGTCATAGGATCCTATGTTTCTGGAATGGGTTTCAAAGAAGAGGAACGATTGGAAATAATTCGGTACCTCTTCAACCGTGCTCATCCGGATGACGGTGGCTGGGGAATGTAAGTCTATCCATTCATATTTTGACTTGTATTTCACAGGCATGATTTCTCAGTCACGTAGAAGGACATTCGACAGTCTTCGGAACGGGGTTGAACTACACTGTTCTCCGTCTTCTCGGCGTCGATGCCGAGCATCCGGTTTGTGTCAAGGCACGAGCCACCCTACATAAATTAGGTATGCTGTCAATTGAATCTGCAACCAGTGGACTGATTGTATTTTGAAGGTGGTGCCACTGCAATTCCTGCCTGGGGGAAGTTTTGGCTCTCGTTACTTAACGTTTACGACTGGGAGGGCAACAACCCCATTCCTCCCGAACTATGGTAGGCCCCAGAGTGAAACTTATTTTTCCTGAGGCTTACGGTACCTAGGATTCTACCCGACTGGCTTCCGTTCCATCCGCACCGTTGGTGGATCCATACCCGGACAGTCTATATTCCTATGAGCTATCTCTATGGTATCAGGTTCAAAGCCGAAGAAAACGGTCTCATTTTATCTCTTAGAGAGGTAATATATTGACCACGCATATGGCACACGTACGACTGACATTTGACAGGAACTATACCCACAAAACTATTATTCAATCGACTGGCCCGCCCAACGAAATAACGTCTGCAAAGCCGATCTCTACTCCCCTCATTCCTCCATATTCGACATGGTCAATGTAATCCTCGGCGGATACGAATTATGCACTTTACCTCCCATCCGCCGCGCAGCCCTCGCCTACGCCTACAAACTCGTAGTACAAGAGGACGAAAACACATCCTACCAGACGTTGGGTCCAGTCTCCAAGATGATGAACCTCGTCGTTCGTGCGCATGTTGATGGGCCTGAAAGTACCGCGTATAAACAGCATGAAATCAAAAGACAGGATTTCATGTGGGTGGGCAGTGAAGGTATGATGATGTGTGGCACGAATGGCAGTCAGCTGTGGGATGTAGGGTTTATCACGCAGGCTCTCGTCGAAACAGGCCTTGCGGGCTTGGAAGAGAATAAAGAGAGTCTAGTCAAGGCTTTGGAATGGTTAGAGCAGGATCAGATCTTGGAAAACCCGAAATACTTCGAGTCTTCCTACCGGCAAGCTACCAAAGGAGCTTGGGGTTTTAGGTAGGTTATATCTCTTTAATTAAGGATATCAGTTTGACTGACTGCGGTTTTTGTCCAGTACCAAGGAACAGGGCTACACTGTCAGCGATTGCACAGGCGAAGGATTGAAAGCAGTCCTATATCTTCAGGAAAATTTAGAGTAAGCAGTCGTGATCACCCTAGTCACATTCGTTCCATTCCCGATACTGAAATGCATGCACTGTTATCAGCTTTACCCCACAACTCGTCTCAGAACGGCGTATGTGCGATGCGGTTGACATTATGCTTTCTCTACAAAATCCGAACGGTGGATTTGCAAGTTACGAAGTAATTAGAGGTCCTAAATGGCTAGAATGGCTGAATCCTGCCGAAGTTTTCGGTTCGTTCTTTTGCGCCACATAAGGGGAGTACCCGTCCTTACAAGCAGTTATTTAGGTGACATCATGATCGAGTACTGCTATCCCGAATGCACGACCTCCGTCATCACATCTCTGGCTATCTTCAGGAAGCACTACCCTCATTATCGTCCTTCTGATATAGCGTACGTTCTCTCTCTCTCCACTCTTGCTGCGGCTATATTCTGATGTATTTGCAGTCGCACCCTCAGACACGCCATTACCTACCTCCACGCCGCCCAAAAGCCTGAAGGAGGCTGGGTCGGCTCCTGGGGCATCTGTTTCACTTACGCCACAATGTTCGCACTAGAGAGTCTGTCGCTCGTCGGAGAAACGTATAAGACAAGCGAATATTCAAGGAAAGCCTGCGAGTTTTTGATAGGAAAACAAAGAGGTGATGGAGGATGGGGAGAAAGCTACAAGGTTCACATGTATGCTCTTCTAGCTGGCTTCTACGAAGTGCTGATGATTCTTTTTCGTAGTCTTGCGAGCAAGCAGCGTGGGTCGAACACGCTGATAGTCAGGTCGTGCAAACATGCTGGGCAGCTATGGCTTTAGTCTACGCTCGTTACCCGCATCGCGAACCGTTAGAACAGGCTGTGAAGCTAGTCATGCAGAGACAATTACCTGTAGGTGTCACATCTATCAGGTGGCGAACCAAACTGACTGTTCTTCTGCGTGTGCTCCCAGGACGGGTCGTGGCCACAGGAAGCAATTGAGGGTGTTTTCAACAAGACGTGCGCGATAGCGTACCCAAACTTCAAGTTCGCCTTTCCTATTTGGATGCTCGGCAAAGTGCATCTATACCTTGCAGAGATGAAGGTCCAACTAGATGGAAATGGAAACGGAAACGAAAACGGGATCAATGGAGTCCGTGGCTAGATTTTCCATCTCTAACGAGTATATATCCAGCGCCGGCATACCCATAGAAAATATATAAAAGATACATATAAATCTTGGTCTTTGACGGAGTCATTGAAAGAGTAACTAGTTAAGCTTAGGCCAATTTGAGAACGCGACTTGCTTAGCGTGTTACCTGACTATTGGGTGATGAGACATACTGTTCTCATACCATAGATCCAAAAAAAAAGGAAGCGTAAAATACAATGTAGCGCCTATGAACAAACTGAACTCATAATAAAATATACATGCATCAAGCATGTATTACCATACATCACCGTCAAAACGCTGTAAAATGGCATCGGCATCTTCGACATCTTTCTGCGCTTTTTTCCTCATGTAGAATATGGGGCAATCTTTACTCGTACACAAGACATCCTGGGAGAATCATCATTTAGTTGAGGTCACATCATAGCGGTAGCATTTTCTGTTGAACTTACCTGATGGAGAGATCCCTGACAACGTTGGCACTGTGTCCACAGCCTCGAGAAACGGACTTGTAAGTCGGAGGTGGTCGATACTTGTTTTTGATACAATTCCCCCATCCGAGGGCGGCAATTTTTGCAAACAGCACCATCTATGAGATCTAATCAGTGATCCGAACACGACGCGACGGTTGCGGGGAAAGTACTTTTGACACTGTTGTTTGTTCGCAAAGGTGTCTTACACCCTAGGCAAGTGACTGTTTTTACGGCAAACTTCATCAAACCACCAACTGTAGGTGTAGCGATCTGGATAGTCCTCGTATGGTCGCCAGATACTAGATAAATAACATAGGTTGAACGAGTCAAGCAGATTGGGAGGATGGACTTACATAGAGATGAAGCTTTCTCGCCAAGAATAGGCTCAAAAATCCTCATGAGCGGTTTTGAAAGCTGGTTTTCCAGATAATATTTTGTGTCGATAGGGATGTTGTTTTCTAGTACATATAGTGGATCCTCGGACTTTTCGTACGCAGCAGCACCTGTGGTAATGACTGTCAAGACGGTATGAATGCATGAAGAAGTCGACAACTGCCTGCCTTTGATGCCTTTGATAATGACATACGCTACACGATCACCCAATGCGGGAGCAGAACCTGTGCATGGAGAGAATCAGCAATAGCTGGGAGACAGCCGAACTGAAACGTACCAGCATCTCGTATCTTCATTCGCTCCGCAAGTTCCACATGCGCCTGCTTTCCTGCATAATCTAGCAGGACCATCAGGATCAGTAATGACCCGCTGCCATTGTGATCATAGACCCACCAGTCTTCGAAAGTGCCTTGGTGATAACAAGCTGCGACATGTCGACCTTATTCTGGAGAAGATCGGAAATTGTCTGCTTTGTGTAACTAAGTTTAGGTCAACAGAGTGAATCACAGATATGATGAAAATACAAAACTTACTCTTCCGCGCCTTTAACGTCTCTATCGATCAGCATCTTGTGCAAACATGTCTCAATGACCGTCGAAACAAGCCGACAATTATCTCGCCGCACAGTCTATCGTCGCATTGCTCTTATCAGAGACACGATTAACATAGACAAGCAACTGACCTCGATACCCTTGGAATCCATCTTATCATACTTCTTGGGATTGGTCCAGTAAAGACCAGCGTATCGCTTCTTGCTGATGAGTAGATACGGGAAATACACCTTCTCGAATTCCAACTTTATGGGTTTGATAAATTTCGCTGATACGAAGTCAGCAGCTTCGCTTCCTGTAAAGAGAACTAATGAGATACGGTTGGATCTTATGGGAGGATGAGCGAAATCCAATTTACCCATCTGCATGACCTTGTCTAGATCTGTGGGACCGAACTTCACCATGACAGAGTCTGTATCACCATATATGACTTCTGCGTTGTGTGAGTGGCCATTGGCGATAGAGTATTCCGACTCGACTTCCTATAGATACGACATGGCACTCAAAAAACCTGTTCGAAAAATGTAAACGCCGCCAACCAACTCACCTGCTTGGTCTTCTCGATCATCTGTCGACCATATGAAGTGACACTCGATGAGATGGCTAGGCAAGGAAGTTTCCCAATGGTCGCACCCGTGAAGCCGTACACCGAGTTGGCACTGATCTATATGCGAGAACACTCTTGTAAATCACGATCTCAGTCGCCCAAGCGCTTCACTGACCTTGAGAGCAAGCTGTCGACCGTCTAAAACAGCACGTTTGAAAGGGTCTGTTTCCTTCTTCAGATCGGCCTTGGCTCGTTTACGAGCTGATATCAAATCTTCGAGGACGGTAGGCAGAAGACCTTTACGTCTTGAAGCGGTTACGAATAAATCTAGAAGAAGAGGCCGTCATGACTATGTCTCATGGTGACACAGGCCGTACGCACCGTTATTGGGAGTCTGAATGTAATCGACATCTTTCACGAGGTTGAGTCGTTGCACAGTGGCTTTATCCAATAAGGATGTGTAGCAAAGATTATGTGCCATCATGATAGACGGATAAAGGGAACTGAAATCTAGAGTGGCGATAGGAACATCGTAATAACCCTTCTTGGGCTCGATGACTGTGGCACCCTCGTACTGCTCGTCGGATCCTGTAGACACAAATATAAATGCTAGATTGAAAGAATCTGATAAGAGTAAAAACATACCCTCTCCTTTGAAAGCGGGCACGACGTATCCCTCTTCATTGGCTTTACGGAAAAGCTGCGACAGGACTTTGATAGATTGTCCTCGAGATAGCAAGTAATTGAAGGGCACGCCTGTCACGCGGGACATCTCCACGTAGTTGACAAAACACATCAACTTGTCCAGTAATCGTTGTGGCAGGTATGCATCCTATGTTATATCAGCAACAGAAGTAAAGAGAATGAGAAGACAGATAGAATACGAACCTTGAGGCAGTATACAGCAAGTCGTCGACGGGACTCAGGAGTACCATTCTGGAGTTCTGTGATCACGGAGTGATGGACATCTTCTTTCTGTTCGCCCAAGAATTGCGCGCAAACGGAATTCAAGGTATAACTACGAAGCTTATGTTCGCGTTGCATGAATTGCAGAACATCCAGTTGTAGCCGTCCGTCCAGTGGAGTCTCTTTGGAAATACGCTGTCCGTAGGCTTTCGAAGAAAAGTGGGTATCCTTTGTCTCGGTTTTGATGTCTGAAATGAGACTTGCAGGTCAATCGTGGAGTCGAAGAGATGTATCATAGAACACATACTTTTCAGCTTTCCCAGAAAAGGGAATTGATTTGCTTTGAGAGCCTTTGCTCGGTCGAGCAGGTATGGAAAATCAAATCCTGCAATGTTATAACCAATAACAACATCGGGATCGACCTCTTCGACAAAGTCTCTCCAGGCGTGAAGCATCTTGGCTTCATTGTTGAACGAAAGAACTTGCGATCCCACGATATTGGAACATGAATTGAGAGTAAAGATGTTCCTAATGAACGGTTTCTGCTCCCCTGATGACGGATTTATTTCAGTATTGTCTTCTTAGAGGTAAGATCAAATACAAACCTTGCCGTGTGACCATGTTGGCGATCTGGATGACGGGATCTATCTGAGCTTCTGGGAATATACCTTTTCTGCCCGCGCATTCGATATCGAAACTGAGAATTCTTAACGGGGCAATTTTCGACCAATTTCCTTCTGGGGCATGCGATATGAAGCCATCGTATCTGGAAGTCAAGTGTCTCAGCAGACAAGAAACGCGAACGCAATGCGAGAGATATGTATCCACCTGACGCTAAACTCGATTTGACAATGAGACCGTTTGGCAGAGTCGGAGAGTATGTTGTATTTCCCCGCTGGTACTTCAATCCAATTCATTCCTACCACCTAACACCAATCTATCAATAGCGAAATGAGAGGACCAGAACCAGGACCTACTTTCGTATCGATCATGAATCTCAAAGTATAGGCGATATTGCTCTCAAATGTAGGCACGGGTCCTTCAAAGAGCCCTTGGAAAGTGCATTCGCCTTTTTCGAATAGGCGTAATCACCACAAGCAAAACTATCAGCCAGGTTTGAATGAACAATGTTTTAGGGATTCACGTATCTCGGACTTTAGGCAGACTTCTTGGGTCAAGGACGGTGATCTTGATGAATTGGACCCAATCATCGCCCATGTAACCCCACAAGCTACGCTTTTTTGCATATTCCACTTTCCGGACTATTCCTGCATAAATTTGGTTCTGGGATGGGTCGTCAGCACTGAACATAATTGACGCGCTCCTATTGGACTAACGTTGAGGTAGTCGACAAAAGGATTTAGGTCGTCGGTTGTGAAACCTCGGGGAACAGGGATATAGAAGTAGGGTTGGAAATCAGTGACGTGAGCTAAGACGCTGTGGCCAGCCTGTACTCGTGATATGAGACTAGTTTTTTGAGTCAAAATTGAGATGTAACGCACTTCTGTTACACCATACATTCGCAAGGTAACTGCACCAGTACCCTGATCAACTGACTCTTCGACGTCGATCTGTTGGAAAACTGGAGGATGTAGATGTGAGCAGGTAGTGTCTGCCACCAGCAATAGCAGCCACGCACTGATATTGTCGTTCTTCTCATTGATGGGAGAGAGTGCTGGGCGCGCCCAACTATCAGATCCCCCTTCCGCATCTACCATCCCATAGTCCCTTCAGTTCAAGAGTCATACACCAGACCATGAATGTCATCTCACCGACGCTGTCGCCAGATTCCTCTTTCAAACGCTCAAGCACCTCTGCAAACGACTGTTGTACGGGTTGAGAGCTGAACGATGGAGAGGGGCCGAGCTTGCGTTTCTTGGTCGCTGGCTCTGATGGCATATCAGATCTTTCTCTACAAGATCAAAGCCCAGAATTCAATGAGTGTGACGCGTGTAAACGAGCAATGAGGTTGGCGTCACCTGCGTGCTGGGACGTTTTCCTTCGTAGGAGATGACATGTCGATAGATTGAATGAATGGGCACGGTGGTATGAATATGAGATATAAGAAAGATCTCTAGATCTTTGATTGTTGTGTGTATCTTTGAGAGAGAAAGAGGCGGGAGGTACGAAGGTAAGATGAAGTCGATGAAGATTCCGTGAGGCACACTGGCAAACCCGCGCCACAAGCGCGAAGCGTATCATCAACCAGACCAAATACAGTCATTAACTCAACGACGCGTGACGCGTACATGCACGCGTAGAAATTATCACAGCGAGTACAGCAGGTACTACAACGAATCCTAACTACATATCCTTCGTGAACCATACATCCACCCGATCCTCGATAGGACCTGTCGTTTTCGTTTCTGCGATTTTGATCCCCAAGCCCACAACCTTGCCATCCTTCACAACGAACTCACCCATGCCCTCCGGTTCGGCACCTATCTCCACAGTCTCGAAAGGAGTAGTGTCAGCTCCGTATCCTTGCGGGTACAAACTAGTTATCTCCACACCAAACAGGTTTCCTCCCGTATGAACGAGACGCAGATGGGAAGTCCATACATTCCGCCATGTAGCAACCAGCTGCAGTGGCCTGACATCGTTATGTAGAAAGCGGCCAGTTGCGTTGTCTACAGCAGCAAAATCAACTATCAGCTGACTGCAGTGAGAGTTGCCGCTTGAGTTGTTGTAAGGTACGCCGCAGAGAGTGATGCTATTGTATCCTGGATTGCTATAAATACCGGAGTACTCTGATAGGGGAATAGGCGTCCATGAAGGGCCGTCATCGTGGGTGTATGCAGTATGTCTTCTTCTGTGAGAAATGCTATCAGTGTGTCATTCCAGCTATCGTAGAGTATAGCACCGACTTATCGCCATCTATAATCCCAAGAGGCACCAGCTCTCCTTCCGAAGGATGTAAATTCAACGCTTCCACGATGATTCGATTCGTCACTGTACTCATATGTCCGTCTTTATCATCAGCGTTCACCAAAACGACTGTCCCTAGACCGTCTGAAGGGAGTAGCGCGACTAAAGCCCCGAAACCCGGCGCGCCTCCATTATGCCCCAGAACCTTCCAGTATCGCAATCGGTACAATAAAATATGACATATGTAGATTCGTGGGAAGGACATACCTCATGGCCAAGGTAAGACTGTCGGACCCATCCCATACCGTAGCCCACAATAGACGACGAAGGGCCCACCATCGATGCATTTTGGTGCGGAGCCACACCATTCATAATACTATAAGCAGTCGTCATTGCTTCGAAAGTCGCCAAAGGAACGATTGTTTTATTCGTATCCGGATCGACCCCAGAGTTCAGTAATAGCGTTATCCACTTGGTCTGTACACGCATCTCATCAGTCGACGGGTGACTCCAAAGTAAAGTAATCACTGACCAGATCAGCTACGCTTGAAATGATACCTGCAGCTCCAGCATTGAGCTGCATAGCTTCATCAGTAGCCCACTCTGGAATTCTTCTCCCATTTTTGGTCCAAGATTGAGTCATATTCCCTGATGATACTGCTTCGCTGGGGGAGAATGTTGTCGTGCTCATATTCAGCGGATCGAAGATACGATCCTTTACAAAAGACATGTAAGAGAGCCCTGATAACGTGGAGATGATATGCGATCCCAGTAAATACATCTAGTAATGAAGTCAAGTTCATAACAACTCGCATTGGAAGTGGAACACATACCTGGTTGTTGTAAGACCATTTCTGCCGAAGCTCAAAGATAGGATGGAGATATTTCATGCGGCTAACAACATCTTCAGGGCTATCCGTGGGACTGAAGGAGTAATCGTGTCTGGTGTACATCCCGTCAGCATCGAATGCAAAATGGAGGCGCGTAAAGACTCACCTGGGAAGCCCAGAGACATGGCCTAGAATATCTCGAATATTGACCTTCTCGGTAGCCCACGTATCCAGCAGTGCCCAACCAGGTAAAACATCCTTAATCTTAGTCTCCCAATTGAACGCTCCAACCCCAGGCGGAAGTGGGGTCGAATTTTTCCCCGTGGTATAATCATCCATCAAGATCCCCATAGCGCTGGCTAGGAACGCTTTGGAACAAGACGCAATATGGAAGAGCGTCTGTCAGTCCGGAATCAACACGAAGGGGACAAATGAAACAAAGCACTGCGTCTACATACGTCTGGAGTCATCTTATCGCCTGTCTCCGATTTATTGCCCCATCCATCCATCTCGACAGAAACACTTGCAGTCCCATCTCTACGCACAACAGCTACGGCAATACCAGAAATATTCCAGGGCGCAAGGTTGCGCTCAATGAAGGCCGAGAGCTCTGGTGTTATCGACCTTCCCACCGCCCCCGGAGGGTTATCTGAGACTTGGAACGTCGGCCACGTCTGGAGGAGCGCACTTCCATCGAGTCGAGTAGAGATCGTAATGAGTAGACCAACAACCCACGCGAAGAACGAGGTAACGATAGTAGCGACCATACTTATCTGGCTCAGCGCTGCACCTGTAAATGCGTCAAAAATGCGTCGACTCGGATTCGTTTTTACCTCCACTATTCCTTTAATCAAAAGCACGAATGTCTGGATTTATGATCAGCAAGCCCTTTCGAATATGTCAGTAGCGAGTCGGAGCAGAGCGCTTCAATTCAAGTGAGTAGGTAGATACGATATGAACTGTGGGCGTCAGTGGGTGCCGTCCGATCGATCGCACGTGGAGAAAATCCATGCATGCCATTTTGGGAATGGCAATGTTAGACGTTCAACTCGAACTCGAACGTCTCATTCTCCTATCCATCTTCCCCTTCTCATCAAACAAATGGCACAATCACGTCCAGATATGACTCTCGATCCTGTTGGGTGGAACGCCAGTTGGGATGAGGAGCTTGAATCCACCTTCGGACGTACACCACGTTACGCCCAACCTCTCTCGGTCATCATGGGGCCCCAACACACCCAGATGATGATGACCATGCTCCCCCAAGTACAAGTTGCGAAAGCCGGCATGGCAAGAGAAATCTGCAAACTCCAAACAGATCTTTGCGATTATGCATCACGGCAATTTGCCACGGATGACTTTGAACAAAAGTGGAAGGCGTTGCCGACACAGAGGCGAGACAAGCTCGTCCTTGAAGCGATATGTAGGACTTCTGTTGCAAGCCCTGATATGGAGGAAAGAAGAAAATGGTGTCCTGATGTTACTGTCAATGCTCTCTCTGGCAACAACGGGCAGGGATTCATCGATATGGTCTCTAAATTAATGCCGAACCATCTTGAGGGCAAGATTGCAGAACCGATTTATATTTCGCATGACAAAGTGGACAAGGTGATTGGCCAAGACGATCCTTTAGCAGCGATACCTCGTATGGAGCGGTGTTATTTTCTGACCTTGACGGTCTGGAATACCCTCCTGGCTTTTGTGAGTCTCCAATTTCGCATGTATGAGCCAGCTATCAAACCTGAGACATCTTCCACAGTACGGAAGAGAGGAGACCTACATATTGGGTAAACTTGCACGTCATACAGCTAAAGACACGAAAGTCCTACGAGAAGCCGTCAAAGTGTTGCCAAAGTCAGAGGCTCGTGCAGCTCTTCGTGTCCATGAGGTGTTCAAAGATCGACACAAAGAAGGTGTATATGGCTGCTGGAACTGCGGCAAAGATGCATCGCGGTTACCAAAGGGACAGGAATTCAAGGCTTGTTCGAAGTGCAAGACAATTGGCCGTAACGTCCGTTACTGCTCTCGGTGTGTAGAAGATTTATTATATTCTATAGCAGTTCGTGAGCGCTGACGGTATCTCAGTGAATGTCAACTTGAAGATTGGAAGAATGGAATCCCCCTGCCACATAAGAAAACCTGCGGGAGACCCTTCGAAGAGGCTCTCGAGGCTGAAAAACCGCCCGAGAAAGACGACAGTCATGATATGTTTCCTGCCCCTGAACCTCCTTTCAAGTGGTCGCCCGCATTGCTTCACCAACTCTCATGCCTCAAATACAACCCACAAGCGGATTATGTCGTAAGCGCTCAAATGTCAACAACATTTGGTATGGGCTGAACTCAACTTGCATTTTAGCTCATCAATCCGCCTAAAGAAGACCAAGGAGTGTTGCTCCCAAGAGGTGAGCATCAAATTCTCCTCAGACGCCAATCTGACCTAAGAGCAATAGGCAAAGTAGAATTCTTGGTATTGAGACGTCGAGGTGAGATCGGTTCATCGTCAAGGCATCCTGACTCGGATTAATCTCTCCCTTTATTACTTAGCATTAAGAACCGGAGATCCTGCCGCTGTATGGAAGATGTTCCGTCTCCTTCTCCCTTTCGCAGATCTGTTGGAATTTTCGCCAAGTCTACTGCGGAGTCAGTTGGAAAAGGAATATAAACTCAACCTCGGGACGTCGTGCAAGGAGGCTTCTCCGCCAACGGACGACGAAATCAGAATAGTCAATGAGTGGATGCAAACTCGATGACCAGGCGTTTCGACGTACATGTTCAGAGCCACAAGAATGGATGGGAACAGGTCGCATTGATTTGTCGCAAAAAGTTCATTTCAAATAATCACAACTGAAGAGAACCCCATAGAATCATGATTGATTAACGATGACCTAACGCGCACCGAAATCTACTAGCAATGTGCATACGGTAGAAGTACCACCATGACTAAACATAAACCAGTCCCCATCGAAACACGTTTATGCAGCGTTGCCCTCAGCGAAGTTGAGCAAGTCGGAGTCTCCTTGGTCAGAGACTGTCATCACACTACGATGAAAATTTCGTCAGAGAAGGGAAAAGTTGCAGAGAACATGAAAAGGACATACCCGACGCGGAAGAGCTTTCCAGCAGCGGTACCGAGTGCGACATTGGTACCAGAGAAGTGATGAACGGTGGTTTTTGAGAGCATGGCGTAGTACTCAAGCTCGGATTTGCGAAGGGGAGGGCAATTACCGGCGATCAAGACGAGCTTGGCTGTGATTGAGGACAACGTTCACGGACAACAAAGAGGGAAGGGAGAGCAAAGAGGGCAAAGTCAGTTCAAGGGACCTTCTCAGCCTCACGCTCCAGTCCCCGAGAGACGATCGTATGAAAGATGCTGACCTTTCCCATTGCGCATCTGCTTGAGGGCAGATTTGTACCCCAAGGTGTACTTTCCCGACTTGACGACGAGGGCGAGTCTGGCCGAGATAGACTCGGTGGACTTGGTGGCTTTAGATTTCTTGGTAGGGGCCATTGCGTTTGTCGGCGGTCGTCGATGAAGTCGGTGGTGGATGAGGAAGAATTTTTCGAACGATCGTGGATTGGTGGTTTTAGAGTTCAGACTCCGAGACTCCGATCCCTTCCGCCGGTGGCTTCAGTGTTTGGCAACTTCGTCTGCTACAAACAATCGCCGACGAAATCTTTGCCAGGCGCGCGGATCGAAGCTCAGGCACCAGTTGTGTGCTCAGTCGCTCTTATGATAATTATGTGATTGTTTCACTTGTACTGGTATAGAATAAGATCAAATGTGCGGTCCCAAGTTCAACACTGCTCCTTCCTCCAACCTTTCAACTCTCTTTGCAAAAACATCATAATGTATGCTGATTGGTGGTATATGATCCCTTGATATTTTGAGTGATATTGGTGGTGGACAGGAAAGGAGATTGATGGCCACCATGGGAGGTATAGCATGGATGATGAATTCCTGAAATTGGCCTTCACCGGGGTATTGTTGTGGAAATGGGGCAAGGTCATCAAACTGCATGTGGTCTTTAGGCGGCTTTTCATCATCCTGAGCATCCATACGTGTCCATCGGTGTTTCATGGGAGAATCAATATGAGCCTGGGTAGATGTTGATGAGTGTGTAGTGGACTTTATGATAGGAAGTATGTTTTGAAATGAAGGGATTGTTTTGGAAGGGAGTGTCGGAAGTGGTGGAATGCTGGATGGATGATATGGTTGTCTTGCTGGTTTCAGGAGAGTGAAATTGTCAATGTCAATGTCCATATGACATAACTTGAAGTGATGTTCTAAGTGTGTCTGATGGATGATTGAAAATGGTTCGGAAGGACAATCTGACAATTTATGAGAGAATTAGTATGTGACTGGAAGTGATTCAGGATGCTGAGGGAGAAATAAATCACCCTTTATAGGACATGGAAGAGATATCCGTGACATATGACTTTGATCAATATGCTCCTGTAATGATTTTACCGATGTATGATATTGACCAGAACAATTTGGAAGATTGCATTGGTATGTATAGTCCTGTATACATAGGATGAAATAGCCAATAAGACATAGAATGGTATAGACTGACCTTTGTGTGGCGAGCACGTTGGCAGTGCTGAGATAGATGCTAAAATGCAGATTAGCTCTTATTTTGCTATTAATAGATTTTGCTACCTGTCTCAGAGCCATCCAGCAGTTCAAAATTGCAGGACACATATGACTATGTTCATATTGCCATTCACATTTCAGCTGATTTATAGTGACTTTGGAGAGTTCCAGGACATTTTGCATCTTGGGCGTTTGTCGGTTGTTAGGCATTTTGGCATGAGGTTTGAGAGGTGTAGGTGATACTGGAGATGCCAAGTGTAAGCTTGAATACTTGAGGAAGGACTTCGAGTAAGATGGGTACCAAGAGTTAGGGTCGAAAGTTGGGTTGAAATTGCAAAATGATGTTACGTTCTGGAGATATGTCACATCACGTGCATAATCGCGTTCCACCTAGAGAAGAAGTAACTTTACGCGTAATTACGAGAATGGACGGACAGTAATCCTTTGAATGATATTTATGGGATATTCCTGTATCATTTTCCGCCGCTACCTTTCAGGCGGGCTTCTGCAGCTCTAGCTCTCCTCTCTCGCTCGACTTTCGCTCTCATTTCTGGCGTCAACCCTGCTACGCCGTCCGCGGCGCCTGTAGATCCGCCTAATTTCCTCGGACCAGATATGTCTTTATGTTTAGGTCCAGGTGCTGGGGCCAGAGGTGTTTCCGAAGCCGGAGGGGGTCTATCTTTTCCCTTTTCCCTCTCTTTGGCCTCGCGCTCTTTGACCCTGTCTTTCAGGCCCTTCCGTCGTACCTTCTTCTTCTCGTCCCTTTCTTCCTCCATCTCTTTACTCAAAGCGCTCGGTACGCGCCCTGCATCGAACCAATCCCACCATTCTGGATGCGCCCCAGCGCACCGCCGAAACACGTTACGTACACCGCGACTGCGAGCCAAATCATAAGCAGTTCGACGTGTTCCAGCTGATCTAATTGGAGGCGAATCCGAAGCATCAGACTTATCTCCGTCTTCGTCGTCCTCCTTCTCCCCAGGCTTGGCTACAGGAACATCAATTGTCGGATCGGCATGTAAATCCTCCAATAGCCATTTAGTAACTTCTTCGTGTCCCGCCTGAGCAGAAACTTGAAGCAAAGTAGCCCGCCGTTCACCAGCCCATTCAGGTATTATAGCATCAACACCGCCCAAGTTCGATCCCTCTTTGTCCCAGAATGTTTTCAGTGGTTCCAAACGGCCTTTACCGACCATTTCAAGTAGTCGATACCATTTCTCTCGGTATATTTCTTGTTCTTTGGACAATTTCGGTTGTTTCAGTTTTTCGGGCTCGGGAGCAATGACTACAGGGATAGGTCTTGGTTTTGGAAGTGAAGCGAGATAGGCGTCGTCTTGAGCTCGAAGAGCTTCTTCTGTGAAATGTGAGACTTTGACTCTTGTCAACTCCAAAATACATCGGGAGAGCTCTGATTGCGTCTAAGAAAGGTCAGTAACAAATGCAGTTATAATGATATACAGAGGACGTACTGGTCGGCGCGTTGGAAATGGAAAAGTCCGGAGTCGTTCATCGCCTATGAAACTCGGTCAGTATCGTATGGTCAAGGAAAGGATATCCCGAACTCACCTTTCGCGATCGAAGCACCTTCGTAATCCAAGAAAATCTTCCTATTTGACGTGTTCGCACGGATAAATATTCGTTCGCAGCCGTGGATGTCGTCCGCCCATTCCAGTATTAGATTTCGAATGTCCTGAACTTCGACATAAGTAACTCAATTCGAAAGGGAATGGAAGGTCCGAGTGCGTACATCACGTAGAGCCTGTTCTCCGTATCTTCGCAATTGGGCACCAGCGCTCTTTGCGTTTCCTTTCGCATTGTCGTTAGTGGATTGGGATCCTCCTTGTTTTCTTCGAGCTAAAATGCAATGTAACATTTTAACGAAAAGGTATTCGTATGAAGATGGATGTATACGGACTAGTATAGCGGTGGAACGTCTTGTGCAACAAGACTTCTACATCAGGTTTTGGCCGTTTAGGTTTCTTCTTCTTTCCGCGTGTTTCATCCTCGTCGTCCTCATCTTCTGGCTTACTGACACGCACCACTGCGCCTGCGAAATGCCCTCCTGCGACCATGAACAGAGCCCACTTACGGCCTTCCTCTCCACCGCCTGTCTGCATTGCTTTCAACTCGTCTAAATAGTGCTTAGATTCCAGGTCCTTTGGGAACAAAGCCTTGTAGATGCCCAGCTGGGTGGAGGGAGGGGAATGGAACCATGTGATAGCGGTCTGTGGGGCAGAGCGTTGCTCAGATGTAGGTGATGGAGATCGGGTGGCTAGTTTTGTTTTGCTCATTAGGGTAACCACTGCATCAGAATCATCAGAGCCACTCTCGTCCGAAGAGGATGCAGAACCAGATATAGAGTCCTCGAGGCCTAACTATAGTATGAGTGTTGCACCGGAATGAGACGAAAGATTACGCGTACCATCAACTAACTGAGAAAATTCTGGTTCGGTTATCGCTTTTCCACCATGCAGTCGTACTTTAACGTTGTATCGATGCCAATCGGATCGGAAATGCAATCGTTGTTCGTCCACATCGGTAAAGGTGGCGCCAAGACAAATATTACATGCTCTTGCCCCGTTGACAGAAGGTGCTATCGATGCTCCTGGGGTATCTCTGGATACAGGTGGCTGGGGTGGTTGATTTACAAGTGTCCTGGGTGTAAGCGTCTCTAATAAAGCTGGTGGAATTGCAAAGACATGGTATTGCGATTGAGTATTCATATCGTTCGTCTGGGTGGTGTTATATGATGAAAAGGATGTATCGTCGAGGTAGATTATATACAAAAGACGCTCCCGAGAAGATAGCACCCGGAAGAGTCAGAGCAAGTCACTGTCAAACAAGAGAAATCTCATCTAGCCGAGCGGAGATTGCCGAGACTCATATGCTGAAACGTGTTCTTTGCAACTTGAAACGATCTCTTCAAAGAGTCACTGTACAACGAACGACAATCCGAATGGTTTCCTCAGCTTTTGCAGACAGACCTCTCAAGCAACTCGTCTTATTTGATGTCGACAACACTTTGAGTCTTCCACGACAAGTATGTCCTAATTTCTCTACTTCTGAATACTATTCATTCAATATATACACGTCTGCAGTCAATAACTTCGGACATGAACCTCGTTTTGCGCGCTCTACGAAAGAAAGCAGTCATTGGCTTCGTTGGGGGTTCAGATCTTGGAAAAATAAAGGAACAGTTGGCAGTCCCCGGGAGCAACGGTGTGCATATTCTATGCATCTCGCGTCATCAGCCAATTAACGCGGCTTGTTCTCCCCCCAGCCATCGATGACTTTGATTACGCATTTGCAGAGAATGGCTTGACTGCGTACAAGCTAGGAAAACCTCTTGAGTCACAGTCATTCATCAAATACGTCGGCGAAGAGAGATACAAGAAAATGGTCAACTTCATTCTGCATTACATCGCCGATATGGACATCCCAATCAAACGGTGAATCTAGTCTATATAGGTCTCCCGCCGTCCAGTGAATCTGATGTTGGATCAACCTCGAATCGCAGGGGGACATTCGTCGAATTCCGTAACGGTATGATCAATGTGAGCCCCATTGGCCGTAACGCGACGTGCGTTTGTTTCCATTGGCCATCCAGGATCTTCAGTTCTCATCAGTATACTATAGAATCGAAGAACGCAACCAATTTGAGGCCTATGACAAAGTACTCACTGATCATCTACACGTCATCGCAGCTTCGCAAAGTTAATCATTCTATGCTAGATCCACGGTCTCCGAGCTGCCTTCGTCGAAGTCTTACGAGAGAAATTCTCTGACTACGGCTTGACATTCTCGATCGGTGGCCAGATATCCTTCGATATATTTCCCAATGGATGGGATAAGACGTATGCTCTCAAGCTTGTCGAGGACGAGAAATTCGAGGAAATTCATTTCTTTGGCGATAAAACACACAAGGTGCGTCTGTAGCCTAGCCTCTCGTCGCGAGCCTGGACTCAGATGCATTTGCTCAGGGCGGAAATGACTACGAGATCTTCAGTGACCCTCGTACCATCGGACACTCAGTCACCAATCCATCGGATACTGCACGCCTAGTCACCGAGCTGTTCTTGCGATGAACGGTCCTCGGTCAATGGAGGGAGCAAGGTCAAATCGGTTTCGGCCTGTATTAATCAATAACCAGCCAATATGTTGTCTAAAAAGGATTGTAATGATTTGTGAGTTCATAGCTCGGAAGCATCTCTATGAGATGAAGCTCCCGTGTCAAAAAAAATGGTCCAGTACTGAGTCGACATTATCTCAAGGGTGACAAACAAGTGGAAGGATGAATTTGACGAAAAGGTCCACCCTTACTTGCGAAATAGGACAGACATCTCGACGAAACCGTGAACAGAGACTGTTCGTGATAAATTGAGTGACAGAAGTATACAGACCAAACGACGACACAATTGCTAACTGAAATTCGAAGGTGTCGTGACTCTGAGTTACGAACGCGACGGACTCGACATGTACGCCACATGTACGCCACACGTACGCGACACGTACGCGACCGAAGCTACGCGTACTTGGTTGCACTGTTCCTTCAAGTTCTCTGATTCTTCACCTCTAGCTAAGGATTCATTCCATGATCCGATCAGAAACCGCGTCGATGTTTCACGACTCAAGATGGACATATACAACAACATGATGTGGCGCTATAGCTATAATAATATTTATGTATCATGGGCAAAACAATACCACGACGAAAAGATGAAATCATGAACAGTAAGGGACGAAAGAAACAGAATAAATAGTCAAGTACCGTGCCCTGATGCATTTCTTATGCTGCTTGTGATGCATTGGGGTCTCTGTACACCTGAAGGAATAGACGAACATTTGTCATTGAATGTTCAGATGGGCAATTGGAAGGGAACGAACCTTCAAATCCCAGATATTCCCGACCTTCTGATCCTCTCCAACGTCGTCCTGGAGTGATTGTATACCCTCCGACTCCAATTTGAGTCCTTGTTCGTTGGCGAGATGCAATAGACATATGAAACAGAAACTCGTGCTGATCTCCTCCATCTTCTCCCGTGGGTACGATTTTTGTAAGCCTGATATGACAGAGCTGAACACCCGCGCTTCAGTGGGATCAGTCGCGTTGGCGTCGACGTCGACGTCCTATATCGCCAGATACCATAAATCAGAACAAAGAAACACATGACATTGAAGTGAAAGACGTACCATATTTGCGTCCTCTTTTTCTCGATCAACCTCGTTCCCTTGAGCAACAATGATATCCAACCCCTTCCATATGTTCTCTTTCAACTTCCTCACATCGACTCTCTTCGCCCTCTTCGCATAATTGACGGCCTCGGGTTTGACCCTCCTCGTCTGTCCTTGGGTCAGAGCCAGTAGATCCTGCTCGCCCGCATCGATTTCCGGTCCGCCTCCTCCTTGACCATCATATGGGTCATCGAACCCACCGGGTCCATCATCATAATCGTCATGGAAGAACTGCGTGTTGAAAGGAATAGCACCGCCGTTCGCAGCTGGGAATGATGTATAATCAATATACCGATGGACATGACTGATCCTTGCTCAAACGTACTTTCATCACCGTCGTCGTCGACGCGTCCTGCAGCCTGGTCAGCAGCAGCCTGAGCCCAAAAGTTCTCATCGACCTCTCCATCGCCATTCTCGTTGTACCGCACCTTCTGGCCACGCATCTTTAGCTGTTCGAATGATAAGTAACATAGTAGGAAAAAGTGACTTTCAAGCTCACCGAGAATTTGGGCTTCAAGAATAATGTCACAAGCTGCCGGCTGCTGAAATGCATATCATCGGGCAATTTATGGTCGTCTCGTTTCTCATCCTCCGCTCCTTTTCTTTTCCTGCTCTTCTTAGCGCCAGGGCCCGTCCCCGGCAAGTTGATTCCAGCTCCCCTCGTAACGCCTGCGAACAATTCACTTCCGATTTGTTTCAGGGTCTTAGTTGGGTCAGGAGGGGTAAGGAAGTCAATCTTGAACGCTTCCTTCTTCTCTCGCCGGGGCTTTGTACCAGTTTTGCTCGCTCCTGTCGTATCGGCATCCGCTATGTAAGATCATAACGCGCAAGAATTAGTGAAACCTGCGACAGATTGAAGAACACATGATTCCAAAACGCACGTCTTCTGATAACCTTCCGCAACTTCCAATGTTCAGGTCCCGCCCAGTTCTTGAGGAAATTCTGGTCAAAGTAGTCCATCATTCCACCGGCGTCGTCAGTCATAGCCATGACAAAGTCGCGTTCGTTGGGCACACGTCGAGGATCGAAAGGTACGAATGCGCCTGGATGGCCACCTCTAGCACCAGCATCATGATTAGCGTCAGCACCAACTGATCCGTTGGAATTGGACTGGTCATCACCACCTCCATAGTCACCCTCTCCGCCTCCCAGGCCCATATCCTCTCCATAATCGTCATTTACGGCTTGGTCACCGACGAAAAAGTCTTCAACGGGTGCCCCGTTGTTATCGACATCCATATGGTCCCCGCCGCCATCTCCTTGGTGTCCCCCACCATCGTCATCGTCATCGTCATCGTCGTGACCCGTGCGGGTATTATCCTGGAAGAATGTGGTATCGTCGAAGACAAAGGTATCTTTCGAGAACGAGAATTCTGCGAGGGAATGCGAAATCTCCTTGTCGTCCAACACTCCAAGGTTCGGCAAGAATTCACCTGTGTACGAGTCAATTAGTCGAGTGCAAGCATGAGGGACACGATCTTACTTCTCAAGTGACTCAAATCGACATCGTCTTCAGGCTCTTCAATTTCTTCTTCATCTTCGACTTTACCCATCGAATCACTGGCGTCAAAGACGACTCTCAACCCTCCATCGCTCCCGACTCCTAAACTTAAGTGGTTCATCAACAAGCCCTGTGCACCACCCTCATCAAAATCTGCACATGTTTTCTTGAACAGCGGATCAACGCTGAATTCGAGATCGAGTTTCTTGCTTCGGAGTTGTGCAGCATCCTTAGCGAGAGTAGCCCCCGCCCTGTGAGATTTCTTCTTCTTCTGCTGCTCACCTTGTCCGTCTGGATTATCGGAATTAGGCTCCTCATCATCACCGTCCTCGTCGTTGCCTCCAGCGAGATTGCTGAGAAGTTTTCCGGTCTCGGTACCGACACTATCGACGCGACTTGTCCAGATTTTGACACATCCATCTAAAGTGCACGACGCGCGTTGAAAATTGATAGAATCACCGTCGTCATTCCGCAAGAGCGACATGTCGTGAAAATAATCAATGAGTGCAAAATTCCAAGTGTTGGCGGCATTGATTTTCTGTCAAGATATCAAAAACAGGTCGGCGCGATGATGTGGATCTAACTCACGTTGTCCGTAGCCATCTTCATCCATTCCTCAAAGTTGGAGTTCATGACGTCTAAGGGAACGTTGATCTCTGGAGGATCAATGACAGAGGTCAGCTGTTTCTGTCTCGCCGCCGCCGTTTTTGAGGACTCTGCTGCATCGTTGGAATCCGTTGAAGGTCCAGCAAGGGCGTTCTCGATGACATGTATCTTTGTACTCTTTCTCCGCCTCCGTTTCTCGGCAGCATCGTCGTTGATATTGACAGACTTGCGAGTCTGCAGTTGACGTCCATCGTCGAAACTGCCATCGTTATCGGGAATGTAGGCTTCGCTGAGACGTTTCTTGAGATGAGACCTTTGGGGCTTTGGAGTGTCTGGCTCTGTATCGTGTTCAGATTCAGAATCGGTGGGCACCTGTTGTGCGTTTCGAGATCGACGCGTAGAGCTCATCGTGCCCGACGACGTTCGAGACAAGTTGGGGTCACACGTGACGGTCGCGTCCTCGTCACGTCGATTCAAACAAGATTCAACCAAGATTCAACAAGAAATTGAGAGAAAAAGTTAAAAGAACTTTAAAGAAGTGCTTCATCCGTCTTCACCAGTACGACTCGGATGTCAATTGTGCATCTGCATCGAAGAGCTATGCATGCGGGGCTCAAGGACTTCTTTGACGTCGTCAAATATATCTCGCCCGTATTTCCTGCACTGTGGTAGTGTTTCCGCTATCTCCTTGTAAGTAGTTCGTTAGCTCGGATTCTAGACGCTCATTCCAGAACTCAGACAGAAAATGCTGCCAAAATGCTGCAGCTGGCCATGCTCACTTCACGATCTTCAATCGGGCTGATGTTTCTCTAGCGGGGGAAAAATCACACTCACCTCTCTTAGGCTTCGATGTGAGTCCCGATTTTCTTTTTTTCCGTCACATGGCTACTGCTCATTTCGACGCTAATATTAATCGAAAGGTCATTTGAAAGTGAGCAGTACATGTCGAACTCAGATGCATATCCGCTATCCCCCCGTTGAGCGTTGCTACACTGGTGGCCAATATCAATACAAAGCACTGGAAACAAAACCGTGTTGTTCAGTGACTAAACTCCGTTTAGCGCTTCCGGTGGCAGTGGTCGAACAACAAGCGCCGCAATGATCTCCATAAGTTACGCCGACGCGAAGCAACTGGTGACAGACAGACATCAGGACGTTTTTGGAGACGCGCTGGACTCAAGGGTGATCCCTGTAACAATTGTATCGGATTTGTGAGTACCAGATGCGACTGTCTGCCAGCTTGCTGCCAGCACAGCCTCCGCACATATTGCTAATATATGGAGAAGTATCTCCAGAACCCGGACACACGATGTCTCTGTCGTTCTTAAATAGTCTTGGAGTTATGCGCCAGATTCGACAAGACCACTGGTGGTTTCGACGGAATTCGACTCTTTTTTTTCATTCGATTTCGGCAGGTGAGCATTGTCTTCCTTCCATGATAGCTCTTTTCATCTACTCATGCATGAGCTTGTAGGTCCGATTTGATATTTGAGTCCTCAACGACACCTATCCAAGGAGCTGGTCAAATACAGTATGATGCTCTTGGACTCGTTTCTGATCTTCTTCGGTGCTATACTCTCTGATACACTCGCTCATCCTCTGCATGAAAGGGACTCTAGATCTTCTTTGAACAACACTGTAGAGTTGCAATCACAATTATTTCCCTTGCCAAATATCATCAGCTCTTGGACTACGTCTTCTTCATTGAAATCACCCCTCCCACTTTCCGACGACACTTTCCGTCTCACGAACTTAATCACCGCCTTGTCGCATACGTACATGGCTGCACCAGACGGTGGAATGTCGATGCGAGCCATCTATCCAAAAGGTTCATACACGTACACGCACCAACCCATGGGTGGGCTCTCTTTCTATGCCCCTGGACCGAGCTCAGTTGATCTCAGTACTGCCAAAGAAGCGACGTTTGGCTACTCAGTATACTTCCCAGAGGGATTCCAGTTCAATTTGGGAGGAAAGTTACCCGGATTATACGGTGGAGACAATGATACAGTTGCACTAAGCTGTTCCGGAGGGCGACGGTCTATGGATTGCTTCTCTGCTCGTCTTATGTGGCGCACAGATGGAGCCGGCGAGCTATATACATATCTCCCCCAGTCCAAAGCCAATACTCAGAACTTGTGCACTGCACCCCCCAAATCGATCTGCAATGATGTTTACGGAGCGTCCGTTGGCCGTGGTTCATTCAAGTTCATTCCCGGACAGCGGACCACGATAAGCCAACGGGTGAAGCTGAATGACGCTGGGAAGTCTAACGGAGAGCTGGAATTATTTGTGGCGGGGAAGAGTGTCGTGAATGTCACTGGGCTCATATATAGAGAAGTAGACGACGGGAGGATTCGAGGTATACAGATGCAGACTTTCTTCGGAGGGTCAAATGAAACCTACGCTTCGCCTCAAGATCAAGATTCATTCTTTTCCGACTTTTCAGTTGCTATTACAGAGAATATCTAAATATTATCCGGGAAATTCGACGTAATTATAGGGAAATCGTAGACGAGGTCCAAACGTAAGTAGTCCCACTTTTGTGTGCATACTTGGTGCATACGCGGGCCATGTACGGTACATATAGCTATAGGTCCTCTCTCATATCTTTGTGATGAATATCTTATATCCAGATAACAAGTAGTATCATATACTATCTTATATCAGGCATATTTACTTGTTGGGTGACTTGTGGGCGGTCGTAGGTCCCAGTCGTCACAGTTCCTTCCTGATTCGGTTGGCACGTGCCGCAATTTTTCAGATTTGCCCAGTCTGAGTCTCCTCCTCTCTTTGGCAACACGACCACCCTACGATGCATTTCCACGAAACAATATTCTGTTCAACTGCTCCTGCATCCTCTAGTACGGGCCCTGGTACACTATCCTTGCATGACCTCCAAACTGGCTCTTCACTCGCCTCGTTCAAGCAAACTAGTGCCGGACCGCATTGTACTTCTTTCGTGGAATCTAAGAATGCACGAGGGGGTTTCATGTTGGCTTCGCAGCCGGACAAATCTATTCTAAATGTCTATAACTTTCAAAAAGTAAGCAAGAGTTCGTTGCTATAGTTTGGAAGTCGACTTCGATCATTCACAATCGGCATAGGACCAAATCGCATTGAAAATAGTTTTACCGGAAAAGCTGTCTTGTATAACAGTCGATAGAAGAGGGGACTTTTGCGCTGGAGGAACAGCACAAGGTCGGATATATCTTTGGGAGGCAAGTAACAATGGTGACTCGTCTATGTTTTCAAAAAGATTGACTTCGAACCGGCAGTAGATCGCCTCAGGCATTCTATACAATTCCTGGGACGCCCATTATCGACAAGTAACTGTACTCCGATTCACTCACGACGGCGCCGCTCTCCTTTCAGGTAGTGAGGATTCTGGCGTGAGCGTCTGGTCCGTGTCTAGGTCAATTTGGCCGCGCTCCATAGTTAACTGTTCAATCATTCTGATTCTATCTTTTGTTCTTGATCAGATTGTTGGACGACGATCTTCAAAATGACCTTCCACTTCCATATTGTACACTGTCTGATCACACTTTACCAGTGACAGACATCATATGCGGTGTAGGCTCTTTTCCGACTTGCAGAGTCCTAACATCGTCTGTGGACCATTCCGTCAAGGTCCGTCGTCAGTTCACCATACGTCTTGCATTTGCTAATTCGGCTATCTACGTGAAACAGCTGTGGGACCTCTCTTCAAAAACGATGCTCACCACGTTCCACTTTCCCCAGCCCATCGCATGTCTTGCTTGGGACATCACCGAACGCATGTTCTTCGCTGCATCCTCTGACGGATCCATACACCAAATGAACCTCTTCCGTCAGCGCGACAACAAATCTGGTGGCCAGATCACAGAAGCAGTCGGGGGTGCCGGAGTCAGCGATATAATCCGTGTAGGAGACGAAGATCCCCAGGTCAGAAAGAAAAGATTGATATCTGTCAGGTATGCTACCTTACAAGGATTTCCCTCGCTATCCTACTCACATTTTCTGTCTTTCCCGACCATCAGCGATCCAATCTCATCAATTACCATATCCTTAACGTCGACTTTGCTCTTAGTCGGAACATCGACTGGTCTAATTCACGTATATGATATCCCTTCACACCAGCTCCTCCGAACCATTTCTACTCACAAGGGCTACGTTATAACCCACTTGGCGACAATGCTCAAACCACCGGATCTAATTGGACATATCAGCCTCAATCTGAGTCTGGGGAGTGCAAATGATGCTAGAGACGTCATACCTGTGAAGCCTGTAGCGACGTTCCAAAGGATGCGGGATGCCAAGACCAGAGACGTGCACGAGGTTTCAATATTGTTGCCTATACAAGACGATGTGCGTATATATATGGTCGGTATCTTTGAAACGCTGCTAACAGTCAACTAGGAATTCGATGAGACGACGGCATACGATAACGAAGAATTCATTCGGGACCATGCGTTCTTCGTCCAACCATCAGCAGCAACGTCCAAAACTATGGATGGGGTGTCGCTCCAATCGAAAGTAACAGAGCTGGAGGCCGAAGTCATACGACTCAGGGAACAGCTTGGGAAAGCCAAAGGTGTGAATGATGTGATGTGGGAAACAGTAGTGCAGCGTGTAGTTGGGCAAGGAAAAGATAAAAAAGAAAAGGTGAAAGCCGTTGACGCCATGGATGTTGATGATGGGGAGCGGAGGCGGAAGAGGGGCCGCACTTAGGGTCTCCTGATCACAATCTCGAGTACTTCGTTTCTCGATTTCCTGACCCGTGCCGTGCATATTAGTACCCTGGACTTTTTACACCCATCTCGGCTGCTCCCGTGTTGCATATGCCCGGAGGACCGAAGAAGACCGACCGTTCAGCCCACGTCCTGGTAAAAATCGATGTCTCTTATTGTTCTTCTGAACGGACCCATCGAAATGCCGCAAATGAACAACACCACGATTCGGCAGCCTCTAGTTATTGCAAAGATATCGCATGTACGTGAATAATGCACCTTGTTCTGCAATTTCCACTGGACGTCCACAACGTCCACTTTATAAGAGGTGGGCGCAGCAAGCCTCAAGTGGGATACAATGTCCCAGGACCGAGAGGTCTCCATTTCAGAGAGCGTCGACGTTGTTCTTGTCAATGTCGTTGACGTCCACATTAGGAATTCTGAAAGGGACTTCCCTATTTGGACGTAACGTGGGACCTTCTTCGAAGTGCAAGTGGCTTTGTGAGGATGGCTTATTGTCTTTTCTACATTGACGCTTCTCCTTATCATTGTACGCACAAGGAGAAGGGATTCGGTAGACAATAACAACCAGTGTCTATAAAACATCGACTATGGCCTCTATTGCTTTCCAGTTCGCCTGCGACGTTCAGTACTATCTCGTTTCAGTTTGTATATTCTCTTTCTGCTACTTCATTCTCGTCATATACAACCGTCATATTTTCCATCCTTAATCATGATGAAGAACGGCACGTTGGCAGTCGCTATGGTTCAACGTCAAGTTATGATCGTTCAAGGTATGCATTGGTCCAATTTCATTTCTATTGCTGAGATGTCAGTCTGACCAATTGATGATCCCAAGCTACACGTTCGCACAACCGCCGCGATCGCTGGTTCGATGTGTACACATATATGCCCTTCGGCGACCGCGTTTTCCTCGCTGCCGACGTTCCAAACGCACGCATCTCATCATCAGACATTCTTGCCATCTTTCCTTCCGATTTTTCTTGTGCTTCCAGTCCTTCCGAAAGTCAAGGACTGCTCGAACTCCCACCAAAAGCATTCTCTGAATACGTCGAGCTCAGTGCGCGAAACCAAAAACGGTCGGAGAGCTTGTGGTCTACGTGGGTCCGTACTAGGGCCTAGAGGGTGATGGTGATACCAAGTTGAGAAGGTAGAGAAGGAGTGGGCGTCCTGTATCCAATAAGTTTCCAAGTTTCTCGTTGTTTTCATCATGGCCACGGCCTTACTGTAGCTGTAGTTTTCTTTGATCTCTCGTTTGTATTGAATATGTAAAAATTCTAAATCACTCTTGGTATTATTTGCAGCACTCGCTGCCCTTCGCTGCCATCAGTCTGATCTAGTGCCACTCAAATGCCACTCTAAATACTGCTGATCGTCGATCAAGAGATAAATTTCCCTCAAATTGAATATATATGATTGATGAGTCCGAGCATGAAAGAGACTTCCTTGAGCTGGAGCCAGGCTGCTTTGTGGGTCTCTCGGAGACCACTGTGGTTTTGGGTCGGTCTCCAGGTTTAAGTATGCGGGGGCATTCTATAAATAGGCTCAATGCTTCTGATCCTAATGATGGCAAACAATCTGATTATGACTCCGCGGCTCGATCGACATTAATATTGAGCACCTACACGCACAAGAACTTGAAGAAGCTCTACACTGAGATTTTGCTGAGATAATCACAATCTGCCACGGAATGCATGTCTGCTTGTTGGTTTTCAAATTCAAGGACTGTACTGGTGCTATATCAAGGACAAGGGGTATATCGGTATGCTACACTGGCACTATGAGAAAGACGAGGATTCCGCGGAGAGACAGGGAAAAGAACGGAAAGGGGAAGATGGACACGATAACAAGAAGTGAGAACGAATGGGGAATAGAAGAACAAAGAGCGTATACGTCATAAGGTTACCAGATGCGTAACGGTAACAAAAGTGTCAGTAAGATGGAATCTACATGAAATGGCATTCGCGATCGATAATGATATTTGATGAATGCTTTTGGATGGGTAGTAGCAAGTGAAACTAGCAAAGAAGATATGGAAAGCAGGCAAGGACATCACCGAAAGCTGTTACTGAGATGGATTCAAACCATTAAATGGGCCTCCTCAAACGGAGCTGCGGCTGCCAACTTCCCATGGAAACGTGGTGGAGGCTGACAAGGATAAGGTCGTCCAGAGTAATCCGATCTGGACCTGTACCTGTGCCTATTCGCCATCTTGGATCCGCGTCATCTTCCATAGGATGACTATGTTTTTCCTGTGTTCATGTGTAAACAAAATCGTCTGCGATGATCACACCCAGAATATAATGCGTTAAACACGCACCAAGATGAACCTCTGGATACACTTGGCCACGTTCTTCGCTAGCTTGGCCCGTGTAATGGGACCGGGTGGACTCCTAAAATCCTTCGTAGGGATCTGACGGCTGAAAGGTCGGTAGCCTCATGAAAACGAACGTTTAGCGCTGAATAAAAGAGGAATATATTTGTTCGAGAAGATAACACACCTGGCCACTGAGAATAGAGTAAGAAGAGGTTAGATATGCCAGGAACACAGCATCGGAGAGAAAGACGACGTACCTCAAGACGAATTGAAACGCTCGGTCCCCGCCCTTCAAATACCGTCTCATCGCGATTAACGAGTCTCTTCACCCTAGCGTGCAATGCGTCTGACAACAAGATACCACATTCCTGTGGATGGTCTGCCCAGAACTGAATAGGCGCCTCCAACTCCACTTCCTCGACGTATCGCCGCCGGTCACTGTTCGTGTGTGGTTTGTACATCATCTGTGGGATAAACATCCCAGGATACCCAGCTATGGGGAGGGTCACAGCATCTCGGAAGAATTTCAATTGCTGCCTGTGTGTGTAAAGCGGCCGTGGTTTGCCAGCAATGGCAATGGAGCTGGAGCTCGCATTCTGCGACTGACGTACCGCTCAGCATGAGTATGATGATTCTTTAGGCCGAAAGCAACGGTCACTCACTTCTTGGCCCTGCTGGGACGAGAATTGCATGACAGGCGATTGCCCCGGGGATGACTCCCCACGGGAGGGATTATGTTGGCTGGACGGCGTCGATGGGGAAGATAAATGATTAGAGCTGGAGTATTCTGAGGAATGGACCAACTCTTCTATCGACGGAGACCGATCTTGCCGATTATATACAGAAAGATGATGATTGTTATACAGGTTGTTGTCGGAGTGGTAATATGAGAATGAATTGTCGGGTGATATCTGTAACGCTGAATAGTTCGAAGAAGATTCTGTATGTATTTCTGATGCAGAGGTCGGAGAGTAATCCGCATCCATAGACCACTGGGGCGTGGAGGTCAAAGCGGATGGGTAGCTAGGCTGCATAGGAAGCCTCTGAGTCGCTGATATGTCGACCCGGATACCCTGCGGGAAATCGCTGCGTAGTGGGTAGGCTGGGTCAGTCCATGTCGAGTTCAACGAGGACGCAGAGAACGAAGGATCCAGTGGGACTTCCGCCGAGTTTGAAGGGGCGTATAGTTCCTGGAACGCCTGACTATCAGAAGTGGGGTCCTGAGACTGTATGCACATAAATCTGTCGGATGAGCAGCTGTGTTAACGGTAAAGATTGAGTTTGAAACTGACAAAGTCGTGGTTGAAACTTGACATGGCGAGATGGGGCGAGAGGAGGTGATGATGTTGCCAATCACTCTTCGATGAAACTTGTGTTTGAGATAGGATCGTAATTGCTTGCGGGCGTCCAGCAAGTAAGTGACTGTTGATCGAGAATATAAAAGGCCCAACGACGTGAATGACAAGAGCACTGGAATTTAGAGATACACCTACCGCTTAGACACTGTGTTCATCAGAGGAGTCGAGGATGAGAGGGTATGCTAAGGCAGTGAGAGGAGAGTATATAAAGACAACAGCTTTATACCACCTCCGCCTTTCTGTCGGCCAAGTCTTCGGCGCCGGCCGGAGATGCTGTTAAGGGATATCTATTATCTCCAAAAAAACGCAATAGCCTACCTGAATCGGCGCCTAGAATGTAACAATCTTGTCAGCTCATTGCCAGATTTTATCACATCCACTAGTCACAGTAAAACGCTAGTAGAGGTCTGAACCTAATTTTCCAAGTCCCAATAGACGTTGCAACTTGTATACTTCATTGACACGGACGATCATCTTACGCCGATATCCCGTCAAAGCATCACCGGCAAGAATATGATGGTAATCCTCGTATGTCTGTCCATGCAGGCTCAAATGAAACGGGCGATCCCTATAGATGCAGTGACAAGAGGCTGCGTTTCGTGCGACGTGTCACTGGTGAGTCACGACGGGAGAAGCGCCTGGCCCGCTGAAACACAGCCTATACATCCCCCTGTAAATCTAAATCGCTCATGGAAGTCATCAGACACGATAGCACAATCAAAAGAAAGTCCGAGGAGAGACATACGAGAAAGATACGTGCCAAAGAGTCTCCCGATTACCATTGTAAACAACATCAAGGTATGGCTATAGATATGGCTGATTTACGAAGCCAATCGCTGGCTGTGTGTCGTGAGCGCTGAGCGTCTAAAAGACAACAGCCTCTTTCCATCGACACTTGCCTTTTCTGGCACCGAGGCCTCAGGATCAGGAGTGACTCGTCACATACGTGACCTCGCGACTTCGACGGTTCCAACAGTCACGGTGACCTCAAGTACAATTCCCTCCCATTCATCAGCGGTTCAAACAATATACGCGGCCAGTCAACGCCTCAGGAATCCATTGAAAACTCGCAATGTCCTCTCTGGCTAATGCCCTGATACCCCCCTCAAATTTGACTCCAGCTTTACCCGTATCATTTCCTCTAGAAATCACCGAATCTCAAGATGTAGAAATGCTACCATCAGACTCCGAAAATGTCCCAAAGATTGAGGAAGAGCCAAAGGCAGAGCAGGATGAGGAAATGGCCGATCTTTTCGGGAACGACGACGATGTGGAGGGAGTGAAGCCTGACGGGTAAGACCAACCTTCGATCACTCTGTGTGTTCCGAGTTGACCATTAGTTTTCTCTCTTTCTCTTAGAAGTGTCGCTTCTCCGGAGCCTTCGGGGCACGATTCTGATCGACTACCTTCTGCGGAAAGAGACGCTCGCAAAGCCTTGGAATATGAGGAAGACGACCGAGCCCCGGATGTTGTGGAAGTCAAAGAAGCAAACGTAGACTTCCCAAACATCCCAGTGCCAAAAAGTTCAGACGGAGACGTGAGTGTATACTGATATGACTCTTATGCGCATTTGATATCGAATTACCTGACCACGTATCTCTCTAGAATTGGGTGATTCGAATGCCCAACTTTGTCAAAGTAGATTCCAAACCTTACCACCCGGACACTTACATGGGGCCCGAGCAGGAAGATGAAGAAGCTTTACAGGCAGAGACATTGCGAGAAAAAAGTATGAGTATCAAACTCAAAGTAGAGAACACGATACGATGGAGATGGACCAAGGATGAAAGTGGACAAGACGTGAGCCAACCATATCTCACATATTTTTTTCGCAACTAATGACTCTCCGTTCAGCGAAGACAATCAAATAGCCGTATAATTCGATGGTCAGACGGGACGCTCAGTCTTCGGCTAGGTAAAGAACTATTCGATATAAACCGAAGTATCGACACGTCCGGTGGGGTACCTCGACAAGCTCTCGGCGGCCCTCAAGTATCCCAAATACCTGGTTCATCTCAGTCTCAGTCTCAATCTCAATCTCTGGCGCCTGGTAAATCTCAAGGACTGACTTACCTCGTCGCCCAACACAAACGCGCTCAAGTCCTGCAAGCCGAGGCGCTGGTCACAGGTTACATGACTCTACGTCCAACAGGCATGCAATCCGAGACCCATCAAATGTTGGTACGTGCTGTCGGTCAAAAACACAACAAGGTCGCACGTCTTCGTATGGCGCCCGACCCCACGATGGACCCGGAACGGGAGAAGTTGGAGTTGATGAAGCAAAGTGCTAAGAAGTCGAAAAAGAAGGCAGATATGGATGATGGATTTGGTGGAGGTAGGAAGAGACGACTTTCTAGGAAACGCGCCGGGCATGATGTTTGGAGTGATGATGATGAAGAAGGTCACGAGTTTGCACCATCAGACGAAGAAGACGAAGAAGGGATGGGATCGGGGGCTTCGGCGCGAAAAAATAAGAGAAAAGGAACAGAGGGCGACGCTAAGAAAGGTGCTGGAGACTATCAGGAGGACGACTTTGTAGTTGCCGATTCATCCGACGAAGAAGGAGGATCTGAAGGGGGTGTCAAGAGGAAGAGAAAACACGGGGACGACGAGATGGAGGAAGAACTGTTGGATAAACTTGAATCGAAACTCAAAGCTCAGCAAGACGCGAAGAGACGGCAACGACCGTCAAGTGACGGTGCAGAAACCGGGCAAAGTGTCAATCCAGAGGCAGAAGTCAACGGCGACAGGGAGGACGAGGAAATGGATGTCGAAAGCGAGGAGGAGGAAGAGGAGTTTAAGGTACGTCGAGTAGGTGGAACGGGAGGTTCGCGGAAACGACGGGCTATCGACTTCGAAGAGGAAGAGGAGGAATGAAAACATCCGTTCCCTATATTACTATTTTACGATCTATTGCTACACCGCTGCTGCTTTTTGTCCATCTATACTCACTTGTAAAAACCTAGCCTACTTTCGAACAGCCCCAGGGGTATCTCGCAGGACACCGTCTTCATCCCATTCACCCGTTGGTTTGATGCCATCCACTACCGCTTGGTTCTCCGAATTGCCCCTCAACAAGTTGTGTAGCGTGAAGATAGCGTGTTCTCGTATATCTAATCTCTGATCAGCTCCGCGACCCGGAGGAACTTTGCAAAGACTCACAAGGATTTCTTTCATCGACGACACATAAATTCATCACAACGTGTATGCCACCACAAAGACGCGCACGGTCTTGCACCGATTTAGTGCCGTGACCGAGTATACCTAGGAGGCGAACGAGGTCGCGCTTGAGGTAGGAAAATCCTGTTGGATCATGTGTTGTCGCGGGTCCTTGTGCAGGTGTAGGCGTAGGCGTCTGTCCTGGGGATGTCGGCGAAACCACCGGCTTGCCGAATTGAATTCGGGGGAGGAATAGATCTAGGAGCCTCAGAAGTTCTGTATGAACAAGGAAGGAGAAGTTTAATCGGAGCGCTACGGAGTGCAAAAAGATAGATAGATATAGTCACCTATCAGACTTTCCGGCAACCTATCATTAGATAATTGGGTATCGCTGAAAAACACCTTCAGATTTTTTGACGTGGAGCCATCTGATGTGGCGTGGTTCTTGAGTGGCTCTTGCCCATCGGCCTCTAAGGTGATTGTCACGATACACTGCGTAACGAGTACAAGTGCCTCACAGACTTTAGGAAGGAGCACATCC
Organism: Sarcomyxa edulis; assembly: GCA_009761415.1. Classification (NCBI taxonomy): domain Eukaryota; kingdom Fungi; phylum Basidiomycota; class Agaricomycetes; order Agaricales; family Mycenaceae; genus Sarcomyxa; species Sarcomyxa edulis. The sequence continues at coordinate 523,558 of QUOL01000016.1, read as the reverse complement.
AATTCCGATGGAGGGGCCGGGGCCGATGAAAGACGCTGCGAGTTGTCCGGAGCATTTTTCGACGGAGACTGATCGCCTCGGAGGGACGTGGCTGTAGAAACGACAGCATCTGCGGCGGATCCTAGACTACAGCGAATGGCCTGCTGTGCATATGCCGCCAAGGCCAGAAACCGGGTCAACAACAAAGTACTTAGTTGTTGGTGTATCGATAGGGTTTTGGGCGACACTTGAGATTCCGACATCTGAGCAGATTGCAAGTACGAGTCCATAAGCTTGAGAAGCGTCGTTTGGTGGGGTGTAACGATTTCGTCCGGGCTATACACGAGTATAGCATATGTCAGGATGAGTAAAGGCTGTCGAGCGAGGAGCGGCCGGAATCGATAAGAGGATTTGAACGTACATGGATAGTTTGGTGTATAGATCGGAAATGAGGTTCTCTTCCACAAAGCGGGTGAAAATTGCGTATCTGGAATTCCGACCGGAGGAGAAAAGGACGATGATTGTTAGCTTTGTGTGGGTGGCAACATGCCCATCGGCGTATGGGAAGCAAGAGACCGCGATGTGAAAATGACCTCACCCGATATCGAACGCCCGTGCGCCGTCACTGGACTCATCGGCGTCGTATAACTTTACCATGTCGTCCAATAGAGATATGCATATGCGTATTCCGACCGGAGTGGCGATAAGCATCTTCCTGTGAAGGGAAATGAATCTAATTAGACAAGGACAGATACTAGATACGATGGATAGGGTACTCGCGCTCGCGTACTGTTTCCGTGAATGCAGTTTAGAATAAGAACCAAGGATGCAAGTACAGTGCGTGCATCCGGCGATGTGAGTGTCCGTCTATCCTAGGTTCAAAAAAGTTTAGGCAACACGAACGAGAAAGGAAGAAAAAAGCAACCACGCATGCGCCACGATTGGGGAAATACACACATTAGCACTACTTGTTCTTCACGAAGATTCAGATACGTTTCCCAGAGTTGTGCTATAAGCTCTTGATTGGACGTTACCAGGTTGGAAAGGGTTTGGGTGAGGATTCTGGTAACAGTGAAAGCTGCGGAGGGGAGATTAGTTATTCTTGCCCCGTCTAATGTACCATGGGAATTGGGGATACTGACATTGACGGTCTTCCACAGCAGACCATGATGTGTGGTAGTGGAGTAATCGCCTGATTTCAGGCTCGTTGGTACTGCAAGTGATTCAGAGTGGTCAGCGTATTCATACTACAAGTAGAGAGGTGTCAAATTCACAAAGCTCTCGTCTGATTTCCTGGAACGCCAGCGACAATATTCCTGGTAAATTTAGCAAGACTCGCACACAGAGCTCTAAGACTCTGTTGTTTCTTATCCTCTCCTTCATTTTTTCCATCTTCCTCTTCAGACTCGTCACCATCCCAGAAAGTCAACTGCGCCCGAGAAAGATCTCGCCAAAGCTTGCGGAGATCTAACCACACAGATGGTGTATTGCCCGCTTCCTCTCTTGAAAGCCAAAAAAAGTCAGATCCTCCTAGTTAGCAAGGACGAAGACGAAGGTTATACCTGAGGTCCTGGCTATGCGCTAGGTCCTGAGATACGGCATCAATAACGCCAACGAACGAATCGATGCTCTGGATACTGCTGATATCGAGCCTGCTGCATGCATCATGAAATCCGACAGTCCAACTCTCTTCGATATTCGACGATTGCGCCATTTTTTGGACGGGGACTTGGGGCTCTATCGAGGGAGTATAAAAGAGGGTCTTGGGGTGTAGAAACGAGAAAGCGCTATATCATGCATGACATTGACATGGACAACTGACAAGAGCAAATTTGTTTGATTTGTGATTTGAGTCTCAACGTTCACGCAGCCTCCGATCACGATATCGATCATCGTCGACCTCGCCGCCTGGTCCCGCCATGAGCAACGACCTCAACATTTCTCTCGAATCTCAACTACTAGATGCACTCAAACCACTCCCTCCATTACTCCCGTCGAATATCCAACTCGAACTTGCTCCATACTTGAATGACCCTATTCCAAAAACGATTCCTTACCGAATACTGTCTACGATCTCACAATGGTCCCGTACACCCCTTGGCTTGTCTGCCTTACAGTCCCATACCCCAATATTGGAAGCCCAAGCGTATACCATGATATCTCTTCTAGCAGGTACCACAACATCCCCAGAACGAAAATTCCCCTCCTACGTTCCTCCAAAAGAACCCGAGGAAATAGAGGCCCAGCGCAAGAGTGATAGAAAGGCCATAACAGCATTAGCGAATGCTCTACTCAGCATATTGGGTTCGGGTGTAGCTGTTTATTGGGCTGCGGATAAAACGGGATGGAGGAATGAGTCGGTGAGTCCGTCTCGATGCAGTCTCGCTGTGTTTATTGCTAACTTGTGGTCTTATACCAGAGAGTCCTCTTGAGCCTATTCGCTGCATTCGTAGTGGCCATATCCGAGGCAGTTCTCTACATGATATGGCAATCGCGACGTCCAAGCTCAGGGACTACGCGTAAAACGCGTCGTTTGCGCAAAGCAATAAAACACAAGATAAATGACGGCGACAAGGATGAGGTAGACCCTACGGCTGAGACAACTACGACGAGTAGGGACAATACTACAGGACTACGACAACGGACGACCGGTGTAGAAAAGGAATGACCAGCCTCCTTTTTGATTCAGTAGCGTACATACAACAAGATTCCCATACAGTACAGCATCTTCAATCGACAGCGTCCTATCGATGAATCCGCAATGTCTCGATAAGTAACGATAAATACCAGCCGGTCAAACCCCAGACTTCCAGTCTACCTCCCCTCCCTCCACCAACCTCATCTGGTAGCTCTGGTATCGCGCCTTGCGGGTCTAAACTCTTCCCGTCCAAAACACCATGCTGGGCAGCATCACCCTCGACAAGATCAGACACATCAATGGCCCAATACGGCCGTTGTCCACGAAACATATACTGTCTCATCCGCGCCGGAGATGTCATCGCAACCAATGGTAGATGAAAGATGCTAGCGACTTCTGGTTGGGAGATTTTGTGGCGTATGGAATCCAGGTCGATGGAAGGTAGTGGGGCGTCTAGAGAGTCTTTGTCCGGTCCACGGTATGCGCTCTGATGAATGAATCCCTAACCCGCCCCATGCATTGATTGAGTTAGGCTACAAGAGACACGTGGAGACTACGAATCGAAACTCACAACGTAAGGCCACACTCTCAAGTTTCCCAACGACAATTCTGCGGGTCCAAGCTCACCCAGAACTTCAATGTTTTCTTCTGGTATACCAAGTTCTTCGTGTGTCTCTCGTAGTGCAGCCGCGATGAACGAGGCGTCTGTCTAAGTGCAGCGCTCCTCGTCAATATAGAAATACACAAGTTGGTTCCAACCAACACTGACTTTATCTACTCTTCCTCCTGGGAAACTTGATGGCAGTCAGAATCGCACTCTACCAGAGCTTTTGTTAGCCAAATCTCACCTCACCTCACCAGAATGTGTTCTCATGGCCTTTCCCCTAACTTCCAATAAGATGCCTGGTATACCTGCAACATTGCAAAAGGGGATCAAGACGCTAGCGTTCTTGTCGATGGGACTTGGTCGTTCTGATGTTTTGATGGCATCGGCAAGAGTTGAACGAAAAGCAGAGAGGGTTCGTTGTGTAAAAGGTCGCGTCATGTCGAGGACGAGCTCGAGAGGAGCATGAGTGCCCTGTTGAGACCTGTTTGCCTTGGACCTCTATCCCGATCAGCAACAGTCGCACCTTGGTCGCACCTTTGCTTCGAACGACCGGCCATCCAGCAGAAGATGTACAGAAGACGTCCAGAAGAGCTATAGTGCTATAGCCCGTCGGTGCTTTGATGGAGAGTTTTTTTGATATCACTCGATACAACTCGGTACAAGCTCTCTCGATTCATCCACTCTTTCTTGGACCAGTCCTCTCGGGCACCATCTACAACCGCAGGATGAGAAGGACACCCAAGCCAGCTAGGAACTAGTAGAAGGTCGTTAGAGCACTGGTGTCTTGCAGCGCTCCAGCATGAGGCTTGTCACGGTGCAGGACCCCGGTTGCATCCGACCAAGCCAACGCGTTTCCGAGACGCGTCGATTCAACGTCGATTAGAACTTTAATCTGTGTCACAACCTCAAACGCGTCGAACATCCATGGACACTCAGAGGAATTCATCATACTCTCGATATCGCACACTACTGGACGAGGCCGCTATGGTTGCTGACGTTCACTTTCATAACATCCCGCAAGTCAGCGTGGATTTCTACATCGAGTCTATTCTGCCTCCCATTTCAAACCGAGATACAACGCGCATATCCAAGGCATTATCTAGGAACACATTTTACGAATATTTTCGCGACCCTCCGACGAATGTAAAATCGAAAGGATCATGCTCGTTTCGGCATATCTTTGATGCCACTGTCAAATGTCTCGCGCTCAGATCTCGCCCACCCAGGTTGGATTATGTTGATAGCTCTGACAACGTTTCCGTATTCGGACAATCGCACTGTCGCCGCGACTTTCATCTTGAGTTCCTGGTCCTGGAGACTTCCAAGGATTCAGTTTCCGCCTCTGACTCGGTATGGGCGGATATTGCAGTGGTAATCTAACATAGGGAAACTGTCGATGCTACTTCAGCTCGAGATGTGAGTCTCGATCATCTCTCCAGCGATACCATCATTGATTGCGTTCACCCTTGCCCTTTTCAGAACGACCACAAGATCGTATGGGCTGGACAGCACATGTTGAATGACAATCCACGTCGACGGTTTGCTTTTGGCATCACAGTAGAAGATGGGGATATGAAACTCTGGATATTCTCTCGCTCTCATGTGATGGTTTCTGAGCCTTTTGACTGGCGACAGGTTCGTACCTCCTCTAAATTTCTAGTGTCTATGATCTAATCACCCTGCCATCAGAATCCTTCAACTCTGATTCGCGTCTTTGGCTGTCTTGTATTCGCCGCTTCTGATGCTGAGCTAGGCTATGATCCTACTCTGACTCGTTTCCTGGACCTAGACACTGGGAAGACCCATTACAAGATGCAGGTCGGAGAAAAGGTGTACGTGACGAAGAAGGCTCTTTCAGATCGTAAATTGGGCCCTATCCGTGGCCCTGCTACGAGGGTGTGGGAAGCGTACCTTGAGGGGGACGAATCTAAGACATCGGTGGCTTTGAAAGACGTCTGGGTTGATTGCGATTCTGAGCTGGAGGGCGACCTTCAGAAGCGACTCATCGACTACCTGAAACAGTTACCAAAGTATCCCCCTTACGAAGACGGCGAAGACGACGAAGAGAGAAGAAAAATCACACAGCACCGATACTATCCTAAACAGGCGTACGGCATCGAAAATCCGACACAATACTTTCTGACTGTCATTACCCACGCACTCGTCAAGATCAATGGGGTGGTAGACGCCACTAAGGAGGTGATGATGCGTGGACAAGAGGTCCCGTCGGAGAAAGGCTACCGATCTAAACATTTCGAACGCTTCCAGCCCATGAAGCATTATCGCATCGTATTTGCTGAGGTTGGCACGCCCATCCACGAACTCACTTCTTGTCATAATATATTCAAAGCCTTGTCTGACATCACACGCGGTACGTTAAACGTTTCTTTATCTCGCTCACCCTTGTCCTTGGACATTGAGCAATTGTTATATGCAGCTATTCACGGCCTCTTTCTTCTTGGCTATGTACACCGCGATATCAGCCCGGCCAATATCCTCTGGCATAACGGCGTCGGCAAGCTCTGTGATTTCGAGTTCGCCAAGCATATAACTGCAGACTCTTCGCATGAAGCAAAGACGGTTCGTTTTCCCTACTAGTAGACCAGATTCCAGTATTGCAGCTAATTGCTAATCATAAGCAGGGAACTCCAGATTTCATCGCAGTCGAGATACAGGACCAAGAATACCACTTCATTGTTGACAACAATGGTATTGATGCCTTCAATAGCTTGGACGATGAACAGGCCGAACACCCTGTCTTGCGGTATAATACTCTGCACGACCTGGAGTCCACCTGGTGGATTGCAGTGTGGATGCTCTTTTTTAAGAGTTCGTTGGGTGACATCTCATTACCCTCCGTCCACGATCAAAACAGGGATGAATGTTTCCCGCCCGACCTCTACTCGTATGGACACCGAAAAGATATCCTGACCGATGGCTTCGAAGATGGCCTTGAATATCTACCCGAGAGCCTCAGATTCCTTGGGGCCTTACTGGAAAAAGGACGTAAGATCCTTGTAATACACTATCACAAAGCGGAAAAGAAACGTCCAATCGCGGTAGCCAGGTGGTGGCGTGTACACGAGTTCATGGGAAGTGTCTTCGATCAAATTGTGGAGAAATGCAGCGACTTTGATACGCTTTGGGCCGCCGAAAGTGCGAAGAAATGTTCCCCCGATTTAGTCGATGTCAATCCTGACCCTCCAAGGAAACGCCATGACCCGGGCAATATTGCCATATCCTCCTTACGCAAACCGGTTCGCAGTCAATTCTCTACTAAGACCAGTTCTCAAGAGTCTGGCAAACGCGTCCCTCCTGGAACCAGCGCGGGACCCGCATATCGTACACGCAGCCATCAGGCAACAAACGAAGGCTCGAATGCGGTTGAATGACGGACAGTCGGTAGACGCTAGCCTGGACTCGTAAGCCCCTCTTCATTACTAATCAAGGTTCGCCGTCTATATTATATGTGCAGGGTGCTGAGGGAATGACTGCGATATTCGACTGTTCTTAAGTCCTATGCAATCAAAACCGCCGCCTCAACTTGACAGAGCTAGACTCGTAATCACCCTGTACACGATTATGTAGAATGGCAAGCAATATATCGTACTGCGATAGTAGCTTGCTCCTAGTAAACAGGCCAGTCAGAGGTCTGCGATCAATCTGCGATAGCGATTTTGTTTGGATTTTGTGGACTGTCGAACTATAAACGAGGGAAACGTGGCAAAAACGTGAGTCGCATCGATGATCGATCATAAACCAAACAGACACAACAATCCCAACGCGTGACCGTGACCGTCAATTGAACTTGAACTTCTTCTCTCCTGCCACTGCCACTTGAAATCGCGTCTCTTCTTCATCCTCCTCCCTTTCTCTGACCATCTCATATATCTACGAATTATAACCCGAACTATGAATCCTCCTCCGATAAACCCTGACACTCCAAGGAAGCCATCTGGTCGCCAGCACCTCGATTTGGACCTTGATGCCGCGCGCGCCGCGGTTGTTGCAGACCTTGGTGACATTCCACAAGTTAGCGTGGAGTTTTTCATAAAGTCTGCCCTCCCGAATGTACCAAAAAGCGAAGTACAGCGCGTACGAAAACGCCTACGCCAAACGAAGACTGGAGTCCTCCACTACTTTCCCGATGCTCCGAAAGATGTAGAGGGGGCAGAACCAAAAGTGTTTGCACCAATGAAAGACCTTTTCGATGCCATCGTCACTTGCCTCTCGTCCGGTTCTAAACAACCTAGGCTCAAGTTTGTGCACAGCCCTGGCTCTACTCCTGGCTCTGAACGAGCAAATTCAACTCGCCCTGACGCTGTTCTCGAGCTCTTACTTGCGATGAGCTGCAAAAATTTACCTTCCGACTCTGCATGGTCCGATATCCCCCTGGTCATAGAAGAGAAGAAAGTCAAGGATGCTAGTACGATTTTAGATGTGAGTCTCTGGCATCTCTTTGACGTTATAGATTTAATATTTCCGCCTGCTTCAGAATGACCACAAGATTATATGGGCTGGACAGCATATGCTGAGTAACGATCCATGTCGACGCTTTGCTTTCGGTATCACAATCGAAAACGAACAAATGAAACTCTGGCTATTCTCTCGTTCTCACGTGATGGTCTCCGAGCCTTTCAATTGGAGACAAGTTCGTACTCTTCGATCCTCTATCTTTTGGTATGATCTGACTGCTCTACCATTAGGATCCTTCGACTTTGATCCAGGTCTTCGGTGGTCTTGCGTTTGCTTCTGATGTCGAGCTAGGATATGATCCTACTATGACTCGTTTCTTGGACCCGAATACCGGCAAGATTCGTTACACGATAGAGGTCGCAGGAAAGGTGTACGTGACAAAGAAAGTCCTTACGGATCACAAATCGGACCCTATACGTGGCCATGCTACGAGGGTTTGGGAAACGGCCCTTGAGGGAGACACTTCCGGGGAAACTGTGGCCTTGAAAGACATCTGGCTTGATTCCGATGCTGAACTCGAGGGTGACTTGCAAAAACGACTTATCGAGTTATTGGAAGCGTTGCCACAGCGTCCTCGTGACGAGGGCAACCAAGATGACGAACAGAGGAAAATGTTCACCGAAAAGCCAAACTATCCCAAAGAGGCATACACTATCGAAAACCCGGCGCAATACTTTCTCACTGTCGTTGACCACGGACTCGTCAAGATCGACGGGGTGGTAGACGATACCAAAGTCATGATGATGCGTGGACATGACGTCCCATCGAATAAAATATATCGAGCTATGCCTCTTCCGGCTCGGTCAGTTCGCGCGACTATCTCTGGCAGTGATCGAAAACGCTCTGTGGGTGGTACACCTGGGACATATGAGGAAGATGATATGCCAATCTTTGAGTCTGAGCTCGAGGTGGAAGTCAAACGTTTCCAGCCCAAAAAGCATTACCGCATCGTATTTCTGGAGGTTGGTACGCCCCTTCACGATCTCACGTCTCTCAAAGACATATTCAAAGCTTTGTCCGATGTCACACGCGGTATGCAATGCCAGTCCCTCTCGTGTTTGATCACTAATTGATCCTTATACGCAGCTATCCATTGTCTATACCTCCTTGGTTATGTACACCGCGACATCAGCACAGGCAATATTCTCGTCTACTTAGGCATCGGCAAACTCTGTGACCTGGAGTTTGCGAAGCATATCCACAATGACTCTTCGCACGAAGTCAAGACGGTACGTTTGTTTTTTACACTCTCTTCACAAGGTGATATCTGATCTACAGACAGGGAACACCGGATTTTATTGCCGTCGAGATCCGGGACCGACAATACCGCTTTCTGGTATCAAAGCATGGTGTTCAATGGCTTGAGTTAAGTCAGGAACCGCCACCTGTCTTGCGTTATAATACCCTGCATGACCTCGAATCCACTTGGTGGATTGCGGTGTGGATGCTTCTTTTCAAACACCCGTCGACGAACCCATTACCTACCCGCCACGCTAAACTCGAGGAGTCTTTTTTCCCGTCCGAACGCAACTCGTCTGGACATCGAGAACGTATCTTAGCCTTGAACGGTTACTTCGTGAAGAAACTCCAATATCTTCCTGAAAATCTACAATTTCTCAGAGGCTTACTGGAGAAAGGACGTGCGGTACTTGTGGCGCATTATGCAGAAGCGGAAAAGAAGGAACCGGTAGTAGTAGATGAGTGGTGGCGCGTACACGAATATATGGGAGGCATCTTCGAGGAAGTCATGAAGCAATGCGCTGAGGTCGATAAACTGCGGACTCCCGATATTAGTGGGAAGAAGCGTCCTGTCGAGTCTCTCGGTCATATTGCCTTGATAGACGAGCCGAGCATAGATGCAGATCCCCCAAGGAAACGTCAGAATACGGGCAGTATGGCCCCACCCTCCCTGCCCAAATCGGTTCGCAGTCAATCTTCTACCAAGACCAGTTCGCAGAAAGGCGGAGGGCATAGGCCTCCTCAGAGCAGCGCAGGACCCGCATATCGCACTCGCAGCCATAGTCGACCATCAGGCAACAAAAGCAAGTCCACACGTGGATGAAACTGTCATCGTGTGCCATGCTATGTACCGGTTTAGATACAATCAAACTCTCAACCGGATACCATTTTCCTGCCCTTCCTCGTGTACACCTACAATAAATCTCTCTATCTTTTAAATGACTAACGAGATGGAGGATGGTTCACAGCGCAAGTCGGTGCGCACGTTCTCATTCAAAAGCTCGATTGTTCTGCTTTTATTCCTCAGTGTACACGTCCCTTATGTCAATCAAGTGCACCAAAAATTAGGTGGACTGGCGTCTCCCATTATGCAACGCCCTCGACCGCGACTGATATCTTGGAGTTAGCAGCAATCCACTCTGGTTACGAGACAATCGTGCAACAGTATCGTCTTTTGACACAAGAAATGTAGCGTCTGAACATGATAATATAAACAAGAAAATTTTCGTGGTGACATCAATCAACAACGCACGCGATTTAAGATCTATCTGCGGTCTAAAATCCAGTTTGATCAGTTGAATCAGGTCCTTGGGGTACTGTGAAATCCGAATCGTCGGTGGAGAAGATCAGCAGACCAAAGGAGTATCTGTGGCGATGTCAGCTACGATTTCCTTGTTCTTAGATCCCCGGGGATCGAGGTCAGAATCGGATAGACCATGTCGGCCTACTTGATTGCAGTAAAGTTCCCGGAAATGCGTCCTGTGAGGATTCGTGTCCCAGACTTTGACTGTAGTGAGATCAATGACAGCTGCCTTTGTGGCATAGTCACCGTAGATGGCGTCAATGCCCCTTGCGTTGGTCTTATCGAAGCCAGTTACAAGATAGAGAGGGACGTCCTATTCATATTTAAACTAAGCTTGGAATCATTGAGAGGAAGAAAAGTATGCTGGCACGTACGGAGATTCTGGAGTCACGCTAGCACCTGGGTCTACTATCGCGGCGTTGCCCTTAAAAAATGAGGAATATCTGGTGCGATGTAGAGGCTTTCAAAGTCTTTGGGAACACCCGGACGTTGAACAAGGTTTCGAAAGCCCCCGAGAGAGTGAGTTGGCCAACATCGCCAATGCGAATACCTTTCGTACGATAGACATCGAAAGTCGGGCATGGCTCTGGATCCCAAAGAGGATATCCATGCTTTCTGACCATCTATTTCCTTCAAGTTACGTAGACGAAGGGAGAGATTGAAACAGGGAGAGTGAATGACATTGAGCGGTACGTCCTGATATTAGGAATAATGATGTGTGTGGGGAGAAAGGGCCCAAGATACATGTAGCATAGCCAATTGCACATGATGTCCGCCAAACAATCGGACGGGCAAGGATACACAGATGTGCAACGCCGCATAGAGTCGCAGTTATGCTTTTGTTCAAGCTTCGAATTATCCCTAACGCCCTGGAGATGGGTTTGTAGCTTTTTGTCGATTCGAAAGCAGACAAGATAGAAGAAAAACGATACAAGGTTTCGACAGGTTTCGACATGCATGTGGCCATGGAGGTCGCCTACGAAGCGCGGGAAGTCCGAGCTTCAAATTCGGAAAAAGAAAACTTTGATCTGCAAGTGAGACTGCGAATCCCATTCCTCAACCTGTGTCAAAAGTGTAGTTTGAAGTCGCAGCCTTATTACATTGCGTAGATAAGCATCAGGAAAATCATGGTCTGCTAATGAGGTCAGCTTGGTAGTAATTGTAGAGAATTGTTGGAAAAGTGTACCAATTGCACTAATCCCATATCTGACTTATTAGAAAGGTCCTCTACCAATTCTGCATAATCCGCCACCAATTTGTTCAGTATACGCCAATTGGCAGCAACAAAGCATGCATTACCTTGGCATTAGTACCAGCCATTATTTCTCAAAGGGCACTCAATCGGAAAGGAATTGGGCAACCATTAGAGTTTTATTTGGAGCGAGAAGTAAGGGTAAAGTATGCGAAAGAGTAGAACTAAGTATTGAGTACGAAGAAAAAGGCAGACAATTAAATTGTGACTCTAATGACTCGGGGAATCGCCGTTCGGATCTTTGTATACATGTGGGCTACGCTCTCATTGCTCTCTCAAGAGGATTCGTCGTCGGCATCTCCAGCACCAAGGGCTTCAAGGTCCAACAGGGCTAATGCATCACCTGGAGCAGAGATAACGGTAGAGTCGTCACCTCTGTGCAAAGCATCAGAATATGTTCATGGATCACTAGACGCACTTACGAAGCCTGTGTATAGATAGCCATCATCATATTTTCATATGCCACGGCGGGCAGCTTCGTTTTGCGAAGATTGGCGATGGATATGACGTGGTTGATATATGTGTCCGCGTATGCTGAACCAGTAAACTTGATCGTAGAATGGACCCCCGAGGACCATTCATCAAGAGCGGCATATACCTGGAAAGTGCGAGGTTCAAGACTTGAGATTCAGCCAATTAGCCATGATCGAACGTACCGCAGTGGCAGCAAGAGCAACCATGGCATCCGGGACCATTGGTTTGTCCGTTGAGCTGCTTTGGAACTTGTCACGGTAGGTCGAGGCAAGAGAGGGAGATTTGGCGAAGACGCAGCTTCGAAGGACTTGTATGATAGCGGGGTGTTGATACGGACGCGATGCCTGGATAGAATTGGGTGACTTTGCCTTGAAAGAAATGTTAACGAGGGGGCTAGACAATGACATAGTGCACAGACCTTTCCTGGGTATATGTATGCCGTCTTCTGCTTGAGAAATATGATACGAGCAGCGCACTGCTCTATCTGCCCACCTCCAAGTTGGTAGTGGCCTACAATGCCACTAGATGCTTCCTTACTGAACTCCCCGCGCAAGATTCCTAGACGGCCGTTTGGCTGATGTGTTGATAGCGTATCAGTGGAAGACCTTGCTGATGACGAGAAAAGACCTACCACAAACGCGAGCTGATCCGCATAGCTCTGATCGGCTTTGAGGCGCCGGCGGACCTCTTCGAGTCCAGGGATATTCTTCGAGCACTTGGACAATGCATCACGCGCGTACTTGATACTCTCACCAATATCTGGGAAAGCATTGATGAAGAGCGCATCACCTCTGACTTTGAAGATGGTTCGTCGAAGGAGACTCTGAATGATCGGGGATTGGGTATTGAGCCCGACCTTAGAACGTGAGTTTAAGATCAAGGCAGTCATGTTGGACCACTGTTGAGGTCCTTGTGATTGCACAGCTACGGTGCTTCGACTTAGAATGTGAGGTTTGGATTTTCCCCGGTGGGTAGGTTTGAAGGTATCAGTAGGTGCAGGTATAGATGCGGGTGCGTCATCAAGCCATGAAGGTTGCTGGCGGAGTGATTGTCAATTGATGCAACGGTAGATTGTTTCGGAATGAAAACGTACTTCATATTCAGCTTTGGCCTGTCGTTTACTCTTGTGCGGCGCCGGCACTGCCCCCGCGCTGGATTTACTTCCGAATGAGCTTGCTTCATGACGAGTGGATGGTCCCTGTAGGGAATGTACGTTAGTATATATTGTTTAATAAAGGCCTTAGTGTACAATACCTCAGACCTGTTCTGACCAGCCAAGACATCCTGTTTTGAAAAACGTTTCCGAGTTTTTGGCCGTGGCGGTCCATATCCTTCCCGCTCCAATTCAGCATCTATTTCATCGTACACCCTGCTGCTCGAGGAACGAGAAGATTGAGATTCACTCTGGAAAGACTGTGACACACTATCGCTGGATGGAACATGGATCTCGTAGCCCGAACTGATACTTGACGAGCTTCGGCGATGGGTAAGTTTTTTGACATCAAGGCCATCGGGACCAGAGTCATACAGAGACTGTTGGGTCTTGTCAAGATCATCGTCAGAGTCAAACAAGTCCGCAGCACTTTTAGACCGATAACTCGCTTGGCGACGCGACCATTGTGGAAGTGGCTGTTCGGATTCGTCAGAACTACCTCCATGAGCAGGAAACTGGGGAGTCTAGGTAATATGATGACGATGACATCGACTGCGAGTTAGAAAGAGAAAAGACAGACCTCGTTGATCATTTGTTGCTTGAGTGCAGATGGTCTATTCTCGAATCGGTCCAAATCAGAGCTATCGGCACTATGTAAGTCGGCATCATTGTCAGTCTCGTCACCGCTGTTGAGCTCAAGACCCGGAGCTTGATCAGGCGATGCATCACCATCGTCCGATGATAGATTATCTTGTGAGGGAGCCTGCTCAGTGATGGGATCTTTGACAGGCTTGTTCGTGGGTTTACGAGATGCGGGACGCAAAGTTGGCATTTCGACCTTCCGAGGCAGCACCTTCGAGAGGACGTGGGGTGCTGTAAGTTGCGAATGACTTTTTCCTGGATGTGGAACTGTTGAGTGGGTGAGAAACAAGATCAGACATCGAAAAGAAGAATGTGTTACCTGCAGCTCTAGAGTCTTCCATATCGACATCATCGTCCTCATCCGGTAGGACATACTGGTTGCCTGAACGGGAATTAGCAGCGAACCAATTTTACCAAAATGATCACGACAAACGATTATTGCGTTTAGGATTCTCCGTGACAGCTTGTTTGCGTTTTGACGATTTCGAAGCTGGGTCCGTTGAGTCTATGTTTTGAGTGAGAAACCTATGGGGAAGATATATATGGAACAAACATACCATCTGGAGGCGGATTCTTAGCTTTCCTAGAAACTTTGACTTTGTCGGATGTTTGGGTCACCGAAGCAGTACGTTTGCGAGGAACCTGAGATGCCCACACTAAGTAGACACTTGAGTATTGTACTGGGGTTGGGTGGAAGAATACATACCAGGGTTCTGGAGTGCGTCTGTCTTAGATCGACGGGCAGCTAACAAAGCCGAGTCAAAAAAAACGGATAGAAATATACAAGTGTGTTACATACGCAGAACTCGAGTCGGAGCTGATGTTTGCTCTGATCCCTGCTTCGCAGCCCGGGTCTGAGAGTTGGAGGATGCCATTACAATCAAATTCGAAACGAGCAGAGACAAACTAATGGGTGGAGGGCAAAGAATGTGTTAGCAGATCAAGTTCAGAAGACAACGAATGAGGGAGAATGGCCAAGATACGGAAGAAAGAGGAACAGTGAAAGAGCGACTTCAAACCGCGGTCTGCCAGCACACGCATTATTGCCGATTTACGTCTTTCGAGCACACCTCCCATCCTCCAAGTCCTAACCAATAAAAATGGTTCGCTGCGACGGCTGTAACACCGACTTCTCCCTATCAGGCTACACTCACCATCTGGCACAATCTACTAACCCAGCATGCTCCCGTGTCTATGCCGATTTCCTGGCCTATCAACCAGATAGCTCCGAGTCTGACAAGGACGATCTTGACGAAGGCCCACCTGTGCAATTTGTCGGTGATTTCTTCGGAACCTATGAAGATGAAGACTTCCCGATGGAGGATAGTCCAAGTCCAGGGGCAGATGCTGCAGACAATGATGAAGCGGAAGGTGAGGATGAGGACGAGGACGAGGACGAGGATTTCGACAATGCAGAGAATTATGAAGTAGGATGGGAACCTGAACCACCTCTTCCAGGGGATGAATTAGATTCGACAGAGGGGGAGGAAGGCGGCTCAGCAGATGTCGAGAATGATGAGAGACCAGAACCGGCAGGGGAGAGAGCAGATGCGGAAAGGCGTATTGGAGGTGGTACTTTCATTGCTGATTTCCCAGATAATCTCGCTGGGAAACCACTTCGAACAGATGATGCAGCCTACAGCGATTATAAACAAGACATCGAGAATGCAGAAGACAATATATACGCACCGTTTGCATCGAAACGAGAATGGGAGATTGCTCGTTGGGCGAAGTTACGTGGACCTGGATCAACTGCGTTGTCTGATCTACTGAAAATTGACGGGGTGAGTTGTACCTCTATCTTGCATATGAACCAAGACTCACCGTGACCTTACTGGCAGGTTTGCGAAAACCTCGGATTATCCTTCAAAACGTCGCAACAATTAAACAAGATTATTGATGACAAACTCCCTGGAAGGCCTCAATTTCATCGACGAGAGGTAGTGATAGGAGGGGAGGCTTTCGACGTATACTTTCGCAACATCACCGAATGTATCAAAGCACTCTTTGGCGACCCCGAATTTGCGCCATACCTGGTGCTTCGTCCAGAACGACACTATGCCGATGACAATAAGACGATCCGGATCTTCCACGATATGCATACAGGCAAGTGGTGGTGGGATACCCAGGTACGACGAACGGTGTTTGTTGCAGTAAAATTGAAGCTGATACGAGATCGATTGCAAAGGCCGAAATCGAGAAAAGAACACCAGGAGCTACAATTATCCCAATTATCATCTCGACTGATAAGACACAGCTCACATTATTTCGAAATAAAAGTGCCTACCCAGTATACATGACTATCGGCAATCTTCCTAAGGACATACGACGAAAGCCTTCGCGCCGTGGCTATATCCTCCTTGGCTACCTCCCAACTGCAAAACTCGAGCATATCACCAACAAGGCATCTCGGCGTCGTGCAGTAGCGAATCTCTTCCATGCATGCATGACTCGTATAGTCAAGCCTATGGTAGAGGCCGGCAGGATTGGTGTTCCCATGACCCGGGGGGATGGTGTTGTGTATCGTTGCCATCCAATCCTGGCAGCATATATTGGAGACTATCCTGAGCAGCTGCTCGTCACCTGTCTCAAAAACCTCGAGTGTCCTGGGTGCCCCGTTCCACGCGACGAGTTAGGAAATGGAACGGTGTATCCACTGCGAAAACTTCAGGAAGTCCTCGATGCTCTTCAGTGTCTCGATGATGGCCCAACAGAGTTTGTGCGTGCCTGCAAAAATGCTGGCATCAAGCCAGTGGTCCACCCATTCTGGGAGGATTTACCGTACGTCAACATATTTCGTTCGATCACACCCGACGTTCTCCACCAACTCTATCAAGGGGTGTTAAAACACCTGAAGGCATGGATCCTTGCGGCGTACGGTACTGCCGAAATTGATGCTCGTTGTCGTCGGCTTCCACCTAATCACAACATCCGTCTGTTCATGAAGGGCATTAGTGGACTTTCGAGAGTCAGCGGCACAGAGCACGACCAAATCTGTCGTTTTCTGCT
This sequence comes from Sarcomyxa edulis, assembly GCA_009761415.1. Taxonomy (NCBI): domain Eukaryota; kingdom Fungi; phylum Basidiomycota; class Agaricomycetes; order Agaricales; family Mycenaceae; genus Sarcomyxa; species Sarcomyxa edulis. Next base: position 506,786 of record QUOL01000016.1, on the reverse strand, counting down.
TGGTATCATCATTGATATCCCTCTGCCTGGCGGCCATTCGAGCGCCAGGCTGATTCGTTCTGTCCGCGGACTTTTGGATTTCCTCTACTTAGCCCAGTATCCCATTCATTCGACAGAGACACTTCAACACATGGAGAATGCACTCGACCGCTTCCATACAAATAAAGATATATTTATCGACTTAGGTATTCGAACTGGATTTAATATCCCAAAACTTCACTTCGCGCGACACTATCTGATGCTAATACAACGGTACGGCACCACCGACAACTTCAATACTGAGTACACCGAACGTCTACACATCGATCTAGCAAAAGATGCCTACCGTGCCACGAATCACAAAGATGAATATCCCCAGATGACCCTATGGCTCGAACGCAAAGAAAAGATCTACCGACACGAAAAATACATACACTGGCGACTGGCCGGTAGTCCTGCACAGCTAGCGCCTATACCTCCCGGAATTGAGTACGAGCGTTGTCTCAAGATGACGAAGCATCCTACGCATGCATCGGTATCTTTTACCAAACTCCAGACCGACTATCGAGCAAAATTTTTCCGTGACGCGCTTGCTCGATATATTGTCAAACTGAATGATCCCAGTCTTCGCAATATAGACGTAGAAACCGACGCATCTCACCTTTCGTTCCCATTCCACTCGATTCCAGTCTATCACAAGATCAAATTCGTTGGTTCCGATCCATCTGTCACTCTCGACGCTGTGCACGTTAAACCCGCGAGCAAGAACAAACGCGGACAGATCACTCCTGCACGATTCGATACAGTTCTGATCAACGACGGTACTGGATGCGAGACTGGTGTGAAAGGTAGTAGTTTTCAAGTTCTTTGACTTCGTTGCCGTACTAACAATAATGCTTTGTACTCCTCCCAGGTTACCGAATTGGCCAAGTTCACGTTGTGTTTTCGCTGCCTCCTGTTGCCGCGAAGTCTCTGCTGAAGCGCGGAGTTCAGATTCCTCAGCACCTTGCCTACGTGGAATGGTTTACAGCATTCCCTGCTAATCCTGAACCAAATCATCTCATGTACAAGATCTCTCGTTGTGTAAATCACGATGGCGATCATCTCGCAAGCATCGTACCGGTCAGTAACATTCGGAGAAGTGCTCATCTGTTTCCTAAATTTGGTCCCATTGCTCCTCGCGAGTGGAAGAGTAGTACCGTGCTCGATGAGTGTCGAATATTCTATGTTAGCTCTTTCTTAGATAGACATACATATGTTACCCTATATTAATGAACAACAATTTCTCCCAATTATTCTATTGTGGCACAATTGTTTCGTGATTGTTGCCAGAGTTCGAATTAGTCGAAACCGCACCAATTGAGCTGCATTGTAATTTAGGGGTTTTCCTGATGAGGTGTACTAGGTATAACGATATAGAAGAGAGAAAAAAAACTACCGCAACGAAAATCGAACCCACGACATCACGTTTATCTCGCACAGAACAGAAACTCGTAACCACTGCACTACAGAGGCATTGATATTCAGTCAAATGTAGAGGCTATATCGCGCGATCATTGTCACATGCTCGTCACGGCCGCGAGTTCACTACTGGTTTTTCGACAACATTTTCTGTACACCGGGGCTCCACCCACTAAGCTCTAGAATATATCGGAATACCTTCTAGGTATACTAGCCTACCTACCGTTTTTTTTCCTAATACTTGGAAGCTGTTTCAACCACAATATCTCGATATCTCTTCTATGCCTCAGGTTACATTGTTGTCATGTGTGTACCATCGCCCTCACCGCTCCCAATCTTTCGCCGTTTTTCATGAATATTTTTCTGTACACCGGGGCTCCACCTACTAAGCTCCCAAATATAGTGGAATACCTTCTGATCATGACCTTTCACCTGCCTCTCTTTTTTCTAATACTTCGGTGGAGTTTCCATCGTCATATGGTGATGCCTTCCCCTCGCTTTCACCCGGGCGTGACTATTTGTCACGTCACACGCACGCGTCACCTTAGTTTGAGATTCCATAATGTCTCCGTATTGACTCCGCGTACACTCAAGCACCACCAAGTCAAAGCGCGTAGAGGTGCTAAATTAAGCATCATTTTCCATCGGTAGAATGGTCTTCAATGGTGCGCCCTATCATACCCTTGCATGACATCGCAATAATGCTGATGAATCGATGTGCTCCACAGCCCAGTGCATGCTATTTGACCTGCAGAACGTAGGCCAAGGCAGACACCAGGACCTCATCCAGTAGTATTGTCACTTGTATCCTGTTGCTCTGACAATAAGGGACAATCTTGTGGTCTAATTCAAATATTTGAGGCGTCCAGAGTGTTCACTCCACAAGATCCCATGTCTTTACAATAGGCTAAACCGGCATTTCGATGGCGCCACTTGGAGTGGTCCCTGCTCCCCTTGAGATTTGAACGATTATAAGGTAGCCCTCAACTCACCTTTTTTTCTCTTTCATCTTTCGTCTTTCGTCTTTCGTCCAAACTCCCCCCATATCTGGCTATACTTTGTCCTTCTTATTCCTGTGATGACCGACTCTCAGCCTACCAATGACCAGCCTTGTGGAGGTCCGGACAACGAGCTGGATGGTTGTCTTGAGATCTTTCCTCGTGGATCTCCAGGCCTTTGTTCAAAATGCAAGAAGATCGCTGCTCCTGATCAGTCTCAAGAGGACATCCAAGCCATCAAGGTGAGCGATATTCTTGTTTTCTGCTTAGACTTCTTGATTATAGACATACTCTTTGATTTAGGGTTTTGCTCAGTGTTCTAGCTGTGGCCTCTGCGGTAGAAACCTATCGTCCGATCCTTGTGGTACATGCAAACGGCTGGGTCAGTGACTTCGTATCCTTTGTCACTTTTCCTTGCTAATCTAAATTAACAAGATCTTGCGACACGAGGGGAACAAGACCCTTCAAAGGCTTCAAGTGTAGCTCTCCGAAAGGAGATGCTCAATCACTCTATAGGAGGACGCCCTGGCATTCCACTCAATACCGCCGGTGCTACCGGCCTCGTAGGGCCTGCCACTAGCCATGCTGATCTTACCTCGATTCGTGGTGCAGCCTCCTCAGGAGGAAGTATGTGGACTATTATTTTTTCCGTTCGGCGTGGAAATGTGGTGGACAAGCATTTTGGAACTGGAACGTTGACATTCCCTTCTGAGACTAACATGTCCAGTACGTTCCATCCACCGAGTATTTATCTCTGATTTTGAGACTAAAATCATTGTCTATGTAGCGGTCTTAGAGGACTTAGTTCTTCAGGTGAATCCTCGGTGGACTAAGATAGAGGGTCATACCCAGGACTTGAGCCCGTACGTTCTTATTCTTATCAACTATTCTGTATGTCCATGTCCTCATCTATTTCTTTTCCTCAGAGATGATTGTGAACTTCGCTTCTCAAACAACATAAACATCGCTCCCTTTGCCAAATCACTCACCATCAAAGCGTTTTTTGAATACTATAACTCACTCCCAGAGAAAGAATTGGTTTTGAATAATACCTCTAAGCTGAAGCTAGCAAAAGGGTCGGTCCTCCAGCTCGAGGTTTTTGTCGATGAGAATAGGGTTAGTCTCCGAGTTTTCAACCCTATGGATCAGAACCACATTGACCTATTTCACTTCTTCTAGTATACGACCCGTACAGCCATGCCAGCTATCAATGACAGCTTCAGCACCTCCAATAAGCGTAAGGGTACCTCTAGGACTAGCTCAGAAAAACGGGCAAAAGGAAGTAAGTTGACAATCCCTTATCTTATCTCGAACCATCTATCCCTGAGCACAACCTTTGTATTCAAGTGAGCGGGACCATCCTCACCACAACCTTTGGGAGTACAAGAGATTCCAAGTTCTTCCAAAAGCCCAAAGTTGTCAAGACCGACGTCGTAACATTCAAGACCATGACATGCGTTGTTGACTCAGTCAGTGGGGAAGAATATATTTCGGAGAGCTCTAGGGTTAGAACAGGGGATCTAGCAGTTGAGACCATGCATGTTCCAGTAGGCTCAGAGGGGAGGTCAAAGCAGGTGTTTCTGGTGCGTCATTATATCTTGTGCTGTCAATCGTACCCACTAATTGTGGGCTGTATTTTTTGAACTAGTTACGCATTGACGATCAACAATACGTTGCCAAACGCTTCCTTGATATTGGTCTTGGACCTGGCAATGGGCTGCAACAGAACGAGAACCTGTTAATCAGGGATTTGATTCGTCTCAAGATGATGGATATGTTCAGGACACTGTTCTTCCAGTTGGGAAAAGACTCGGGCATTGAATTGGCTGGTACGTTTCAATATTAATATCTATCATCTCTCTCTCAAGTTTTGTCCACCATTTTTATCGCCAGACTTCACTGTTTCGGACGGGTTTGTTATCAATACAATAACCCGCAACGGTGTAGAGGAACGACACGCCTATCTTGTTGAGCCCCTACGTTCCTCCTCCGTTGTCACAAAATTTAGCGGAACATTGGGTACCAATAACCATACGGACAAGCTGTCTGCAACAATCTCAGCGTTTGCTCACTTCGTGATGAATCATACTGCATCTACTTTCTCTCTTGCCGATATTCAAGGTATGTTGCACCGCTTCTATGACGTTTGTCTGTATTTCATCTGGCTCTTATTCAAGGATCGATGCATGCAGAACCTGGCCGTGTCCCTCAGCTCGTTTTATTTGACCCTATGGCTCATACGCTCTTTGGGTGAGCACTTTCTGTTCAGTCTAAAATGATACGTCTCTTTCTGACGTGTTTCCCGCATATATTCAGACACTCTGGCCTTGGAGACCTCGATGTAGATGGAATCCTCGACTTCATTGATAGTCATGCATGCACGAACACTTGCCTTCGCTTCCGCTTCCAAGTGGAGGATCTCCGTGACGCTCTTGAAGCTGCCAAACTAAACAAGGCTGTGATTTTGAAGGAGCAGGATATAGCTCTTGAATCTGGGGAGCAGGTTGACGATTATGACTCTACGTTCGAGATCCACCAAAGCACTTGATGTGTCCACCTCTCCTTCGAATTCTTCATAGGTACGCACTTGTATGTAATTGTAGGCTCACTGGTATCCTAGTAGCACATCTTCATCTTCCATTACCTCTATATACTGGTTATCTTTTGTGCATAGATCGTACCAGAATCTATCAAACTTTGTGATTGAAAGAGCTTGGAGAAATACTGAACGGCCTTTGGCATTCCGGACGCTCAGTTCAGTCGGTCCGGTACTTTCTTGGTCACACTTCAAGTTGTCCCTACCACAACCGTCCTTCTCTGTGTTTTTTCACTCCTCACTGCATCACTGTCCTAGTTACTGAGATGGTCAATGCTAGTGGATCTAACCAGCATGCCTCTAAAGACTGTAAGACACGAGTATACGGATGGTCAGACGTCAGACTGATGAATAAATAATACAGATCCTTCAGATGACGCTCTTCTTACTGCATTCGAACAATATAGCCGTGAAAACAGTGGCTCTGGCTTGAATTGGGAAGACCAGGTTGCTCGTCTGGGTATTGAGTTCGACTTACATTTGAGGTAAGTGTTGAATATCAAGATGTCTAGGATGTGCCGACTGACTAGTGACAACTTCAAGGCGTTCTACTTTGTTCAAATTACGCAAACGACTCAATGTAGGTTCGGTACGGAAAAACAAGAGCAAAATGGATCCGATAGACACTATGCAAAAAGTGCTTGATCTCAAGTCTAGTGATGTCCAAGGGCGATGGGGCGTCGCACAAGTGAAGCAAAGACTTGCAAATGAAGGCACTCTGATTCCCCGGTGTGTCAACACATCCTGAAATGAGACTTGGGTTCTAATAGACTTGATTTTCTAGCGATAACCTGCGTATAGTTCTTCATGACCATTTTGACGACGAATTTGTCGATCGATTTGTTGGATCAAAGCGTAAGAGAAAGATCCGTACACCCTTGAATGCATTAGGTCCATGGCATCAAGAGCATCAAGATGGCCACGAGAAAATGGCTCAGCAAGGACTAAATATTGGTGAAGGTATACATCTTCCAATTTACGCGTCAAAGGATCAATTTTCGGCGTATGTCCATGCACTGGTCCTTATGCCAAAAGTGCGTACCAGTATGACTATGGCCCACTACTACCTGGACCTAGTAGAAGCTCGAGGAAGTGCGTATATTATTTTCTACATCTGTGACCGTATCTAACACGGATTTGTAGACCGTATATCCCTCCAATTGACGACTGACAAGGGTACGGAGGTGAACGAGATGCTGAAAATTCACGACGTGTTACGGTACATACCTTCCAGTTCTGGTTGCATCTGATGACCTGATCCAAGTCTACATATGTTGCATTACAGACTAGAAGCTGCACCTGAGTACCAGGCTCCCGAATGGCCTGCATCCGTACAGATAGCTAGCACTGGAAATACCCCCATTGAGTCTTTCTGGCGCTGGCAACGAGAAGGTGAAGGCCATACCCTGAAGTTTGTTATCCAATCTGGGTCAGCAGCAGGCTGGTTTTCTCCGGTTGAGGACCTTCAAGTGTACGTGAAACCCAAGCCTCTCTGTCTGCCATAGCGCTCATGATATAATACATCGTACCAGAAAAACCTTTTATTGGCTCTGGGTACCTCTAATCCAGCAACGCTTGGATTTATTCCGAGAATACTGGAACAACCACCGCCTTTCCCCGAGTAAAGGGAAACTCAATCCATCCAAGAAGTCGCCCCGCCACATGCTTGTTGCCCCCCAAACCGTCTCCATGATTGCCCACAACTGCTCCATTGGTATCAACCACGATACCCTACTTCACCTGCGAGAAGCGTATGGAGGTGAAGCGGCGCGCGATGCTGCCTTTCGCTTTGTCACCGCAGAATTTCAGGCGGAGGCAGATGGTGCATATGTTGTGTTGGGCTGCCCCAATATTTCGATTGGGACAGCGTGGAATGTTTTTCGAGCCGTGGTGAAAGAGTTGGAGAAGCTTCATCAATAAGGACTATGATGTATAGCTGTATAACATATATATGCAAGAATATTTAGAGATAAAGATTACAATAAGCATAACTATAAATTAAGAAGAAGTCGTTTATCCGCAGATAAACGACGTCGCTTTGGGGCTGGAGGATCATCCAACTTATCTTCAAGTTGTACCGGGGAAGCCTGATTCTCGACGAGGGACGTCCCCAAAATCGTGGCTTTGGAAGGTGGCTTTTCCGAGGCCACAACTTCTGCCACCTCATCATCATCATCATCACGCTTACGCTTCCCCTTCCCTCGTTCCTTTCCCTTTCCCTTCTTGGTACCTTTCTTAGGGATAGATACTGCTTCCTTTCTTTTTCCCAACTTGACTCGGCTCCTCCTCTTGATACCCTGCTCAAGACGAGCCACGATGTAGGAAGGCACAGTAGGATCGTTTCTGCAGATAACAATACTAAGAAGAGATTAATCTAAAGATATAAATGACAAAGAAAATAAACGACGTACTGCCCCAAGAATATATGGCCTATACCACAATAATCAAGTGGTCCGACGGCGTATTCATTCGTATGTTTCACAATGTAGTCGAACAGCTGTTTCTGGCGAGAAGCACCTACCACCAGAGTGACTTCTGTATTGGGGCCCTTACCCCCCCGGCGCCTGAGACAAGTGGGCATAAATAATTGAGATGGTGTCAATGCAAACCAAGAAGGAGACGTACCGTCTGACAAGACTGGAGGGTCTGGTCATGGGAAGAGAATTCGAAGGAAATGCACGGACAAGTGACCAAATAGATTTCTCATTCGAGTTGTAGAGATAGGTATGAACCCAAGATTCTCGAAGAGAACCAACGAAAAGGGAAGCCAAAGGCCGAGGATCTAGATAGGTGGGAGTAGTGGACAAGATGCCTAGTTGCAAATATAAATGAACAGAATAAACTGGAGGATCGAGTACGCACCATGGGCTTCAAAATATCCGTCGAGAGGATTGTCGTGCCAAATCGTACCCCCAAGATCTATCCATGCAGTTTCACCAAATATAAGGTGGCCCAGATTCTCTGGTTTGGTAAGAGATGTTTCTAGATAGGAAGGTTCGAAAACATCGAACAAATTTTGTGAATAATCACGAGGCCAGACAGTATCCAAAGCAGCCAAAGTATCCAGCCGTTCCTGAGAAAAGAAATACGGTGATTTATCGACTCAAAGTGCAGAACAATGCAACAACGTACGTGATACGAATCCCAAAGCTGTCGCATACGCTGCGGTATATAGCAGCGGTCACGGGCATACACATTAAGCCATGACCGGAACAGAAGACGGTCATCATTGTTGACCGCCAGAGAGAATGTTCCGTGAAGAAAGGGTTGAACAAAGTTCCTGTCAAAAGATCACGTATATATATATATAAAAGAAGACACTCAAAAAGGACCGTACCAGAGATGTTTGTGTCCCTTCTCAATGTGGGCGTATAACGCCTCACAGAACCGAGCAAATCGGGATGGAACATCGAAGACTTCAGCCTCGGTGAGAAAAGGAGAAAGCCCTGTATGCCATGTAAGTATGTAAGCATCTCAAATCTCGAACGATGGGAAAGCACTTACCTGCTCTGAAAAACAGCTCACATACTGTATACACGCCGACTCCTCCAAAGACCGTCGCAGCTTTTCGTATAGCATTGACAGCAAGACCGTCTCTGTTGCTTCCTTGACGCGATTCAGCCCATTCTACGGCATCTGACAGGAAAGTCGGAAATGCCAGGTAGACATCAGCATGTTGGGCGGGCAGACTCTCTCTCGAAAACGCCCAGTTTGGCTATGTACAGGATTGATACGTGTCAGAGGAATGGAACTACAACAGAAAGTGAGGGACGAACCGTGAACATCATATCTAGCGTAAGAAACGTTAGAACATAGTCGTTGAAGTCTAATGCCATTCCAATTTTGAAGCCTCTTGACTAGTATCAAAGTCGTTTAAGAGAGAAGAAAGATGTAACCAAAACTAGGAAGTCACCTTCTTATCAACCTTCGACAGTGTATCATCCCATTGGCTGCGGCTGAAGATCTGAACGACGGTATGAGTGAGCATCTGAACCTATAACGGATATGAGGAACGGTGGAGTTTAGCACATAGTATGACAGAAATTAATGTATAGAACAGCGCACCTGAAGCCATAGCTCACGTTCCCCATATTCAAACTGCAATATCACGTTCCGTGGATTGAACAACACGTCTCGAAGTCGAAGTTTTGCCCCAGCAATGGTTGTGTTGCCAATTGGTGGATATACCTCTTTGGGAGCAAAGCGTGGCCCTCGAGCAACGCGTGATCCAGGTTCAATAGAGTACGCATGGCCTTGAGAAGCTAAAGAGGATGAGGGTGCCCTTTTTTGCTCTGCATCGGTCGCATCCAGGTAAATTGAGAGGAGGATGAGGGTGCATATACTCTTGACAGAGTTGTACCAGTAGTTTGCCAAGGAGCACGAGGTTATGGACTCAAGTACCTCAGGCATTGTGTACTGAGGGTCTGTAATGTAAGTGAGAAGTAATGCGAGAGTTTGGCGAGAGTCGACGGCGGCGACGCGACGCGTTGATTGTTGAGAGCGACGAGAATGTGACGTGACAGACAGTCACTCAGTCCGAGTCTCAGGTGAAAGCGAGGTGAAGGTGTTATGTTAACTTAACAGAGACTGCATAGAAGTATTAGGAAAAAAAACGGTAGGTAGGCTAGTATACCTAGAAGGTATTCCGATATATTCTAGAGCTTAGTGGGTGGAGCCCCGGTGTACAGAAAATGTTGTCGAAAAACCAGTAGTGAACTCGCGGCCGTGACGAGCATGTGACAATGATCGCGCGATATAGCCTCTACATTTGACTGAATATCAATGCCTCTGTAGTGCAGTGGTTACGAGTTTCTGTTCTGTGCGAGATAAACGTGATGTCGTGGGTTCGATTTTCGTTGCGGTAGTTTTTTTTCTCTCTTCTATATCGTTATACCTAGTACACCTTATCTACGCAATGTAATAAGGCTGCGACTTCAAACTACACTTTTGACACAGGTTGAGGAATGGGATTCGCAGTCTCACTTGCAGATCAAATGTTTTTTTTTTTTCGAATTTGAAGCTCGGACTTCCCGCGCTTCGTAGGCGACCTCCATGGCCACATGCATGGCCACTGGCACAAAAATAAGAGCAAATTTGAGACCTAACAAAATACGGTAGCGTGGCACCGCCACTTGTGGCAATCTCATCTGTTCTCTCCTGACAGGGCAGTCGATTCTACATTCTACCAAATGAGCCCATGGAGCGACCCATAACTTCAAAACCTCGAGGGATATGTCGCTATTACAATGAGCCCCGAGGCTGTTTCTCCAAGAACTGCAAGTTTAGCCATCCGAACGGGAAACTGACTCGTTTCGATCAGTCAAAGACTTGCAAGTTTTACGCGCAAGGTAGGTTTGTTTCGTAGATCCATGTGTATCGGCTGACCGAACATGTACAAGGCTTCTGCAGGAGAGGAGAAAGCTGCTGGTTCCGACATGATAGACCACCCAACCCGGATCCTGGACCCAGTTCTTCTCTAGGGAAAGCGAAGGAGATCTCTACAGCGTTTGACCCGGAGGACGATCCTTGCTGTATCTGTCTGGAAAAACCTATAACTTACGGCTTGCTGAGTACGATCACTGTTCACTTCGAGATCTGTAGTCTTACTAACATTCGCTTCGGTAGCCGGCTGCAGCCACGTATTCTGTCTACAAGTATGTACACCTCAGTCTTCGTTCTTGAACTGCATCTTTAACTTTACACAGTGCATTAGTCAATGGAGAGATCCCACAGGAAAGGCCGAAGTCGGAAACATCAAGAAATGCCCTCTCTGCAGGGCATCTTCAGGCATCATCACCCCCTCTTCGCATTTCTATCCCCAGGACCATCCTGGAAAAATACGTGCCTTTGAGGCCTACAAGGCTAGTATGGCAAGGGTACCATGCCGGTGCGTTATTGCTGACTAAGTCAAATTCTGCACCCGAACTTAGACGCGCATCGTTCATAGATACTTCCAAGACTCCAAAAACAAGAGCCCCAGCAAGCCGTTTTGTCCGTTCGGGAAGGATTGTCTATATCAACATCGTAACGAAGATGGAACACCACACGTTTTCTCGAAAGGTGTAGATCGTTGCATGCGAGTGAGTTTATGTATCTGCAAGGTAAATACCTATGAATGTTGATGAATGAAACCCTAGATATACTCGCAACGCCGTGATACTTCATCATCTACACGTCGATTTGATTATCTCAATCACATCAACATGGACGACATGAATCCCATCAATGTGCTCAACATACTTTTCCAGAATCCGATGGACGACATGGGAGCTACTATTGATGCCATTCGGGCTAGTCTATTCAATGTCGAGGCACATGTCGAGGATGCAAGGAGACGACTGGACTCAGAAAGAGCTGAGGTGGAGGTAAACGGAGACATACCCCCACCGTTAGAGCCCGTCGGAGGTTGGAGGGTGAGGGAAGAATCGAGGAGAACGCCAACTGCGGTAGAACGCGAGATGTTAGGGCTGGAGCGTCTGGTGAGCTGTTTTTACCATGAAATTTCTCACTTTACCTGAATTATCTACCGATCTTGCAGGCGGAGCATATGATAGAGGGTCTCAATATGATGCGCCGAAACGATCACTCGAACCACGTTGCTCGACCACACGATGAAGATTTGGATGATCTTCCCCCTTTGGAAGACATCAATCTGGCAACTAATAACGATCATGCTAACAACGGCCATCGTTCGGACACTGACTCCATGCCAGGTCTGCAGGACATTAGCGATAGTTCAGATGAAGAAGAGAGTAGCTCGGACGAAGAGACTGACTACTCGGAGGAAGACGAGCTCGACGACCGACCGAGACGTGGAATTCTACCTCCCATCGGACCGAATCGACATGCTTTCCTTTTAGGTATGATGGGCGCCAGAGAGGATAGTGGAGATGATGCCGATGACTTGCCCCAGTTAGAGGACGTCCAAATCGACCGTGATCTTGCATGGATCGACCCGAGACCGGAACGGAGAGATGGTGATGATGATGATGATGATGATATGCCTGCTCTCGAGAGTGTACACGTGCACTTACAGACCGCGTCGACTGGCGATGCTTTTCCGGCCTCAACGTCGGCGCCGGAAGCTATAAGCACTGCAGTCGGCGAGAGGGTGAGTATTGATATCGACGAAGAAGACAAAGGAGACAAAGACGATAGCAGGGATGGAAATGATGATGACCTGCCTCCACTTTCATACATCACCGATTCGAAATTCGTGACTCAAGATCGACCACCGGAGCCACCTTTTGTAACGGATGGACGAGGAAGGGTGGTTTGGAGTAGCTCGGGATCGACGAGTTCCGATGTTCTTCCGTCTCAATCTCCAGCAATCGGACAGGGAACGCAAGGCCAGAGACATCTGGTGAGTTCTAGTGCTTCTGATCTAGGCAACGTGAGAAGACTAGGCTCAGCAGAAATGATTTCTGCGTCTGTGTCTACCGCTTCTACTAGCGCGACGACTGGTTGGGGAAATGTGGTTGGAACGCAGGATCGAACCGATGGGGATGGTGGTGACAATGTTGCAAGAAGTAGCAGCGACAGCGCTCAGATTGAACAGCCCCGGTCGTTGTTTGGGAGGATGTTTGATGCGATTTTTCCCCAGTTAAACTAAACATATGTGTATTATTACCAGACCCCCGAGAGTATATATTATTTGAACCAGTGTACCATACTTTTAATTGGCTTGAGCGGGGACATGAGCTATATTTTGGGGAAACACTTTTGGTCCCTTCGGGAGCAAAAAAGGAAGATAAATTACCAAATTAGGAATGCTTCGGAGGTAAAACTGTCATGGCAGCGGGTGATGTCAGAGCCTTGCGCGTCGAGGATTTAATAAAAATATATTTAATCCGTCATTTGCCCGCCAACCTCCGCAGATTCTCTTCTTCCTTCCCGCCACTACAATCTACCCTCAGTTTGATGGCCAAACGCAATAGCTCCTATGGAAAGGCCAAACCATCTCTGATGATGCCAAAAAATAAGCATTCTTCCAGCTCAAAGTCTTCCTCGGGCGGTTCGTCTGCGACGACGCCTGTATCGCCTGTAACCCCAAAGACCCCCGCTGACGAGGGTATCGAGTTCTTCCAGTCGACTGTGCACTCTGGAGAGGCCCCCGTTCGCGTGTATGAGCTTCGCCTGGATGTCGATGGAGGCCCTCACAAGGACCGATCTGTTGAGCACTTTTCTCTCGTGTTCGCAACTTCTCTCCTGACTGATGCGGCGTTTAATAGTACATACGACTCCCACCCGCATACGTGCCCTATATCCTTCGCGTTTCAATCGATGCTGGTACTCCCGCAGCTAAGAATGGCGTTTTCAAGACCAATTTCCCTCTCGATGGTGGTAAATTTGGACGCGATAAGTTTGCTCAACGAAAGTAAGTGCTTTGCATTTTGTTATATCCTGCATATATAAATTTTGATTGTATTCAGATTGCCCAACGATTTCTCGAAGCCAATCCAAGTTGACCTCCCCATCTCTCATGCAGGCGCGTTCGTCTATTGGGTAGAGTACGACGGCGCTCCTGGAGAGCGCGTCAAAGGTCGCGAGGGTTACTTCAATATCGACCCTGTTCTTCACACAAAAACACGTACTCCTATTCTATCAGATGACCTTCGCCCGCTTCCCCCCGCGTCTGGTGCCGTAATCCAAGAGAACTCGGTGAACCTACCCCTGGACGGCTTGTCTATTCTTACTGTCGTGTCGAAATGGATGGGTCCAATATCACAATGGCGAAACCATTTCACAGAGGCCAAAGACCGCGGCTACACCATGTTGCATTATACCCCATTGCAGGAACGCGGTGAGAGCGACAGCCCTTACTCGATCAGGGATCAGTTGAAGTACGACGCTTCGATGTTCGATCGGCAGGTAGGCCCGGATGGCGGTAAGGCCAAGGTTGAATCTATCTTGAAGGTGGCTAGAGAGGAATATGGATTGCTGAGTTTGACGGATGTGGTTCTCAATCACACGGCAAATGACAGCCCATGGCTCGTCGAGCACCCGGAAGCTGGTGCGTTGACATGAGAGTCTCTCTAAAACCGAGTAGCTGATGGCTTATGCGATGTATAGGCTTCAGCCCAGCAAACTCCCCCCATTTGGCACCGGCCCTCGAGCTCGATACTGCTATGATCGAGTTCTCTACGAATCTCGCTGCTAAAGGTCTCCCTGTCATTGTAACTTCCCAACAAGACATCGACTCTCTCATCAATGCGTTCCACGAGCACGTCAAGACCCTTAATCTCTGGCAATATTATGTACTCGACGTCGTAGGAGAAAAGGAAGCTGTCAAAGCCGCTCTCTCATCCCCTCGCACTATTATCAAATGGGACGGTCCGGACGTAGCAGGGAAGCCTGTCGGTGGACTAGCCGAAATTCTCAAGTTATCTAAGAAGGTTGTCGGTTTTGGCCAACTAGCCTCGAGGTTCGGAGTCAAAGTCGATGGGGGAGTTGCTGCTGGACTCGTTAAGGCGGCTTTCGTTGACTTGAATGATGTGGATGCTCTGGCCGCCGCTTGGGTACGTGTCGTGGATGTCTTGAACGTGCCGTTATATGCAGAATGGGAGAACGACACCCAGGTTGCGATTGAGAGTGTGAAGAACAGACTGAAGTATACGAGATTAGATGAGCATGGTCCCAAATTAGGTGCTATCTCAAAAGTGTGAGTCTCTCTTCGTCTTTCATCGAGATTGACTCGAACATTTGCGCTATTAGTTCTCCTCTCGTGGAACCGTACTTCACGCGACTCGCCCCTAGTGCAGATGCCGACCCGCTCGTGTACTCCCTCGCTAACAATGGCTGGATCTGGGATGCCGATCCTCTTCAAAACTTTGCCCTTCTGCCCTCCAAAGCATACCTCCGTCGTGAAGTGATTGTATGGGGAGACTGTGTCAAACTTCGTTATGGTGAAGGTCCGACTTCCAATCCTTGGCTTTGGTCTCATATGTCGAAATACGTCAATACGCTCGCGTCGACTTTTGATGGGTTCCGTATCGACAATTGTCATTCGACGCCACTGCATGTGGGGGTGTACCTCTTGGATGCCGCGAGAGTAGTGAACCCAAATCTATATGTCTGCGCTGAGCTGTTCACGGGAAGCGAGGATATGGATTTGGTGTTCGTGAAGAGACTGGGTATTAACAGTCTGATCAGGGAGAGTGGAAATGGATGGGATCCCAAGGAGATGTCGAGGTTATTGTATAGACATGGTGTTGGAAAACCTATCGGTGCGTCTTTCCGTTCTTTCCCGTCGAATATATTCTGACGTGATATATGCTCTATAGGGTCGATGGACGGTGCGTGCTTGACTAGTACAGAAGAACTCCCATCTCCAACTGGAAAGGGCCCTATTCGTACCTGTATTGTCACCCCACTCAACGGCTCTATGCCTCACGCGCTCCTCTATGACCTGACGCACGACAATGAATCGCCCCTCGATAAGCGTTCTGCTGAAGACGCGCTGTCTACAGGGGCCTTAGTGACCTTCTCGTACTCCGCTATTGGATCTGTCAAAGGGTTCGATGACTTGTACCCGAAGTTGCTGAACTTGGTCGGAGAGAAGAGGAAGTATGAAGTCACCGGTCTGGGTGAAGGAAGCGGCATTGCAAGAGTCAAGAGGGTGTTGAACTGCCTTCATACGGAGATGGTGCTTGAGGGTTTCGAAGAAGGGCATGTCCATCAGGAGAACGATGTAAGTTCTCTCACGAAGCTTCTCATCCTCCGTAGATTTTCAATTCTTTGGCTGTCTTTGTCCGCAGTATATTGTACTTCACCGCGTTCAACCGGCAACGCAGAAAGGATATTTGCTCGTTGCACACACCGCGTTCTCGAAGGGATCGAAGGATCGTGGATTCAGTACGTCTTAAGACTCCTTGTTTTTGTTCAACCCTCTGAAAGGAATGCTCAGTCGACCCAATCAAACTTCGCCGAACTCGTGCAAAGTTCATCATGGGTGCTAGCCTCGATATCTCTTCGTATGAGGTGCCCAAGGATGCACCGACACTTCACGGCCTTCCCTCAAAACTTGTTGAGATGTCACCCGTAGTCGTCCCACAGGGCCTAGACGGCGAAGGTCCTTACTCCGAAATCGTGGTTCCCGAATCTTTCCCTCCGGGTAGTATCATGCTATTCGAGACCCAGCTTCAGGAACTCGATACCAGCCTCGATACTTTCTGTGTTTCAGGCGCTCAAGAAGCCTTCGGCGACCTCGATCTAGTCGACTTGAATGTTATCCTACATCGAGCAGACGGCGAGGAACGTGATGCCACTCAGGGAGAATTTGGAGTTTATATCGTTCCGGGACTCGGGAAGATGGTGTATTGTGGATTAGAAGGATGGATGCATCCCTTGAGGCACATCATGCGTTATAACGATTTGGGACACCCACTTTGCGCACATCTGAGGGATGGGAGTTGGGCGTTGGATTATGTAGTCGCGCGGTTGGTCAAGTGAGGCTTGTTTTCCCACTTCGCGCAGTCTTTCAATGATCTTAACCTTTCCATTTTCTTCAAGACAAACAGATATGCTGCCTCACCTGGCCAAGCCTGCCCAATGGTTCAAAGAACGATTCACTCGCATCAAGGCCAGCGTTCCACCCTTCTTGCGGCCCAAATTTTTCGCTCTTGTTATATCCGAAGCATATAAAGCTGCTCGTCGCGCAGTCGTCGAACAGTCTTCCGATTTCGTTGTTTCGGGACACGAATTTACGCACGACCTTGCCCTTTGCGCTGTGCAGATGCATGGAATTGTACGTTCAGCTTCTCTCGATCCAGGCGCCATCACTCCTTCTCTCGCGGCTGGACTGCCGCACTTCGCCGCTGGGTGGGCGAGATGTTGGGGACGAGACGTATTTATCTCCTTGCGTGGTCTGTTCTTGACCACCGGTAACTTTGAGGGTGCTAAGAGGCATATTCTTGCTTTTGCGTCAACACTGAAACATGGATTGATTCCCAACTTGTTGGATTCTGTCCGGAATCCTAGGTAAGCAACTCGAAGTTCTTTTCACGTAATGTTATGAATTCTCCTCTTAGATATAATTCTCGTGACTCTCCTTGGTGGATGTTGCAAAATATCCAAGACTACGTTATAAGCGCGCCCGACGGCCTTGCCTTGCTCGCCGAGCCAGTGAAACGAAGATTTCCGAAAGACGATACATGGGTTCCCTGGGATGACCCTCGTGCTTACGCGTACAGCAGCTCTATCGCAGAGATCATACAAGAAGTTCTTCAACGTCACGCCGATGGCATCTCATTCCGTGAATACAACGCCGGACCTAACCTCGACATGCAGATGAAGGACGAAGGGTTCAACATCGAGATACATGTCGATTGGAAGACGGGGTTGATCTCTGGAGGGAATCAACATAATTGCGGGACATGGATGGACAAAATGGGAGAGTCAGAGAGGGCAGGAACCAAGGGTGTGCCTGGAACACCGAGAGACGGTGCTCCGGTCGAAATTACGGGATTGTTGAAGTCGACCTTGAGATGGTTGAACGAGCTCTCGTCTGCGGGCAAGTTCCCTTTCAAAGGTGTTAAAGTCACCAGTGAGTCTCTTACATATCATAGTATGTGCCATTGGCTAATGAACATCGCAGTTGATGGTAAAGAAAGGGTCGTCATGTACGGAGAATGGTCTGATTTGATACAAGCATCATTCGAGAAATGCTACTACGTTCCTCTTGGTGTGTCCACCGGTCATTGTTGCCTGCATCCTGCTGATGACGTATATATCCAGACCCAGTTGAAGATGCAAAATACAACGTAAACACTACGATCGTCAATCGCAGAGGGATTTACAAGGACGTATATGGGTCAGGAGCGGGTCGAGAGTGGTCTGACTACCAGTTCCGGCCTAACTTCCCAATCGCTATGACTGTTGCGCCAGAGATGTTCGACGCTCATCATGCCCTCGGTGCTCTCAGACTGGCAGATGAGATCTTGCGGGCACCGCTTGGCATGAGGACACTGGACCCTTCCGATATGCAATACCGTCCCTACTATGATAACGCGAACGACTCCGGTGATTCTGCCGTTGCCAAAGGATTGAACTACCATAATGTCAGTTTCCATGCTCCTTTTTGCGCCTCGTACTGATGATGTCTCTTAGGGACCTGAATGGGGGTGGCCTCTAGGCTATTTCTTGCGTGCATACCTCCATTTTGATACTCGCGTTGGTTCTGGGAAAGAGGTACGACCCTTTTTATCCTGATATAGTATGCGTATACTGATGCATCGCAACTAAGGACCATACACAGACTTTGCATCATCTTCACCATATCTTGCTCACGTCTCGTCGACACATAAAAAGCGACCCGTGGGCCGGAATCCCTGAATTGACCAACAAAGACGGGCAATTCTGCTCGGACTCTTGCAACACCCAAGCATGGAGCGCTAGTACACTGCTCGATTTCCTGGAGATCGTGCACAAGAGCGCGACTTGAAGGTCGTAGTAATGATTCAAAAAGTATTATCTGAACATAGGGAATTTCTCGTCTGGACGGCCACTGGTACTGTATTGATCCTACACATGTGTGTGCACTGTAGAACTATAGTTTGTAGAAGTAGTCAACCATATCCAATGTCTCTATTCACCACTCAATTGCAAATCCGGTGAATTTGTCAGGAAGACGCTTTGTAGTAATAGTATACGCAAAGTATACGTAGGTATTTCAATATCGAGAATACGTAGTACTTCCTGAGCGGGATCAAGTACGCCACAACCTTTACATGTTTTTTCGCTAGCGGCCCAGAGGTCAGTTCAAGTTGTTTTTGTAGGTCAAATCGCTGAATATGTGAAGTGCACCATAAAGGTGAAGGGATATGTAGTAAAGGTACAGGGGGAGAAGTGGGAGCGTATACGGTCAAGAGTTTGATTGTATCTACACCGATACCTGAAATAATACCTTCAACCACGTTTGGGCTTGCGTTCGCTGCCTGACGGCGGATCATAGCTGCGTGTATGATAGGCAGGTCCTGCGATGCTTCCTGAAGGGGAGCGTCTTCCAGGTTTTTGGGAACTGGTCTTGGTCGAGAACTGACTACGAACTGATTTGTGTACGGAGGGTGAAGCCATACTGCCCGTATTATGACGTTTTCTCGGGTGGTCTGCATCCACGCTTGACGCGCCTACGAAAGCAATGTCGGCATTGGGGGTTTCAGCCGGACGCTTTCCCGTAATTTCGGAGGCCCCGGCCCAGAGTGAATCGAGTTCGCCACATTGTTCTATAATCCGGTCGAAGACACGTCCCATGAGTTCGTGCACGCGCCACCACCTAGCTATCGTCACTGGCATTTTCTTTTCCGCTTTGGTAAAGTGTATCGTAAGGATCATACGTCCTTCCTCTAGCAAGTCACCGAGGAATCTGAGGCTCTCAGGCAGATATACAAGGCCGTCTTCGAAACCTTCGGTCAGGATTCCTTGTCGATGTCCATACGAGTAACGATCCTCTGGGAAACAGGCATCCCTGTTGTCATCATGGTCGGAAGGCAATGAGATGCCAGTCAATGGACTTTTGAAAAACAGCATCCACAGAGCAATCCACCAAGTCGATTCGAGGTCGTGCAGAGTATTATACCGCAAGACAGGGATAGGGCCACGAGGATGGCTTTTTCCCATGTCATCGAAATCGGGGTCCCGTATGACAAATCGATATCTTCGATCCCGAATTTCGACTGCCATGAAATGTGGTGTCCCCTGTAGAGATAATCAGGAGAGATAATAAGATACAGTGTGTAGAAAACGTACCGTCTTCACCTCGTGCGAAGAGTCTTCGTCAATTTGCTTGGCGAACTCGAGATCACAGAGCTTGCCAATGCCCAGATAGAAGAGGATATTCCCTGTGCTAATGTCGCGATGTACGTAGCCAAGAATGAATAAACAGTAAAGAGCTGAGTATATAGATTGATCAATGATTGATAGCAAGAGAGACAAGTTGATAGTACATACCTCGTACGATATCGGACAAGGCCTTGAAAATGTCTTTGAAAGAAGTGAGTGCGTGAATGGGCGTGCCGACCTCCGCAAACACGATACGGTAATGCCTTTTCGGCTGAAAGCGCTTGAAGGTGACTATTGGAGGATGCACAGGCTCATGTTTTACATCGGATGCCCCAGGTGTACCCCCAACAGAGCACTTTCGACTGCTGCCAGAGACCGTTGCGCGAGCTA
This sequence comes from Sarcomyxa edulis, assembly GCA_009761415.1. Taxonomy (NCBI): domain Eukaryota; kingdom Fungi; phylum Basidiomycota; class Agaricomycetes; order Agaricales; family Mycenaceae; genus Sarcomyxa; species Sarcomyxa edulis. Next base: position 486,584 of record QUOL01000016.1, on the reverse strand, counting down.
CTCGAGGCGGGAGAGGCGCACCTCGGTAGATCTTCTCCGACGGGACGTCCTGTTTATGCATCATCAACTCCTTAGTATCGTCTACCACCCCATCAATATGGACGAGTCCGTGGGCGAGAACTGTCAGAAAGTACTGAGCCGGGTTTTCAATAGCGTAGGCCTCTTTAGGATAGGCTGGGTGCTGTGTACGTCTTCTTCTCTCCTCATCGTCTTCGTCGTCTTCGTAACGAGGGTGCTTTGGGAACCTTTTCAGGTCGTCAATGAGTCGTTTCTGAAGGTCGCCCTCCAATTCAGAATCAGAATCAATCCATATGTCTTTCAAGGCCACAGATTTCTTGGACTCGTCCCCCTCAAGGTACGCTTCCCATACCCTCGTAGCACGCCCACGGATAGGGTCCGATTTGTGATCGGTCAAAGTGCTCTTCGTCACGTACACCTTTTCTTGCACCTCTATTTTATATTGAATATCCCCCGTGCCCGGGTCCAGGAAACGAGTCATAGTAGGGTCATATCCTAGTTCGGCATCAGAAGCAAATGCGAGACTCGCAAAAACCGTGATTAGAGCCGAGGAATCCTGTCGGCAGAACGGTTAGATGAAATATGATAGAGGTCCAATGTCTACGGACCTGTCTCCAGTTAAAAGGCTCAGAAACCATCGCGTGAGAACGAGAGAATAGCCAGAGTTTCATTTGTTCGTTTTCGATTGTGATACCGAAAGCAAAGCGTCGACATGGATCGTTACTCAGCATGTGCTGTCCAGCCCATATGATCTTTCGGTCGTTCTAGAGCAAAATAGCAAAACAAATCAAACATCAGTGTCGATCGAGAAACGGTAAATGATAGATACTCACATCCAAGACGGTACTAGCATCCTTGATTTTTTTCTGCTCTATAGGAAGGGGAATATCTGCCCAGGCAGAAGCGGAAATCGAGCCTTTGCAACTCTTCGCAAGCAAGAGCTCGAGTTGAGCGTCGGGGCGAGTTGAGTTTGCTCGTTCAGAGCCAGGTGTGGAGCCAGGGCTGTGCACATACTTTAGCCTGGGTCGTCTAGAGCTGGACGCGAGGCAAGTGACGATGGCATCGAAAATGTCTTTCATTGGGGCGAACACTTTTGGTTCTGCCCCCTTTAGATTCTTCGGAGCCTTGGGAAAGCGGTGGATGACCCCGGTTTTCGTCTGGCGTAGGCGTTCCTGTACGAGCTGTATGTCACTGGAGCTCACACTTGGAAGGGCGGACTTTATGAAGAACTCCACGCTGACTTGTGGAATGTCACCGAGGTCTTTAACGACCGCGGCGCGCGCGGCATCAATATCTAGGTCGAGATGCTGCTGACCAGATGGCTTTCTGGGAGTGTCAGGGTTATTTGGAGGAGGATTCATGTTAACAGATGACGAGAAAGGGGAGGATTTGAGAGAAAAGTCGCGACTTGTGGCAGTGGCAGAATTGGGAAGTTCAAGTTCAAGTTCAGGCATCGGTTATCGGAATTCTTTGGTTTGGTCACGGTCACGCTCGCGTCAGCACTGCCACCTGCTACCGTGACGCGTCCCCTCGCTTTCCATTTCAACTTTCAAGGCTTTTACTCCGCAGAGTTCAACTTTACGGTGACTCTTGGTTACCTCCTTCCTTCACTTATATATGCTCTCATCTTGGCGTCCAAGAAATGTTCTACAACACAATCGTACTACAGGACACCGAAGCTATGGAGAACTGGAGAGCTTCGACTCGGACGGTCTCGACGATAGACTTCCAAAAAGCAGAGACGACCTAAATGACAAAACCATCAATGAAACGGGCAACGCCGATGGGCTCTTCATATTCAACATGTTTCAGAGGCTTGAGCAGCCCAACTACTTTGCCGGCTCGGATGTATTACAACACCATTGCCAACCTGAAGCTCCGTATCGTGTACCCACAGTCTGTATCCAGGCATACAGATGACATGACACCTATCATTACCCGGAGACTCAGTTGGTCCTTCGTTGCCGAAAAAATGGATTATCAGGAAGTTTATATGTTCGCGCGTTGTACTTATGATATCTTGTAAGGACCTGAATGGGGGTGGCCTCTAGGCTATTTCTTGCGTGCATACCTCCATTTTGATACTCGCGTTGGTTCTGGGAAAGAGGTACGACCCTTTTTATTCTGATATAGTATGCGTATACTGATGCATCGCAACTAAGGACCATACACAGACTTTGCATCATCTTCACCATATCTTGCTCACGTCTCGTCGACACATAAAAAGCGACCCGTGGGCCGGAATCCCTGAATTGACCAACAAAGACGGGCAATTCTGCTCGGACTCTTGCAACACCCAAGCATGGAGCGCTAGTACACTGCTCGATTTCCTGGAGATCGTGCACAAGAGCGCGACCTGAAGGTCGTAGTAATGATTCAAAAAGTATTATCTGAACATAGGGAATTTCTCGTCTGGACGGCCACTGGTACTGTATTGATCCTACACATGTGTGTGCACTGTAGAACTATATTTTGTATAGGTAGTCAACCATAAACGAATATGTCTCTATTCACCACCCGACAAATTTGTCGGGAAGACGCCTTGTAATTTACGTAGGTATCTCACAATTGATAAGTAGTACTCGACACAATCTTTACATATCTTCTGCTAGCGTCCCAGAGGCCAGTCAAACTTGGTTTTCGTAGGTTCAATGGCTGAATATGTGAAGTGCACCATGAATGTGAAGATATATATAGTAGATGTACAGGAGAAGGGGTAGCGTATACGGTCGAGAGTTTGATTGGATCTACGCCGGTACCTGATACACGATGATGCCTTCAAGAAGGTGGGAAATCGGTAAGTTTATGATGGCGGACCGTGGCTGCGTGTATGGTGGGCAGGTCCTACAATACTTCCGGGAGGGGTGCGTCGTCTAGATCTTTGAGAACTAGTCTTGGTAGAGAATTGACTGCGAACTGATTTGTGTAGTGAGGATAGAGGAATACTACCGGTGTTATGACGTTTCCTCGGGCGCTCTGCGTCCACGCTTGACGCAACGTCTAAGAAGACATTATCGTCGCCGGATGTTTCGCCGGGATGCTCTTCCGCAATCTCGGCAGCCCAGAGCGCATCAACGTCGCCGCAGTTCTCTAGAATTCGATCGAAGATACCCCCCATGAGTTCGTGCACGCGCCACCACCTAGCTACCTTCACAGGTATTTTCATTTCCGCTATCGGGTAGTGTATCTTGAAGATCATACGTGCATCTTCCAGTGCGTCACCAAGGAATCTGAGGCTCTCAGGCAGATATTCGAGGCCGTCTTGAAAGCCACGGGAGAGAATAGTTTCTCGAAGTCCATACGAGTAATGATCGCGCGGGAAACAGGCATCCCTGTTTCGAGAGTGGTCGGGAGGTAATGAGATGCCGGTCAACGGAGCTTTGAAGAATAGCATCCACAGGGCAATCCACCAAGTCGACTCAAGATCGTGCAGGGCATTATATCGCAAGATAGGCGCGAGTTCACGAGGGCGGTCCTTCCTCATTCCGCGAATTCCGGGTTTGTCTAGCATGAACCGATATTTTTGGTCCCTAATCTCGACTGCAATGAAATCTGCTGTCCCCTATTCTACCTATCAGAGGCAATGCTGAGATGAACTGTATAGAGAGCGTACCGTCTTCATCTCGTGCGAAGAGTCTTCGTCAACTTGCTTGGCGAATTCGAGATCGCAGAGCTTGCCAATGCCCAGATAGAAGAGGATATTCCCTGTGCTGATGTCGCGATGTACGTAGCCAAGAATGAATAGACAGTGAAGAGCTGCGTGTAGAATGCAATCAATGACTACGAGCAGGAAGAATTTATCTCAAATACATACCGCGTATAATATCGGACAAGGCTTTGAAGATATCTTTGAAAGACGTGAGATCGTGGATGGGCGTGCCTACCTCACGGAACACGATGCGGTAATGTTTTTTGGGCTGGGAGAATTTGAACTGGACAACAGGCTCAGGCACAGGTTCGCCTGCTACAGGTGGGCCACCGACAGGACGTAATCGGTCGCTGCGACTGATCGTCGAGCGAGCTGCTCGAGGGGGGAGAGGCGCAGCTCGGTAGATTTTCTCCAATGGGACGTCCTGTCCACGCATCATCAATTCTTTAGTGTCGTCTTCCACCCCATCGATCTTGACGACTCCGTGTGCGAGGACTGTCAGGAAGTATTGCGACGGATTCTCGATGGCGTACGCTTCTGTAGGATAGTTCGGGTCCTCCGTGTGTTCTCGTCTCTCTTCATCGTCTTCCCCGTCTTCGTAAGGAGGGTACTTTGGCAACTTTTCCAGCTCGTCTATCAGTCGTTTTTGTAAGTCGCCCTCGAGTTCAGCATCGGAATCAAGCCAGATGTCTTTTAAGGCAACAGATGTCTTGGATTCGTCCCCTTCGAGGTACGTTTCCCAGACCCTGGTGGCACGGCCACAGATGGGGTCTGCTTTGTAGTCCGCAAGAGCGTTTTTTGTCACGTAGACATCTCCTTGGATCTTTAGCTTGTATTGAATCATCCCGTCGTCCGGGTCTACAAAGCGAACTACAGTAGGATCATACCCTAGCTCGACATCAGTAGCGAACGCGAGACTGCCGAAAACGTGGATTAGAATCAATGGTTCCTAATAGTCAATAGTAAAGCAATCAGCTCATGGTAAATAATGTGAACATCGCACGAACCCGTCTCCAGTCAAAAGGCTCAGACACCATCACTTGGGCACGAGAGAAATGCCATAGTTTCATTTGCTCGTTTTCGACTGTGATGCCGAAAGCACACCGTCGACATGGATCGTTGCTCAACATGTGATGTCCAGCCCATATGATTTTGTGGTCATTCTGAACCAGGGGTAAAGATTGAGTATATATTGTCGAAGGTATGTTAGAGACTCACATCCAAAATTGTACTAGCATCCTTGACTTTCTTCTCTTCTATAATTAGGGGGATATCGGACCATGCAGAGTCGGAAAGGAAATCCTTGCAACTCTGTGCAAGCAAGAGCTCGAGTTGAGCGTCGGGGCGAGTTGAGTTTGCTCGTTCGGAACCAGGAGTAGAGCCAGGACTGTGCACATACTTAAGCCTAGGTATCTCGGAGTCGGAAGTGAGACAAGCGACGATGGCATTGAAAATATCTTTCAAGGGCGCGAAAACTTGGGGTTCTGGCTCAGTTTTCGTCTCTGGAGGATCGGGAAAGAGGTCGAGAAACCCCTTCTTCGACTGTGATAGGGCATCCTGTACACGACGTTTTTTGACATCTGACATAGCAGGTAACGCGTAATTGATGAAGAATTTCACGCTGACTTGTGCAATGTCACCGAGGTCTTTAACGACCGCGGCGCGCGCGGCATCAATATTTAGATCGAGATGCTGGCGAGCGGAGGGCTTCCTGGGTGTGTCAGGGTTGATTGGAAGAGGATTCATGTTGATAGATGATGAGAAAGGGGAGGATTTTGAGAGAAAAGTCGCGACTTGTGGCAGTGGCAGAATTGGGAAGTTCAAGTTCAAGTTCAGGCGTCGGTTATCGGAACTCTTTGGTCACGGTCACGGTCGCGTCAGCACTGCCACACTACTACGCGTCCGCCGTCGGGACTCGGCGGCCCATTTTGAGGCTTTTAGTACTCCGTAGACTTGCCGTAGACTCTAACTTTACAGTGACTCTTGGCTGCCTCCGTCTTCCACTTATCTATGCTCTCATTCTGGCCTCCAAGAAATATTCTACAACACAATCGTACTACAGGACCCTGAAGATAGGGACTCGGGACAGTGACGATGGACTTCAAAAAAAGCGGAGACGAGCTAAATGACAAAATCATCAATGAAACGGGCAACGCCATGAGTTTTTATAGTCAACACGCCCCAGAGGTATGTATTACAACATCATTGCCAACCTGAAGCTCCGTATCATGAACCCACAATCTGTATCCAGCCATACAGATAACATGACACCTATCATTAGCGCGGAGACGCAGTTGGTCCTTCTTTGCAGAAGGAATAGATTATCAAGAAGGGTATATGTTTGCGCGTTGTACTTATGGTATCTTGTAGGGACCTGAATGGGTGGACTATTTCCTATGCGCGCATACTATCCACTCTGATACTCGCGGTGATTCTGGGAAACAGGTATGTTGCTTAGAGTCATTAATATTCTTCTAGTATGCGTATACTGACGCGTCGCAATAAAGGACTATTGTATCAAAAGTGACTGGTGTGAATCAAGCGTTGAGCGCTAGATCTCTCAGCTTTGAGTCGGTTGCAGTGACTTCAAAAATGTCGTCTGATCAGAGAGGTTGATATCAGTATCTAAGCAGTCTTTGCAGGCAAGGCGCGTGCGTACAACTTTGCATTAGCGTTTCTGATACTTAGCTCACATGGTTGCTTAGGTTCGGCTTCGCTGTCCTCCTCAATGCCAGACTCAGAACAGATCGAAAGTCTCATTGCTCCATATGCCCAGATTTGGGTTCGATATCAAAGTTGCACACCATCTCCGAGTTCTAGCAGCATGTCGATTAGATACCAATACGGTCTCCGGCCGGCAAGACGATACCGGAGTGTCGTGAGACTTGTTCCCGCAGGCCTTATGAATCATATTGTCCTGGGTACCTCAGGTATGCTAGGGTGCCAGGTCTTGGAAGGTTTTGAGATGAGGAGATGCTGCGAGTGAGAATTGACTGCGATTTACCCGTTGTTGGTCTCGGTACCTCCGTTAATGAGTGTGATCTAATCTGATTAGTGTTCCTGATCTAAATATAACCGCGCACCCGACATTGAAATTCTCAGTCGCGGACTCGCGCGCCCACGTCGTCCTCGAGCTCTCCCACCTACTCTTACATCTAAAAATTCATCGCCGGTACACACCACGTAGCATACCTACTCACGGGCTGTCTGCTACAATAAAGTCCCTAACGCTCCTCGTCAATTATCTCCTCCTTTTTGGCTCCTCGCGATCATCGGCTCGACTCCTCGAACTCGCACTCGACCTTCGACTCAACCTTACTTAGACTTATGGCGGATGAGATCGAATACGAAGCCCTGCCTCCAAATGCGGGATATGCTGTACGTTCAATCCCCTGGCTCGATGTATCAAAGTTGCATGTCATAACTTTTTTTTTCTTTCGTAACGGCAGGTCAACATGCTAGCTGGAGCTCTGGTGTGTACATCTTGAAAACCATCCTGAAAGTCCCACATGAACGATATATGCTAGGCTGGTATAACGGAACATGCAGTCATGTATCCCGTCGACAGCATCAAAGTCAGTCCTACCTTGTCCCACGTAGATATTATACGACGGTTTAACAGCCGACCTTGCACGCATCACCTAACCCCACATACACACTTTAGACGCGAATGCAAGTATTCGCAACAAATCCGGCAGCTATCTATAGTGGGGTCGGTAATGCGTTCACCCGCATCTCATCTACGGAAGGCATGAGAGCTCTGTGGCGGGGCGTGTCGTCGGTGATATTGGGTGCGGGACCAGCACATGCGGTTCATTTCGGTGTGTACGAAGCTGTCAAGGAATTTGCGGGAGGGAACGACGTCGGGAACCCGAATCAGTGGCTGGCTACTTGTGAGTCTGTCCATTTGTCCTGCTGTTTTCAAGCACTGACCCGTCTACTTCAGCATTGGCTGGGGCATCGGCTACGATCGCTAGCGATGCCCTCATGAATCCATTCGATGGTGAGCACCACTCTACGATCTCATACATGCTGAATGCTCAATGATATATGACTTACCAGTCATCAAACAACGAATGCAAGTACACAAGTCTGAATTTCGCTCCGTCTTCACGTGTGCTCGAGTAGTCTACCGCACTGAAGGGCTTTCGGCGTTCTACATCTCCTACCCCACGACACTGATGATGACTATCCCTTTTACCGCCGTCCAATTTACGGTTTACGAGGAGATCAAAAAATTACTAAATCCTTCCGGCGTCTACGCACCCGGGATACATATGATAGCGGGGGGTCTGTCAGGCGGGGTGGCGGCGGCGGTCACTACGCCGTTGGATGTAGCCAAGACAATCTTGCAGACGAGGGGAACATCAAAAGATAGCGAAATTAGAAGTGTGAGAGGGATTGTAGGGGCGTGCAAGATTATTTGGCGGCGAGATGGTTTGAAGGGGTTCGGAAGAGGTTTAACACCGAGGGTGTTGACGTTCATGCCGAGTAATGCGTTGTGTTGGTTGTCGTATGAGTTTTTCAGTGAGTGGATTGGTAGTATTTTACTGATTTTTATTTTACTAATGCTTTCGCAGAGGCCGCTATACGAGACGATCGCTAGGCCCTAATTTCGGTAAGTCGAACTGCTAGCGGTGGTGATTCTGACTAAACCACCGGTTCTCTTCAAGTGACTGCATGCTATACTCTCTGGGATGCATACCCCTCGGCTCCTCTTGCGGTACAAAAGTATTCAGGGACCGCACTTGCATCTATTGATGCGTTCGTCAGGCTTCGCAATCACCTACATCTTCACCATGTATACCTCTTTTTTTTTGGCTTTCTGGCTACTCATTATCATACATCCTATTGTTACTTGTTACTTGTCACTTGTTATTTAGATATTACAATTTGTGTCTGTGTTTTGGAGCATCTCCAAAAGTCGATGTATTGAAAGTACACCGGCGCGTCGTGCCAGGTCTCTTGACCTCCCCGCTTCTATCCCGCCGCCATCTTTTCTGCCATGGACTCCACCACTGGCGTTGTCCCAAGACGACTTGTACATATGCAGGTGGCGTCTGAGCATAATTTACCGAACAATCTCAAAAGAAACAAAACTTCTCGACGCGTTCGGATTCTATGGTCTCTCCTCGCATCTCCTTGTCTCATCATCGGCTGGATTATCTATTCCGCCCGCCGGGATAGTCAGCTATCTGGCTCTGAAAAGCTCCTGTTGTTTCCTGACTCAGGCTTCATTCCAACTATGCGGTCTGCTACTGTTCTACCGCTCCCCACCGTGATTGGCAGCAATGGCGTTGAAACACCTCATACATTCGAAGAGCCTGAGACGGAACTGACGGAATTAGAACTAGATGCAGACGCAGACATGGACACGGACACGGATACGGACTCGCAAATGGACGTAGATATCGACATCCCAGTCGCATCGCTGATATACCGATCTCGACCGATACCTCCTCATTCATTGACAGCCATACTCCCCGTGACATCAAAATCACTCCCAAATCTCCGCTCTACTGTCACACAACTACTTGCAGATGGTGGGGGGTATCTACGAGACATAATCATAGCATGTCCAGAGGAGATTTTGTTACAGGCAAGGCCCGTCGTACGAGCCACCGTGGCTGGACACGGACACGTTCATGGAGGACCTGACATCTCGCTGCATCGATTCCCAAATGATGTATTGCAAGACCAGAACCGTAATGTCCTACGCATCCTTTCGTCACAACTTTCCAGCGAGTGGGTTCTTGTACTTCCCGAAACTGGCATCGATACGAGCGATCTTCTAGACTCGCCTTTGGATGTTCCTCTTCCAGTTGGTCCTAGAGGATTTCTTGTTGATGACTCTGGATCCAACGTGTCGTGTGCATCAGCGTCAGTACTAGAGGGGAAGCAGATCGGGGCGTCTCATGTTGTCCCCCCATTCATCATGCCTTCGTTTCTTGTATTTGCCTTTGACGACGATGTCAATGCCCCTGGGTTTAGCACGGAGCTCCGAGCTGGGTCCGAAGTCGATATTTGGGCTATCCTTGGTAAACGGATATCGAAAACTCGTTCAGACGGGTTCGGTGGCATCGTAATACCCTCTTCCAACCCTACAAAATCGATACAAATCGAACCATGGTGCTCTAGCGTTCTACACGCATCTCATCGTAATCATACGAACGGAAGCGTCACGCTGGATTCGGTGCAAGGATGGAATTCTGCTTTCGAAGGAACTTGTGCTGCTGAATCTGAAAATACTCCCCCCTGGAATGGAGAGCGATCTCGCAAGGATATGCATGAACACACCGGCGTATTTTCTCTCCTTCTGCCGTCTCTACAAGATCTGCGATCATTCTCGCCGGCTGCTTGCCGCCTTCACAATGGAGGCCATGTCATCAACGTCTTCCTGTATGACGAGTCGCCTTCGACTGTAAAATCTGATGACGTTACTTCTGACGAGGAAGGTGATGAGGACTGGGATGAACATGTTCTGACTGTCACATTGAGTTCCTCACAACGCCAACATCGACCTGGTGCTCCAGATCACTGTCGCCTTAAATATGAGATTCCAGCATCTCATATGCAGCCTTTAGCTCAAAGGCATCACCCTGCTGGCCTCGTGTTGCAATGGTTCGCGCATCTGGGTGATCCCCCTCATGCTGTTTTGGCGCTAGACGAAAAGGATGCCGTCACGGATGGGCTGGCGTTCCTTCTTACCAAAAGTTATCCCAAACCGTCTCCTACTTTGATTCGCATTCCGCGAGAGAATTTGGTCCATAGTGACTGGATGGGTACACTCTCATTATCAGAATTGAAAAGTCCGTACGTCATGAATTCTTCTGCTGTTTTCACTAATAAACATTATCGGTTGCCGTAGACTGGAACACTCCCCAAATCGACATCAGCATCATCACAAAGGACAGACCCGACTCCCTCAAGCGCCTCTTAGCTTCTCTGTCCACAGCTAAATACTTTGGCGACACTCTTAGTCTCAGAGTCAACATAGAACAGTCATCCGATGTCGATACTCTGTCCATGATAGATAACTTCCAATGGGATCATGGCGATATGTTCGTCCACCATCGCGTTATTCATGGTGGACTGCTTCCTGCGGTCGTCGAATCATGGTACCCGCATTCTAATAACACTTATGGACTTTTGTTGGAAGACGATGTCGAACTTTCGCCACTGTTCTATGCTTGGGTGAAGATGACCGTCCTTCGATATAGGTTGGCTCATGTTTCTCAATGGGGCGTAGTACTACTTCTGACAATACCATTGACAGACACGGCGATATGAGCCAACGATCACCTCAGCTATTCGGAATCAGTCTTTATCAGCAAAAGAACGTCGAACTACATCTGGAAGGTCGTCGTCCCTTCAATGCACGTAGACTCTTCTCAGAAACCCAAGTTTCCTCCCCGTCCACTCCTTACCTTTCTCAAATTCCCTGCAGCTGGGGAGCAGTATACTTCCCGGAACACTGGCGTGAATTTCACGATTACCTCTCCGTACGACTTTCCGAATTCTCTCTCTCCATCGACCAGAATGTTGTTCCGGAACTCCGTTCGAACAGCTGGACTAAATCCTGGAAGAAATACTTCATCGAGCTGGTGTATCTGCGTGGATACGTTATGCTGTACCCCAATTATGAGGATTTTGTGTCGTTGTCGACCAATCATCTCGAGGTCGGCTCTCATGTGAAAAATCGGTCACCCGAGAAGAAGGAGCTGTTCCTACTGCCGCTGATGCAGCTCCAGGATCGCGAATCACTTTCTACTGTTGGACTGTTGGACCTCCCCGGACGGATGCTTCCTAGATGGGAGAACCTTCCTACGCTCAACCTTACAGGATCGTTGACTTCTTTGGAGAACCTCGTTGAGGTCGGACAAGTGAGACGAACGGAGCTTACTACGTGTTTGACCCCTGCTGTACTACTCCATGATGTGCGAGACCTCATGTGCATCAATGATACCACATTAGCTTGATACACGAAGGACCTAGGAAGAGTGGAAACGTAGAAGATCCGATCATATACTGCGTGTAAACTGAGAGATATCGAGAGCATTACATAGCTATCTGAGAACTATCTAAACCGAGGGCGTGTAAAAAGAGGTTAACATTCGCGAGCTTTGTTCTCCTCTCATCTTCGTCGGATACCCATCCCTTGTTGGCGCTCATAACATTCTCGAGCACCTTTTCGCGCAAAGCAGTGACTAGCACTTGATGTTGTTCGACAACGGCGTGTAAAGCTAAAGCAGCAAGGAATTGCCAGACGGGCTGGTCGATTATGTCTGTTGATGCGTGAAGTTGACCTGGTGGCAGATGTGGGGCGAGCCGCGTGGATGGGAAGAGAGAGAGGAAATGAGGAGCGAGGAGTTGGAATAGATGATCGAACATGAGTTGCCTGAGGGAGCGTATATGAGACGACGAGATCTGGAGTTTGACCATTGGTGACTTACCATTGTTGCGCTTCCTCCGGTGATGGGACATCTGTTGTCTCAGCACCGTTGGCCATGTTTTGCTTGATGACCTCGACGCGGCTCAGGAACAGAGTCAATAAAGCAAGGCCCGGCTGTCGATCACATCCCATAATTCAGCTATGGACGTCAACATCAATGAAAATGGCCACTTACTCTTGTTTGGGTAACGGCCACGATATTGCTACGATCGAGGAGTAGACCAAGAAGACCACTGACAAGCCGCAAACTAGCCTTGGCAACCACAGGTAAGATGCTTTGCAATACGCTGCCTAGGAATGCCTGAGTTTGGCGTTCGACTTCTTTTCGTTCTGGAGTGTCATCCAGAGAGTCAAGGAGTGGCGCTTGGATAACAACATCCAGTTGATTAAAGCACGCAACAAGGAGAGTCAGCATTGTTAGCATCTGTTGGCCGCTTAGGTGACGAGTGAGGCGGGGAAGAAGCTTTTTGCCTTTGGTGGGGGTCAGAAGAGACACGAAAGGATGAGGGTCACTGAAAAATAGAGATAAGGAAGTTGTGTCAAAAAGGACGAAGACCGATGAACATAGATGTTTACCTGGTCTCAAGGGGTACCATAACCCGCAATCCGTCCCATAGTTGATCGACGTGTTCACTATATTCCCTCTCCCTGGTGAATAGTTAGTTTAGTTGGACGTCCTGGACACGAGGAAGATGCACCATTGCTGAGACGCCTCCTCTTCTTCTGGCATAGGCTGGTCTCTTCTCAGCTGCTCGACTCTCAGAACTATATCATACAAATTCTCCAGAATCGCCAAGACCTGACGTTGTGTGAGGGGCTCCTTACGAACAAGGCCGTCCGTCTAGATGGGATAAAATCAGACTAGTTGACATAATTGTGATTGAGAAAGATAGGAATACTCACGTCGGCAGCATTGCCTAAAGCCTCTCGGCCCAGTTTGGCGGCTTCTTTGGCGGCACCCTCGTCGACGTTGCGGTCGATGGCATCTTCCTTTGATATATGAGCGTGTGCTGGGGATAATGTGGGTGAGGTGCTAGCATTGCCGACTTGGAGGAGTTGACGGGGAGCAGCTTTGTAACTCCTGCCGGATGTTTTTCCGAGAGCGCCTTGTAGACTGTGAAGGGCTACAAGAGATATTAGTACCATCGAAAGTACGACAAAAGAGGGTATAGAGATTTACAATGCAGGCCCTTTTCTTTTTCTCTCAGTCTGGCATTACTGACAATTCGCTCGACCTGTTGCTCCATGCGCTGCATGGCACTGGGCCTCCGACTACCACCCTTAGGAGCTAATCCGAGACCTACTCCACCACCCGAACCAAACTTCAAGACACGTTCGTCCTGAGAGCCCATACCTAAACGAGACCGTAAAATCGCTCCATAGACTTGAGCATAGAAATCATCAGCATAAGGATCTTGAGTGACAAGCTGAGAGACTTGAATGCGAGTGATGAAGTCCTTGTCAGATTGAGTCATCAGGTCATTATAGCGAGCCTTTAACAAGAATGATAATCAGAACATCAAGACATGAAATTGATAGAATGCGAGTACATACCATGTGTGCGATTTTAGCAGCCTTGCGACGCCTCTTTTCTTCCATCTTTTCAGCCTCCACGATCTTGCGCATCGCCTCGATCCTAAGAGTCTCTTGTTCAGCCTGATTCGTTCCCTGTAGCTCCCGAACAAAATCAGCTTGAGCCAATTCCGAGAGCATTCTTTGTTGCGCCTGGATGTTCTGGGGCATGAACGGTATGCCTTGCTGCTGCAAAGAACCATTGTAATGGGGGTCTACATAAGCAGGGGATTGCGATCGCTGCCGACGTTGCTGTTGGAGTTGTTGCATGGCTAGAGCATTTAACTCGGCGGACGGGTGGCGTTGGTGGTTGAACTGGTTCGGACTATGCCTAATCTGCTGGGCGTGCATCTGACGCTCAAGCCCTTCCATACGTAGTTGCTCCTGGAGCTCCAGGACACGCAACTGTTGCTGCTGTTCTTGCTGCTGCTGCAACAAGAGGATCTGTCGCTGATGCTCGTGGAAACGGGGGGATTGCGAGGTTGGGAGCATCCGAGGTGGAGGTGTGCGCTGATGCTGCGCTTGGTCTCTATGTTGCTGAAGTTGTTGTTGTTGAAGACGCTGGAGCTGGAGTTGTTGTTGTTGCTCTTGCTGCAACTGAAGTCGTCGTCGATGAAGCTCCTGCTCTTGCTGTTGTTGAATGAGTTGCTCTTGCTCCTGCTGTTGCTGGAGGAAAAGTAACTCTTGTTGGTGTCGCTGAGCGGCAGCTCGTGATTGCTGAGCGATTGTAATGGCGCGCATTTCGGCTTCGATTTCTTCGACTGTCCGGATCCCTGTATGATTGATTCCATGAGAGATAGGTTCGCGAGCCGTGACAGAGGGCGAGTCATCAGAAGAGAAGGGGGAGTAAGTGGACGAGGACGCCATTCGATGATCTGCAGTACGACCTGAACCATTGAGTTTTGGAAGGACAGAAAAGGGAGATTTGTCATCCCATATGGCCTCCAAAGACTGAGCAGTGGACCGAGCTGTTCAGGTAGGATAAGTATATTCGAAACAACCAATTGAGCCGCGATGGAGGTTATCTTACGAGGTTGGGTAGGCCTGGATACAGGTTGTTGTGGCTGCGATTCATATGACGGAGCCTGCTCCTGGGTAGTCTCAGACTGATACTGGTTTTTCCTGGATAGATCGTCGGGCAAAGCCACTTTCGCAGTACTAAAGTCGAAATCCTTGCCTAGCAATCAGGGTGATTGAGCCATTTTGAGATAGGGTATACGAGATGTATCATTATCTTACCGACATTGCCAGTTTCACCAAAAGTCTCGTCGTTTAATTCGTCTCCACCTTCTTGAAGTGCATCGCCGAGACCGTCGTAACTCTCCTCTCCCCATGTGTACACCGCAACATCTTCAGAATCGTGTGTTCCACCTTCCAAAAAAGTACGTTTCTGCCGTTCTAGATTGTTTTCCCCGAGTCCGAAGAAAGACATGAGGGCATTGATGGAAGAACGAGCGAAAGGATGGAGAGACCAGGAAGCTACCAAGTAGTTGCTACTTATATTCAGCGGAATCAGAGTCACCAGCACCGCGGCCGGTACCCTCTAGACCAAACAGCCACAAAATATCCACAACGCGTGGCCCTCGACGCGTCGACGTCTGGAAGTCTGTTTCGTGCCACAACTTCCCCGATGTCCGCCTCCTGAATCTATTCAGGAACACTCAAAGGAATCCGTTATTGTCTCAGTATTACACACTATTCCACGAGGCCGCCATGCTTGCTGACGTTCACCTTCAAAATATCCTGCAAGTCAACCTAGATGTCTTTCTCGAGTCTACCTTGCCTCCTATGGCAGAACAAGATCTAACGCGCATATCTAGGGCCTTGTCTGAGAACGATTTTCACAACCAATTCCTTGGAAGTACGACGAAGGCAGATCTCAAAGGATTAGGATCATTTCGAGATATATTCAATACCACTGTCAACTGTCTCGCACTCAGATCTAGTCAAAAGTTGAAGTATGTTGACACTCTTGACAATGTTTATGCCTCTAGAAAAACTCAATCTGGCACCGATTCTCATCTGGAATTTTTGGGTTTGGAGGATCTCAAAGGGTCAGCTTCCGCCTCCAACTCTGCATGGGCAGATCTCGTGCTGACAATCCACTATAAGGCTATGGCTGCTACTTCAACTCAGGATGTGAGTCACTAGCATTTCTTCAGCAATACTATCAATTATTCTTTTCGCGTTTGCTATTTTCGAACGACGACGAGATCGTATGGGCTGGACAGCACATGCTAAATGACAATCCACATCGACGCTTTGCTTTCGGAATCACAACAGAAACCGAGAAAATGAAACTTTGACTTTTCTCTCGCTCTCATGAGATGGTCTCTGGAAACTCATGACTGGAGACAGGTTCGTACTCTTTGAACTTCTATCCTATCCTATATAGTCTGATCACATTGTCATCGACTTTGATCAGTTTCCCTTGGTAGTCTCGCATTCTCCTCTGATGTAGACCTAGGATATGATCCTGGTATGACTCATTTCTTAGACCCGCGCACTGGGAAGACTCAATACAAGATCCAGGTCGAGGAAAAGGTGTACGTGACGAAGAAGGCTCTTTCCGATCATACAGGCCCTATACATGGCCGTGCTACGAGGGTCTAGGAAGTGTACCTCGACGGGGACGAGTCCAAGACATCTGTGATCTTGGAACACGTCTGGCTTGATTTCGACTCTGAACTGGAGGGGGACCTTAATAGACGACTCATTGACAACTTCAAACGGTCACAATACTCTCTTTACGGAGACGACGGAGAGAGAAGAAAGGTTGCGGTACCGCGGTGGTGGCGGGTACACGAGTACATGGGACATATATTCAGTCAAATCACAGAGCCCTGCGCCGACGTTGATGTTCTTTGGGCTACCCAGGTCGATCAAAAGGAGCGTCTTGCTGAAATAGTTACTGAGGCCAGCTCAATAGGCGAGCCGACCGTAGCTGCAGGCCCCTCAGAGGAATGCCGTGTCACAGGCGGTTTGACCGCACCCCTACGCAGATCACCTCGTCATCATCAAACCCTTAACAAGACATCTCAGGACGGGGAAGACATTCCTCTCCCGGAAGCAGTACACGACTCACGTGTTACACACACAGCCAGAAGCGAAAGCGATCATAGACGTGGTTGGTGGTGCTAGTATGTTGTATATGCACAGGAAAACGAATACACCCCGATTCTCGTCTATGTTTACAACTTATAGCTGAGGCAATGACATCCAGGAAGTGTTACTTGTGGCGCTGGCATGCCGATCTAAGGCACAGAATCGTGGCACACTTGTGGGAGCTTGTGGGTCCCAGAAAGAGAAGATATAACTGCACGTGACGTTTCTATGCGACTCAATGACTTGAGACCACATGCACACCAAGGCACACCATCGTATCGGCTTACCCCTTGTAGAGCATATCCGACTTATTATTATAGAAAGAATATAAATTAAGTAAGTAGATGCAGATGGTGCCTTACAATCCTTCAAAGAACGAAAGATCCTGCGCCGAAAGTCCCTTCCCATTTTCCTTTGCAGCACCTGAAGATGACGAGAGACTCATACTCGGTGCCTGAGGACCTAATAAAGTCGTGGATTGTAGAGGGGGAGCAGAAAATTGTCGGGATATACCGTCAGAACCACCATTCCCCGCCGCCGCCACGACCGCAGAACTAGGTGACAACATGAACGATGTCGAAGAGGGATTCATCTTTAGCGCTGCTACAGCTTTCGCTTGCTGGTCCTGCATAGAGGACAACGAAGGGCCCCCAAATGTATCATCAAAAGCACCTGCGAATAGATTTGGTGGCGCTGGCGGTGGAGGAATGGCTTCTGGCAGAGGAGACGGCGGGGCAGGCCACTGTTTTCCGGATTTTGCAGCGGCTGTTTCCACCAGACTGAGTGTACGAGAGTGATCTGCCTTTTTGCGACGTGGGGGTGCGGGCGGAGGTGTATTAATGATGGGAATGGGTGGCGGAGGAGACTTGGGTTTGAAGTTAAACGACAGTGGTATTGATGGGGCCTTTGGTGGTGGTAATGCTACTGGCTTTACGGGAAGATTTGGGGGTGATGGAGTGCGTAGGGGGGAGGAAACAAAGTCGTCAAAGTCGTCAAATGTCATAGACTCTGAATGTGACCGTGATGGCGTGCTGGTAGATGCGAAGAGACCTTGGTTTGAGGAGGTGGATGAAGTGAAGCTAGTGTCATACAGAGATGTGGAATTGGATGTGGTGATAGATTGCTGGGGTGGTGAATGGAAATCCGAAAAATCGTCGTCGTCGTCGAACGGGCTTGCCTTCGAGGAAGGCAGCGGAGGCGGTGGGTGTACTATAGAAGGGGCGGATGGACCAGCCAATGTTGGAGCAAGAGCTCCAGACGTGAAAGAATCAAGCACTATTGTTGAGGGTAGAGGCGGAGAGCTAATTCTGGGAGTATGAGAACGCGATGATGGTGGTGGTGGGGGAAAATTAATTTGGGTATCAGATCTCGTAGCGCCACCATTTGAAGTATTCGTGTTCGACATGATAGCCGTTATTGGGGGTCGTTTAGACATAGTTTGTGGACGCAAGATGGATGCGGAACTTGGGGGGCGGGAAATAGATAGAGGCGGTGCTGACAGTGTGAACGGCGTTGGCAATTGAGCAGAGTCGTGGCTGGGTATAGATATTCGCGAATTCTCTGTTTTGGGTACGGGAGGTAGGGACATGGTTCGTGAGGATATTGAAGCAAATGGTGATGTATCGGGCGAGGCTGGCGAAAGACCAGGCGCGTCGGCTTTCGGCACGGGTGCGTCGAATAGGTTCAGAGACATGAAGTCCTCTGAGTATGGCCTTGAAGGGGGAGGATTACTATGTGACGGATTTGAGAGCACCGGTGGCATAATTGGCCGTGAGCGAGGCGGTGGAGCGAGCGGTGGCGGTAGTTTTGTTGGTAATGGTGAAGACTCTATCATGTTTGATAGAGCATCTAGCTGTGCCGGACCGCTATGACTAGTGTTAACCTCTGTTTCCATAACTGGAACAATGTCTGATAAGAATTCGAGATCATCTGATGATAGTGCAAGTGAGTTTCGAGAACTGTTGTTACTCTTTGAGCGAGAGAAACGGCCAAGGAATCGAGAGACTGCAGAAGGGGGTGGCGTTGCTTCTCGAGAGGAGGAGGTCAAAATTGCAGAGGTAGAAGACGATGAGGTAGATTGGAATAGATCCATGGGAGGAGGGATCGGTGTACCACTTGTAGACGCTGACGTCGACGCGATCGGTGAATTTGTGGTAGAAGTGGCAGGAGTTGATTTTGGCATATCCACGCTTACTCGTGGAGAGCCAGTCGATGTACTAGTCCCAGCTGAAGAGGCTTTGCTTGGTGATGATGCGCGTTCTGATCTCACTTCCATTGATACAGTAGGAGCTGCAGCAACAGCACTTTTTCGTCCCAGGAACGATAATAAGCCTCCACTCGATTTCCTTTTGTTGTCGACCGTTGGAAATGTTTCTTCTTTCTCCTTGTCCATCACGCGCCAGCCAGGAGGTGAGAAATCGTCGCTGACAGCCTCGGGCCTCGCTTTCACCGAAGCCTCCCATGCTGTCGATCCTTTGGACGCGACATATAGTGCCATGGGGCTCCTACGCGTCATAGGAAGATTTCGGGTAAGTCGCAAGGCCTCCATAGTATTCTTCGAGACAAATGTTTGCGTAAATGTGACTTTAGGTGGGAGAGACAGGTCTTGTGGGACAAGTCTGTTCACGGTGGCTGCGCTAAGCATCATAGAGCCTTAGTACATTATGATTATGTGCTCGATATGTCCCGAGGGTACACTTACAGACCCTCAACGGCTTCCATACCACCGCGCCAATTGTCTCGGTCATCTTGCTTCTTGTCAGGACCTTCACTTCCCGGTTCAGGCCACAGGTCCTGGGATAGCTCCTCAAACTGTCGGATGATGGAAGACAGAAGCTCCGGTGGCTAGTTTCGAAACAACGAAACAAGTCAGCGGGGCACACTCGTGTTACGAAGATGATACACACCACTTGTCGATCTTGTTTCTCTTTCTGTCGTTTAGCGGCCTCCCACTCGTCGTCGCCTTCGTCTTCGTCTGCATCTGAGCGTGTACTCCCCCATGGCGTTCCCCAGGCCTTCGAATTTACAGAGTCTATTGGAAACGATGGCGCTGCTGATGACCACGGCTCATCTTCAATTTCATTGAGACCTGTTTCGAAGCTACCAAAGGGATCTGGACTTCCAGGGATCTGAGGTGGAGACGGAGGAGTAGGTAATAGTTCCTGTTGCGGCGTCAAACTTGAATCATTAGTCGGAGAAGGAGATGATACCGGCGGGGGCGATGCAGAATTTAGCTGTGGTGATGTAGGCACCGAGTCCACTTGATCGTTAAGCGGTGAATCGTGACGCTCGAAGTCGGAAACAGAAGCAGGAGTCTTTCCGAGTGGGATACCATCATATATACTAGCCTGTGGGGTAGGACTGGCAGGATTATTCCAGAGTGAAGCATCCGGAGTAGGAGGCTCGATCCATTGATCACCAGTGGCAGTAGCCCACGCAGGCAAACCTATGTCGGCCTCTTCCGTGTGTGACGACCAAGATGAGGTGGCGGGTGGATTTGTAGGATCGCCCCAAGCATTTGCCCATGGATCATCCATTCCGAAGAAGATATATATGTGGAATAAAGTGCTAGAGATTCAGAGAGTTTACATGCATGAAAGCTGTGGCATGAAAGTCAGGCAAACGAACTCGATCGGATTCAACGTTGCTGCGAAGATCCTTTCCCGAAATTGCATCAAGTACAAAACCAACTCGTCTCTCAAACCACCATCTCCTCTCCTTCATTTGCCTGCTTTTCTGCATAAACCTCTCAGACGAAATTGCTACGAAATCACAATGGAGGTGTCTATCTCCGACCGCAATATCTTGGATTGGGACGAATCTGACGTGCAAGCTTGGCTATCGAGCCTGGGATACCCTCAGTATGAAGCTCAAATCAGAGGTTCGTGACACATTCTCTCCGAGTTATCGCTGTCTCATTGAGGCCCTCGTAGAGCACAATATATCTGGTGATGTACTCTGTATGCTTGACTCCGAAGGTCTCAAGTCCATCGGTGTCACTACCATCGGCCAGAGGCTGGCTATCCTTAAGGCTGTCTACCTCGTCAAAGTTGCCCACAATGTCCCCATTGAAGCAGAACACTATGTGCCGCCATGTGAGTCTAATCTGTTCAGTCTCGAGTGACTCGTCTCATCCTGTCAACAGCTGAGGCGGCAGAACGGATAGATGAAGGCATGACTGTAGAGAAGTTGCACGCGACTATCAAAGATCAGGGTGCGCATTATCATCCGTACCATATGAGATCCTTGTTTAAGCCATGCATGCAGCGCAACGAATACGCTATCTGGAGGAAGAAACTAGAAATCTGAATAACAACTTTGCAGCGTTCATAGACGACTTCAATGCTCTTCGAAGTTCCCTTGGTCAATCCGTGAGTACCCCATCTCTCATAATGAACATATCCATCCAATATATTACTTCACAGAGCGATAACAGTCCAATTCGAAGACAACCGTCTTTCAAATGGGCCCAGTACGTGAAGCCTCAGCGATCACCGACAAAGCTCGATATAATCGAATCTCCTCAACAATCCCCTTCACAACCTGAACATGACATCCCACAGACGCGCCCGGTTGCGCAACCTCAACTCACAGCACCTACCGTCATAGCACCCCCTGAGAAGCCACGGGCTCAACCAACACCGCCTAATGATTCTCCTAGTTCAAGCCATCACACACCTAAACCACATCGACAAGAAAGCTCAGATAATCTCAAGAGCTTCAAAGTTAGCTTGGATGACCCTACATGGAAGGTTCTGCCGGCTGCTCTGAAGAAATACAGAATTAATAATGACAATTGGCAAAATTATGCCATGTTCATCTGCTACGGGTCTACCGGTATGATTTTCATGTTTCTGGTGATCGCAAGTATTGACATCGACTTCAATCCCAGGAAATCGAATAGAGAGGTGTCTCAGTTACGACGAGAAACCCTTGCTCTTATTCCAAAAGCTAAAAGACGCCAAGAAGAATCCCGTTTTCATGCTCAAGCACATCAAAGACATTCGTTCGCCTATCGCTGTAGCCCAACAAAAGCACGCCGCACGGAAAGCGTCTTCTGTGATAACTAACGACTCAACCGCCACAGGAGCGACCGTAGGCCACAGCAAAACTCCATCTCAGGGCCGTTCAGTGAATCGCCCACCGAAGCTTGAAGTTAGCGATCTATCATCTAGCGCACCCTTGACAGGTGTTCTAAGTCCACAACCAGGATGGCCGGAACCGGGGATCGTTTCGCCTTCTGCGGAGACTAACAAAGAGAGGGCTGATGAAATGGCTGGACCAAGTACCCATATGTCAACGTCGACTACGATGAGCACATCTTCAACTTTGATCGGGGGTTCTACGAACGGGGCCGATGCCACCAGCATGAAGTCTAGAAATACGACCGTCAATGGAAATGGTTCGGCAGAAGGAGGAGAGATGAATAGCGCGGGCAGTAGTAGGGAAATGCCCGTGGCTTCGTCATCAGGAGTATCTTATGCAGTTGACATCTACCCATACATGGCAGAACAGGATGATGAGTTTGACGTTGTCGTGTGCGTGTCTTTGTCTTTTCGCAGTTAATCGCAAGCCATAACTCTTTTTTCATTTAGCGGTGATACATTCGTCATTCTATCTCGTGCTCGAGGCTGGTGGGTCGTTCAGCGAGATCCTACAGGCTCAGGCGTAGTAGACACCGATACAAGCAAGCAGGGATGGGTACCAGCAGGATGTCTACTAGAAACCAACGTTCCTGTTGCTTCTGCTATTGCCGAAGCCACTGCCGCCAAAGGTGGCGCACCCAGCTCTGGCTCACCACCTTCAACACCCGTGTCCAAGACGCCCATTCTCCCGCTAAGCATCATTTCGACAAGCTTCCCAGGCGTAGCTTTGATGGACTACAAGAAGAAGGGTGAAGAGGAGCTGGACCTCATAAAAGACGACTCTTTGAGGGTCTTCAAGCGTTACAACCATTGGTCATATGTAAGTACTCTTAATTTGCGCATCGATGCACGCTTATCGTTTCTATGTTCATGATAGGCGGTGAAAGAAGAAGGCGGAGATCGTGGTTGGGTGCCTGTAGGTCTCTTCTCTCTTCCTTGCAGTATGACCTACTTACTTTTTGTTTCTCTCAGTCTTGGTTCATCGGCAAGGTGACTTCCGTAGGCAATACACCTGCCACGCCGAGCACAAGTGTCCCACCGCAGCTAAATCATTCACTGACACTAGACGATTCGAACGGCCAAGCCCAAGTGTCCCCCATGTCTTCTGCATTCCCTACAGTACAGACCCGGACTGCTTCAGTTTAATCCTTCTCCAGGATGCGTATCGCTTGTATCACTTCCATATTCGTTGTTCTATCTTCAATCCTCTTTCTATCACCGATTCCGCACATATTTGTATGACCTGGTTGATTCGCGGCTTTTCTCGTTCTTCTGCTCTAGCTTTGCTTCTGGTTATCTACATTGCATTCATTATATATCACGATAACATTGACGATCTCCATCCCTTCCACATTCACTTCGTTCTCGGGTATTTTTCTTCTATCTCTATCTCTCTTGCATGGATTACCTCTTACGCGCGCGTCCCCTCTTTGTATCTCAATACAGTTTTGTGCCATTATAACTACTGGATTTTTTTCTACGCAAGAGCCACACTCGTAGTTCTGAATCGAAAACGCATTAACGGATTGCAGCAGAGGTACATGTACAGTAAGTACAACCAGTAATGAAAGCATATGCAAAGCAAGATATCATATATGTATACAACCTGATCCCAGAAAACCTGATCCACAGCAACTTGATACAACGACGAGAACTACGGGGAAGGAGGAGCGAAGAGTAGTACACTATAGAATACACCGTAATCATCTAAGCATACATTATAAAGCTCCTAATCGGTCGTTCTAAGGAAGGTGATCACCATCTAGGGCGCCACCAGCCTTTCTTTGACTGGTGATGAGGGTCCTCGCGTTGGCGATGATGAGAATGGTCACGTTGACGGTCGAAAGAGCTTTGCTGTTGAGGATGGCCTAAGGAAGCGTGAGCACAACGGTGACTCGGTCTTGGTGTATGCCCTCACCTGAGTTATTTTCATAAACATTCGGGATGACAGGTGCTGATTTCAGTGTTATCAATGTTATCAATGAGAACGAGCAGCGAATCTTGGGGGGGCGATGTAGGCATACCTGAGTCAGAATAGGCTCGCTCACGGTGTCGGCTATATTCTAGTGAGGGAGCTATTATTTTGTCATTTCATCAGTGAGAGGAACATCAATACTCGATAGCTAGCATGAAACTTACGTGAACTGTAGTATGGTGGAGGTGGAGGCGGAGGTACTACATAATCCGACCGTTGATTGTTGGCGTATTGTTGATTGATATCGATGGGATGAGATGAATGGGGGGGAAGGTATCCACGACTGTCGTTCGGGTTCTGATAAGCTGGTAACGAATAGGAATGGGAAGGTTGCTCGATGCCATTAATTGTTAGAGTTTGACGGCCATCGGGATAAGTGCGTGTGATATGCTCGTTTCCCTGGAATACATTCCATGAGTTGAATTTCTTATCACCAGATAAGTGAGATCGAGGGAAGGAGTGATACTTACGTCCCAGTCCCGGCGCTTGTGGACGCGTTCTGTGACACCATTAACTGTCCTTTTCATATGCGTTTCTTCTGCCCATCGTAATCCAGAATTAGAACCCTGGCCGTAGATCGCGGTAGATTCTTGAAAGAAGTTGCCGCCATGAGGCTCTTCAAAGAATCCAGAATTCATACGACGGAACGCGTCAAACAGAGGATCTACATGATGATGTCTATGCCCATGCGAATGTTCACGATGGTGGTGCTGGTGGTGGAATGGGGAACGATGACCAAAAGCGTCCCCGAATACGGAATCGAAGAACACAAAAGGGTCGGTAAATGGGAAACTTGGGAATGGTTGTTGGGGGAAATTGGAATATGGATCCGGAAATGAGTCTCCTCGAGGGTATTGATTCTGTGTTGGTGGGCGAGGATAGTCCTGCCGACCTTCGGTACGACTTCGGCGAATGGGCTCTTCGACTGGAGGTGGAAACACGCCATGGGAATCATATACCTATACCGTGATGAGACCATCGCAATAGCGTCATAGACAATGCATTTCCTTACTCTGCGTTTCTGAGGGTCCATGAGTATCTCATAGGCATTGTTGACCTAAAGCCAAGTTAGCGCCTCAATTGTGTACCGGAGGCGAACTGCTCACCAGAGTGAATTCTGCGTCCGCTTTCGCTTTCTCTTCAGGAGAAGGGTTGGGTCTGAGTCGATCAGGATGTGTCTGCAGAGCCCGTTTCTTGTACGCCCTTCGAACTACAAAGCAATTGTAGTCAGTACGACTGGAGCCCCACATACCAAGGTGGCGCTTTGAACGCACTTTCTTCTGGTGTAGCAGTATTCGATACGCCTAGTGTCTCGTATAGATTCGTCGCCATTGAGGTCTTGAGGGTGGGGGACGTCGTTGACACCGGGGGCAAATCAATAGGCACCTGGGTGGAATGCACCTACTGGCGCACCCGAGGCGCACCCAGCTGAGCACCCAGCCAACACGTGTCGACGTCGGATCAGATTCCGGCACATCCAAGAAACTTGACGAACAAAGGCCTATCCTTCCATATTTTTTCTGACAGTAATTTCTTTCCGCCTTTCACTGCTCTGAGCTTTGAGCTTTATTTTGGGTCTCAAATTACTTATATCTACATCTAAGAACTGCCCAATGTTTCCCTGTACGAGCACAAGTAAGATGCAGCACGATTGAATGTCATCGGAATCCGAGCCTATTAGTCCTGATGGCAAGGTGCAAAACAAAGACTTGCACTTGCATTGACACTGATTACCAATCATGATGTCCTACTGAACATGCGTGTCAGTCGCGGTTGCCGCGTGGCACTGAGGTGCTTGGTTGGGTGCACAGGTGAGTGCTCGAGTGGGTACGCCTTGGGTGCGCCGGTAGGCGCATTCCACCCAGGTGCCGATCACTTTGCCCCCGGTGTGAGGAGACGGATGAAAAGCAAGAACAACAGTTGAAGCAAAGCTGAAGTAGCGTGGTGCCTTGAGTTATCAGGCTGTGGCGATCGGCACGCCACCGTTGCTTCCCAATTTACTTCCCCCATGATCAAACTCAGAGATAACTATTTCCACCATGTTCTCTTAATGTTTCCCGAGTTCTTGAGCTTCTAATCAGCTTTCTCCGCTATATCCACCAGGCTGTGTGACTCCTCGGCTATCCAATAACGGTCATCCGCGATCCGTGCCACTGATTCTGGCGCTAGAAATGCTTGCTACCAACTCGCTGCTTGATATCGTCATTAATTTTCACTTCCTGCATTCTTTTACCCGACTGTGCCTACGAATGGTGGGAGAAAAAACGCCAACAAAAGAGCTCGTAGTTCTGGTGAGCCTAGTCTTCCCCATCGATATAGTATCGATGGCACTTACCCGAGAATCATCAACGTACATGCTGTGGTCCCTGTACTCAGACGTACTCAGGTCCTACGGCGAATGGTAAATGCATGTACTTGAAGCATAATATACTCTGTCCGCAGATTTCATACATGACACACCCCTTCGGAACTCGAGACGATCTTTCATTTATGGAATCGATAACACGCATCTCAAATCTCGATGGCTTTACGGTGCTTTACTGAATTTTTTCCCCCGTATCAGGGATGGTGGAAGAAAGTGTATTTCTCCGCGCGACGGGGGGCCCGGGCGATCAGCGCTCAGGGTACCTCGGACTCGAGCTTCTCGGATTATCCCTTCAGACATATTTAGAATGGCCAACAACTAATAGTTATTCTCACTCGAGGGGTTTTCATTACTTTCGACTTCTTCACTAGCGCTGCAGCTCCCTTTGATCCCACTCAAAATGGAGACCTTTTCGCAATCTAGCCTCGCTCTGGGAATTATCCTCGTATCGATATGTTATCTTATCCTCGGACGGGTGTTGTTCAGGTGGCGCAAATCACAATCGCTCCCACTCCCTCCCGGCCCATTTCGTTGGCCGATCTTGGGAAACGCTCTTCAAATCCCTCAGACGCACACCTGGTTGACGTACACGAAGTGGGCCAAACTCTACGGTTTGTCTAGTACTGCTCCAAAGTGATACGAGTTATCTACATCATCATACAGGGGATATTGTCTACCTTGAAGTCGTTGGACAGCCTCTAGTGATCCTCAATTCCGCCAATGCCGCGAAAGATCTTCTAGATAAGCGTTCGTCGATCTACTCGGACCGACCCCACTTGGTAAGATCACACATCTCATTCTTATGACGCTCGCACCTGAATGGGTTTCCACGCAGACGATGGCAGGAGAATTGTGAGAAAATTGTTATTCTTCTTCACTTCAATCTCAAGCTCTACGATAGGTCGGGTTACGGCAAAAGCATGATATTAGAACCATATGGCAATAATTGGCGTAAGCAACGCAAGATGACGACCCACGATTTTGCTCCGACGACTGTCGCTCGATACTATCCTCTCCAAGAAACCGAAGCCCGGAAGCTCATTCGGAGTGTCCTGATGGACCCTACCACGTTGTTCTCTCAAACTAAATTGTAAGAACTGAACATGAATCATGGCTTCCAGCATTTTATCTGATACATGCATCTATCTTCAACAGTAGAATAGGCACCATCATCATCCGCGTGAACTATGGTTATTATTTACGCTCTGAAGAAGATTCCTTCCTCACTACACCACTTATCGCAATGGAAAATTTTAGTCAAGCTACTGCACCTGGTGCTTGGCTCGTCGATTTTATTCCTCCACGTAAGTTCCAACTGGCTGTTCACATCTAATATCTGCTTGAGTAAGTCGTTACATTACCTTTAGTCAAGTACTTGCCCCAGTGGATGCCTGGCTCTGGCTTTCTTCGGAAAGCTTCTGAATGGAAACAGATCGCCTGGAACGCATCATACCGCCCATATGTATGGTCGAAGAATAATATGGTATGTGGCTTCATTGTGGCCATTTTATTCTGAATCACAGAGCATTGATGGCTCAATTCTCTGTAGGCGTCAGGCACGGCACTCATGCCAAATGTATGCAGCACCTTTCTAGCCAGTGTTGATGGGAAGCCGACCGCCGATGACGAGGAACAATTGATATGGGCTACATCTGCCTTGCTGGGAGGCGGTTTGGACACCGTAAGCTATTCGGATCTCATCGATGTACAGATCGCGAACTAACAGGATACGTATATAGAATATGTCAACGGCTCTAACGTTCTTCCTCGCTATGGTCCTATACCCTGATATCCAAGCAAAAGCACGAGCTGAAATCGACTCTGTCGTAGGACTTGATCGATTGCCCTCAATTGCTGACCGAGCCTCGTTACCGTTTATCAGAAGTCTGATCACGGAAGTATATCGCTGGAACCCCGCTATTCCTCTAGGTACGTCCGCATCCAAGCCGATATTAGCGTTCGACCTAACTAGATCCGCCATACGATTCAGGTATCCCTCATTCCCTTACCCAGGACGATGCATACGATGGCGTTTACCTGCCCAAAGGATCTATTATCATGCCTAATGTCTGGTAAATCTTGTCCTGCACTTTAACACCTCTGATGATAGTTGATGCTCATCCCTTATCAGGAACATGCTCCATGATCCCGAAATCTATCCCAATCCCATGGAGTTCAATCCTGACCGATACCAATGCCTTGACTCCGAAATGCGCAAAGTGACTGATCTTGCGTTTGGCTTTGGCAGGAGAGCTTGTCCTGGGTTTCATTTTGCTGAAGGTACCATCTTCGCTATCGTCACTACGGCACTCGCCGCTTGTGAAATTGTTCCTGTCGTCGATGAGACTGGGATACCTGTCCTTCCGGAAGTTGCCTATACATCTGGTGCCATCGTGTAAGTCTATTGTTGCGACATTCTTCTCTCCCTCTTGAAATCTAATGACACTCTTTCACTGCAGCCTTCCAAAGTCTTTTAGATGTAATCTAAAATGTCGCTCTAATAGTGTCAGGGAGATGCTTGAACTAGCTTCTTCACATGTTTTGACGAAGTGATTTCTGGACAGGGCTATGCTTTTGGCACCACTGGCATGGTCTGGTATTCGATGCCGTCTTGTTCATATTGTATGTATGGGCAACGTATGGACGCCTGTTTGATAGCATTCTAAGATAGTGTCCAGAGGCTGAGCTTAGAGACATTGTTTGCAATACATTGGTCTATGTGTGGACGACTTGTCAACGTTGTCCACTAAGTGCGGGTACATATCCGAGGAAATCCGACCCGGGATCATTGAAGATTGATTGAAGAGGTCAAGACAAGTCACAAGTCACGGGTGAGGCGCGAACGTGACTGTGACTGTGACCACAAGGACAATCTCGAACTCGAACTCGAACTTCTCATTTCAGCCACTGCCACAAGCGTGACTTATTCTCGGAGTCCTCCCTCTCTAACCATCTCTCACTCACCAACCATCTCGTCAAGCATGAACAGAACAAATCCTCCCCCGATCAACCCTGACACTCCCAGGAAACCATCTGGTCATCAGCACCTCGACCTAGACATTGATGCCGCGCGCGCCGCCGTCGTTAAAGACCTTGGTGACATTCCACAAGTCAGCGTGGAATTCTTTATCAATTACGCGTTACCTGCTATGTCAGATGTCAAAAAACGTCGTGTACAACAATCCCTATCACAGTCGAAGAAGGGGTTTCTCGACCTCTTTCCCGATCCTCCAGAGACGAAAACTGAGCCAGAACCCCAAGTTTTCGCGCCCTTGAAAGATATTTTCGATGCAATCGTCGCTTGTCTCGCTTCCGACTCTGATAGACCTAGGCTGAAGTATGTACACAGTCCTGGCTCTACTCCTGGTTCCGAACGAGCAAACTCAACTCGTCCCGACGCTCAACTCGAGCTCTTGATTCCGAAGAGTTGCAAAGGCTCAACTTCCGCCTCTGCCTGGGCAGATATATCTCTAGTCATGGAACAGAAAAAATTGAAGACTGCTAGTACAATTTTGAATGTGAGTCTTAAGCATTTCTGCAGCGTCATACACTTAATCTTTCTATTTTCGCCTGGTTCAGAACGACCACAAAATTATATGGGCTGGACAGCACATGTTGAGCAACGATCCATGTCGACGGTGTGCTTTTGGCATCACAGTCGAAAATGAGCAAATGAAACTTTGGCATTTCTCTCGTGCCCAAGTGATGGTGTCTGAGCCTTTCGACTGGAGACGGGTTCGTGCGATGTTCACATTATGTACCATGAGCTGACTGCTTTACTATGAACTGCTAGAAACCATTGATTCTAATCCACGTTTTCGGCAGTCTCGCGTTCGCTACTGATGTCGAGCTAGGGTATGATCCTACTGTGGTTCGCTTCGTAGACCCGGACGACGGGATGATTCAATACAAGCTAAAAATCCAAGGAGATGTATACGTGACAAAGAACGCTCTTACAGACTATAAAGCGGACCCCATCTGTGGCCGTGCCACCAGGGTCTGGGAAACGTACCTCGAAGGGGATGAATCCAAGACATCCGTGGCCTTCAAGGACATTTGGCTTGATTCCGATGCTGAACTCGAGGGTGACCTTCAGAAACGACTCATCGACGAGCTGGAACGATTGCCAGAGTACCCTCTTTACGAAGACGACGAAGACGACGAAGAGAGAAAAGAACTCACTGAGGACCCGGATTATCCCAAAGAGGCGTTCGCCATCGAGAACCCAGCTCAGTACTTCCTGACAGTCGTCACACACGGACTCGTCGAGATTGATGGGGTGGTAGATGATACTAAAGCATTGATGCTGCGTGGTCAGGACGTCCCGTCGGAGAAAATATATCGATCTGCGCCTCTCCCGCCTCGGGCTGTACGCGCGACAATCGATGGCAGCTATCGCCTGCGCTCTGTAGGTGGCACCCCTAGGTCAGACGAGGCAGAACAAGTGCCTGTCAATCCGAAAATACTTAAGGTCAAACGCTTCCAGCCCAAGAAGCATTACCGTATCGTGTTTCGTGAGGTTGGCACGCCAATCCACGATCTCACGTCTTTCAAAGACATCTTCAAAGCCTTATCCGATGTTATACGCGGTATGTCTTCAAAAAGAGATCCACTCTTCTTACTCTTAGTAATTGATCGTATCCTACACGCAGCTCTTCATTGTCTATTTATTCTTGGCTATGTACATCGCGACATTAGTACTGGGAATATCCTCTTCTATCTGGGCATTGGCAAGCTCTGCGATCTCGAATTCGCTAAGCAAGTTGACGAAGACTCTTCGCACGAGATGAAGACGGTACGTTCTGTATATATTCCATCTAAGCATCGCCTCTGATGGATAGACAGGGTACACCAGATTTCATTGCAGTCGAAATTCGGGACCGAAAATATCGGTTTCTGGAAAGGAAAACAGTGATTCGCGACGTGAAGAAGAAAAACCGTCCTCGTGGTCCTATCCCTGTTTTGCGATATAATGCCCTGCACGACCTCGAGTCGACTTGGTGGATCGCCCTATGGATGCTGTTCTTCAAAAGCCCGTTGACTGGCATCTCGTTACCTCCCGCCCACAAGCAAAACAGGAAAGCTTGCTTCCCGCCAGATCGTCACTCATATGGATCTCGAGAAGATATTCTGATCGATGGCTTCGAAGATGGCCTCGAATATCTACCCGAGAGTCTCAAATTCTTTGGCGACTTACTGGAGGAAGTACGGATGATCCTTACGCTGTACTATCCCAAAGCGGAAAAGAAACGTCCAGTGGCGGTAGCTAGATGGTGGCGTGTGCACGAATTCATAGGAAGCGTTTTCGATCGAATTATCGAGAAATGTGGCGATGTTGATGCACTATGGGCCAAGGCCACCGAACCTACGGCAAAGCGTCCCGCCAAAAAACTCGATGATGGTCCTCACTTCGTAGGCTCGTCAGACCACCCGAGGAAACGTCTTAATACTGGCAGTATCCCCCCACCCTCCCTACACAAATCGGTCCGCAGTCAATTCTCTACCAAGACTAGTTCTCAAAAACCTGGAAGACGCACCCCTCCAGGAAGCATCGTAGAACCTGCCCATCGTACACGTAGCCACGGTCCGCCATCATAAACGTACTGCTTTACAACCTGGATCAAGGTATCATTGTGTAACAGGGGGTAGTGGCGTAGATACAATCAAACTCTCGACCGAACACCTTCAAATTCCCCATTTTTTCTCTGTACATCCATCTACAATATGTATATTCCCACCGTGACCATGGAGCATCTCACATACATATCAATTTATTCGGCTAGAATAAAGACTTTCTGAGTAATATAAACAAGAATACTGTTGAAACAATCATAGACTGTTGATTGCGCTGAAGGTAGTAGCGTGTGCAGCCAGCTATAGTCAAGTCCAGACACGCAGACCCGACGCCAAGAAACGCTGCGAAAGTCCAGCAGAGAAGAGGAGCCTTCGGGAGACTCCGAGTCCGAGCTTGTAGATGCAATATATGAAGACACACTAGGATAGATCAGATCAGAGGAAGAGCCAGGATATAAATTCCACACCTGAACACCACTATCAGCAACATGGGCACATGATATTACAGAAACGACCATAGCAGGATCCTAGGAGCAGGACTAGTACGCATGCCCAAATAGGAGCCAAACAATTTCAATAACCGACGCGTCCAAGTCACGTTTGAACTTCTCATCTCTGCCACTGCCACAAAACTCGCGACTTTTGCTCTTCCTCATTCCAAATCCTCTACCTCACAAAAATGAATCCCCCTACTCCCAAGAACCCTGATACTCCGAGGAAAGCATCTGGTCGTCAGCATATCAACCTAGACATTGAAACCGCGCGCACCTTAGTTGTTGCAGACCTTGGCGACATTCCACAAGTCAGCGTCGACTTCTTCATCGAGTCTGTCTTGCCCCAAATAGATTTGCCAGAAAGTGACATAGAGCGCGTTTGAGACCTTCTCCAATCGAAAGACGGGCTCAGCCACCACTTTCGCCATGCTCCGGCTGAGACAGAGGGGAAAGAACCAGAAGTATTTGCACCGCTGAAGGAGATGTTTGATGTCATCGCCAACACCCTCCAGTCAGAAACTCGCTCCATCAGGTTGAAATATGTACAGTCCTGGCAATACTCCCGGCTCTGAACGAGCAAATGCGACTCGCCCTGATTCTCATATCGAACTCTTGATTCCGAAGAGTTGCAAAGGCTCAACTTCCGCCTCTGCTTGGGCAGATATTGCCATAGTACTCGAAGAGAAGAAGTTCAAGGATGCTAGTACAATTCTGGATGTGAGTACTCACTATCTACCGTCTCTTGATCGATCTTATGTACGATATTGCACTATTTTGTTCCAGAACAACCGAAAGGTCATATGGTCCGGACGGCACATGCTGAGTAACGATCGACGCTTTGCTTTAGGCATCACAATTGAAAACGAACAACTGAAACTCTGGCAATTCTCTCGTGCTCATGTGATAGTCTCTGAGCCTTTTTAACACCTCTGGTGCTAGATGATGCTCATCCATTATCAGGAACATGCTCCATGATCCCGAAATCTATCCTAATCCTATGGAGTTCAATCCTGACCGAGACCAATGCCTTGACTCCGAAATGCGCAAAGTGACTGATCTTTCGTTTGGCTTTGGCAGGAGAGCTTGTCCTGGGTTTCATTTTGCTGAAGGTATCATCTTCGCTATCGTCACTACGGCACTCGCCGCTTGTGAAATTGTTCCTGTCGTCGATGAGACTGGGATACCTGTCCTTCCGGAAGTTGCCTATACATCTGGTGCCATCGTGTAAGTCTATTGTTGCGACATTCTTCTCTCCCTCTTGGAATCTAATGACACTCTTTCATTGCAGCCTTCCAAAGTCTTTTAGATGTAATCTAAAATGTCGCTCTAATAGTGTCAGGGAGATGCTTGAACTAGCTTCTTCACATGTTTTGACGAAGTGATTTCTGGACAGGACTATGCTTTTGGCACCACTGGCATGGTCTGGTATTCGATGCCGTCTTGTTCATATTGTATGTATGGGCAACGTATGGACGCCTGTTTGATAGCATTCTAGAAGATAGTGTCCAGAGGCTGAGCTTAGAGACATTGTTTGCAATACATTGGTCTATGTGTGGACGACTTGTCAACGTTGTCCACTAAGTGCGGGTACATATCCGAGGAAATCCGACCCGGGATCATTGAAGATTGATTGAAGAGGTCAAGACAAGTCACAAGTCACGGGTGAGGCGCGAACGTGACTGTGACTGTGATCCCGAGGACAAATCTCGTCTGAACTCCGAGTCAAACTTGTTACTTCTCATTTCAGCCACTGCCACTGGAAGCGCGACTTTTTCTCGGATTCCTCCCCCTCTAAACATCTCTCACTCAACAACCATCCCGCAAAGCATGAACAGAAAAAATCCTCCCCCGATTAACCCTGACACTCCCAGGAAACCATCTGGTCGCCAGCACCTCGACCTAGACATTGATGCCGCGCGCGCCGCAGTCGTTGCAGATATTGGTGACATTCCACAAGTCAGCGTGGAGTTCTTCATAAAGTCCGCCCTTCCCAGTGTGAGCTCCAGTGACATACAGCTCGTACGGGAACGCCTACGCCAGACGAAAACCGGGGTCTTTGACCGCTTTCCTAAGGCTCCGAAGGATGCAGAGGGGGCAGAATCAGCAGTGTTTGCACCGATGAAAGACCTCTTCGATGACATTGTTACATGCCTCAAGTCCGGCTCTAAGCAACCCAGGCTAAAGTATATGCACAGCCCTAGCTCGACTCCTGGCTCTGAACGAGCAAACTCAACTCGCCCCGACTCTCAGCTCGAACTCTTGATTCCGAAGAGTTGCAAAGGCTCGATTTCTGCTTCTGCCTGGGCAGATATTTCCCTTCCTATCGAGCAGAAAAAATTCAAGGATGCTAGTACAATTCTGGATGTGAGTCTCGGGCATCTCTTTGGCGATATATACCTCTAATCTCCCTTCTTCGCACGCTTCAGAACGACCGCAAAATTATATGGTCTGGACGGCACATGCTAAGTAATGATCCATGTCGACGCTTTGCTTTCGGCATCACAATCGAAAACGAACAAATGAAGCTCTGGCAATTCTCTCGTGCTCACGTGATGGTATCTGAGCCTTTCAACTGGAGAACGGTTCGTGAACTTTGAACATCTATCATCTATCGTATAACCCCTCTACCAACAGGATTCCTCGGCTCTGATTGAGGTTTTTGCGAGTCTCGCATTTGCTTCTGATGCCGAGTTGGGGTACGATCCTACTGTGGTTCGTTTCTTGAACCCGGACGGGAAGATTCGATACAAAATAGAGATTGAAGGACAAATATACGTGACAAAGAGAACCCTTACAGACTACAAATCGGACCCTATTATCGGCCGTGCTACGAGGGTTTGGGAAACGTACCGCGAAGGAGACAAGTCCAAGTCATCTGTGGTCCTGAAGGACATATGGATTGATTCTGACGCTGAGCTGGAGGGCGACCTTCAGGAAACGCTGATTAACGCCTTAAGAACGTTAACAAAGCACCCTCGTGATGACGACAACGCAAACGACGAGCAGAGAAGAAAATTCACCGAGAAGCCAAACTATCCCCAAGCGTATGTCATCGAGGATCCGGCCAAGTACTTTCTGACTGTCGTCAAACACGGACTCGTCAAGATCAATGGGGTGGTGGATGACACTAAAGATTTAATGATGCGTGGAAATGATCTCCCGTCGGAGAAAATCTATCGAGCTATCCCTCTCCCTGCTCGGGCAGTCCGCGCAACGATCTCTGGCAGCGAACGAGTGTACTCTGTCGGTGGCACACCTCGGACACATGAGGAAGCAGATGCGCCCTTACGTATGCGAAGAGTCAAGCTTGCACGTTCCCAACCTAAAAAGCATTACCGTATCGTATTTCGTGAGGTTGGTACACCTCTTCACGATCTCACGTCTTTTGAAGACATATTCAAAGCCTTGTGCGATATTACCCGAGGTATGCAGATCAATTCTCTCTTGCTCCGTGATGATTAACATATACGCGCAGCCATTCACTGTCTATATCTCCTTGGCTATGTACAT
Source organism: Sarcomyxa edulis (assembly GCA_009761415.1). NCBI lineage: Eukaryota > Fungi > Basidiomycota > Agaricomycetes > Agaricales > Mycenaceae > Sarcomyxa > Sarcomyxa edulis. The sequence continues at coordinate 450,726 of QUOL01000016.1, read as the reverse complement.
CGCGACATTAGCACAGGGAATATCCTCTTCTATATGGGCATCGGAAAGCTCTGTGATCTCGAGTTCGCCAAGCATATCAATACAGACTCTTCGCACGAAGTGAAGACGGTTCGTTTTCCTTAGACCATACTCTAGTATTATGCCTGATCGATAAGTAGGGAACACCAGATTTCATTGCGGTTGAAGTCCGGGACCAAGAATACCATTTTATAGTGGAGAACCTTGGTGTTGATGTCTTCGATACTACGGACTATGAGCCGGTCGAACACCCTGTCTTTCGATATAATACCCTGCACGACCTTGAGTCCACTTGGTGGATTGCCGTCTGGATGCTTTTCTTCAAAGTTCCGTTGACTGGAATAACATTGCCTCCCGACCACGATGAAAACAGGGATGACTGTTTTCCGGACGTTCATTCGAATGGACATCGACACCGTATATTGGCCCATCCTCGTTATTTCCACAAGAAAGTCCAATATCTGCCTGAGACGCTCAGATTCCTTAGTAACCTACTGGAGAGAGGACGTATGGTGCTTACGATGCACTATGCCGACGCGGAAAAGAAAATCCCGGTGGCGGTAGACGAATGGTGGCATGTGCACGAATACATGGGAGATGTCTTCAATCAGATTAGAGAGAAATGCGCCGACCTCGATGCCCTCTGGACCGCTGAAAACACGAAGCGTCCGGCCAAAACAATTGATGAGGACATTATTGGCTTCGTAGACGTGTCGAGCGTAGATGCGGACCCCCCGAGGAAACGCCAAAACACGGGCAATACTGCTACTCCCCATAGATCGGTTCGCAGTCAATTCTCTACCAGAACCAGTTCTCAAAACCGTGAAAGACATACCACTCCCGGAAGCATCGCAGAACCTGCCTATCATACACTCAGCCATGATCCGCCGTCAGTCAGCAAACGCAATTCCAATCGTAATTAAAGATATCGTCGTGGACCAGGTACCGGTGTAGATACAATCAAACTCTCAACCGAATACCTGCGAACTCCCCTTTTTAGTGTATACTCCATCTACAATATATATCCCACCTTTATGGTGCATCTCACATACTTATCAATTTATTCAATTACTTACAATATTGATTGCGGACACCGGTCACAGAAAAGAACTTATAGAGGGACAGCGTGTCCATAACATCAATCTACGAAAGAAATCGATCGCCGAGGCCCGAGGCGCGACGCCGTGTGCATGATGCTGTGACATATGGCAACACGGACTGGTCAGCTCACGTTTTCACGATGCCGGTGCGGCAAGTGGGTGCTGACCCCGGAAACCTCTCACTTCCTATTTGCTGGGGTCATTGTGCGACAAGATTTGGATCAGTAATATGAGAACGATATCTTATTGACGAAGTCTGCAGCACTTCTCGTGGTCTTTTCTGTGATCACGCAATGTCAACTATCCACTTGCATGTCAGTGGCTACTTGAGTGAGCCTGATTGTTCTGATGCGGGAACCTTCTCTGTCTCTCGACTCTCTGTGCTATCGCCAAGCTATCGCCGGCGCGGGTTTCGATGTCGAAGCAGTAGCGACGGTAGTTTGCCAGTCATTGACACCAAGCCTGGCCCGCAGAAACCAGCATAAGCCTCTTCGTGCGCGATGCGAGACATCTGAAGTTGCACAGATAAGACTCGTACTACAGTCTACTTACTGGTAGTAGAACGAAGATATGCCGTGATGCACATATTCATCAAATTTCATATGCTGTGATGCACATATTCATCAAATTTCCAAATAGTAGAAGTAGAGTATCAGACAACGAGCAAAAGCGAACACCACGCGTGATAGACGTACCTCTATTCCCATAGACCGACGAGGTTTCACTATGCCCTCGTCCGATGATAGCCTCGTGATTCTGTCTATAATGCAGGTCTATAGGTGATCCTCGTACAGAAACTTGCCGCTACATCAGTATGCAACAAGTTCGAAGGATGAAAACGCGGAAGTATTTGGCAATGTCAGTGCTTGTTGGCTTGAGAGTCTTCTTTCAAAGTAGAGCATGCGCTTGTAGGGGTGTCATTTGCTGATACGACGCCAGCTTTCGTCAGGGTAGACAGCAGATTTGCAATGCTATTGGCGACAGGAGCAGAGGGACCCGGTGTAGAGAAGGTAGGAGATCTGGTTCTAGCGTGATCCCGTTGTTTCGATGCCGTTCGAGTCCGGATGATTGTAAGACAAGGGTTCTAGGCAAGGTGGTTGCATGGATTGCAGTAACGCGGCCAATGCAGAGCCGGCGCGGGTAGTGGTAGCGGTGGTGGAGGCGGAAGGACAATCTGGGCCAAGAATCTAAGTCGATTACAATCTGTAAAAGCTCTTCAGATGAGACGGCGCTTGATTCGACGACTTTTCGCAACTATCTACATAGAAAACATAAGCAACTGCAACGCACCTGTTGCAAGGCAGTGATGTGCTCTCGGGATGTCGAGTTGTAAAGATCAGCTTCGTCCGCTCGTTCTTTCTGTCCGAGAGTAAATTCCAGTTTGCCGAGTATGGAATCGGCACCGAGCTGCACGAGAGTCGTAAGACAAGATGAGTGACGGTAGGAGATTGCATAGCGTACCATAATATTCTGGTTCGAGCCATCTCCCCATACACCACGCTCGAGAAAGACTTGGGCTGTTAGCCTGGAACGCTGTAGCCCCCGCCCAGGAGGTCAGCAATATCTCTTCCATCTTGCTCTCGGTGTTCTGGTCCACTGGAAGTCCCAAGAAACAGTGGCATCACGAAACTGCTAGATTGTCGAGCAAAGAGATAGTAAACATTCTTCGATATGGTAATTTATATATAAAGCCAGCAACTTGATTGAGGCTGAACAAGAATTATGAGCCAAGACAAGTAACGCACGGTTGATGTTGAGGTTGAGGTGGGTTTGGGATGTCGAGTCAAGTCATCATAAAGCTCGAGCCGCATGGACCATTCTGCTGTCCGGGTGTTGCGAGGTTTGTAGCATAGGATAGTCGTCACGGTCAGCCTCACGGACTAGATGAAAGACAATCTAGATAGCTTGAGGGAGTGCTGCAGAATTCGATAAGATATCATTATCCAAATCTTGACGCTCAACGACGCCAGCGAATATCGATCAGATATAGGAAGTGAGGGGTTTCCGGGGTCAGCACCCACTTGCCGCACCGGCATCGTGAAAACGTGAGCTGACCAGTCCGTGTTGCCATAGTGACAGCCCCTTGCTCTTGTCTTCCATGTCTCTCGCGAGCACCTCCACTCTGAAGACCAATCTCGAAACGCAGCTCGGGCCAAAATCAGCAGCCTACTTCGATACTCTCAACCAATTCATAACAGGCAAAACATCGAGGGCCGAATTCGATGAAACCATCCGTGTCTTTCTAGACGCGCCCAATTTAAGTGAGCGGAAGAGTATCGTATACACTCACAATGACGGAGCTAACAAGTATCTCAAGTCCTACTACACAACTCACTCATTATCTCTCTATTTGATGCCACTAAATACTTGAAACGTCCGCCAACTCCACCGCCAGAACAACCCAAACCACCACCACGGAAACGGAGACGTACACTACCGTACCAAGGTCCTGACTTCCCTGATGAGGGTTTGAGGTCTGCGCGCCTAAAACGATGGACTTTGTCTGTTGGGAAACGGGAACGTGATCGTTTGAGAAACTTGCAGACTGTTCCGCCGCCGCATGATCCTTCGCGTCCGAGACGGGATATGGATGAAATTGCAAGGGAGAGAGGGATCGAATTGCTCTCGGAACGAGGAGGTATGTCCTCTTACACCTCTTGTGTTCTGTCTTGTTGTCGATGGATTGAACGTGACTGTTGTGGCGTCATCGTAGATCCACCTGGCAGTCGTCTTCCACTTCATCTGGCGGCTATCACCCACGGCCCAACGATCCAACACATTCAGGATAGAGTCAACCTTATATCGGCTCAGCATAATCTAGGCACTCCTTCAAAGACCGTCTCTTCTCTCCTTATGCTCGCGTTCGAGGTCAGTTCAGAACCTTCTCCGTTTCGACTCCATCTAAGTCGCTACTCGGTACTATTCTAGGCGAAACTGAAGCAACTGATAACTCATGCATTGACTTTGACCTCTACTTCACATGCTATCTCATCCATCCAACCGTCAGTCCCGCAGGGACATTCCACCATTCTCCCCACCTCGGCTTTCTCTACGTTGTTCACTGTGGCCCCTTCGGACCTCCCCAATAAATCCGCAGCAGCCATGCGGTTGGCGCTAGGGGATAATACTAATGATGAAGACGAGGACGCAGATATACTCTTGTTGAAGGACAGAGAGGTGAGGGATCAGAGATGGCAGATGGTCGCGCTGTTGGGCGAGAGGAGTACTCTGAAGGAAGCATTGCGGACTATCCATTAGAGAGCTGCTTTTGGGCTTGCTTATATGTTCAAATAACAGGATTATACCACCGTGTCACGATTGAATACATACTTTACAGGCCTCTGCGCGAAGGTGGCCAGAGCTCTTCTCGCATCTTATTGTCAAAATGAGATGTTACGGGGGTATGATTCGTTATGCTATACGATATACAACCGACGTTTGCTCGCATGGGATTCCTATGGATGGTATATTGACTATGAGGTCTCGCCTTCTGGAGAGCCGGAGGCCTGGGTCGCTTGCGGAGCATACTTCGCAGGGTCAGTTCCGTGGTATGGGTGGTTAACAAGATTGAACCTGATGAAGATGTGAGGACAATGACAAGTAGAAATCGAGACGGCGATACTTGCCATGGCATGGCCGCTAGAATGGATAGACCTGTGTCAATGACAGTATGAACATATGAGATTGGAAAGGGTACGGACAGAATTTGAGTTGTGAGAAGATTGAGTTTCCGTAGGCAGCACTTTGCACCCATGCTGGTTGGTCAGAGGTACCGTATAATGGCTTGCCTTCCTTGGCGAGTTGACTCAGTTCTGCGAGGTCCCTTGCCTGTTCGCGTGCGTTCTCTGACCAACCCCAGAAGCGCACTGAACTTGTGATCAGTGTTCTGCTTCGGGACTACAAGACGTGTTTGAGGGACTCACTACTTGATCGTTGGTATGCGAACAAGAATCCACCGACGAATCCTAACCAACCTGCTGTCTTATAGGCAGTCTTCTGGTACAGACCAGTACGGTCTACCTTTTCTAAATGCGATACAAAGTGTCAGGATGTTTGAGAATAGAAAGTGTGTGCTAGATACCCCAGAGATAGAGCAGACCGGGGAATCCAGCTGTTCCGATAGCCCAAGAAGCATAATCGGAGGGTCTAAAGTATTTTATTACACGAGACGCATGAGGGTCTGCGTCGATGAGTGGGTACTGTGTTACGACGACCTTTTGCGGCATGGATGAATTCAACGAAGAGTGACAGAGTGCGGGGTGTGACCGAGGTGTGACTTCCGGTGTAGCCGTATTTGGCAATTTGTTTGTCCTTCCTCTAGCCTGCCCTAAATTGAGTCTGACAATGGCGGACCCGACTTGTCCTTGGGCCACTCGACGCCTCTTTCTTCCGTTCCACAACATCAGAATTGAAAAGCCACCAATGGCAGGCCCAATTCGCACCAAAGAGTCATCTCCTCGAAATTCTTCAAAGCCCTATAGCCCAAAGATACACCCACAATCGGTATGTTACTGTTTATATCGCGCCTCAGGTGCACCACATTAATCCAAGAAATCGGAAAATAGCCCTGGCGCATACTCAATATTTTCAACTATTTGAACCCCCTACGAGGCTCAAATCAAACAGATGATTCAGATCGTTCAATCGAGGCACCGAGCGCGCCGTTCCCAAACACCCCCACCCCAGATATCCAAGAAATATCACTAGGAAACCCTGCAGACGTTTTAGCGCAGAGGGGACAAGAAGTACGTGATTTTTTACATTACAATGTAGTGAACATACTCATTGTCTGTCCAGATGGCCGACGCGCTTGCTGGTCCTCCGGAGCCACAAGCACCTGCCCCACAAGTTCCCGATCCTGTCACACCCGTCCGATCTAATCATCATCCTCGACTTTCTAAATCCTCTTCCCCGGAAGAGAACATCATCACGGTCGTGAACTTTCTCAAAGAAAAGGTAAACCAAACGGTATCCGAAGTAGAAGTCAGTGGCATGATCCACCTCCTCGAACAAGTTGTGCCAGGTACGTGTTTATCACACTTTCTCTAGTGGTTGAGTGTCTAACCCAGCTTTCTTCAGCTGTAACTGTACCCGAAGTACGAGAGCCTTTCCGTTTCTCCAGAAACATTCCTGCTGCTGGCCACCATGATGATACCACCAATGCCACTCAACCCCCCACCTTCTACACCAAGGAGGGTGTAGCAACTGCATCTACGATGCCTCCCAGAATGCTCACCAGCAACCCTAATGGCTCTTACTACTGGCACGGTGGAGGCTCATCTAAAGTCCCACCTAAACCTAGAGTCAACCGATATCGTTCCCCAGCATTTGGACCACCGAGGCCCAAGACAGAGAGATTTATAATATTGGACAGCGACACAAGTGATCAGAAGAAGCCAGACAACAAACGAAGACGCGTCGAGGACAAGGCCGAATCCAGTTCCCAGTCTGCGGCTCTTCCTCAATCTGCAGTCCCTCCTCCCCCAGCACCTGTTAGATCACCTGCTCCTGCATCCTCATCGACACGAGCATCTCAATCGCACGCGGTCCCGTTGCCTACCCCTCACGCGACTTCTGCGCATGCAAACGGTGCCAGTAGCTCCGCTGCCGCTGCGCCCCCCGCACGTCACGCTTATGTCTCCCCCTCAGCACGTCGAACTGCCATCCCTCCCAGACCTACCCTCAGAGACACTGCTCCAGCAAAGCCTTCTCCTCTACGACAGGCATGGGGCCAAAGTCAATCCTCAGCGTCAACTGCCTCCCCTCCCCAATCCCCACAAAGCAGGCCTGCTGAGCTCCCTGGACCGAGCAGATCAGTGGCTTACATGACTGCTTTGATAAAGGAGGCAACCCCGCCGACATTGCCCGACGTGAGGAATCCGTATCAGACTGCTAGTCGTGTGAAGCCCAACCCCGAACGAAAAAAGAGACCGAGGGTTGCGCCGAAGAAGGTAGAGACTCCAAAAGATATAGAATCGGAGTACTCTGCTCAAAGGATAATTGAAGCGACTGTTCCACCGGTACGACTTCATCGTCGACCTAAAATGCATGTCAGTTACTTACACGTCTATTCTTATACAGGGCAGCAAACGATCGCGGCCACCCACTCATTTTGAGAAGAGGCCAGCGGCAGCTCCAGTCTCGTTCTCAATGGATGTTGAACCATCCCAAACGCTCGCCCCACCCCCACCTCCTCCTGCCGTCCGGAGAAGCTCTCGCATTCACCGTGCGCAACTTCCACAACAACCGGCCCATTCCGAACCGGCGCCTAAAAACGGGCGGCCCAAACCTCCTGTCGTTGTGATCATCGACGACGATGAGGTGGACGAGTTGGAGGATGAGGATGAGGTCAGAACTACCAAGAAACAGAAGCAGGAGCACATCTCCTTCGCATCTTCATCTTCTGCGTTCCAACCCACACCCGCGGCCAACGGAAGTGGAAGCGGAAACGGCGCTGAGAGACGAACAAAGCCTCCGACAACCGTGATCGAAGAGGTTGACGATGTCGATATGCCCCTAGCGCAGAAGCCTAAAGCACCTATTCGTCCCGCGGAGGTTATAGAGCCAACCAACGATTGGAATCGCTATGCCAAGGAGGTCCCAGCGCCAAAAGCGTCATCTTCATCATCTGGACTGTCTCAGCCAGTCCCTGTACGCTCCGCATTTGCATACAACCCTATGAAATCGTCAGCGCCGAAGGAGCCGTCGAAATTGCGTTACAGCTATAAGGCGGACCTCCCATCGCCCCCTGCACGTCCCTCTGCGCCTGCGCCACCTTCAGAAGCTCCCCTTCGTTCATTCAGTCGTCCAGCCTCTGACGATATGACTGTAGATACTCCAGCTGCCGCGAGCCGATCTGGGGCCACCGACCCAAAGGACACAGCGCGTGCGATGAACGTTGATTCTCTCCCGAGACCCACCTTGGCGTACCCTGCCACTGCCTCCTCGTCTTCGTCGGCTTGGAACCAAACTCGTCTAGCAGCTCATTCCGTTCCTCGACCTGATCTGCCTCATTTTGACCTGCGGGCTACGCCAGCAGTCATTGTCAGGGCTCCGGCAAAGGCAGCTGCTAGTGGGGCGAACTGGAAGTGTGGTCTTTGTGGGTTGCAGAACCCTGCTAGTGCTCTTGACAAGTGCACGATTTGCGAAAATCCTCGATGATTTCCTCCCTCTCTGCCCCCCTCTCACGAGCCTGTCACGTTTTTTTTCTTCTGACCATGTCTACCATACATCTCATCTCATCTCTCTCTGTGCTGTTGTTGTTACAGTTTCCTCTCCTCATTGGTTTCCTTACTTTTATTGTTTTGCTTCCTTCCCAGTCATAGTGTCCCAGTCTCGGTCCCAGTCTCGCATCCCACATTCCCATTCCCAGTCCTACTTACATCGCCCCGCATCGCCTCCATTTCTGTCACGACGACCATCATCCATCTTCGTCTCATCCATATATTTGTACCAATAGCTTTTTCCGTTCGTGTGCCTACGTTTTTTTGCTTATCAGAATACAGAATACATCAGCACAGCGCATCCGGATCCCTGGCAGAAGTCCAGGGGGTGTCGCTGTGCTTGCTTGCTTGTTCCCTTCACTCTGAGACTGAAGTTGAGGACTGAGGAGCAGTCCACAAATTGAAATCGAACAAGTCCGTTTCGAAAAACCGCAACGCGATGATAACAATACACATTATGCATAGTTTCACATCCCCCAGCAGTATGCGAATGCATCAGGACCAAGATTACAGGAGGGCTTACTGACGGCCATACATACTCATACTCATACCAGAGTACCAACTTGAAGAGCATCTCTCTTCCTATGTACACCCATATGCCTCGTCAACTGATCCGGTCTAGCGAACGCCTTACCACATCCAGGGTCCATGCAAGCATATGGACGTGCCCCAGTATGCGTTCGCAACTACGATAATCTTTGTCAACAACAAGAAGAAGATGGGGGAGGGAGGTACAACTCACATGTTTCGACAAATTCGACGATTCCGAGAACGCCCTATGAAACATACATGATACATGTCAGACGACCGATGGAGATGATTGCAAAGTTTACGGTCAGACTGACCGATCACAATAAGTGCATTTGAACGGCTTATAGCCGTTGTGCGTCCGCTTGTGGATGGTGAGCGCGCCAGTGATAGCGAAGCTCTTTCCACATCCTGGGAAGTCGCAAAGGTATGGTTCTGTATGGCATGGTCAGAGATAAGATAAGAGATGGAGGAGGGAAGGGTAAGTCAGATATACTCACTTTCCTGCGTATGCCGTCGCATATGTTGTTGGAGAGTAGCAGCTTCTGAGAAATTCTGATTGCAGACTTTACACTGAAACGGACGATGACCTGTATGTGACTAAGGGAGATGCATGAGTTGCGATTACATGAAGCACGACCGCGACCATAGACGGGATCCTGAGACATACCTGTAAATGCCGACAAATCTTTTGCTTGCTAGTGAACCCATGATCTCCAGATCGATTACATCCGTCCCAGAAACACTCGTAGTGAGCTTTGCCAGAACCAACGTGGGCGGCGGTGAGGTGGGATGTAAGATCGGAGCATGATGTAAATGTCTCGGAGCAGGCCTGCCAGTGACAAGTGTGCTTGCCGGTACATTTGTGCTCGGGAGGAGGCGGGGTCGATGTTGAACTAGACGTTGATGAGGGTATGGAATTTTGATTGACAGCAGGTGGTGGGGCAGCTGGAATGGGAATAGTGGTGACGGCGCCTTCGTTGTACGGACGCGGGTCCTGTGGTGGGACTGGGACTGCGAGTGGCAGTTCAGAGCGTCCGGATATTCCAAGATGGTCTTGGAGGAGATGGCTTGCTAGTACGCCTAGTGCAGAGTCAAGATGATTGCCCGACGAAGGTCCTGGGATAGATTCTGCGGAAGGATATACGTGGCAATCGCCCCATAGACACGATAAAGCATCTAAGGAGTCATTATTTCCTTGATACAGGGCACTTTCCATCTGCGAGGGATCTGAAGAACTTTCAGGCTGGAGCTGATACTGCATCGAGGACTGTGCTTGTAGTTGTTGGATGGATGGACTAGGCAGGCGTAGATGTTGTAGATTGACGTGTCCTACTAGTTCTGCGAGAGACGTGAATTGGGCTTGGCAGTTGCCCCACATGCAGTTTAATATGGATGGCGGCGGAGAAGGCAGGAATGGAGGACTATTCGGAGTGGATAAGAGAGCATGCGGGGAAGGGCCGGCAACTGATATCGCAGGACTGCTATGCGATGGATGAAACCCCGAGGTGTCCATGTCGGAAGAATACTGAGATGTATCGTCACTAGACATATACTGGAACTGTGAGGCCAACTCGTCCGTGGCGGATGGGGGTTCCGGCTCAGCGCATGCGCAGAGTAGTGAATCGTATGTAGGGTCCCAAGATGAGCTTGTAGGCTCAGAGACATGATTTCGAGGCTCCGAAAAATACGAGTGATAATCCGTACAACATCGTAACTACGTGGAATGGATGAGCTCGAGTGTGTACTAAGACGGACTGTATGACTCACGAATTCATCAAAGCCAGTACAGTCGGTACACCCGAGAGCCCCATCGCATACTAGATCACAGTGTGAGTTTTCGGAGTCGTGGCAAGCCATTTCGCTATGTGTTGGATCAGTGCAGGCAATGACTACACACTGATCAGTGCATTGGGGGGTAATCTCGTCAGCGGAGCAAGACGGCTCTGTGCAGTCTGAAACGCATTCCAGACAGGGAGGTGCTGTTGCACTGAAGCTGGCATTATTTTGTGATTTATTCTCGTCTAAAAAACGAGGAGGTTGATATGACATTTCCACAGCTGGGGAAAGGAGAGGATCCTCTGGATCTGACGAGTGTTGCCGGTGGCTAGATCTTAAATGTGAAAACCTGTGATAAGATGGCGAAGAGCGGTGAGGTTGGATGGAGAGATGGAACTTCCCGGCAGGGATGGAGTTGTGCGTCGAAATTCTTAATTCGTCCATGAGGAGGAGGACCGCACCAGTGCTGATGACAAATCACTGCAGAAATCTACCGCTTAAATATAACACGCGTCTACAGTGTCACGTGTCACATCCTTTGGCCAACAAATGCAAACTAAAAATACCAAAAATAATCCTGCCCGAACCCAACCCCGGACCTGCTCCCGATCTCCGAGCTACAGACTTAGATGGCCCCCTCGCCGCCAGAGAAATCTGCCGCGTCGACCCGCAGAACCTTTACTCGCCATGTCATACTAATAGCGTTGATCTCAGTCGCGGCTTTACACTATCTGTCTTCAGGTTCATGGAACTTCTTTGGTATTTTACAGTCAAACAAGGTAGACTTTGACGGAGGGCCCATACCCCCAGACCAGAATTCGACCGCTTGCCCCCAGGTTCCAAGTATACACCCCCGGGAACACGAGACTCTTGATCTCAAACTCGATAGTCTATATAGCCGAGGCGAGTTCCAATTGCACGCGTATGCTGCTCTGGGTGGCGCCATCCAGATTCCGTACGTGCCACTCGTATATCCGACATCTCTGAGTGCTTGAAACATATTCACGGACGCAGCACCGAATCGTATGACGATTTAGAACCCGTTGGCAAAGACGAGCGCTGGGATACTTTCGCCAAGCTGCACCAATACATGGAAATCACGTTCCCTCTGGTATATACGAGTTTAGACGTGACTAGAGTCAATACCTACGGTCTAGTGTTTCATTGGAAAGGATCGGATACTTCTCTCAAGCCTCTGCTTCTCGCCGCTCATCAAGGTCTCTTACCCAAGTCTATCCCGCACTTCGTCCGACTGACATCGTGTATTAGACGTTGTACCGGTTGATCCCGCCACATTTGACCAGTGGGACCATCCTCCGTATTCAGGACACTATGATGGTCAGTGCTGGTGTGATAATCCTCTCGAAACACGTCTTACCAGAATCAATTAGGCACTTGGATATGGGGTAGGGGAAGCGTTGACGATAAGGCGGATTTGATCTCTCAACTGTCTGTTCGCTCGATATCCTTCCTGTCTGAGCATTATTCATTCTTCGCTCTAGTATCGCCGTCGACAGTCTCCTCAAAAATGGGTTCAAACCAAAACGAAGTGCGTAAATTCTCAGGAGCCTTCAATCCATTGTGATTGTCCTTATACGTCACCCGCAGCAATCGTCCTGGCCTTCGGCATTGATGAGGAAGCTTCTGGTACACAAGTCGGTCCATTCATTCTTATTCCATCATCCAAGTGTTCATTGCTGGTTCGATATATCGAAAGGGCGCTGGACACCTTGCCCAGTATCTAGAAAAGACCTACGGTGGGAACAGCTTCGGGCTACTCGTCGACGAAGGAGGTCCGTCCCTGTTTATATTCACCTGACCACATCTGATATTCTGTATAGATGGGTATGCTGAACGCCTCGGAGGAGGCGTCATATTCGCTTCCCCAGGAATATCAGAAAAGGGTTACCTCGATGTTCGGATAGAAGTGGCGCTCCCAGGAGGCCACTCTTCCATCCCTCCCCCTCATACGGTAACCTCCCTCGTAAAACATACAGCACCATCATGCTCACTCGGCCATATTACAGAGCATCGGCATCCTCGCCATCCTAATCGTCGCCATCGAGAAAAACCCACATCCCACAGCCTTCCCGCGATCCGGTACTTCATTCGCAGATGCACAATGTTCAGCAACGTATGGCCCCGAATATCCCTCTACCCTCCGCCGTCTCGCTCGGTTAGCTCTGACAGACGACAAAGCATTGGAAGCCTTCAAATCAGGACTTTTGGCCTCCCAGCCAATTTATTCAGCGGTGTTCAGGACGACACAAGCTGCGGATATCGTGAGAGGTGGCGTCAAGGTCAATGCATTGCCTGAAGGTGCGGAGGTCATTGTTAATCATCGGATTGCGGAGCATAGGTGTGTGTGTCCAGTGTATCTCATTCCTATCACTAATCCTTATATCGAACGAATGTACAGCTCAGTAGCAGACCTCCAAGCCCATCTAATCGATCTGCTCAAACCCATCGCAGAGGAACACAACCTGTCCGTCAAAGCATTCGGACGCCTCATACACAACGGTCAAGCCGGAGAGGTGATTATTTCGGACGCATATGCCAGCGCCCTCGAACCTTCCCCTATAACTCCCATCCGCGGGAACGGGGCGTACGAGTTGTTATCTGGTACAATCAAGGCAACACTGCAGAGTTCTGCTAGATATAACGGGACTGGCGTCGTCGTGTCGCCGTCTTTAGGGTTAGGGAATACTGGTATGTCACGGTTCTGCAGTGTCGGATGCAATTAGGCTGACTGGCTTTTGTCAGACACACGATTCTATTGGAATTTGACGGAAAACATATTCCGATACTCTCATCGAGGAGACATTGACGATATATATAATGGGCTGCATACTGTCAACGAAGGTGACTTGCGTTTCTGTCTTTTGAACGGGGCCATTGTTGATCTCCGTGTTGCTTCTAGCTGTACGCGCTGTAAGCATATTGGAGGAAATACGGTTCTTCACAAAGTTGATACTCAATAGCGACGAGTCGAGTCTCTTCTAAAATGTGAGAGTACATTGAAACCAATGTTGCCATCCGTGGATTCGTGAAGTCGTATATTCGATTTGAGGATTATAGAGAATTTATCTGTTCAATGATAAGTACAATCTAACGAGATACCATGGTCCTCCCGCTATACGAAAACAAAAGTCATTAGTTGCGACCTCATAAACACAAAATGAACATGAACAATACTCACGTAGCCGTCTTCCTCTCGGTACTAGCCACCTCCGTCTTAGCCCTATTCAACACCTTCTGGAACTCCGCCACACGATACCTCATCCTCGAATGCATATACGCCTTGGAACACTTGATATGATAATGCAAGTAATCACGGAACAGCTGGATATGCGAAATTGTCCCACTCGCCACTGTGGTGTTGGCAAAGTGCCGCGGGAACAACACGAAAGTGACGTAGCCTGTGTCGTCTGTGCTGCGGAGGTTTGGAAGGTGTCGGATCTCGAGAGGGGGGTCGCGGTTGGAGTAGAGGACTTGAGGGGCGTTTTGGATGGAGGGTTGACGTCGAGCGTCGACGAATTCCTGGATTTGGGTTTGGGTTAGGTATTGGGGGTGGTGAGATGAGGTGGGTGTAATATGGCATGGTATAGGATGGGATGGGATGTGTGAAGATGGAAGTAAGACGTACCTGTAAGAAGACCTTTCCGAAGATACGGTCCGTCTCCTCTCTGAACACTGTAGAGAAGATGACAGTAACGCGATCAGGAGATGCTTGCACATAGATGGCCTCCTCATCGCGGTAGTTAATCTGCATCAGCTCTCCTGGAGTCGTCCCAGATGCTGCTTCCAATGCTTTCTGGGTCTGGAAAGCTACCTCAAATGGCCCGGCCAAGGCGTTCCGTTTGAGTAACGCGATGGACATCACAAAAGCCTCTTGAGCATCTGAATCCGACATCAGGGAAGACTTCAATGAGTTAGCACGAGTAAGATGTAACGCACCTTCCTCTGTAGGCACTTGTTCCAGATCAATCTCTAGACTGACGTTGTACTCGGGCTCAGCCTCTGCCTTCAACAAGCCTCCGTATTCGCGTTTGAGGATATCGAGGGCACCATATTTGACGAGATCATCCCAGCATCTGATGTGCATGGACAGAAGGAGGAGCGTCTTGCGTTCTGGGGTAGAGAGATGGAACCGGACGCTGTCGTAGTCGACGAATTGTACATCGAGAGAGGAGGGTCTGTGGGCTGTGGGTTGGGAGAGAAGTTGAAAGATGATGGTGATGACTTACTTTATAATTTTCTCGGAGAGCGTGGTGTGGATAATGACATTGTGTGCCTATACACACATAAAGATGTCAAGAATCGGAGGAATACGTCTCGAATGAGCACTCACTTCGAGGAGAATCATGATGGCGACGAGAGAGAGTTTACTTTGGGTATATTCTAGAGATGCTGGTACGTGGATATCAAGTCAAGATTGGGATTGGGGTAGTTCGCGTTGTGTTCGCTGGTGATTGCTTCGATGAATACCGCAGTGTCAGGAGTCGGAGCCGTGTTTGGCTCCAGCCAGGCGAAATAACTTCAAGCTTTCATGATCATCATCCTGTAAAGCTCATCTTGAAACATACTCTCTAGGATAGATCTACGGTTCTCGCATGCTAGATATGATGTAGAAAATGGCAGTATTTACATGCAGGTATTGCGACTACAGCATGGCAGGAGTCATTGGCATGAATCGCCGAGTAGTCCTCATGGTAGGGGTCATCTCGAGTCCAGCAGAGTAGGAGCTTCGTCGTCGAGGTCCATCTGCATGGCCTTTTCTTCTTCTGCGGCTTTAGCAGCATCGAGGAGGGTCTGATGTTTCCCGGGTCGTGATACGACGATAACCTCAGGCTCGTCTCTGAATATCCGGATGAAGCGAAGTTGCTGAATGAAAGCTACTTCTTTTTGGTCCCATCGATGGAACAGCTCGACGTTTTTTGAATGTGTAAGATCAGGGACCTCTGCGATTCGAGTGTTAAGACGGCTAGGCAGGTGGTGGAGACAGAATAAGAACGTACCCATTCCAGTCCGGTATTCATCCATCTCCCTCGCATTGATATCCTCCAGTTTAGCCTCTTTAACACTCTTTGGTCTTCCCTTTCTTCTCGCAGCTCTCTCTTCCTCTAGTTCCAGATCATGTCTCGTCAGCCATATATCCTTGACCAAACTATGCAGCGCCTCTAGCGTTAACACACTCCCATCCTCCGGCATCGCGTGGTAAAAAAATCCATAGACATCCACTATCAATGCATAGATATCAGTCAACGTCTCCCTGGATGTGAAGATGATACGCACCCAACGAATGCTGTTTCTGTCGACTCTTCGAGGCCAAATTCCCAAGTTTACCTTTCCGGAGTGAATTTCGAGCTAATTGACCTGCTTTCCTAGATGCAGGATGGTTTATCTTTTCCTTCTTTGGCTTTGCAACTGGAGCTGCTTTGCCTGTTTTCGTGGGTGCCATTTCGTGCAGCGACGAGGGTGTAGTTTCAGACTGTGTCACGTTTTTTCTACAAGCAGAAGCAACCAACGCGGCCAGGGCGCGGCTATTTTGGTCTCAGTGCGTTTTGAGTTTGACATTGGCGCAGTCGTTTTCAATGTCTTCCAGAGAATCAGATCGTCTCTCCTCAGCGCAGCAGACTCTCGACAGTACGGCAATGATATTACCATGTTGTTTTATCTATCTTGACACCCTTGGCAGTTCTTCATGAAATATCTCAGCTATTGAACACCCAGCTGGACAAAGAGACGCTCGCGACGTGTGTTGGGATGATTGAGAGTGGGGTCAATCCAGAAGCTCTGGCTGTAAGTTTGATTTCGTATCCTGACTACCTGATGCGCCCCTCTAAAACCTCAGTATCATGTACCTAGGCAGTCATCCAAGAGCTTAGACGAGAGAGCTCTGTAGCCCAAGCTTCGAATGCGAATGGTCGATGAACCTCCAGCGCTACGGCTGCCAGCAGTGACTTTCTGAACCTATTCAGGTCAACTCAGGCTTGTGTGTTTGGCTGCCATCGCTGCCGAGAATGGAACATCCACGAGATCGACTTGACAAACGTCCGTATTTAGCGCTGGCCACTTTTTTTCCAAAAAAAAAATAGCACGACTCCGAGTAGCTAGATAGACACGCCCTGATGTAATCCTGTATTGTTGAGTAGAAAGAGATTGAAAACGAGGAATCCGGAGGAAAGTCACAGTGGGTGATAAACAGAACTGCCGCGCGCCTTGTGTTCAGGCTTTGACCTTCGTCGAACTTGCTCAACGCAAAGACTGGGTCGAACACGACGTCCTCAACGACGACCACGACTATTCCGCCCTAACAGCTTCATCCCCAATCTACGTTTTGGTGGCCTCAAGCACAGCCGGTCGCTGTACTCAAACCCACTAACTTCTACCCGGCAACTTCATTATCCTACCGCTAGCGCTGACCACAACATCCTGGCCTTTCAATGACAATGCAGCCTTCAGAGTACGACATCCAGCGTGAAGTAGAAGCTTTGCGGGATATCAAGAGACGCTCAACTACTCCAGGTGCTCAGAGTATAGACCCTGACCTTCCTTCGCCCACGTCCCCCACCGCAGCCTACTGGTCAGCAGGATCAAACCCAGGTCTCACTGACGGCGAATCAAGTAGCAGCTCTCATGAGGATGGCTCCAGCTCAGAGCGCAGCCTGCCCAATAATCCCGCCGATGATCCATTCCATCTTTTCTGGGTCCCAGCCAGTCTCCACCCAGAGATCGCCCCAGCAGAGTTTCGAGCGTTTCTCAAGGAGCATGCACGCTCGCCTCCTCCTGCTGATGGTACAGCTCCTCTAGAACGATCGAACTCTGTCGCTTCTATCGCTTCAAGCTTGGGGCGGAAGAAGTCTATGCTCAGTAGACAATACAGGCCCTCTGACCACGAAGGAACCGACGAGGATGAGAGGATTGTACCTCTACGACGGAATCGGACCAGTGTCTACAATAATGTGGGACCCCACTTGACTATTAACGATCTACAGAAACTCGAGGAACTGGCAGAAGAGGCTTCGGAGAGCGATGACCCTTCGAAACTTAGAAATCTTTTGAGGAGAAGTCTTAGTCTGAATCTCTCTCCCTCAGGTGAGTTATTAGTCCTCCTTTTGTCCCAAGCGCTGGGACAAGTCGTTCTTTATAATTGACAATAATCTACGATTTTCTAATCACGATAGCCATTGCCCAAATGGATGATATGCCAGAAATGGGAGATGAAGCCGATGCTCCGATTATAGTCCCTCCTCCAGGACAAATCCTCCGTCGCGCCGCTCGTACTAAAATCCGGAAACCAAGTCTACCAGGCGATGGTGGTGGACATCGTTTTGGAGCGTCAAGACGCGGAGCTGGAGCACGTCCAGTGGGTGCTGCCCCAGCCAGTACACCTGGCGCCATGGAACCACGAACATCCAGTGACGTATCGTCCAGCGATCACGGCGAGTCTACAGAATCACCTACAGAATCCGGCCTACTTCGGCAGAGGACTTTCTCGAACGAGAGTATGGAAAATCCAAGACCAGATTCGTTTAGTGAAGAAGCGTCTATATACGATGCTTATGCTCGAGACGAAGATGAAGATATTCCTCCGCCTGTTCTGATTACATCACCACCACCTACTACCGTCGATCTCCCTGTTTCTCCTCCACCGCCTGAGGCACCTCCTCTAGTTCTTGAGGAACCAGAGCCTGTTCTGCACCAACCACAACCTCAGCGGCTCGTCGTACCTCAGACTCCTTCCGAGCCGCAGGGCATACCACGCACCACTCCATCTCCAGAACCTTCCCCCACACCATCGGGTGAGAGTCCATCGGCTACCACTTCACCAAGCTCAGCACGTACCGTGACCTCTCCATCACCGTCACCATCATCATCGTCAC
This sequence comes from Sarcomyxa edulis, assembly GCA_009761415.1. Classification (NCBI taxonomy): domain Eukaryota; kingdom Fungi; phylum Basidiomycota; class Agaricomycetes; order Agaricales; family Mycenaceae; genus Sarcomyxa; species Sarcomyxa edulis. The sequence continues at coordinate 432,192 of QUOL01000016.1, read as the reverse complement.
GACATACTAAAGACAAGAAGGGTTTATTCGGGAAATGGGGTGGCGACAAGGGAGGCAAGAAGAACGGGAAAGAAAAGGAAAAAGAACGAGAACGAGAACGTGTCGAAAAGGAAAAAGAGAAAGAGAGTGGGTTTTTTGGTTCGCTCTTCGGTGGTTCCAAGAAAAAACAGGATGAACATCCTCCACCTCTTATCACTGGGGGCTCGGCTGGACGCGAAGCTGCGCAGGCCTTACTTGGAGCGTCTAAATCGTCCAAAGCTTATAATCCTCCTCCTTCGCCTCTATCGTCTGGTCTTGGAAACTCGTATGCACGTTATCCGATCCACGTCGAACGCGCTATCTATCGGCTCAGTCATATCAAGCTGGCAAATCCTAGACGGCCACTTTATGAGCAAGTATTAATTAGTAATCTGATGTTCTGGTATCTGGGCGTTATCAACAAGGCGCAAAATCCTCCTGAGCCTCCTGCTGAGGGACAGGCTCCTTCGAGTACTGGGACGGAGGCAGCTGGCGGTGGACAAACTAATTCTTCTGGGTCGGAGGTGGATCAGGAGCAGAGGGAGAGGGAGCAGAGGGAGAAGGCTGAGAAGGAAAGGTTGGAGCGGGAACAACAGGAAAGAGAGAGAGAAATAGAGACGCAGAAGAAGAAGGAGTCGAGGAGAGGGCCGCTCACTAAACCAGCTAGTACTGGTACATCGGGATCAGGACGTAGGGCTGAGATGCCAGTTAAGGGACCTCAGTACGAAATGCAGCATCGAGTGATGGAGCAGGAATACGATGGCTATAACAGTAATAACGGTCAACGATCTCAAGGCCCTCCCCGGACATCTTCCGCCCAATCCGCTGGTGGTCAATCTCGACAACAATCATCTTCACAGGCCCCCAAGTTGGTGGTACAACCTCAGCCGCAATTGCAGCTCTCGGACAGCTTTTATTACAATGGCGGGGAGTTCATGCAGAATAATCAACCCCAACTACCTCCTGGTGCCATGCCACCCACTGACCAATCTGCCTGGCTCTCGCAGTCGTCCAGTTCTCCTCGTAAGCACAGTTCACCATCTCCCCCTCCGATGTCCCCCGGAGCCGGCGCGCCTCACCGTCGGTCACGATCGCCCCCACCCGTACACAAACACGGCCAACAATCCGTAAATCGATATTCGCCGAATTCGGTCCCAGAAAATCACCATCATGGAGGCAGTAGACAACCTTCTCGATCGTTATCAGCTACCGCGGTACCTTCGCACCCTCCGCCACCGGTGAATGGGAAAGTGCGAAAGGGAGTCAGTGCGCATGCTGTTGTGGCGCAATCGCAGGGCTCGAGGAAACGGACATCTGAGGGGCAGAACGGTGAGGAAGAGGATTTGCCGTTGGCGATATGGCAACAGCAGCGGCGAAAATGAGGTAAAAACTCCACTTACTAGGTTGTTGTGTTTCTATTCCCATCTCTCTCTTTCTCTCTTTCTCGGACTCGTTCGACCCCATTTCATCTCATTTAGACTCTATGAAAGGAAACTCATCATCTATCCATTCGCCGCCTCATGCAACATTATCCCTCTTTGCATCCTCACCGCATCTTATCATGCTCTCACCACGGTTCTTTCCTTCGTCCTTTTCAGTCGCTCCCTCGTTACATGGCGTTGTCTGTGTACCTTTCTCGGCACGGACTACTTATATAACGAAGCCTGCTAAGGGGTATAGCGTCGGACCATTTTTACTACCTACCTACCTTACTCCTCAGCCATTTTTCGGCATCCTGTTTTTTTGTATCTGCATAACCACCTCTAATTCTCAGCTACCCTTTATATCCGGACTCAAATCATATGGGACAATCAGGTTTGCAAATTGACAAATTCTTTATGCAAATGGTCGCTTCGTTATACGTGGAATCTTCGTTACGAATTGTCTTGACGTCTATCCGTGGCCTTCCGCCATACGAATTTCAATGTTTTTGGCAAGTCTCAAACCAAAAAGTCGTGAATACTCGGTTCTCACTCTGTGCCGTTCACCCATAAGGAGACATATCCTTGTACGGAAGAACATTTCACGTTGGGGTGACCCCAGTTGTACCTTTCTCGAGCCCAGACCATGAGGTGATGGGCCGGTCACGGTTATCCTCACGATCTGCCTCACGACTTGATCCTTCTCCTGGACACGGACGGTGACCTTTAGGGCGGTAAACGCTCGTCGTGAGGATATAAAAGTATCTTCATTCCATCTTTGGTCCCGACACCCTATGGATTCTCCCTCTGTGTTGATCGTAAGTCTCCCTGCACTCGTCGATCCTTTCTCCGGACTGACTCGGACTTGTGTAGGTTGGTGCAGGCCCAACGGGTTTGATTCTAGCGTTAAGTCTCCTACAAAATGGTGTATCGGTGCGCATCATAGACAAGGTAGCACGGAACAGGACTGGACAACGGGGAGCTGGGATCATGGTACGTCCTCGGACTTTGGCTCCTTCGAGCTCACGCGACTGGTTTACCGATTTCATGAATCATATAGCCACGATCCTTCGAAGTTTTCCGGACGCTGGGCGTCGTAAACGATATCGAGAAAGATGCCATGCTTTCTCTCCCCGTAGCCTTGTACGACCCCACTAATGGCGCAAAAATGTTATACTCCTTCGAGATGTCTCCATACGTGAAACCCACTCCATCATGCCCCTATGTAAGTTTCTCGACATATTGTTTCCAAAGGATGCGTAACTCACTCATATCAAATGTCCAACCGCATCCTGGGATTGTTTCCTACCGAAGATGAACCTCAAACATCTTGGTCAAGACCACCTCGAGGGAATATTGCGCTCAGCACTCGAGAAACACGGGTGTTCAGTCGAACTAAACACCGAACTTCTCTCCTTCGATCAAAATGAGGACGGTGTTACGGCACGTATCGCGAAGTGGGTCTATCACCATGACCATCATGCAGCCCCGGACGACGGTCACGAGCCGTCGTTAATGGATCGAGAAGAGACAGCAACATTCCAGTACCTCGTCGGGGCCGATGGGGCTCGTGGGACGACTAGAAAACTATTAGGATTGAGCTTCCTCGGAGAGACAAGACATATGGATAAACTAGTTGTGGGTGACATTCGCGTGAAAGGTCTGAGCAGAGATGTCAGTCCGTATTGTTCTCTCGCGTTGTGAGATACTGACAAGGCAACCCTCGGAAAACTCTGTTTCCCAGTATTGGCATATGTGGGGAGACGTTTCTAATGTTTTGTACGTATCCGTTATCCTTCGTTTGACCTGGTATGACTTGATTGTAATTGTACTGACTATGCGGGATGTTTATCAAGGGTCAGCCTACGGCCTACGGAGGTCCACGACGTATTCAATTTCACCCTCACTGGCCGTGGCATAAACCACAAACTACTAGCTGAAGACCCAAAAACTTTGCTGGAGATCCTTGAAACGACTATCGAGCGCGATGATCTAGAATTCGGGGAAATCGTTTGGATATCACACTACAGGTCAGTGTTCCTCTACAATCGCAAGTCAACATTACTGATCCGTTATTCCATTCTATACATGCCTCAGCCCCAATATACGAATGGTGGACAAACTCAACGTAGGGAGAGTATTCATTGCAGGAGGTCTGGGTCTCGTCTGATATTAATCAACAACTGTTAAGAGCTGACGGATTGGTGATTTTTGATGTTCGGTTTCACAGACGCGGCTCATGTTCACAGGTGAATGATGAATTTTTACGCTCCATGTTGATTTTGTTAGTCTAGATTGCTCACTTTCTGTGATCGTCGGGATGGAACAGCCCAACAGGCGGACAAGTACGTCGCGCATCGCTTCATTCTCACAATCATATCCTTTGACCAATCCACATGTAAAACTTTTAGGGGATGAATTCAGGTGTCTTGGACGCTTTCAACCTAGGCTGGAAACTAGCCCTCCTGCAAAAGAACCTCGCCGCCCCATCACTCCTCACTAGCTACGGCGAAGAACGCCTCCCTGTCATCAAAGAAATGCTCAAACAAACCACAGCCCTCCTAGACAAAACCTTCGAGGAACAAAGTCAACCCCAAACCCCAAAACCAGGCGACACACAAACCCACAACCAAAATCAATCGGATTGGAGCCACGGAGGAAGTCTATTACAACTAGGCGTCAACTGCCGTTGGAGCTCTATCGTCTTGGACGAACAATCATCCAAAGGTGTCGTCAAAGACGACCCAATCGACTCTTACGGTGTCAATCAACGTTACGGAGGAACGTTATCCGCGGGGGATAGGTCTCGAGACGCCCCAGGACTCATAAACGCACGAATAGAGGACACAGACGCCCCACCCATAAAACTATTCTCCATCCTCGGATCATCTTACCACACCGTCCTCATCCTACCCGATACAGACCGACAAGAAGACCGTGCACCGCCGTATCCTAGCGTTCCCATCCTAACCGCACTAGCCGCCTTCCCACTCCCGAAAGACGCCGTGCGGACGGCTATAATCCGGGAGGAGGAAGACGATGCGCATGATGACGTCCACGACGCCTCTATCACCGCTGCCGCTGATCTGATATTCGAAGATAGGAGGGGGTATGCGTATGATGCGTATGATTTGAGCGATGGGTGTTATGTGGTGGTGATACGGCCTGATGGAGTTGTTGGTGCGATTGTGAGTGGGGTGGAAGGGCTGGAGAAGTATTTTAGGGGGGTCTTTCGGTTTTGAGGTGGGGATGATTATGTGGTTTGATGGTTTCGGGACGGTGATTCGTTTCTTGGGTTTGTGTGTGTGTTTTCGGGCAGCGGATGTGGGTGGGTGGAGTTACACTAGGCCGGCCGTGGACGGGGGCGTATACTCTATAGACTTGGTAGTAAGGAAGTACTTGTGCATTGTAATGTACATACATACATATGACGACTGCGATTATATCCCATTACTTACATGTTTGTAACATAATAATACGTATAGCATAGAACCCATAAGCAACTCTAGCGTGAAAGAAAAAGAAAACAATGTGTCACACTTTGAAATTCATACGTCCTATTCATAGTTCATCCTCTTGCGGTATTTGCGGGTGTTGTCTAACACCATCTAATAATTCCAGGTGGAAGCAAACGACTTCTCAAAGCAAATGCAAATGATATTGAAGGGGTAGATGAGTTGATCCAGTCGAGTGTCGAGTAAGGATGATAGAAAAATGCGGCGTATACATACATAGAAGTACTAGTCATGTCCGTGCGTGTTGGTATCGTATGCGGGGTAAGTAGGTAAGTGGGTAGGTAAGAAGGTAGGAAGGTAAGTAGGTAAGTAGGGAAGTGGGTAAGTAGGTAAATGGGACGATCCATGCGTTATACCTTGGGACGGACGGTATAACTTTTGAATTATCGGTGTCACGTTGGAAGGAAGTGGGCTGTACAGATGAACGTGTGTGTGTTAGTACATCTCATTTAATTTAACATTACTATCACGCGGAAAGGTGACATACCAGCTTCAGCCAACATCTGCTCCGTCGTCCTCTAAAATCACGCTTAGCATCAGCTGCAAGACCTGAGGTGTATAGAGAAAAAGACTAATCTCACTTTAAATCCAGCCAACCCAATCATAATAAAAGCGATCAACACGCCTACTTGGAATAACATCCAGAATATTGCCCATACTGTTATCGCCAGATCATATCGTACACATACATCAGTTTAATGTTTATGTTTATGTTTGGATGTTTGGATGCGGTTTTGTTTGGATGAGGTTGTGAGTGGATGGGGTTTTGTGGGGATCGGATGATAGGATAGAGGATGGAGGGAGGGTATAGGGAGGATACTCACCGTGCGGTCCAATACTAGGATATAGCAACGAGAACTGCGTTGCGTCCGAGTCGTTTGATTTGTGGAAGAATCGGTCGTCTGTGACGTCCCCTGGAGTAAGTAAAGAAAGAGAAAGGTAGGTGAGTATATTATCCCTCTGAGAAAGGTAAAAAGGGAAGGCACGTACATACTACGAACAAAATGCTATATACCACCAAAGAACAGAATATGAGTATATTCTTGAGTATATAGCATAGCATAGAACAGAACACGCCACTCGGACTCGGACTCAGACGTACTTCATGATCCCAATGAACAGACAATACCACCTCAACGCTTGTCTGCCAGTCCAGTGTAATCACCCACTCATCCAAGTCAGCTTCGAATACTCGAGTAGTTGAGGAGGAATGAAGAAGAGAGATGGACGTACCCATGATCGATGAACCAAAACCCAATGAGGAGGGCTTCGTAGAATACCGTTAGGATGATCGTCCTATTACGCGGTCAAACATTATGCATGGGAAGAGAAACACGGGTGACGGTACCCACAACTTATCCCGGACAAGCACCAAAGGCATAACCATCCCCACACCAATAACCCAACTCATAATCTTGGCGACGAGGAGGTCCCACCCGCCTAGGACCAATAAACCCCCTGTCATAACGAAGTTAAGTTACTATACGCGTCGTGGGTGGTAGAGCAGAGTGGAGTGGAAATGTCGCGGGTAATAGAGGTAGAGGTAGGGGAAGAGGTAGACGTAGGGAAATGAAGAGTAGAGGAAGAGGAAGAGTGGAAACGAGGAAACGAGGGAATGAGGAAATGAAAATGAAGGGAGAGACACACCTAAGAGCGTCGACCCAATATACCCCGACGAAAGTATGAACAGTGGTTTCCCCCCCTCGACGATGGTACACCCGCCGAGGGTGGGGTCTATGGTGATTTTGAGGATGGTGGCGTTGGTCAGGACTGCCTGTGGGTGTGATTGTGGGTGTGGGTGTGGGGGGGATGGGGGTGGGGTGGGGGGACGTAGTATAGTGTGGAATGAGTGAGTGAGTGCGTGAGTGCGTGAGTGAGTGAGTGAGTGAGTGAGTGATCAAACAAGAAAACAAGACGGCGAGACGAGATGACATGATGGGGAGAGCAAGGAGAGAGGGACGCACAGCACTTATATGACACAACTCATGCCACCCAATAGTGAACAACTTCAGAGGGTTAATGAGGTTCCGAACGAGAGGGACGTTCCATACGCCGAAGATGACTACGGCCATGGCTATCATCTATACTGCGGCAATATTAATCTGAGAAACAAGGGAGTGGGTGGGGGTGGGGTGGGGTGGGAGTGACGCACGACGTAGAGGACGACGACCTGGAAGGGAAGTTCGAAGTCGAGTCAGATTTAGGTCGAGTCGAATTCAAGGTGAAGTCAAATTCGAAAGTGAGATTTGATATGGATTATAAGATAAATCAACAAAACCGTTAGATAAACCGTTAGATAAACACCCAACCAACCAACCAATCCCGCACCCACCTGATCACCAGTAGGCGTCAACGGACTCAACGAAGCACCAGCACCAGCACTGGCAGACGGAGAAGATCCAGATACATGAGAGATGGAAGACATTGGAGGGGCTAATGGGGGTCGGGTGGGTGTTGCTGCCATGCTTGGCTTTGTTGGGGGGGAGAGACTTGAGTTGCACTGGAGACTTGAGGTGCAGGCGTGGAGGCAGGAGGCACAGTGCGTGTGGAGGCAGGAGGCACAAAATAAAGGCCAAGTACAAAGAAGCGCCGAAGTTCGAGTGAGCTCTCGCCTCGTGGTTCCATCGTGTTAATGTTATCAGCGCACGTGACTGGTTCGCGTCCGTCACGTGTAACCGTGGATCGTACTCTCCAACCTATACACCCTGTTCATCCAGGTGGTAGCGCAATTGCACTTCCGAGAAAAAGCTCGTAGCTGCTCGACCCGAAAGTCGCGTCAGGTTGATGTCACAGTCGCGTTACATAACGCGTCACAAATGAATTTGTGTTTTCAATGTCCGACATGTCGTTACACCGTTTGTTACTATAAAAGTCGACGAAGAGTTAAGACGCTACTTTGCTCTTTCCTTCCTTCTACCAATATCAAGGTCTCGCTATCGTAGTTTTTATAATGGTATGTGCCGAGTGCATGGCTGTTCGGAATATGATTGAAAACGCGTACTTTTTCTCGGTTTTTTGGATAGTCTGGGAAAGGAAAAGCGTACGTCCGATTCAGTCCAATTTGATGCTGAGACGTGCACGTACTGATACGTTGATGTATAGAGGAAAGACGTCTGGAAAGACGACAGGCGACAGTAAAACCCAATCCCGTTCCGCAAAAGCAGGACTCCAATTCCCCGTCGGACGTATCCACCGACTCCTCAAAAAAGGCAACTATGCTCAACGTGTGGGAGCGGGTGCACCTGGTCAGTCTTTGCTCTTTGATCACGCGTTGACTACACACTGAACACGGCTCGCGTCGAACAGTGTATCTAGCAGCCGTCCTGGAATACCTCGCAGCAGAGATCCTGGAGCTCGCAGGCAATGCAGCACGCGACAACAAGAAACGCCGTATCGTACCCAGACATCTTCAGTTGGCTATCAGGAATGACGAAGAGTGAGTCCAGTCCACCCTCCCACCCTCCCTCTCTCTCTCTCTATTGCGTTTGCGTTGAGCCTGAGTGTCCGACGCGTCGGATGCACATGTGGCGACGCTCTGCCCACAATAACAATAACAATCTAATCCATGACCTGCTAGACTGGGAAGACTGTTGGGGGACGTGATTATCAGTCAGGGAGGTGTTGTGCCTTTTATCCAGCCTGAGTTGTTGCCTAGGGGGACGAAGGAGGGACGGAATGCAAAGGATGGTGGTGCTTCCCAGGAGGTGTAGGCAAGGTGTTCGAGTAGACTCATTCTATTAGACTCTACCGGACTAGCTAGTGTATGTATTGATAGTGGTATGATAAAGTGTTCTAATGCCTGCTATGGCTGCTATTTGTGGTGTTGATTCGTGTTTGTGTGTGATCGGTTCATTCCGGTGTGCCAAAAAATAATCAGCTCAACTCCAACTACTAGCCCTCCTCCCCCTACTAGTACTCCTCCTCCTCCTCCTCCTTCTAGCCCTCCCCCTACTAGCCGCGCGATGGGACGAGGTCGAGTACAAAAACAGCTTCTCATCGCTGCAAAGAACCTCGCCGCAACATCAACAGGCATATCCCCAACCCACCTCTCCATCTCCGTCTCCTCCTCCTCCGCAACTCCCCTCGCCGTATTCCCCCCACGCGAAGCATACCTCCAACCACCCACATCCCTCCAATCAAAACAATTCTCGCCAGAAATATGGGCTGCCCTCCAACCACCACCCACAACCGCTCTCTCCGCATTCGCACATCGTATCGGCCTGGCGACCATCCTCGATTCGCCGGAACTCGTTCAATGGGTTTGTACCCATCAATCCTACACGCCTTTCCTTCAGAAATACACCACAGCTGCTGTTTCGAAACAACTAAAAGTCCACGATAACGCACAGTTGGCGTATACGGGGAATACGCTTATGGGGTTGTTTGCTGCTGAACATGTTAATGCGACGTATCCGTACTTACCGACACAGGTCGTGAAGGCGGTTGTTACGGCGTATGTAGGTCCGTTGTCGTGTGCTAGTGTCGCGCAGGAGATGGGGGCTACACCCTTGTTGCGATGGCATAGACAGGTGCGGCATACTACCCCAATTTAGCTTCTCCGCATCTACTCACTCACTCACTCACCCCCGCACAGCCCCGAACACCCACCAACACCAAACCCCTCATCCTCCACACCGACGCCCTAGCCTCCATCCCCCGCGCCATAACAGGCCTCATCTACCAAAAACGTTCCCTCCCCTCCGCCCGCCAATTCGTTCACTCATACTTCCTCTCCCGGAAGGTAGATATTAGGGATATGATCAAGTTTCAGGATCCGAAGAAGGCGCTGGCGGTGACGGTGGCGAAGTTTGGGAGGGAGAGGCCGGTTTCTAGGTGAGACGCGATGTCTTGCCATTGATCGGGTTTTCCATACTGATCTTCACCTTTTACCGCAGACTACTCAAAGAAACAGGCCGATTCTCAAACTCCCCCGTCTTCGTCGTAGGCATCTACTCCGGCGCAGATCAACTCGGAGAAGGGTTCGGTACTTCCCTCAAGATGGCGGAATTTAGAGCAGCAGAAGACGCACTACACAGACTCTACCTGACACAAACGCCCAAAGACCAAATCCAGCTGCCTACTAACACCTTCCCGTTGGGTATTGGTGATGTTTTCCGACGATATGCGCCAGGACAAGAGGGACAGGGACAGGGAGAGGAGGGGAGGTATGTGGCGCCGAAGATTGTGGAGGAGGATATTGAGTATGCGAGTTCGGGGAGGAGTGGGGTTGTTGGTGGGCCGAGGGGGAGGTATGATTTGGTTTGAGGGGGTGGTAGATACTAACTCGTATGATGGTGCATGGGGATCTTTAATTGGAATTGGAATGTTGATGCTACTGCCAGTGACTCGAGACTTTTTCGTGCAGCTGCAGGTTGGTCTTCAGACTCTTCTAATATATTTTTCAGACCCGTGCAATTGACGCGACTCGGACGTGCATCCGCTCCGGTTGACCTCATGATTGTACTTTCTTTCCCCCATATGCATGGACACAAACCAGAGATGATATCTATAGTATCCTCTCCCTACCCTCGAGCTCTTCGTATACGTACGGGTTGGTGTCCTAAATTCCCATATGATTTTCAGACCCCCACCGACTGGCAATTGACGTGCATCCTCGCGACTCGGACGTCGATCGCTACGCCGGTTCACATCATGATCGTACTTTCTTTCTTTCCCTCATGGCATGGATCCAAACAGAACCGATATCGTATCCTCGTCATCTAGCGCCATTGTTCTTTTGTCTCCTTCTTTCGCGTTATCCGCCGCTAGAACCATAATCGTATCGTCTCGGTCTATTTCATAAATGGTAGAACCTAGTATGCATGTCACGGTGCTCTTGGGAGATTACGCGTACGCATAATACGGAGTCTACTTACTTGAAGTTCGTTGCGGACAAGATATCATATATCATGGCTCGCGTTCATCCTGTCGATGAATATTGAATGTGAAGAAAGCGGGTTTTTTTTTGTTTCCGTTGGTTGTTGTGTACTCCTTCTGGTTCCTTAGCCATCTATGTGAATTCTCATTTGGAGATGATCAGGTTCTTTTCGACTCTTATCCTGAATGCGGATGAATCGACCGTTTTGTGAAGAGGCGCCCAAGGGTGTGCGCCACTTCGTATCAGTATTATTATAGCAACTTCGTATCAGTATTATTATAGCAAGGGATATCTACCAGACAGGCTCCCCGTGTATGAAACGGAGATTCCCTACAGAATGGAACGATGCCAGAGCTAGAGAAACAACATCGTACATGTACGTTCAAAATTATGAGAGAGTTGGGGACGACCCGGTTCAGTTCGGCTCGTTGCCCCGGCGCTCAGATTACGATAACACAGCTGCCGCGATAGCAGTCATCAGTGTCTGCTATCAATGCATGCCATATGTGCGTATATCATAATCATATATTTTTGGGGGAGACTGTGTGAATCCCATTCGCATCAATCCAGTCTCACACCGGTACCTCCATCATGTCGTCGACTGGCAAGATCCCTAGCTATAGTACGGAGAAAGCAGACGTCCCCCTCCTCCCCACCCAATCCGAATCACTCGTACCGGCAACTGCGAAATCTAGTCGTTTTCGCAGATTCATCATAGCAGCTGCCTATGTCGTCGCAGCTGCCCAGGTACTCAAGCTCGTTGGGGGGCCTTTGATGCATTCTTTGTACCATGGCCATCATCACGTTGGACACCATTCGGACGCGAACGCCGAGGCGTTATGTCCCCAAGCTAGCATCCTCGTTCCAAGTTCGAAGAACGCTGACCTTTGGGAAGCGTTCGGCGAGACGATTGGAACGGACGAGTTCAAGTTGCGGGCTGTGGATTGGTTGGCTGGGGCCGTCAAGATTCCGTAAGTTCAAGTTTGACGCTGTACTTGACAGTGCTCTGTCATGATTCGCAATTCAATTTCACTCACCCATGCATGATTTGCCTTTCTCTTTTCATCCAGAACCGAATCATATGACATGATGGAAGGTCCCGGACTCGATCCACGCTGGGAGGTCTTCGGGCTCTTCCATGATTACCTTCTCCGCGCTTTCCCTCTCGTGTAAGTGCTAAGTCCGTCGTAATACTAATCACAATAATGGATGTACCAGCACTCATCGTTCGACAGTCACAGCACATTGAAGCTAACGAAAGTCAACACCTACGCGTTATTATACGAATGGACGGGCAGCGACGCGTCGCTCAAGCCTGTTCTTCTCGCCGCTCATCAGGGTGCGTTCCGAGTCCCCGAGTTCCTTCATATCATATCATATCAAATCAAATCCAATCTAACCCCACTCATCTGATATGTAGATGTCGTACCCGTAGATCCGACGACAGTCGACGAATGGACACACCCTCCGTATTCAGGACACTTTGACGGTAACCTTTTCTCCCGCTGGTTCCACGTACAAAAGTTCTCAAGACGTCTATTGACTCTTAGGTCAACGCATCTGGGGCCGCGGAAGCTCCGACGATAAGAGTGGGTTGATATCCATCCTGTATGTCATTCCTATTCCTCCATCTTGTTCGTAGCTGTTCGTAGCTGTCGTGGGGCTCATTTTTGTCTGTCTATGTCGTTGCTTGCAGATCGACGGTGGAATCTCTTCTGGAACGGGGGTTCAAGCCGTCGAGGTCTTTTGTTCTCGCTTTTGGTGAGTCCCTCACAAGATATGTATGAGGCGTCAATCTGATGCAATGTGGATAGGGTTTGACGAGGAAGCTAGCGGTTTACAGGTAATAATTCCACCTACTCCTGCTTGGAACATCCTACTCACTCATACTTGTTTTGCGATGTTCACAGGGAGCAGCAGCGCTCGCCAAAGCCCTCTTACCTCTCTACGGAGAAGATGCCTTTGCGATGATCGTCGATGAAGGAGGTAAGTAATACAATGCAACCCTACAGTCCCCAGTCCCCAGTCCCCAGTCCCCAGTCCCCAGTCCCCACTCCCCAGTATATCTATTTCCATTCATTCATTCTGACTGACTCTACATTACTTGTTTGTTCGTTCGTTCGTTTGTTCGTCTCACGTCCACACAGGAGGCTTCTCAGAACAATTCGGCAAAGTCTTCGCAGCGCCTGGTATAGCCGAAAAAGGGTACCTCGACGTTCGTGTGGAGGTGCATACGCCTGGGGGGCATTCGAGTGTGCCGCCTGTGCATACTGTGAGTTGTCGTCGCTCAGACACAAGGTGTTGTGGGATTGATGATCTTGATCGAGGCTGACTAACTTGTGCGATTTGGATTGACAGAGTATCGGGATCTTATCGAGGCTACTCGTCGAATACGAATCGAATCCGTACAAAGTCGAGATCGTACGTCTCTCCTATCCCCTCCCCAGGTGTTCTTCATCCACTCATACACCACACAGACACGCAAATCCCCGGTGTACGGCACCCTCCAATGCTACGCCGCCCACGCCCCCACGCTCCCCCCCACCCTCCGCCAAACCATCAAGCGCTCCACGCACTCCAAAAAGGCTTTGAAGAAGCTTGGTAAAGTTCTTATAGAGGACAAAGGGTGGAACGCCCTCCTAGGAACCACACAGGCTGTGGATGTGATCACCGGTGGAGTGAAGAGCAACGCTCTTCCGGAACAGGCGTGGGCGATTGTAAATCATCGTATTAATACGGAGAGCTCGACGGGGGAGGTGAAGGCACACGATACCGCTCTGCTTGAGTCGCTTGCGGAGAGGTTCAACCTCACATATACGGCATTCGGTTCCGACATTTCCCAGTCCCAATCTCATTCCCAATCCCAGTCGGCTAGTGCTGGAACGCTCACACTCACAGACGCATGGGGGACGGCACTGGAACCAGCCCCCGTTACGCCTATAGGCGCCGGGGGGGATGCGAGGCCGTGGCAGCTTTTGTCGGGGACGATTAAGGGGACGTATAATGCGCATCGGGGGTTGGGGCTTGGGGTGGGTAAGGGGAAGGGTGGTGGGGATGGGGATGGGGATGGGGATAGTATTGCGGTTACGCCTGGGATGCCTACGGGGAATACTGGTGGGTTTTTTTCTCGCGTTTTCGTTTTCGTCTGCGTCGCGTCTTGGTCGCGTCTTGGTTTTGGTTTTGGTTTTAGTCGTCGTTGCGTCTGCGTCGTCGTCGTGTTCTTCCTCCCGTCTTTCTCTCCACGCGTTGTTCATGAAGGCTAAACGTACTGACAATTTGGGTTTGATTAGATACGAGGTACTACTGGAAGCTCTCGCGACACATCTTCCGATACAACCACTCCAATGGACGCAGTAGCAGCGGGATACCGTCTGGGGTTCATACCGTTAATGAATGTAAGCACCGTGTTTGATTCTTGCACGCACGCAGTCTGATGCTTGCATGCGACGCGTCTGATGCTTGCATGCGACGCGTCTGATTCTTGCATGCTACATATGTGGATAATTTACTCATACTCACCCACGGCGTGATCGTTTTTTTGCAGCCCTGGATGTCAACGCCCTGTTGGAGATTATCAGGTTCTTCTCGACGCTGATACTTAACGCGGACGAGGCGACTGTTTTGTGAGTGATGACTTGGATGGGAGATTGGGATATTGGAAGGGAATGGAGAAGGAAGGGAATGGAGGGAATGGAGGTGTGATTGGGTAGGGGGGATGGGTGGATCTAGGGTTGAAAATAAATTTAAATGTATCTGGATGGACTAGATGTGAATAAAGTATAGTCTGAAGTTGTTGAGCTCGAGGCCAGGATGTCAATGCCTTGTTGGAGGTTATCAGGTTCTTCTCGACTCTTATACTTAATGCGGACGAGACGACCGCTTTGTGAGTAACGATGGAACCGAACCGGAAGAAAACAAAGGTGTGATTGGGGTGGGGGATGGATCTAGGGATGAAATTGAATGTATCTGGACTAAATGTGAATTGAATATAGTCTGAAGTTGTTCAGCTTCGAGGCTGAAGCCTCAGACTAGGCGCTGAAGACGCACTGGAGGAGGTCCACTGGTCTAGTTGTATTTACCGGACGAGCTCGAGATCTTGCATGGAAGACCGTGCCGGAGGGAGCCTGGCCATCGTCCCGAACTCTGAAATACATACTTCGAAGTGGCCCATCATGTAGTTGGATGTTCATGCATCATGTTCTAGCCGAAGTGGACCATCCTGTAGCTAGTCAGTCTAACTCGATCCAACGCTTTCTTTTCACATGTTCCTGAGAAACATGTACAGGAGCATGATGATATAGAACAAGGAACACACATATAGTCATATGCACTTTGAGTATCATCAATTCTTAAACTTCTGACAAGGTACTAGGTACTCGTGGAAGCCAATGGGTTTGCTTTTGACACAGGCTTTTTTTGCGAGTGCGAGAATGAATATCCTATCCACCAGACGTCCACGAAGACCACGAAGACGACGAGAACTCACAATAACACGGACCTTGACAAATGACAGTGCACGATAACAGATAAAGACAGACAAGGCCAGGTGTGTTCGCATACGCATATGGGTTCGCATGATATTTTTTGAGGGGTAGTAGTGAGAAAAAAAACAGATGGATGAACATGATACGGTATGGTATTCGAACGCAAACCCCGATACGAATGTGCCCTCTCTATTTGAGGGGGATGCTGTGAAAACACATGAAAAGCGTTGGTTAGTAGAGAACAACATAGGAAGAAGATAGGCGGAGGCGGAGACGTACAAACGGGAAGCTGGAAGGAAGGAGATAAGGGTTCATGTGAGTTCTTTTGTTCGGAGAGCATGGAATGGAAGGGGAGAGACTGACAGTGTGTAGCACCGATCTAAGCGAGAGGAGGAGAAAAGTTTAGGATTTTTTGTTATGCCATCGACAGAGGGAATGGGACTTACACCAGGGCGACCGTGCTTGACGGGCCGGTAAGAGCACGAGAACTCTCCAAGGTAGTGACCAGTCATCTCAGGCTTGATCTCGACGGAGTTGAATACCTAATCAAAAACCGATTTGCCAGTCCACGGTCGATGACTTCACTTGGGAATCCAGGAATTTGACGACGCACCTTTCCGTTGTAGATACCGACGACGCTTCCAATCATCTCGGGGACGACAATCATGTCACGGAGATGGGTCTTGACGACAGCGGGTTTCTCGTTAGGGGGAGCCTCCTTCTTGGCTTTGCGTAGCTTCTTGATGAGACCCATTGGCTTGCGCTTGAGACCACGCTGGAACCGACGACGTGCACGGGCATGGACGAGCTATAGGTTTCGGGTTAATACACTGCAATGCAAATGATAGCCAGAATGCGACATACTTCAACGAACTAAATAATCAAATTAGCGTCAATTTCCACAATTTTTTGAATCAGAGGTTTAAATTGGACGTACGTCCTCGTTGCTGAGATCTAGGAGTTTGTCGAGCTCTACACCACGGTAAGAGAACGTGCGGAAGGTTCTCTTCTTCTTGAGGTCGGCAGCGACTTGCGGGTCGGTAACGTTGGCGTCAGACTGTGAAAAGCAAGATCAATATCTCCCCTCTCTCGTTCCATGGCAGATCAATATTTCGTACCATCTTGCAGTCGTCGGGGATGGGGAAAAAAGGGCTGTCAGTTGTTCAGCACGACCTGCTTGGGACTAATTTCTTGAAGCGGAGTTCGAATAATAAAGACCGTGGGAGTATGTTATGTATGCTGCTGTATAGTCATCCTCTTTGAACAATTGCGAATTACCTATTCTGATCATTCCTGCACAATTTTTCGGATAGAATCCACAGGTCTTCCCATAGAGGATTAAACGTGCGTGCTAGTGGTGGTTGACTTGGGCGTATTGCTGATTCTCTGTTTTTCCAGTGATCTGAGGCTGCCGTAACCCCCCACAAACTTAACCGTTACAAAATCTATCTAAAGTGCGTTTTTAGTGGCAGAGGAGAGTGAACGATGTGACTTATTGCATGTGGCGGAATTGTAGATGAAGAACATTGCTGCATATCTCCTTCTCCAGATCGGTGGAAACGCCTCTCCTTCCGCTGCTGACGTGAAGAAGGTCCTTTCTGCTGTCGGAATTGACGCCGACGACCGTCTCGATACTCTCATCTCTGAGCTCAAGGGCAAGAGTTTGGACGAGGTGCGTTGCATTGTCTGCGTGCATTGGAATTGTGCTAATAGATATTCTCTATCTAGGTCATCGCCGAGGGCTCTGCCAAGCTCGCTTCCGTTCGTATACTGAAAGTGCCACTTGATGGAAGACATGTCCTAATTATTTTTCTTTCAATCTTAGGTCCCCTCAGGTGGAGGTGGAGGTTCGTCTGCCCCTGCCGCCGGTGGTGCCCCCGCTGCTGCTGCTGCCGCAGAGGAGAAGAAGGAGGAGAAAGAGGAGGAGAAGGCTAGTGCATTCTCGAATTTCACGTCGCGTATCCAGACTAACGGTCCGATTTTTTTCTTTTACAGGAGGAGTCGGACGACGACATGGGCTTTGGTCTGTTCGATTGATCGTCACATGTATCCCCTCTGTATTTCTTTTTTTTTTGTCGTTGGGAGACTATTGTACCGTCACTACGAATCGATATTGCCTTCTAATCATCCACGAATGAGTCGCTGAGTTTTAAAGTGCTTTTTGCATGTGTCTCGAACGGTTGAGGGTATTATTAACGGCCGACCGAGGTATTCTTACGACACTGCTTCCTTTATAACTAGTGAACTAGTTAAGCGATGCATTCTGAACGTATACCATTACAAGTTGGAGGCTGTCTGCTGCTGCCTGTCGGGGTGACTGGGGATGGAGGGAGTTAAGATCCGAGACATTCGGAATGGAGCCCCAGCTGATGGTGCCGTACCGGCGGTGCGGCACACCCATGAGACGGATTTGACAGAATTGGATTCAGTCAAGCCGACGGTAAGCCTAGATGGCGTAAGACGAACCGTAAACCAGGCGGCTGCAAGCGGCTATCCTCCAGCTGTTTTCCATCTCGCGAATTGTTTTGATGGATTCAACCTGATTCCACGCTGACGCCGCACCAGTAAAGGTACCGAAATGCCACCGGATGGTGGGTGGCATGAGGGCTTCTTGAGCTTGAGGCTCTTGCGATTAGAGTGGGCGGGCGTCAAAACAATTCCGTAGACCATTGCAAGCGGAGATCCCCATATTTTTATGAATATTATATTCTGTATACTCCCCAGATTTGATTAGCCGTGCCGGCGGGGTGTGTCCGATAAGCTTCAAGAAGGGGGCGAGCAAGAGGACGGCTTCATCCGGTGCATTGTCTGCTGCATCACATCTCTTCTCTCCGTAACTAACATCTCACTTCTCCTAAGTCTTGGATATTCCTCTTTATCTTCACTCTATCTCCATTCCACTTCATACTACCCTTGTCACATCTTCTGCAACGCATTTCTCTGGGTTTTTTGGTGTTCCAAGTCCGACTTGTTCCGTCGAACATCCTCTATGATCTTCCATCGTACCACACTCACCTCAACCCTGTAACCCCGTGTTTCCTTCTCTTCGGAGCCTCCTATGGATCCCTTTGACCGCTCCAGAAATATGTCCTCTACTGCAGTCGAATCACAGTCCGCCTACTCCTTTCACACGAACAATCACTACCAGTTAGATCCACCGCATATTTCTCTTCCCCCTGACTCAAACGGAGAGGATAAGAGCGACTCAAATGCTCCTTTCATGAAAGGTCCGAAACGGAAACGTCTTGCAAAGGTGAGCGATAATTGCTTCATCTTTGATCCTAACCCGTGTTCATGTCATGCAAGGCCTGCGATGCTTGTCACAAGAGCAAGCGACGATGCGATGGAACAGGTCTGTCTTGTTCCTGTGTATACTGATGTCTCCCAATTTTTCTAACCGTCCCCTATCTCAGCACCTTGCAGCAATTGGTGAGCTAACAAATGCATCTGCCCGATCTCCGGATGTGCGCTGATACAATATCCTAGTTATTTTGCGTCCAAGACCTGTACTTATACAGATGCTTCTGGACGGCCAGTGCCCGCTCCTCGACCGTTCAAAGCAGACACCCCAGAATCTCCTCCCTCATCAGATACTCGGCAGCAACCATATGTGTCTCCGTTTCCCGAGACGCACTTCTCACCGTCTCAGCAACACCACGTGCAAAGCGGATACGTCCCTACGGCCCCATCGACTTCCCAATTAATGAGCGATCATTCTGAGGATGACCGACAGAATGGTCGCAAACGATTTAGGTCAGAGCGAGGGAATGCGATCGCTTCTGAAAACGTCCCGATGGATCCTGGACCAGCCCCTAATCTAATGCCCGACCGTCCAGCTGAACTCCTCGACCATAATTTAACTCGTGAGCTCACAAACTGTTAGTCGACAATTTCCCACTCCATCGCGATTCTATTCTGATCTATATCCTGTTGCAGTATTCTTCACCCACTGTCATCCGTCACGGTCAATCATTCATAAACCGTCATTCTCGGCGGCTCTAAGTCACAATCGAGTGCCATCATATCTGCTGCATGCTGTTTGTGCTATGGCTGCACCTTTGTCCAAACAACCCCGGATTCGCACGACTCCTTGCCGGCTTGCAGGTCGCGTCTTTGCTCAGGAGGCCCTGTCCCTCATGTTTGACGGTGCAGGTCGCCTCATGGTCGAACTTAATTTAGCCACCGCGCAAGCATTATGTCTGCTCCAAATACACGAGACTGTGGCTTCCAGCGATAACGGCTCGTCTTGGAGCTCACGCTATCACGGTAAGGCACTTTGGAATCCTGACTTGACTACCTCATTTAACATGCTAACCTCGGAGGCTTTGTCAATACAGACCTCGCCTTTCAAATAATCGAGAAGTTGGGTGTACATAGTCCAGAACACCCCACTCTAACGCCTGTCCCATCTCCAGAATTCATCCAAGCATCCATAGAACGCGAATGTGTGCGCCGGATATTCTGGCTCATCCACTTCTTTGACGTCGTTACTTCCATCTTTACAAAGAAGCCTACAACATTCAAGGACGTTGACCTCCGCCTTCGCCTACCGTCAGACGAGACTAGCTTCGAGCTAGCCGTGCACTCGACTCTACCCGGTAATTGTCTCATTTTTTCCTCCCCCACGAACGAAGAGGATTTTCTTCCCGAACACAGGGGTTATTTCGATGAGCTAGTTATTGACCGATACGTCGTATAATAGAGTACCTTTACCTCCCGGCGGTAAGAACGCAATACGCATCCGAATTTGGCCACCTCCTACGCGTGATCTCGATCTATGCCAAGATCGAGCGTGCGTTGGACGTACTCGACGGTTAGAAAATCTTTACAGTCTATCGCCTCGATACTTTAACCTCTAACGTACTTTCCCCCGCAGATCCCGAGTCGCATGCCAGTGCATCGAACGCCCTTCTGGAGGCTGAATCGGCCTCGGACGTAAGTATCTCGTAACCTCCATGCCTTCCCAATTTTAATCTCTTTCCGTATAATAGGAGTGGATGAAGAGTCTGCCTGAGCACTTGCGGTTTTCTGAGGAAAGCCTGCAGGTCCAACTGTCCATGTTTGAGACTAGTTCGAACTCTGGTGCCTGGTGTTTCTGTAGCATGCATGTATATCACGCGTCTTGTGCCCTGGCATTGAACTTTGTGAGCGTTGATCTCACTCTGGGTCCCCTCATAATTGATTTCCTTTGGCGTACGCGTTTCCAGGCTAGGCAATCTGCGACCAGGGGCCCCAAATCCGAGCCGCAGTGGGCTCTCGGGAAATTAAACATGATACTTTCTACCCTTGGCAACCGTGCACGGCATACCCTTGTCTGTAAGTAGTGATCTTTCATTTGGACCGTGTGCATCTCACATTCTTTACATATTTCTACAGTGGGGGCCGCGCTATGGGTAGGTCTTTCCAGTGTTCTCATTCGAGTTCATCCTTATATTTATGATTACACTAATAGGCGTTAACCAAGTATTGTCATCGTGACGATCAGGAGATCCGCACATGGTCTCTAGAGTACGAAGACTTCTGGGGTATGAAAGTCCACGACCTCGCTATGAAGGAGTGGCAACCTAAAATGACGTCGCCTCCGCTTCCACATCAACACCAGCAACTACAACAATCGCAGCAATATACTCCTCAGCAACAACTCTTATTACACCTTCATCAGCAGAACCAAGAACAACATCATCAACATCGTCGCGCTTCTGACATCAGACACATTGGGGCAGGTATGATGCCGCGACCACCCCAGCACGATGATGCTGTTGCGTATAACCGTCGTGGATCTCCTAACGCGCCCTCAGTATTTCCATTGGGGTTAGGTCGTTCCCTCGGGGACCTTCGATTGCATAACCGTTCGTATGCGGACGATAGGGGCAATGGGACTGCGTCCGGATCTGGATCTGCAAACTCGTCTGCGAATGAGCGGGAGAGGGATAAAGAACAGAGACGGATCAACGATGCTGATATTGATCCTGCTCTTCACAGTGGTATACAAGTACAACGGACTCAAGGCATAGCGAATATGGGAGAGCTTCCGCAATCGCTGCCTTCATTAAAAGCGAGTGGGTTGCTTGATTCGTGGGCGTCCACGAATCCACGGGTTGATACTCAGAAGATGAATATAACACAACGTCGTCCGTCGCCTCTTCCTTCCCTCGCTTTCGCTCCGTCGCCCACGCAGGATCCTGATCCCAGATCTGTAACGTCGGGCAACGGCATGCCTGTAGGCTTGCCGTGGCTTGCTAACGAGTCAAGATAAAACGCAACCTGTACATGATAATAGAGCATCATTTTTTGCTTGTTCATTGTACGTATATATGTAGTTCGTTCGCTACTGCGCCCAACTGTAGAACAGCTAATAATGCATATAGGATATTCTGGGGCTATTTCATGGAGAGAGGGATGCGGGATGGGGTTGTAGTCACATTGCACGGATTGTAATTAATGCAGAAGTCCACGAGCCAGTTGGCTCAGAAAGCAAGAAACGAAATCACTGGGGCGAGCTATAGTTTCTTGAGATTGCGATGGAGTTCTGGTTGTACGAGGACAACACGGTCAAGGAGTTTCTTTACGACGGTGTCCTTGTTCTTGTTATACGAGTCTGTGATTGACTGGAGCTTGACCTGAGTCTCTTGATCAATTGCTGCTTGGGCATTGGATGTCACGCCAGCGTGCTATACGAGGGCTTGAGTACCGCATATCATCTAACGGCGAGATCACATACCGATGCTTCAAACGCCTGAAACTCTTGCTCCTTTGCCTTCTTGTACTCTTCTATCTCTTTAGCGGCTTCTGCTCGTGCATCCTTTAGTTTCTGAACCCGGTCTACGAGAGATCTCGAGGATTAGCATTACTGAGTTCCCCGGGTGATTGAGCACGCACATTGACGCGCTTGCTGCACGATCTTTGCAGCCTCTTTCTCTGCTTCGAGAAGGGTTTGGATACCTTGTGATTGCTGGGCAGCCTGTGTAGCAAGCTAGATGAGAATCAGCCTGTAAGATGGGGAGCAAGACAGACCATTCGGTACGAGGATAGGTGCAATTACAGACTCCGACAGCGCCCTCCTTGCAGATTACTGTGACCGTTGTGACCAGCAGTGGGCCAACTGTTAACTTGCAAGGCGGCCTTCGATTGTGGCTCACGGTTACCCAGGATGTCAGATCCTCTGAACGCCCTTCAAGCTGCTTTGACTGTACAGGCTAATTCGAAAGAGCAGGCTGGTTTACTCGATTCTTTACGTGAATCTCTTGAGGCTCATCCTGCACCTATACCCATCCTCGTCGGCACACTACTCGGTATTGTCGTCAACGCAGGCGATTCCCTTCTCAAAAGATGGGTTATCGACCTTCTACACTTTGCCATATGTCGGTCTTCGTTGACCTTGGATATTCGAACACACAGTTAGTTTCAGTTTTCATGTCTAACGTTCTGAGGGATTGAGCCATTTTTTGATGTTTTTGCACTTCCATAGTGGCATCGCAATCTTTGGACACACTCGCGCAACTAGTCGATGACTCAAACCCTGCAATTGTCAAAGTGGCCGTTCAATGCCTTACAACCGTCTACCCCCTCCTTTTTCGCACGCTGTATGTTTCTCCAGAACATACAGTTTCCGATCTTAAACTTACTACAATATATGTCAGGTGCACCAATCGAAACAACCCTTCCGCTTGGGATACCCTAACGAGATGTAAAGGTCGAATACTCGAATTCGTTTGGTCTCCGGCAGTTAGTTTGGGTGTAAAATTGTCAGCGATGAAGTTCATGCAGCGGGTCATTCTCGTTCAGACGCGTGGGGTATCTGATCCTAGGGTAGTCCTCTACAGTCTGTTTCTGACCTTGAGATGTAATCCTGAATTTGATAATCTGCAGCTTCAAAACAAAAACGATCCAAATATCTCCTTCTGCCCTGCCGACCATCCGTTCATTTCAGTTGCTAAACTGGAGGTAGAAGGTCAGAAGCTTTTGGAAGGCGTGATGACAATATTGTACTCGAGCCAGTGAGTGTATACTCTTTGCACTCATGTCTCCGATATACTAAACCGCCGGACGACAGAAATGTTGACTTGCTATCAGCTATGCTCAACAGTTGGGCGACGTTGACTAAACTTCGACCAGCCACTATTCCATTGGTAGTCACAGCTTTGAAACAATGGCAGCCCAATGCTCTTGTTGGACTACCCGCATCTAGTATCAAAAGTGTAGAGAAAGCGGTCCGGATACTTTTGATCCATATTTCACGGTAGGCGTCATTGCATTTCCAACGCCCACGTCTGCTGACACGAGCGTATTGCTCACAGATCGCCTAACATTGGTCAGTATGCAGGACAGATTAGTGAAGCTCTGGCGCAGCAAGGCATCAGGATGGACCGAGCGGCTGCTGAAGAAAAGAGACGCAAAGCCGCGGCTCTCATAGCTTCAGACAATCGTAAACGACCCGCATCTGCATCCGACGAACAAGGCTCCGATGCTAAACGACCTAAACTTGAACAAGATAATTCTACGAATACTTCGGCGTCTTTCCTTGCCGCTTTTGATTTCACCTCGCTCCCCGCCCCCTTGATAACTGATCTCATTGTCGCCAATCTATCCGCGTTTACTGAACCTGCGCTCGTTACGCTCGTACAGGCGTATCGACAAAATCGCGGAATCATCCCACCGGTACCTCGCGAGTCTCCAGCTGTGGCCACCCCCTCAGCTGTCGTTCCTCTGCCAGACTCCGTCGCGGTTACCGCACCTGTAGAAGATATTCCCGCAACTGTACTACCCCCACCACCCGTTAAAGATGAACCAGTCGATCCTCTCCAAATGGACATCGACCAAGATGAGCTTGAATACGAACCAGACAGACTAAATATGGAGGTATGTGTCTGCACCCTGTATAGGATCTGTGACAGTGCAGAATTCTCATTTTGCTATACAGTTGTCCGGAGATATACCCGTCGGAGAAGGCGACACCACGGCCATTGGCATCGACTCGGCGGCCACGAATTTGCAACTCATAGGCTTTAAGTTACCTCCACCAAAAGAACTTACGGAACCCGAGCGAATACAACAGCTACGAAACTCGGTCACGCGGATACGGAAGGGCGCAGAAGATTCAAACATCGATGGTATCGTGGATTCTCAGCAAAACAGCAGTTCCCCAACAGAAATGTGGATGTTGCTTCTGGTTCGGCTGATTACACGCGTTGCTGAACCTCCGACCAATGGTGACGATGAGATGGATCAAAGCGCAGATGGTGAGCTGGTCACGACGGGCTTTTACACGCGGCAAGACCAGCTTCGGCAGACGTTGTGTGACTATATTATGTCGGACTTCCCGGCTAGGTGCGTATTCAGATACCCTTCCCATCCTCTCGTAGTATTAATGTCTTGTCTAGAATACGACTGGCAACGACGTGGATGAATGAGGAATGGTATAATGACCAGATACGCAGTGCTCAAGATCCAGATTGGGTATGTGCCAGTTCTGAAAACTTTACTCTGCCCTTACTGAGAATCGTTCAACTCTGATAGAGACCGAACTATGATACGTGGCTCAACCAAATAGTGGCCTCGTATCAAACTCTCCTCGATGGCAAAGATCGAACCTTCTCTCGATTCCTGTTAGATCTTCCTTCCGTTCCTGTCGATGTCTTGAGTCTATTGCGAGATCTCTGCATCGACACAGATAGGTATGCCTATTCTATCGACGGGAAGCCATATCATCTAATTTTACGATAGGATGCAAGTCGGGTTTACCACGCTTCGCGAATTTGTAGTACAAAGGCCGTCCCTACGTGCCGAAGCCTTGAACATCCTCCTCGAATTGACGACTCATCCTGGTTAGTGTATCTCGATATCGGAGGATTTATGCATCATGTCTTATTCTTATCTTTCTATCTCCAGACAAAGTCACACGAGGAGCTGCTATCATCACCGTAAAACGTTGGGTACCTGACTCGCCACCAATGGACGGCATGATTCGCGAATTTGCACTGCAGATGCTCCGTAAACTCCAATCTCGTCCTAAAACTCCTGAACCGAAGCCCGCTCCGGATGTGTCCATGCCTGGAGTTGAAGATGAAGCAAAGGAAGCCGAGGATGGCGAGAACAGTGAGGCTCAAGATGAGCACATGGAAGACGGGCAACTCCCTGCGGAGGATTTAGTGCAAACGCCTTACCTCCCCGAACGGATCGAACTACCTGCGCAGAAATCTCATGTTCTGCAGCATGTGGAGTTGCTCTTTGCTTTGTCGGTCAAGGTCCCAGAGTTCTTAGACGAGTACGAGCCATTTCCTTGTTTTCCTTGGCGTTCAGATTGATTGACCGTCTTCGTTGAAATAGAATATTTTCAGCCTATGGCCAAATGGACGTCACAGTCCAAGAGGCTATACAGCAGCTCATCACTGCACTGATCAAATCACTGGGATCGAGCCATGGCAAACTTTTGACTCTCATGCGGACATGTCCACCGGGGGCCGAATCTCTAGCTCTGAGGGTTCTTACTATCTTCACTGAGCATGGCAGACCGAGCACACAACTTGTGGCTTTAGTCAAAGCTTTGATCAACGAACGTGATTTAGACGCGAGGTTCCTCATTCCGATAATCGCGGAGATGGATAAGGTATGTTTTGTCATTGTGATGATTGTTTGTCTCACTGATAACACTTTCCAGCCTGACATCATTCGTCATTTACCTCGTATCGTCTCTATACTTAACGGGCAGGCCGAACCCAAAAACCTAGTTCGTTCGGTCTTCAGCTCCATCGTGACGACGCCACCCCAAACCTTTGGTAGTGTCACGTCGAATCTGCCGCGTGTCCGGCAGAGTGAGCTTCTTACTCCAGCAGAACTAATGGTGCTGCTTCACGATTCTGAAAAGGAGATAGGACTCAAGAGCGCCATTGAGGGTGCGTCTTCTCGGCAATTTGACGGTGTTCTATACTAACGTTCTTTATAGCCATCGGCATCTGCTTCTCGATGACGGACGTTTACCGTTCTGAGATCCTCGGCGTGGTCATGCAGCAAATAATGGATGAACCCGTTTTGCCTGTTCTATTCCTCCGAACAGTGAGTGGTATTTTTAAGCCTAGACAAATGAGAGGTGCTTGCTTATGCCTTTCCAGGTCATCCAAGCGGTCACGACCTACAAATCTTTGGTCGGGTTCGTGTCGACCACATTGCTCTCGCGTCTGATCACGAAAAAGATTTGGACGATTGCTCCTCTGTGGGAAGGATTTATTCGATGCGCCAAAGTGATAGCTCCAGCTAGCTTCGGTGCCTTGCTGCAACTTCCTAAGGACCAACTCCGTGAACTGGTAGACAAGCAACCGAGCCTTAAATCAGGCCTTCGAGACTATGTCACGAAGAAAGCTACGAACAAGGCCCGCGTCGCTGGGTTCCTGGATATCTTTGGAGACTCGGAAGAAAATAGTCTCGTGGCGGCCCCTCCGCCAGCAGATGCCGAGGTTGCGGTTGTAGCGGCACCGTCTCCACAGGCTGTAATATCATAAGTAGTATAAAATTTTGGACTCATTGTATGGCTACATACATAGAGACATGGAGCACAGTTCAACTTGTAGGATATATTTAATTATACAATAATGAATAGGAAATTTCTCATCCCCACTTGTTGTTGATATCGATCGTCGACGGCAGCAATTTTCCACTTATCTGGAGATCTTGTGGCCAATCGGTCGGCTAAATCTAAAATGTCTCTTTGCAAAGGTAAAAGAAACATCTCAAGAATTCCAAAACTTCGACATTCATCCACAGGTTGACAACATACCACCACCTCCTTACTCAACTCACAAAGCAGGCCCCAGAGTCTTCGTTCTCCTGGCGCGAAGTTTACACCCGAACCTCTGCTTCTTGTTCTCACTTGTCGCGCGCGCGACCACCGTGTCACCAGTACTGACTGAGCTAATCGGATTCTCTCTCAGTGAATCAACTTGGCAAAAGCTATCTCTGATACGCAGTCACCGTCTTTGACATGGCGGAACCATCTCCGGTGCGTCCTTCGAGAGACTCGCGTCATCGAGAGGACCGGTCACCTTCGAAGGGAGACGATAAAACTTCATCTCCTATACCATCGCCTGGCTCTTGGAATGTGGATCGTGGAAGATCTCGAGTTAGGAGACCATCGAATCCGTTTTCAGAGGATAGCTTGAGACGGAGGTGCGTTCTTATCGTTTACTAGGCTGGGCGCGGAAGCTGATTTCAGTCCGTTGCAGAGGGTACCACTCTCTACTCTCATCCTTCGGAAAGGTATTCCACGTAGAAAAACGATGGAAGCTTGTTCGGGAGATGGGGTCGGGGGCTTACGGTGTCGTGATGTTGGCAGCATGCTCTCCACTTTCATGTCACCTCACTGAATTCTAGTTCCCAGTTCCGCGGCGGATGAAATTTCTGGCGAAACGGTCGCTATCAAGCTCGTTACCCGAGTATTTGACAAGATACCACTCGCAAAGAGAGCATTACGCGAGATTACGCTCCTCAGGCATTTTGCTAACCACGAGAATATCACTGGGCTGATAGACGTAGATGCTATATCGCATGACTTCAATGAGATGTGAGTGTTATATGTCCTCCCTGCTCCTAGGTAGATCCTGATTACGTGGTACTAGCTACATCTTCATGGAGGTGAGACTTTATTTATTATTAGCGATAGGAGTTAACACTCAATTTCCGAGCGCAGCCCATGGAAGGTGAGTAAAATTCACGCAATCTTTCGAGTCCACGACATGACACGTCGAATCTCAGCCGATCTACACCAGATTATCAAGTCCGGTCAGAATCTAACCAACGAACACGTCCAATACTTTCTCTACCAGATCCTACGAGGTTATAACTGTCTTCCTCCATCTCAAAACCCGCGCTGACCATGATAATTGTTTTCTAGGAATGAAATACGTGCATTCAGCATCCGTCATTCATCGAGATCTGAAACCAGGAAATTTGCTGGTGAACGCGGACTGCGAACTCAAGATTTGCGACTTCGGGTTGAGCAGAGGGTTTAATTCGAAACCGGACGAAAACGCTACGCATCTAACAGAATATGTTGCTACGAGATGGTATCGAGCTCCTGAGATCATGTTGGCGTTCAAGTGAGCAAGAGAGCTGCGTGCATCACCTCCACTTACTAACGCCCTCTTCTATGCATGTCTGTAGACGATACAATACCGCAAGTATGTTATATTCATGGCCTGGGCCTTACCGGCATGTGCTACCCTAATCGGCCACTCTACAGTTGATGTCTGGTCAATAGGCTGCATTTTGGCGGAGCTGTTACTCGGGAAGCCATTGTTCAAAGGAAAGGAGTAAGTCAGATACGTCCCTCGCGTTGCACACATATTGATCTGACCATGGCACATTGCTAGCTACGGTAAGCGTCAACATGCAATACCGTTTAAATTCGTCACTAAACAATATCGCCTTTGACCCAGTCGACCAATTGAACAAAGTGCTAGATGTCCTAGGTCTGTCTTTGTCTTTCAAAGTTCTATCCGTGGCTGACTGTTCTGTCTAGGGACGCCCGACGAAAGTGTGATCAAACGAATAGGAAGCGAAAAGGTACATATACTTGTCGCCACTCAGTCAATTTGAACCAGCTAATTATATGTAGGCTCAAGCCTATGTCCGCTCGTTGCCTATCAAAAAAGCAGTACCCTTCAAAAAATTGCTACCTACTGCTGACGCGCAAGGTAAGACCGCAGAATTTCTTGGTCGAAAATTCTTAGTCGAGAATTCAAGAATCCACTAACCACCAAAAACTTTCTCTGCGCGATTAGCTCTGGATCTACTCGATAAAATGCTCACATTCGATCCAAGCATCCGTATAACAGTCACAGAAGCACTCGAGCACCCATGGCTGCAATCATACCACGACGTCGCCGATGAGCCAGAATGTCCTTCCACCTTCGAGAAGTGGCAAGCCATTGAGGAACTAGAGACCATGGACGATTTCAGAGAGGCGCTGTGGGATGAAATCGAGGATTATCGACGGGAAGTACGAGGGATCATTAGCACTGATCTTTCTGGATTGCCGATTCGGAGGATGAGTACGACTAGTATGAAGAAGGAACCAGAGAGAGAACCGGGCGTGCCGGGACCTCCGAGCGTTTGCGAACCCGATGTCACACCGGAAGGCCCTACGGCTGTTGTGGTAGGAGATGACGGGGGAGAAGAGAAGACGGCTGTCGACACTCCGGCTCCGGAGAAGGAGAAAGAGAACCAAGAAAAGGATGTAGTCATGGAACACGACGAGAAAAGTCTTGCGCCACCCCCAACGTCGGCTCCTCGACCCACGACGCCTGCAGATCCAGTCGTGACATATGCTAGACGGTCGAGCATCGTGCAGCCCTCGCGCCAGAATTCAACGTACAATTCACCACTAGCATCGCATCAGCGCCTTCCATCCTTCGTCGAAGGTCCTATAAACTCGGAGCCTGGCTCCCTTGCAGGAGGTATTGTATTCCCGACACAATCAGGATACGTACTACCTGCTCGTTCCAGAACAGGATCGACTGTCGGCGGCGACTACATGCATACGCGCAAGCTGCTACGGACACTGTCCACGGTATCTATACACGAGAGTGTAGAAGGACTTGCCGGCGGTTTGGCTGGAATCGCCCCGATTGGAAAATATATCGTTGAGAAGCAGACGACGGGTGCTGATGCGCCACCATCCGAAATGCCTAGGGACTTCGGGATCGACGAAACTGACGAGGGACAGGATGATGATTGGGAGAAAGAGAACAACGGGAGGAACGAGGGAAAGTTCAATATCCATTGATCGTGTGGAATGGAAGGACTAATAGATAATGAAATGAATGAATGGTATGTTATGTATTACACGGTTGACTACTCGATACAAACGAGCAGGAATGCGTCTGCTTTACACGAATGGATATATTATAGATGATGGGTCCCGCGGATAATATGACACTAATCGCCAAGAATCTCTTTGATTCCTGGAAAATCAATCGAAGTCAACGCGAGGGTGTCGAACAAGAAAGTGATGACTTACTATCAATGATGTCCAAGTATGCGATGCTAGCTGGGCTGTCTGGATACTCGTCCAAGAAACTAACCCCGTAATCTGCACTCTTCCCTATCCGTGGATCCAATGGCACAGCGCCCAGAAGTTCGACGCCCATCTCCTCTGCAAGTCGTTTGGCACCACCCGTGCTAGGCTTGAATATCTGCGACTCCGTCTTACATCCCGGGCAGACAAAGCCAGACATGTTCTCCACGAGACCCAACACCCTGATCCCAACCTTCCGACAGAAATCTATCTCTCGTCGAACATCCTGCAGCGCGACTTCCTGTGGAGTGGTGATGAGGACTGCACCGTCAATCCCACTTTCCTTGAGATACTGCACGATACTAAGATGTTCATCTGAAGTTCCAGGAGGAGTATCGACGATGAGGTAGTCAAGGTCACCCCAATCGACGTCTTTGAGGAACTGGGATATTAGACCGTTTTTCTTTGGACCTCGCCACATCACTGCATCTTTTGAGGAAGGAAGCATAAAGCCTACGGACATGACGCCTAGATTATCTTGAACATATACGGGTGACCAACCAGAGGACGAGGAATGGACTTGCTCGGAAGCAATGCCTAATATGGTGGGGATGGATGGACCACAGATATCAACGTCCATGATTCCAGTCTAAAGAAAGAATGATGAAGCAGGTAATGACGAAGCAAACAGAAAAGCTTTGCGTACCTGGGTTTGCTCATCCGCTGCGAATGCCCATCCAAGCTGAGCCGTAAACGTCGACTTGCCCACCCCACCCTTCCCAGATAGAACCAGTATTTTGCGTTTGACATTCATCATCCGGTCTTTAATGAAAGGTAGGGCTGGATCTGGCCCTTTCGGTGTATTGGAAGCACATATTTCTTGGTTAGCACAACCGCCGCATGCGTCTGTTTTCCCTGCGAATTCGGATTCTGTTCCCTATGGAAGGAAGGGAGTAAGTAACTTTGAGGTTACGATAATGTAGAACGCACTGGGCAATGCTCTGGAGCATTTGATGGTACTGAAAATGGGTCTGGGACTGGCATGGCACCGTTGGTGGGTGTCCAAAAAGAAGTACGCTCACAAAGCCTCGCATGACATATCCGGCGGAGGACCCGCTCGTCACAGAGGTCACAAGTAAAGTTTGCCCGCTCACCATGACCGTGACCGCCGAGATCACCGTCTACGTTGAACTACCCTCCTCCTTGACCAGACCACTCGATCTAGCACCAGGCAATTGGTCTTGGGTTCATTGTCTCACATTCCCCATTGGCGACCTACTGGAGCTAAAACTATCGTGTAAGCTCTACAAATGGATTCGATATGCTATAGGGGTTGTTGTTGGTGCGCAAGGCGATCTATTCGACGAGGAAGGCTGCCCTATCGATTATGACTCAGAGCTTCCCATTGCTTCCATAGCGC
Organism: Sarcomyxa edulis; assembly: GCA_009761415.1. Lineage (NCBI taxonomy): Eukaryota > Fungi > Basidiomycota > Agaricomycetes > Agaricales > Mycenaceae > Sarcomyxa > Sarcomyxa edulis. The sequence continues at coordinate 400,449 of QUOL01000016.1, read as the reverse complement.
TTCGCTATCATCTTTCCGACGCGGAGAAAGGCAGGATGTTCCCTACCGATCCTCACTTTGCATGCGCCACCGTAAGTTCCTCTGTGACGACCGCTCGTGTTCCTGATTTCCGCAGGAATGTCGAGAGACGAGACGGAGTATGTCCAGTCTCGGGACTTGAATCATTGGTCTGTCAAGCTACGCACCTTGTGGCTCATAGTAAAGGGGATCTTGTATGTCACCTTTATTCACCATTTGAGTGATCGAACTCACTGACAATCACAAAAGTACATTCAACAGTATACTCGTCGCCGCGGTCGGTGTGAAAGCGACTATGTGGAGTCCATCGACGACATTCGTAATGGTATCTTTCTCAATTTTTACCTCCATGGTGCGCTGGGGAAACAAGTAGCCTTTCTCGTCGTACGCGTCCTGTCTCAATTCTACCTTATCGAGTTATTTTAACAGAACATACGAGTAGACTCCGAACTTTGCTCTGGATACAACAGATATCGAGCCTGAAGCCACCTCAAAGACTGAACCACGATGCACCGCACAGATCCTCGCCGTGGACAAGGAAAAACAGTATCTGCTCGCGCACTCCAGTAATCCAGGTCTGTATGGCTCATCAGTCCATATACCTCCAACTTCCTCGCCTCTCTCGAATCTGTGGCCTCCTCCTGTCTTGTTCGATGCTGTTTATGCGAGCGCTATCCTCGCCAATTTCGCCTCTCCAAATTTGAAGAAAGATTTTACGGACAGATGGAGCGATATCATCTATCCGGGAGGGGTGAGGCACACAGTCAAACGACCCGCACGACACGACTGTCATGGCCCAACACAAGATGGCCCCGATGGTCTGGACATGCTCGCCATGTTCCCATACCTTGGGATCCCTAAAGATGAGCTCCCAAGAATGTTGAAAGAGATGGACGCAACAAAACAATCTGAAGAGCATGCACGTGTAGAGGATAAGGTCAACAACTGGAGAGATACTTTGAGTTCGATGGATCATGTGTAGGAGACATTCTGTACATCGTCTCCGTGAAGTGGCAGTGTAAGAGTACTTGTTGTTGATTGGATCGGAAACCAATCCTAGCACGATCAAATAACCATTTTTTGCAAAGTCTTTCGATCGCGATCAAGCTAAAATTGAACGTTGTCGTCCCACGCTGCGAGTGAACTTTCGTGGAAACCCTGAAACTCTGGTTCTCCTCTTACTTCCATGACCTCCGTATTAAGGTCATCACTCTAATTCCACCCAAATGCCCCGTGCATATCAATACTCAATATTCTAATATCTACCCACAATCATGTCAAATTTGACCGGCAAACCTGCTCCGTCCTGGACACTCAATCAAGATTCCGAGGCTTTCATATCCTCATATCAGCTTCAGAAGGCCTTTGCTATCTTACAAAACGTCCGTTCTATTCTGGAAGAAAATAGCAAACACAGGTCTAAGGCGTTCAACATCGATCATGTGAGTTCAGCGCCACTCGATACATCGTTAATCAACTCAACATATCGCATCAGACCACCCATGATGCTTTTCTCCAGCTTGTAAGTCGCTGTGAAAATTTCATCCACGGGGACTCTAGCCTTCCTCCGGACGTACTGCGCGAACTCTGGGTCGAAACATCGATACATATGCTCTTGTACGTCCGAACCCCTATTGATTGTAGTCTCTTTACTTCGCCTAACTATCATTTTTGCAGCTTGCTTTTCGAAATAGAAAGATCGGTGAACGATCAAGTCTCCTGGCGTATCTTTCGCCGCAAACATGCCAGGCGAGAAGCTGCTATTGACATTTTACGGTTTGACAGTGCGCTGCAGAATATATCCCATCTTTATGATGTGCGTATGCATCTTTCTCATTACAAGCGTCTCATGCGCTTGTCTGACTGTACACTCGTGTTCACGTTCGTTGACATCCTGGTTCAAATAGCTTTCTCTCCGGAATTGCATCTCGAGACGTACGAAGATCGCTGCGCGGAACAATATCCTCTGGGATTTCCCCAACGGACAAGCTCACTTGAGCAATTCGCTGAGGCAGATGGTAATTAGCGAATGAACCATTCTGATTGGGCCTTATTTTTATACATTATTTATCTTATCTTCTACCCCATACTTACAATCGTCCTCTTCGTTCTACTTTATACTCGGTTCCCTGTACTTAGATTACAGCTTGCTTCTAATCAGTAATTGACAAAAATATGCGCTATATACCAAGGCACACCATGCCTGCCTGTTCCCCCGTAAGATACACCTCACAGCAGGCTACGTTTGCAGTAGAAAGGACTCGGACGAGTTTGGTGCTGTGTGCCCACGTGGACCGAGGCGCGTCTCTTCGGAGTGTTCAGGCACTGCGCTTCTTCACTTGCTTCCGCAATCCTTTTCACGAAATTACGATGCCCACCGAACTCCCATACGCTGCAGATGCAGAAGTATCACTATCATACGACGAGCTTGATGTCCGTATATCCCGCTCACGATTTCCTTGCGAGAGAGACCCACCTGACACAAACCGAATTTGCAGGTCCTACGGATACAATACCAAAAGGAATTGGCTCAAGCGCACGTCACTGTTCAAACGAAATTCAATTATGCATGGGGACTGGTGAAAAGTCCGATGCGAGAGCATCAAGTCGAGGGTGTGAGGTTGCTGCAAGGTGTGTGATAATCCTCTCAAGGATCTGAATGCAAGCCCACTAAGAAATATGTATCTCGTGCTTTCTAGATATATATCGATCAGAACCAACGAGACGGAGAGAATGTCTCTATTATCTTGCTCTGGGACATTTCAAAATGGGCAACTTTGAGGAGGCGAGGAAGTTCAACGGTTCGTCCATTCATTCACTTCCCATACCTATGGTTCTCTAAACCGTTATCTGTATCTTTATGAAGCTCTTCTCATGGAGAAAGAGCCCACAAATATGCAAGCGCAGAGTCTGGCACAATTAATCGAGAAGGGCGTAGCTCGAGGTAAAGCCAAATTCTCTCCACTTATCGTTCTCGTCAATAACTCATCTAATCTCCGAAAATCGCAGAAGGATACATCGGAATGGCTCTAGCAGGTGGAGCAGCTGCCGTCGGCACATTACTCCTCGCAAGTCTCATACGGCGAGCTACCCGCAAATAATCATCTTCTTGATTCTATCGGCGCTAACCCTCCCTCCAATGTCCTCCGTTTCATACTGTATCACTCGTGTCGTCGCCAACGACTCTGCTTCGAACCTCCCCGCTCTTCGCACTATTCCTCAAATCACAATCGCTGGGATACCATCATGCGTACTTTCAATATATACATCAATAGTCAGTAAAGTGGATAGTATACATATACATTATGCCATAAAACAACTGGGTCGTCGCGTTATCGTTTCGTGGGCATGCAAGATGATCGCTCTAGGGCAATTAAGTATGCGGACTTCTTTCTCTCTGGCTGTATCTGGAAATGTCCTTCCAAGAACAATCCAAGAAGCTATTTTGTTGAGAGCGACTTGACAAACACAGACTCGCGATCGCCGCGGCGCCTCGTGACTTTGCAGGTCTCTTTCTCACCAACAAACTCAGTGGTGCAACGGAATGTCAAAGGGCCCGGGAGATACTTCTTCGGGGTCTATCCCCGCACCAGAAGACAATGTTAAACCTGTTCATTACAAGAAATTATTCGAGGTATCGTAGGACCAATTTACTGCATCGCTACGAATTGAACTCACAAACCCTCCTCCTAATCATATCATAAGGAGAGTGGAGTGTCCAAATTCACCGAGTTCGTCCAGATTCTTTTTCACAGTTTCGCATAGTCGTGACGTTTACGTTCTTGCGTGTCGATAAACAACCTACAGTCCTTGTGCCGCTGCTTCGAAAGCATCTCTAGATTGCATGAACCGCAATTCCTTCGACCGCGATGAATGTCTGGACTACTTTCAAGCGTACCGTGATTGCAAGAAGACATGGGTCTGTACATGATCTCTTCTCCGGAGCTACAAACATGCTAAGGCTATATATTTATAACACAAAGGTCGAACAACGAAAAGCAGATCGTCGAGCAGGACGTACATGATAAATAATTGGCAGGTCAGATTACTCTGCATTTAAAATATAGCGCAATACGAAGGGAGGGATGAAATAAATAAATCATGCGCTCATCTCATGACCTTCTCCTCGTTCCAATACCCAGGGCCAAACCCTCTCCTTCTCCCTAGGGCCTTGTCGACAACATGCATCATCGCCAAAACCTTCTCCTCTTCCCATCGTTTGCCAACGATTTGCACAGCAACAGGAAGACCCTTCATCTTGACAGGATCGTAGACCGGAGCTTTTCCTTTGTAAAGTCTCCCTTCGATTGTCGGAGAGCCAAGACCCGGTCCATGAAGCCATTCGTCCGTTATCTGGTCAATGGCCGGGTCTACGTGAGTCACCGGTATACACCCTGCAGGACTATCGACAACGTTGTAGAGGATCGTAGCGTTAGCAAGAGAAGACAAGCTAGAGCAACCACTATAACCCAAATCAATATTCAGTAAAGATAGCTCAATCGAAAGACCGCGTTTGCGAGCATACTTACCCATGCGGTAATTGAGGTAAAGCTTGGACTGGGCAAACAATTCCATCAAACTCGTGTTTCGTCCAGACCTAGATTGGTGAAGAGAAATGGATTCAAAGGGTGCTTGAGACCTACAATGACGGTGAAGCACGCACCTCTTCGTAAAAACGCTTGACATATTGATCTCGTTGCGCTGTGAACTTTATATACTCTCTGACTGGCTTTACCCTGCAGGCTCGCACAGTGTCTGCGAACAATTTGTCGTGGAGAACGTTCTCCAGTATCCAGGCAGCAATGCCGCGAATCACCCCTGGGAGTCAAGTTACGGCCACACCCAATGAAGGTAAATTGAAAGACCCAAAGCACTCACAGCCCAATCTAGGGCCCAAGGTTAACAAGAATAGACTCTCTTCCTGCGAAATAAGAATAAGGCAATTGAGAAGCAAACAAAGAAGTCATTGTTCTCACCTTGGGATCAGGTCCTAAGTGTGAAAGCAATGTCTCAAAGCCGTCCGAAGACGTGAGTGCCACGAATAGGTCAAATGCATGAGAAGCTGCCGCCGGAACATCGACGAACAATCAAATGTGAGAAAAGACAATGCTGGGTGAGAGGAAAACATACCATTGGGTACTTTGAATTCAATACATTCGTGACCTTCTTTTCGAAGAGCTTCTACAGTTTCAAGGACTGCACGTTTACACGCCGGTGACGCTTTAACGTAGTGATCTGGAAAGGTCCAAGTCAGGGCTTATCTCCATTGACTAGATAAGAGAGGATGAGTGTATTACCAGAGGTGTAGTATCCGAATCGGAGTTTTGACGGTAGCGTGACCTCGCGATAAGGAAGAGGCACTGTCTCGTTGTTAGTACTTTGAGCACCAAAGACGGTGCGGCAGGCTAGTTCCAAGTCACCGACGGAGCTGCGAGGAAGTTCAATAACACGTTTCGATACATCGTGGTGACCCTCGTACCGACTCATTGGACCTACAACGGTTTGGATGCCCTCAAATCCAGGAGTCGGACCTGTTGATGATTCGATTAACATTCCACAACAAGATAACAAAAGGTTATGAAGCGTCGTACCTTTGGCACCAGTCCGGCTTATCCTTCCAGAACCAGGTTTGAGGGAATATATACCGCAATAAGCAGTAGGTATACGAAGACTCCCGCCGATGTCACTTCCGAGCCCTATCACAGAGCCATCCATGGCGAGAAGTGCTGCTTCTCCGCCAGAGGATCCGCCGCAGGTATGGTTGCTGTATGTGAGGATATATCAAAACAAATTTATCCGGAAAGTTAGACACTTACGGGCTATACGGGCTGATGGTACGACCCCACAAGGGATTGCTGCATTCGAATGCTAGCATGGTCTGGGGAACGTTCGTCTTCGTGATTGGGATTGCTCCTGCAGCACGAAATTGAGCTACAAGCTAAATTGTGATGGGATTGCTATCAGGAGGTAGACGGGATACTTTCAATTATCCAGACGCACATCTGCATCCTTAGTGGCCGGCTTATTTGCCCATTGGGTGAATCCTATAGTTGTATCAGCGCCGACTATATCATCTGTTGGGCGTCATCGGTACGGCATTCAAAGTACTCTCAGAGAATGAACAACGTACATTGGTCCTTGAAGCTGACAGGTACTCCATGCAGAGGACCTCGCAGCTGTTTCGTTGTTGCGAATTCAGCGTCAAGAGCCTTTGCTTCCCGGCGGGCCTGGCTGAACAAAACTGATGAATACAGGGTCAAGTCAGTGTTCTTGTAGAACTGCCGGCGGGATCATCATGATGGAATCTATTTCCAAAAATTCCGCACCTTCTGTCAAACAGTTCGTTGTGGCTTGTGCAAGTGCTGCCCGAGCGATGTAGGCCTCCACGACTTCCGAAGCTGTCCAATCCCCATTCCCGATACGAGTAACAATCTCCGAAGCTACAAAAACAGAAAAGACTCTAGTCAACCCACTATGCACTCCGCGGGGTGTATAAGTTTAAAAATTCGTGAGACACTCACCTGTTGCCTTCAGAAATACGGCATGCTCGCTAGCGACAGATGTTCCGGCGGCAGACAGCGCCCGGACGCGTTCTGCACGCTTGACGTCGACTACAGCCTGGTACGGACTCTTCCACATCATGGTAAGAGTAGTCAAGACTAAGGATGACTTTAAAAGGGCTGGAAAAGTATAGTCTGACAGGAACAGTCCCCAAAGCCGCTTTGAACGGGGCGTTGTTGCGAGAATAAGAATGGTGGTACATTTTCATGAGGGATCCGGGCTCTCGTTGAGTTCGATACCGGCCCTGAAAGCTAATCCATGGGGGTTGAAGGGGTTCTACAGGATGAGACATATTGATCGATCCTGTGCAAGGTTTGAGAAGTAACAAGTCCATATCTGATATCTTCTCGCGAGACGTTGATACGTCGTGATTGCACTTAGTCCGAAACTAGATCCTGCATTCTCACTGTGGTTCCGAAACGGAGAAAAACGCATAAGGTACGATAGAGTGGCCATCTGACAGACATACAACACAAAAAAGGGCCTAAGGCCAATAGGATAACAATTTTTTGGAGAACCCCGGAAGGATTAGTATTCCTATGAGGTGGGGAGAGGAGGAGGTGCCTCGATTTCGGGTTGAGGGGCAAAGATAAGGTTGAGAGGGGGTGTCGTGACACTATCTTCGCTGAGTAGTGTCGCAATAATCGACCTTCCTGCAAACGATCGTCCAGCCAAGCTGGTGAGAGCCGCCGATGCGCTTGCAGCTTCTGCATACTTTACGTAGACGCGTCCTACACCTGCAGCCTCATCGGCACGAATGGCATCCTGCGCTGCCTGCTGTCCACCCTCTCCAGGCGCCCATTTCGATTTGTCCTTCTTCACGGGCCGTGGAATCCTGAGATCCTCCACAACACCAAAGTTTGAGCACTCCTCCTTGACATCCTCGTATAGGTCACCGTACTCTTGATCGTCAGTCAAGTCGTCAGGTGTGACCATGTTGAGCATAAGCAGAATACGAGCATCCGAACTAGATGTTTCACCGGCGGGCATAATAGGACGAGGAATTTCGGGGAACTGGTCATACGGCAAATTCGGGATCATGCCTGGCGTTCCAGGCTTGGCACCAACAGACGCACGCTGCACAACGAGGAACCTGTCGCCAAGCTCCATGCCATTGAGACTTTGGATAGCAACGTCAGTGATCGTTGGATCGACATACTCAAAGAAGGCGAACCCCTGGGAGGCCGGGAGACGTCTAAGTGTCAGTCTACGCGTCCGGAATGGTGAACGCCGGAACTTTGCATACCTTGGACGGACCATTCCCGTTCTCCCGCACAAGATTGAAGGCCTTGAGGTCGCCGAAGCTCTGGAGTAATTCCATGACCTGGCCTTCGTTGAGATAGGTCGGCAATCCCCCGACGAAGATTTTGTTGATGGAATCGGGAACATTTGTAGATACGACGCCCGGTACGTGAACGCTAGGCTGTGACATGTCAATCCCGCCATAGTCCTTTGGTCGCCGGATTTTGAGCGGACCATTGATGAATATGATCCCGTCAAAGGCCATCGCCGCAGTTGCGTCTTCAGCGCTACGGAACTTAGGATTCAATGGGGCTTGGTGAGTAAAGTTAATGAAAATTGTGAGATGGAATGATTACCTCGACAAAAGCATAATTTTTCTCGTAATTGCACTGCACAGCCAAGACTGGGTTACCTGGAGCGCCGGTGCCGATGTTCATTTCAATCATCTTGCCGTTGAAGAAATCAGCGAGATTCTGTTCATTAACATCTGGCGTGATACTGCCGATGTAAAGACGTCGGGACTGGCGAGATAGGTTGGGATTGCCACCGATGCCCATTCCGAAGCTTTGGACAGGTAGAGGTGGGGGTAGACCTGCAATTCCTAAGATGGGCGGAATCTGGGTGCGATTTGCTCCAGGAAGGTTGAATAGACCTAAACGAATATTAAGACCCTGTACTGTGAGTAGAAACGTAACATACCAGTCTGCTTAGCCTGCAACGCGGTGTACTGCTCATAACCAGGGGCATGAACATCCCATCCAGATGCCTTTCGTTTTCGCTGCGACAAAGGCACTGCACCTTCAGGAGTAGGAGACCTTCTCTCTGGAGTACCTAAACCGTCTTTACCCTTTGCTCCACCACCTCCACCACCTCCACCTCCGCCTCCGCCGCCACCACCTCCGCCTCGTCGGTGTCGCTCACCTCCTCGGGAAGAGCCCATATCATCACGAGGGCCGCTCCGGCCTCCATCCCGGAATCCATGATCGTCTTCGCGTGAACCTCGATAGTCTCGACGCCGGTCATCTTCATAATGGGAAGAATGTCTCGGATGGTCATCATAGTCCCGCGAGCTGTGACTGTATCTATCACGGGTGTGCTCACGTCTGTCATCTTCTCTCCTGCCTCCTCTTCCGCCTCCATATCGATCTCCTCTGTCGCTTCGTTCTCTGTCACCACGGTCGCTTCTGTGTTCTCTTTCACGGTGTCCACCGTCGCGATCTCTGTCGTCATGTCTTGAGGAGCGATATCGGTCTTCGCGGTACCCACGGTCTATTCAAAAAGAAAAGGAAAAAAGCCACAGCTAGTAAGTAAAAGTGGACTGGATTCATGCTGCAGTCCGTTCGATCCACGAGGCTAGCTAGCTATAGAAACGACATGGTGCAAGCAAAGAAAAAATGCACCATGAGCTCATCGTTGTTGCAAAACGAGATGAAAAGAGAGAGAGAAAAAGTGTGGTGTGGATTGATGGGTATTACCTCTGTCGTCCTTGGGATTGGACGCGAAGGTACCAGGAACTTTTGCGGCTACCCATATGTGTTAAGGATAGTAGAGTAAAATAGATGTTGAACTCACCAAATTCGTCGCCCATGGTTAGTATTCTGAGGGATACGCTTGAGCTGTTGAGGACGTTTACAAGAAGAACCAAGTCCAAATTTTCAGGCTCCGACGGTTGATCTCCACCCCCAACAAAACCGACCTTCCAAGAATTCTTTTTGCCGTTTACTTGCTGCCATATGACCTCGATCCAGCTGTGCGATGTATGCAGAAACGACTCGTTGTTCGCTGGTCTTCCGGGTATCGTTTCGCCAGTTTTTAGCATTCCTTGATCCAAATCCTTCCTCGTTTTGGAGCCCAATTCCGTCGATTCAAGATTCTATGTCCAAACCTTCGCGAACAGGCTTTTCTCTCTGGAATACTAGCCTCTTTGGTTTTCAGTGGCCCCATGCTGTTGGATTCCTTCGACGTGCTGCAACTCACTCACTGTCGTCATACTCGGACCGCCCAGGTTTTTTTGATTGTGGTGTTCGTCTTGTGGTCAATCTCCTAAACTTGCTGCTGTAACCTGTAACTCTCGGCTAGCGCTTCCCTCCAAGTTTTGGTCCCAGGTCTCGTATCTCTCGGACTCCAAAGTTTGACGTTCGCACTGTCGCGCCACCCGTCAAGGTGGCTGCTCTTATCGACTAGTCTTAGACCAAGGTACATATGCGCCAGATACACTATTCTACCCTTGAAAGGGATGTGCTGTCAATCCATACCTAGCCGCTGCCCGACGGCCGGTCTAGATAGCTGCTGGTGGCAGAAAGTTATGCGTCCATGTGCTATACACGAGTTCTATCAAATTCGTGGTTCTTCGCGGGTAAGAACTTCCCCGGGCTTTTGGTGTCTCTTCAGTTTGAATGTGCGCTATCATACGTAGACATTTTGCTTAAACTAATGGAGGACTCACGTCTAAGTACTTTGGACTCTTGAAGATGAGGAAAGTCGAGCCGCTGAGTTTAGATTTGATCGCGGAGGTGATCGAGTGTGCCTATTTAGATCTCTGCAAATTTTTAGATCTAAAGTCTGAAGTGTGCAGGTCGGGCTGGCTTGCCTTTCGCGTTTTCCTTGAATTATACAGTGGCCCTTGACACCTGTCTAGGTCCCTTACTTGACTGTATATAACTCGGGGTGAGTCCCAACATACGTCCTGATCTTCTTTTCCACTTACGTCTCATATCAAGCTATCGTATCATGTCTACGAGTATGAACCACGACCACGATGATATCGACGATATCAAGAAAGGGTATGTAGACGAACCCCAGGTCGAGACGCTATACGCGGCTCTCTGGAGCGAGTCCAAACGTCCCAAAATCCAATATACCTCCGTCGGAGCATTTGCGAGCAGCTTCAAGCATCGCATGAAGAGTGTCTGGACGAAACGATTCGTACTGTCCTTATTAGCAGGGCAAGTCGTCTCGTTGTGCATTACATGCACAAATGTTACGACGACGGAATTGGTTTCGAGGAACTGGGTATTGCCAACCACGCAGACTTTCTTTTTGTAAGTGCGGATCAGCGAATACTGTCAGTGGATTTACTTTGATTATTCTCATCTAGATATCTCTCTCTATTTTTGATATACACGCCATACACGATCTACCAATGTAAGCCGTATTCTCTCTGACCTGAGATACATTCATTCAAGTTCTTATCATCACGAAGACGGATTCAAAGGATGGGCACGCATGATTCTTCGCGATGGGTGGAAATGTGAGCACTTACTCTAGTGCCGTCATGTTTCATATCACTGACCACAAATACCCAGACATCATCTTAGCAGCGTGTGATGTAGAAGGAAACTTCCTTGTCATCAAAGTGCGTATATTGTTATTCTCGTCTGTCCGTAGGACCTCAGCTAAATATGACTTCAAAGGCCTACGACTATACAGATCTTCTTTCTTGCATGCTGCTCGACGCGTATGTATCAGCACTCCTCGTATGTTATGTCAACAATTAAATCCTCTTCACTCTAGATGGGCTATTCCAGTGTGTATGGCCTTCTCGTGGGTCTACATGCGTCCTAGATACCATTGGACGCAAATCCTCGTTAGTAATATTTCTGTCTATCTTCATATAGTTATCTTCATACTCAAAGATGTCCCCGAAGGGTGTTCTCATTTGCATCGGTGGACTGGGCATGCTCGTTGGCTCTGACCATCTCACCGACAAGTCATGGACTGCGATCGCCAGAGCCAAAGGCGATGGCTTCATGATCGCAGGTGCGACGCTCTATGGATTCAGTGCGTCTACTTCCTTTGAATCATTATCAACGCCGCTCATGTTCCTACGTCCACAGCCAACGCCACTGAAGAGTTCCTCGTCCGGAGACGACCTCTTTACGAAGTCGTTGGCCAACTTGGAATGTGGGGATTCCTCATCTGTGGAGCACAGGCTGCTGGCTTGGAGCATAATGACATGAAGACTGCAACCTGGAATGGTGCTACTAGTGCGCCTTGTTTCCTCTTTCTTCTCTCTGTATCTTTGCTTATCTGACCAATCACTCAATAGTCGGGATACTAATAGCTTATACCGCTTGTACGTATATTCATCTTCTTCGTCGGTTCGTCGAGCTAATTGGTGATTTCGTTTTATCAGCTATGTTCATTTTATATACTGTCGCGCCGCTCTTGTATCGAATGGCATCGTCGACATACTACAATTTGAGTCTTCTGTCCAGTGATTTCTATGGATTATTGTTCGGTGAGAAATGATCCCAGACTATTCCATCGTCATCTCTCGTGCTCAAACATTGTATTATAGGTCTGTTCCTCTTCGTGCGTATTCCGTTTGATTATCATCCTACGCATGTTCCCGGGAAACTAATCCTACCGACCATCAGCATTACTCCCCATTCTGGCTCTACTTCGTTGCATTTGCTGTGGTAATCCTGGGTCTAATTATATACTTTTGGTCTGCCGCGCGTGAGTCGCCATATGATCGTCATTGTCTCTCCATCCACTAATCTCCGTCTTGCCCATCACTAGCTGAAGAACAAGGTGCGGTCAATCCGGAGATACCAGACTACGTGCAAAATCGGCGCGGAGAGCAGGACGGTAGGACCATCAGTACCGTCTAGGGGTACCGATTGGACTAGGGGACTCGTTTACGGATAGCAAGTGGTCGATTGCTCATCCGTGTTGTAACATCTTGGAATTTCTTCTATCATGCGGGTGTATGAATGTGTCACACTGTCTCAGAGAGGAATCAAAATGCATTGATACGAATGATCACGATGATAGAGTCCATGAGGAGAGCTTGAGAACGGGAATGAGAGGTATGTAGAGAGCGTACAACTGTATGTGTCCAATGATATTAAATATACACCCTTCAAGAAAGAAGATGAGATGAGATGCAGAAGTTCAAAATCTTCAAACAAGACGTCGAGGCCTGTTTTTCTCGTCTTCGAGCTGTTTGTCCAATAATTTCTGTCTTTCTGCTCTCGGGCTAGGTCGCAAGTGTCAGGCCGTCATAACAAACACGTCCCTACACCCAAAGTCGAGCACGTACTTGCACTCAGCATCAGTCCCGCCCGCTGGACTTCAACAAGTATAGCTTATGATGACCATAATGTCCCCTTCATGGCTGAGCGGCAAATACAGTCGAGAGCTACCATACTTAGTCTTCATGTTGTCAGAGCGTTATGGTAGGTGCTGACTATAGGGTCCATCTCAGCTGATAGAGTGGTCCTCCACCATATCCCCCAGTCTCGCGTCTATGATGGATTCCCACTATATCTCTCGATCTTGTGGTTATGGCTCGCTTTCCACTATATCTTCTCGTCGTCTCATTGCTATGGTGGATACCTACCATATCTCCCAGTCTCGCGGCACGGTGGTCTCGCGGCTATGGTCAATCCTCACCATATCTCTTGGTCATGTAGTTATGGTTTGTTTTCGCTATATCTTCTAGTTTCGCGGCTATAATCAACTTCCACCATATCCCCCAGTCTCGCGTCTATGATGAATTCCCACTATATCTCTCGATCTTGTGGTTATGGCTCGCTTTCACCATACCTTCCAGTCTCATGGCTATGCCCAATATCCACCGTATCTCCCAGTCTCGCGGCTATGGTCAATCCTCACCATATGTCTTGGTCACGTAGTTATGGTTTGTCTTCGCCATATCTTCTAGTTTTGCGGCTATAATTGACCTCCACCATATCCCCCAGTCTCGCGTCTATGATGAATTCCCACTATATCTCTCGATCTTGTGGTTATGGCTCGCTTTCCACTATATCTTCTCGTCGTCTCATTGCTATGGTGGATACCTACCATATCTCCCAGTCTCGCGGCATGGTGAAGTCTTACTATATCTCTCGGATGCCTGAGTATGGTTTGCTTTCACCATATCTTCCGATCTCGCTATAGATGGCTCATTTCAGCCAGATCTATTCTTTGGTCCTACGTGCGTCTACGCTATACATAGCGTGTCATGGTGAGTTGTTACCATAGCTATTTCTAACGTCCAAACTTCACCGTTTCTCACCTGTTATGGTAGATCCATCCCATACTTGGACCTTGTTTGCGCTGTAGTTCAAGCCCACTATTTCTTTTTCTAATATGGCTGTCACCTTCCATATTACGTGGTCTCATGTATATGGTGCGTTCTCACTGTATACTTTTTGTCACCGTTATAGTGAGACTCAACCAGCTGAAGGTTTGCAGCCCAAATGGCCCTCTCACTAAGTAAGCATATTGTTGGTCACAAACATATGGTGGGTCTCCATTATATATTACCTTGTTTCGTCTATTGTCAGACTCCTTGGTGTGACGTGTCAATGGTCGTTGGTCACCATACCCGATCACTGACCGACTCCGTAAATTTTCCCCGCTACTGGGCAAATTACTTACTTCACTATGCACGATATAGTACGTCCCCTTTTCATGGGTACAGGAGTCACTCTGACTTTGTTTTTGTCTTTCTAGGGAGTCTGTGACTCGCCTGCGTGTCTTGAGCCCGCATGCCTTGCTCTTCCATCCATCAAAATCTATGTTTATATACCCGTACGTTCTGTCTACTATCCTGTTCTGTGCAGTACATACTCATCTATTGCCAGGATACTCGTTCCGACGGACCTATTTCACATCGTGTTCGATATTATGCCAACTGGATTGAGCTTTATGCTCAGGAAGACCTTTGGGATGCCATGGAGCCCGATACCCAAGGCTACATTGTGTATGACCCGCTCATTTTGGGTTGGACCCCTGCGAATGTCCGGGGACCAGAATACTTTCTTCCCCGCGGCTTTCTTATTTATCGTCCGTGGGATCTGCGCGATGAGGAATGTTGGGGAATATCTTCTCTCATACGTGAGCTTCATACCTCGATCAACTCACGTCCGGGCTGTGTTCCCATACCAGTCCCTGCTCATTATACACGATGATCGCACACAGTAGCATTCCTGCATAGCTATTATTTACCTACTTGTACCATCGTTCAGCATTTTCCTAATCCTATGGCGGTTCCAAATTGACACAAAAACCTTCGTGTACACTATGGCCCGGTCTTGAGACATATAACTGACAGATTTACGAATCCGTTTGATGCCTCCGTTTCCACATTCTGCTGCACTCGAATTGATATGAGCCAAACGAGGGTCGATGTTTGAGTATGCTGTGAGAAATGCAGCTGGCGAACATTTGGTGTGGCCCTTGGCATGAAATGCGTCAATCAAGAATAAGGTATCTGCAAAGAAGTCGGGCTCTCGGATCATGCAGTAAGGCCCAAGAGCGCACGCGAAATCATAAATGATTCGCTTGGGTGGTTCCTTCCATCTCGTCACAATGGCGGAAAACACATCGTTTCGGCCCTCTCCGCGGGGAATGCAATGAAATCCATAGCAGATGCTATGTGTGCACCACACGCACATGATCCCTCCGGTCAATCGCTGCTCACCATACTGAGAATAGAATTTTGAGCATTTAGCACCCCGATTACCGCCAACCTCTCCTCGAACATCGTGCTTCAGTCCGGGATATTTTGGTCGATGGCGGATCTGAGGCAAGCTATAACAGCACCCTGTCTAGATTGCCATGCCAGGAGATTAGTCCGATTTACTGAATAGATATAATCATGCTTCGTACATTCATCCAATCTGCTGTGTTCTCTTGCTCTTTCACATTATGCACCAGAGCAGGGTGAACGGTCAACTTATCCAATACCCTTTGACCCCGTTCATAAATCCATTCGCAAATCTTCCACATAGCACTGGAATGATGTCCCATCAAAGACCATTCATGCTGTAAGACGTCGTGAAGAGCTGGTATTGTGACTAGGCGGGATGAGTTTTCTGACGTGGGATGGTCAAGAAACATTTTTAGATCGTGCAGAGCGGGTCGTGTCGTCATTTGAAGGACTGATTCTTCCGCACTGATCTAGAGACATCGGCATTGTTACAAACTCTGCACAATACAATATGAACAATGTACAACATACCTGAACTAAAAGCCGGTGGTAGACTGGATGCGCCTGTCGCCTGATAGCTAATGCCCCCATACCAAATTGCTCTGCAAACAGCGCCCCCAATCCTGTGTTGACCTCCGTAAGTGCAGAAGATAGTCCGGGTATTGCTTCCACGCGGTCCATGATAGCCTGTGCTGCTTTTCTGCGTGTTTCTTCCTTTTTTTTGGCGGCTGCCCGTTTCTGAGCCTCTTCTCTTTGTTTCTGCTTCGTAAGACGCTGGCTATCGGGAGCGGATGCTGGAACAACAAGGGAACTTTCTTCTCCATCGTCTTCTTCAAGTTCCTCCATAGAGCTGTTGTCCTCAAGCTCGAGATCATCTTCTTGAGCCGTCGTAAGCTGTGCAACGAAGCCACTGACACTATGTAGGCTAGATTGTTGTTCTTGCAAAATAAGCGACGGCCCAACAATAACCTTTCGTATAAGCTTCCGAAGATGTGGTATAGGCAAAAGCTGTTGGCTCCAGACATAGCGGGTAAGATTGCGAGAGACCGAGTTAACGTGGGTCGTAGTAGGTGGATCGAGAGAAGGCAGGAGATGTTTCCGGTTGAAGGCCAATGTTACGCCGTCCCAGATTGTATTTTCTGGTGAGGGTCCACATGCCGGACAGCTCATATCACCATCGAGGCTCTGTAGCCTCACATATGCAAACCAAACTGAACGAAACATTTGTTCGCTAACAAACGAGGCTTTTGACTGATGGCCTTCATAGCGTCGAGAGACAACAGCCACCCAGGATACAAAGGGTGTTTCTGATGTAGTATAGGCACTAGTGTATTCGTCCAGTAGATCATGCGTGAATAGAATGCGGTTGTTGAAGTTGAATAGTCCAAGCTCACGACAATCGGGTCCAACAAAGCGGCGGGAGCATATGGTACAATCTTGCAATTCGATGACACTGTCATAAGAACATGCAAGTGTGTAGACGGTGCATCCACGTTGCTGTTTGGGTGCTGCCTCTGTATATATTTGACGGGGTATGGTACAGCAGCACGACGCGTTTGGTGTCAACGAGATGAGTACTGGAGCTGATTGTAAGGGTAGTATCCGTGCTGCTACAGGATCACTTGGAAGAGTCGCCCAAATAGGTGGAGGAATGCTTTGGTATGAAACAGCACTCTCGCCTCGGGCAACACGACGGACACGGGGTACTATGAGAAATTCAACATTGGGAGTCGACAGGATTAATTGGGTCTGCATACCTCGATAATTGACGGGCTCGGTTCCCTCACCACCAGCATTCTCATCGCGTGCATCTGGATCCTCTTTCACTAGTTTCTGCAACCAATGCCGGGCATTCGTGATATGTGCGCAGTTACGGCTCTGGTCTTTGCTACAGATCCATTCACCACTCCCTGCATCATTTCCATCGTGGCTCACAACGGCACGGCTCACAAGTGAACGTTGTCTTGGAGAGGGTACAGAGAAATGGGTTATATATTGGGGTTCATCGATATCAGTGCTGAGTTGACGCGAGAAGCAGATAGGTGTCTCGTAGTCTTAAATTGTAGGAATTAATTTGATAGTAACGGTGTCACCGCATAATGATCAACGTACCCTCATTGAAAGTGCCATCATCTGGAAATCTCTCGCCACGATACTCATGCAGGAACTGTACATGCATGCACGTAGAATCTGGACTGGCACGAGGACATAAACACACAATGACCACTTCTTCACCAATCTTAACGGTCTGGAGGTGATACCAAATTCTCTGTATATAATTCAGTAAGTCTACACGTCGATAGGCCATGAAGTCTGCTTACCGTACTGGTCGTAGATCTACTGTCCCAGCCATTCACGAGAAACAGAGATTTTGAGATCTGATAGAACATTGCCTCGCCAGCTAAAACTGCATCAACATAGCTATCATAGCTTTCGATATTCTCGGGAACATTTCCAGAGTCTTCCACCAGTATGTCATTTCTTTCAGTTCCATCATCGCCAGCACCCCAGAATTCATCATCAGATCCAAGTCCCTGAGAAATTCCATCGTCCAAACCGGTATTTTCAATGACTGTCTCTTCTTTTTGAGGACTAGGACTGATGACGCGCTTTCGTTTCTTTAGTGCTACAGGTTTTGCTCGTCTGGTCAATCTGGTAGGAGTTGGAGCAAAAGCCATGCTCGATAAAAGACCCGACTTGGCTCTTGGACTGTCGACAGATATATAATCATTTGGAGATGGAGGTGGGGTATCGAGAGATATGTACGCGGCCTCAGGCTGAGGCGATAACGACATGGTGAGTGTCAAATTTCTATTGGTTTATGCACGGTGTTAGCTTTGATCCTTTGTATGGTATTTTTCTACCATATCATTCGAGGGACAAATATTTTTCTCTTCTTTGTCAATCGCCTCACCCATGACTATCCCAACCGCAAAGAAGGGGTCCAAACCCAGACACTGTCACCGATGCAGCAATTCCCCTCTTATGACACAGTGCATACACACCATCAAAGGCAGGGTCTATCTAGACACACAGCTAGCAGCTCGTCAAGTGGTTGCAAGCCAGACACCAAAGCCGTCGGTGCGTCATAAAACTTTCCTAATATCTTAGCTCATACCTAATTGGCTTTACAATTAGCTCGAGCGACTGAAAAGTCCAGACGTGAATCTTGGTAGTCCGCACACACCTAGTTCTGAAAGTGGTGTCGGGGTAGATTTCATTTTCTTGATTATGAGAGATTCGTTCGATGACTAGGTTTGACAGGATTATACCACCACCGTTGACACTGCGTTATTACCAACCAGTCCTCTTGGTTTCCGCCCCCCAGCTCGTGATCCCGAGATGTTCCCTGAAGTTCTGGGACCACCACCCGTAGCTGAGCACGAGGATATGTCTGAGAGACACAGTACTCCTGAGACAGTTCGCACACGAGTCACCATGACAAACCCAGTATATGGTTTTGTGGATTACGCTAGACGTGGCTCCGAGGTTTTTCGTGAGTTTGTTGTCTTACGTTCGTTCATTCAACATGCTTAGGCCTTGGTATCCAAGGAATTCCTCGTCCCAGCCAGTTACGTGCTCATGCTTCAGCCGTCGCTCTGTCGACCAAGAGGTTTAAACGTTGTATGGAGGAGATAATTGCACGTGTAAGTCCTAATGCAATATTTCTGCTGGTGTATTTTGACTCCTATTGTATCTCTCTAGTGCGAGCAAGTCTCACATGAGACTGGTTGCTGGCTTTTCTTTACTGCGCAGCACGCAAATGCTGTCAAACCTCTCGTCCATTACTCATCAGCCCACCTGCGACGCGACAACAAAAAGGGAACGGAGGAAGCCATAAACATGTTCAGTAACATGTTTATCAGCCTTATTGCATCCCGACGCGAGACTGCACGGCTGCTGCATGAGAAATTGCTCAAGGCCGACGGTGAGAAGAAGCAGGCTGAAGCGAAGGCGGAAAGCTCGACACGGGCGCTTGAGAAGCAAAAGCAGATCACACATGATCAAGACTTACTCATAGCATCATACCGATCACAATTAGGTATTTTATAGTCGACGTCGAGGCAACGTTCAATGAAATATTCGGTGTCTGCTCTGTATGTGATGGTCACAAACTGTCACAATGATGTCATATCGAGTCCGAGGTCTTGAAATCAAGACTTCTTACTCGATATGATGTCATCACTGAGTCTAAATTAGACTGTACAGTTGTCAGACTCCGCCATTTTTGTCATTTTGATCAGCTGGCCAGAGGTTATGGCCATTATAAAGTCTCCCAAGCATATCGGTGTCTTAGCGTAGTTAGTGTGGTGTCTGCGTAGTGGTTTGAAATCACGTGAATTATTTCAATCGGCAGATCTCAGGTTCGATTCCTGGGGGTGTTTTTTTTCTGGCTTATTACTCGGAGTGTTTGCACGAAACTTCAAGGTAAAGTACAGAGTCTTTTTGTCTCTCATCCATGGCAGATGGTATTACGCTCATAGTCAATAGATATATATGAAGGATAACCAGAAATTTAGAGAAAAATTATATCGAGTTACAAAATGCAACAATTGTGCCACTGGAGCCATTGCGCGTACGTTGGCCTGTACCGTTATCTTTGGGATCGTTCACATCCGAGCAACAGAATTCATTGTTGTGGTGGCTTTTATCTGTCCAGGTCACTTGGTAATTACCATTCATACTTATATATTCTTCAGAAACATGTTGCTCTGCCCGGAGCAATCTACGCAAATATAATATGTGTGGAAACTCTCAGGCTTCGCGACCAGGCTTCGCGACTAAGCTTCGCGACCAGGCTTCGCGACCAGGCTTCGCGACCAGGATTTGCGACTAGGTTTTGTGACTGATCGACAAAATATCAAACCGGCACATACAATTTGTAACACAACACTTTCAAAAAACCAGACATGACAACCAATCCGTCAGATAATGAACGTCGAAAGCTTTCTGAAGGTGCGATGCAATTACAAAACTTAAACCCCATGGCTAAATTTTTTTGAAGATGTGTCCGAAATTCAAAGTCGAGTCAAAGTGGCGAGGGAACTTTATTTCTCTACTAAGAAAAATAACGACGCGGTTCAACGAATCCCTCGACGTGCAAAAGGTGGTGGTCTTCGTGAGTAGAGACTCTCACAAAAATCTGTTCAAAGTTTATTGATCTACGCACCCTTTAGAAGCTAAACGAGAGGCTCTCGAGGCAATGTCAGCCGCGGACACCCAATTAAACGCTCTCTTAGCCAAGCTCAAGTCAGTCGAGAAAAAAATCCTCATTATAGACACTGAGGAGAAGGTACGTGTTGAAGAGGAAAAAGCAAGACGTGTTGAGAGGGAAAGAGTCGAGGGAGAAGCAGCTGATGTGGCGGCACGCATTGAAAAGGAGAGGATGGAAGGAGAAGCCGCTGAGATAGTGGTGCATGTTGAGAAGGAAAGAGTTGAGAGAGAGGCTGCCGAGGTGGCGACACGTCTTGAGAATGAGAGGGTAGAGAGAGAGGCTGCCGAGGTGGCGGCGCGTGTTGAGAAGGAGAGGGTCGAAAGAGAGGCTGCCGAGGTGGCGGCGCGTGTTGAGAAGGAGAGGGTAGAAAGAGAGGTTGCCGAGGTGGCGGCGCGGGTTGAGAAGGAGAGGGTGGAGAAAGAGACTGATGAGGTGGCGGCGCGTGTTGAGAAGGAGAGGGTAGAAAGAGAGGTTGCCGAGGTGGCGGCGCAGGTTGAGAAGGAGAGGGTGGAGAAAGAGACTGATGAGGTGGCGGCGCGTGTTGAGAAGGAGAGGGTAGAAAGAGAGGCTGCCGAGGTGGCGGCGCGTGTTGAGAAGGAGAGGGTGGAGAAAGAGACTGATGAGGTGGCGGCGCGTGCTGAGAAAGACACTGCTGAGATAGCAGCACACATCGAACAGAAGAGGGTGGAAGGAGAGGCCACTGAGATAGTGGCGCGTGTTGAGAAGGAACGGGTTGAGAGAGAGGTTGCCGAGGTGGCGGCGCGTGTTGAGAAAGAAAGAGTCGAAAGAGAAGCGAATACAAAGCCCAAGGAGATGGTATGTGCTATAAATGCTGATAGAAAGGAATCTACTGACAAGAAATTGATGTCCCAGCGTCCAGAAGATGCCGAGATGAAGTTGATAACCGGGGAACAAAGCGGCTTGGATAACACACTGTTTCCACCTCGACTGACAGGTGCTGGTACATTAGTTGGACAGGCGAGCATTCTTTCAGGACTCCGGGATGCGCTCAACGAAGCGCTAAGGGATGTTCGTTCATCAGTGGGTATGAAGGAGTCCGTAGAGTGGGAAGAACAGATATCAATTTTGAAGCAGTCGATTGCGGGGGCAAAGGCCACACTTCTCCAGATCATTGGAGGCAACAGGGCCGAAACTGAGGAGGCCGACACTGAGGAGGCCGTCAATACAAAGAAAGTATCGAAGAAGAGAAAGCGCACCCAAGCAGCCGATGAAGATGAAAAAAGTACCACCAGCTACGAGGATTTAGATACTGAGGCAAAGGCTGAGCTGGCTGGTGAGTTTCGATCAAATCCTGATAGTCAGTCTTGCTCACGATATCACGCAGCACAAATCGATAGGGCTATCACTAAGTTTTTGACCAACCAAACTCCACTCACATATGATTTCAAGCGAAAAATTCGCGAGAACCAAGACCTCGCTCCTCGCGCAGGAACAACGAGCCGTGGGCTCACTCTCCATATTCTCAAAACCAACCGAGGAAACATTATCTGCATCTTTCACCAAAAACATCGCGACGTCAAACTATCGGACGGCTTTGGCAATGCAAAGTTCCAGGTCCAAGGGGTCGGCTACCCTTCTCTCGTATCAAAGTCCTCAACAGAAAATACGGAACCTCACCAAGATCATCTGCACTGTGGGTGCAGTATCGATTATGCTATCCTGGACTTTTTCTTCTGGAAGACGTGGTCAGTGAAATCTACACGCGACAAATTCACAATCACCGAGTCGATGAAGAGCGAGGTTTTACACCCTCGCCCCCGTGCCTTTTTCATCAAAGCATATTGCGATGCGGCGTGTCTCACGGTCGATGATCTTCTTGCTCCAGATTACGGTTCTCTCCAGTACGAACAGCGTGTGCGACATCTTCAGGTCAATAGAATGCTGACCTCAATCAATTCCATGCATCGTACTGCAGGAGAGGATGTCGAAGAGTCCTTACAAGTGGTTGTTCAGGAAGGAGGCGATATCACAATGGCATAGATATTTCGTAATTATTCTAATCTCTAGGGAGAGCTTGTCCACACCTCTCCTAGTAGTCGAAGGTCGTCTTCAAGTTGCGTAATCAAATCACTATACTCAACCTCATCATCTAAGTCTATGAGGGCACAAGCTCCATGGAAAGCCTCAAATAAGTCTTCTGCTCTATCCATATGTGCAACTATATCCGAGTCTCTCTGCGCCACTTCATCCTGGCTCAGCAACTTATACATGTCCTGCCAACAATGCTTCCCTCCCCATTGTGCGGCCCAGAGGTTCGACTCGTCTTGCATAATCGCGAGTATGGATTTGCTGGTAAGTCGAAGGGATACGTCCCAGTTGGAGGAATGGTAGGCAGTGAGAAATGGGTCGATTCCGCGAGGCTCGCCCCGATGAAAGGAACTATCTGAGCCGTATGACATGTCGGTATCGGAACTACTGGTGGAGCACTCAGAGTCTGAAGATTCGGGTATGTAATCAGAGTCACTCTCCGATGTCTGTGAGTTGTTAAGCCGTCTTGTGGTCCGATAATGTTTTCCGCGTTCATGCCATCGCTGACGGGCGCTCTCTCGGAGCGCAGCCTGATGTCTACAGAGATAGAAGACATGAATGATAGTAAGTTAGCTGCGAGAAGATATCATAGCGTACCTTGCATAATAACGTGTATGCTTAGTGTCTGTCTTTGCAGCCATGCTGAGCTTTCCTCGCCGACTCGGAAGGTTGCCACCGACACCACGTGTGAAGACATCAGACCCAAACATTGCAGAGCTGGTCCGTGCGCATCCTGACTGCCATATAAGCTGACCCTCATTTATTCAACTGGGTTCCGCTCTTGATTTCTTCTTCCCCCACAACTATCAAAGGCTATGCTCGGTATGTCGTTGATCTTTGGGCAGACAGACAGATTTACTAACTAACAGTCATTGTAGCTTCTGTGCAATCGTTGTCTGTCTTGGGAGGGTTGGGAAGGGGCATGGTAGACGAGAGGTGGGGAAACATCAGTATCCAGTACGTTTGCTCTTTTCCCCCCACTCCCCTTGGTACATTTCCCCTTCCGAGTCCGCTCAGGATATCCCACATGTTTATCTATCACTTCGTTCCCAAACCGCTCCCTCATGTTTGCTTCACGGGCCTTTTATTGTTCTTCCCCTATATCTTTGGCTTCTGCAGCCCATGACTATATCTGTACACCTCCTTTCCTCTTGTAACCCTGTCCTTCGGGTGGAATACTGTCGTATTATGCATTTAAAACATATTTTCAATTCAATATTATGCATTTAAAACATTAATGAATTCCATCTGCGCACGCAACGTTCCCACTATTGTTGGGCCATGTCTCAATGAATCCTGAGGTACTTTAAAGCAATGTCATGATTGCACTCAAGGAGATCCGTAGCTGCGGTGGGGTGGCAGTGCCATCATCCGAAAAAGTCAAAACACCCAGACTTGACTGGGGCTTAAACTAAGATTTTGTAAGCTAAAGTACATACGCAATCTCATTCTTGTATACTAGAAGAGACTTTATGTGGTGGCACACCGTAGAGAAAAGTGTTTCCCAATGCATGAGCTCAACGTCGAAGAGAAGGAAGGAGGCCCGGAATTTTGCGGTGGCAGTGCTTCGAACTTCATCTGCCCACACCTGATTTTCCATCTCTTCCGATATTCGTCGCTGGGTCATGACTACCAACCCGTGGCAGAAGACTCCACCAACCTATGCTGCATCCCGCTACGCCAAAACTCTCCATACGCAGCCAAAAGATATGTTGCCTTATTTTTATAGTGGGGAATTCGCTCGTAATACCCGTGGATGGTCAACGGATGGCAAAGTACCACCTTTGGGAAAATTTGACAAGGACTGGCAATCTGAGGTTGAGGATCGCAAGACTACCCGTGCAGCGTGTATGGAGCTCATTCAAGACACGGTGAGTATCCTGACGTATATCTCTGTATGCTGTTTTTCTCATCCATTGTGCAGGCGTGTGCATTGGATCGAATGTGTGGTGTAGGCACCGTGATTTTCCACGTTCAAGGTGAACGGCCCCCGCAATCAATTGTCGACGAAACATCAATGAGTCACAATATCACCGTCTTTGCTTCTGCAAACATCCAATCCATTCCTTCGTCTACATCTTCGATCGAATTCATGGAGCACACCTTCTTACGGTCAATCGCACTGCCGTTTGGCCTTGACTGGGTTGCTCGAGCGGTAGGTAATCGCTACCTACCCCGTTCTGCAATCGCATCTTCTACTACGCCAACAAAGAAGGTCACTCACGGCACAGCAAAACCACCTACCCCCGCTCCCTATCGTACAACTAGGACTCCTACTTCACCATCTCCAATGCCCACTCCTACAAAGCCTGCCCTGGCCCATTCCTGGCGTTACCCCGTGTCAGCGTCTCCCTCCTATCCTGCGGCTTCAGTGACTCCAACATCAGCTTACGAATTCGAAGGAGGCAGCAACGGGTCAGACTCAAATGATGATGTGGAGATTTCGGAAGATGTGAGCAGGTTCATGGAAGATCTTGGGAAGGACGGGGAGGATTTGGCAGAGCTTCGAAGGATTTTTGATGAGGTTGGACGGGTCAAATGGATCGCCTCGATCCAGCGAGCGTTTGGCCTAAGCTCGTCGACGGCAAAATGCCTCGTTTCCATGATGGTGTCGGCGTCGAGATCAAAATAAAATTGTGATTTTCCCTCGTTAATATACAATATAGTCTTTCATTTTCGATGCCAAGAGTCAAGACCAGTTCAGCGTGTTTAAGTTCCTGGGAAAGCACCAATAAAAACGCCGCTAAGATTTGAGCAGTTACAGTGAAGCCTCACCATAGACTAAAGTGGTGTATAATATATGGTGGGGAATTGCCATATGACCATGACTTAAGTACGGTGGTAGACGACTCTACTAGATAATTCAATGATAAAAATAAAAATAAATGACAGTGCGAGGGCCGAACTCTGAGACCCCTGTATATATACATTCTCCTCATCTTGAGGAGAACATAGATATCAGGAGAACAGCCCGGTGCCCCATCGCACCGCATATTGTAGTGCCCATGTGATTATAACAAGGAGTAGTGAACATATATAGTAGATACTCACCGTGAGTTGGGCATTGCAAGGTATAGTCATTTGGCGACTATAGCTACAAAGGTCAGTAGATATGGTGGACACAGATCATAAGACAGACGCTCACCGTACAGAAAAAATACCTCTACAAGGTACGGTGATTTCCCACTATACTTCCAAAAGCTATAAGGTGCGTTTCAGCTATATGCGGAAGGTAGCAGATATAGTGGAGGCTCACCATACAAGCGGGAGGTACCACTCTTTGAGGTATGGTGATTGACAACTGAAAGATCACAGAGCCATCAGATATAGTGGAAGCACACCGTACAAAGGAGTCCCACGAGGTACGGTGGCTGACAACTATCACTTTGAGGGACAAGCTATATGGTGGATATCAGCTATGTGCGGAAACCAGTGAATATGGTGGTTTATCACTATACGGAGGGTTACGAGGCATGGTGAAAACTCACCGTACAGAGGGTTCCATAAAGTATGGTGAAAGTGCACCGTATTGAATGTGGAGCAGTCCTACAAGGTACGGTGGGAACCCACCGTATGGATTGGTCCTACAAGGTATGGTGAAGGCGCACCGTACGGAGCAGTTCTACGAGGTATGGTGGTTGATGACTATACCTCCAAATACGGACTCTATGGTGAGGTTCAGCTATATGCAAAAGTCAGCAGGTATAGTAGAAGCTGACCGTTTGTCGAAAACTCACCGTATGGAATGCGGAGCGCCAGTCCTCCAAGGTACGGTGGAGACGCACTGTACGGAGTGGTCCTATGAGGTATGGTGGGAGCCCACCGTACGGATTGGTCCTACAAGGTATGGTGAAGGCGCACCGTACGGAGCAGTTCTACGAGGTATGGTGGTTGATGACTATACCTCCAGATCTGGATTCTATGGTGGGGTTCAGCTATATGCAGAGGCCGGCAGGTATGGTAGAAGCTCACTATATGTCCCCTCCTATGGGATATGGTAATCGACAACCGTATTGAAAGAACCCGGCTGTGAGCTCTGACACGAGTATGGTCAATTTCTACCGTTTCATAAGCTAAGGACTACACCAACCATATATACCTCTACTACAGCTGCTTTGTGCAGATATTATGGTCAAAGTCAACCATATGTCTGAGAGTGCAGCGGGCTGACCTAGTGTTTGGGTGTAAAGACGTGTTCGTTATGACGGCGGGGCTCGTGCGACTTATCCGCTGCTCTCTCAGCACGATGTTCAGCCAATTTCTGTGGGAGTCACTGAGTAAGGATATGGTTGGTCGACTAGGAACTCACGGAGCGCAATGCCTCGACGGTAGTCAATATTGATTCGAGTGTCGTCTCCGACATTTCTGCCATCTGCTTGAAGACCCCATCAATGAGAAGAAGTATCACGGACAGGGAGAAGAACGAACGCTATCCCCGGCTTGTCTACCCAGAGCCCACATTCTCTCCTTTTCCTCCTCCCACTGTTGTGCTTGTGACTGTTGACCGAAACCCCACTGCACACCTGGAGGCGGAAGAGGGGAGCTCGTAGCAGGTGGCATATTATTGAAATTGCGCAATCTTTCCTGCCATTGACGGTTCGCAAGCGAGTTCGCGTTGTTGTCTACCGGTGGCGGGGGACCCGGGCGGATGTGGGGATTATAGCAATGCGAGAAATACCGCCCATTAGAGTGCGCCTCCTTATGGCAACTCCACCACGTTGCGGTACCTACACCGATGAGGAACCAGAGGATACGAGAGCCACCGCGACCGCGACGGTAGAAATGGTTGAAGGGCATTCTTTCATAACGCCAGGCATGATGCTCGGGCATAGAGTAGTCGAAAGACGAGCTTCCAGAGAATCTGAAAGGCCCTTGGGGTTTTTGATCGTGCATGATAGTTTAGAGAAATGATTGACCGCGGAGTATGGGTGGGTAATGATTGGAAAGATGATGCATGGCGCTGGGTATATATACCGGTGTATACGGCCGTGTGCGCGAATTATTTCGGCCACCAGATGTCAGTGTTGCGTGCTAGACCATAGGAAAGCTGTTTGCAGTCAGCAATATTTCCGTACCGGACACAAGCCGGTGAGACGCACCATCCAGGAAAGGGAACAGCCGACGGACTACGCGTCCGGCAATCACGTGCGATTATATCCCGCTGTCACAATCGGTGATTGGTCAGTGACCGATTCGTGACACTGACAAATGTCGATTGTGCAATTGGATGACCATCCGGTCACCAAGGCTAGCCAAAGCTCAAAGCAATAGCTT
This sequence comes from Sarcomyxa edulis, assembly GCA_009761415.1. Lineage (NCBI taxonomy): Eukaryota > Fungi > Basidiomycota > Agaricomycetes > Agaricales > Mycenaceae > Sarcomyxa > Sarcomyxa edulis. The sequence goes on along the minus strand of QUOL01000016.1, from coordinate 372,646 downwards.
GAGCGAAATGTTCAAATTAATGTTCGTAACGTGGAAAGTGCATAAACAATGCATAGGGTATCGTAAGTACTGCGAAGATATTTCGTCCGTGTCATACCGATAAGTGAACGCGCGAGTATGGAGAGTATGGTAAACTACAGATAATGCGAAATCGAAAGAAACAACGAGAGAGAGCAGCGTCATCATACCGGCAGAGAGGGGACGAACGTAATACATTCCGTCGAGCACAGCAACGTCACGTACGCTGCCGGACTGCAGACGGATAACCGTTCGGATTAGGAGAGAATGATGGTGGTGGGTGGTCGCTGCTTGTCCTTGGAGGCTGAACGTATGATGACGGCCGTGAGGAGTTGGAGGCATCAGGATTGATAGGCCGCGGAGGTGCAGCCCAATCATCCATCTGGGGAGTCCGTGGAGGTGGTTGAACGATTCCCTGTGACATGGGAGAACCAGTGGGCGGATAAGAACCCACAGCGGGTGGCATACCAGGATGTGGTTGTCTGATATTTCGTTCAGACGGTGATGGTCCATTGATGGCTGGCCGTTCAAGATTCATCAAGTTGGGAGAGCTGGGTGCAGGGAAACGAGGACTGCTGGTATTGACTCCATTGAACGGGGTACCAGGGGCGGATCGCCCATTCGCCTTCACCCGCATGTAGGTATCGCACTTCTTCATGAACTCTTTACTAGGCAAATCCATGGAGTTAGCGAAGTAATCTTGATCGTGAAGAATGGGTAGGAACTCCTGTGGGACGGTGTAATACTCGTCCTGGTTTTCGAGCAGAGAGGTTATCACTCGAATGGCGCCGAAGCTCTCATCTCGAACGGCATCGCGGCCCCGGGAGTACAGTATACTTGGACAGATGACTGTCGCCAAATTTCCCAAATCCATCTTACTACCGGTCTCTTCGTCCAGATGCGCGAACGATGCGACCCACTTGAGGAAAACGAATAGAGCTTCCATCGTATCGCGATGACTTTTCGGCAAGAGCAACGAGACGAGATGGAGGTATCGAACTCTGTCTGCTTCCTGAGGAACGGCTGCAATTCAAAGACGTTAGAGTCCTGCCCAAATTGAACAGACTTTTCTCAAGATACGTACATTGCGCGGCAATGAACAATCGATGTAGTTTGAACGTCATAAGGGGATCGGGCAAGTCTCGCAGGAACTTTTTGAGTAAGGCAGCAAGCTGGACTGGATTATCTTGCGAAAGATCAACGGACGATGGATCTCGATCAATGGCTTCTGTTAGGTCTCTTAGCCGTCTGATATTACCGTTCTTCCGGAAGATACCCTCTATCGACATGTCTACGGAACCCAATCGCATTAGCTATGATAACAACCGAGTTAAAATCAGGTAGATCACTGACCCATTTGTCTCATGGCAGAAATGACATCATCGATAAAACTGGGTACTCTGATTGTTGCCCTTGTTGCGCCTAACAGCGAGTCTGCACCTTCTCTCTCCACGAGAAGTTCTAAGGGAACGCCGAATACACCTTGAACAAGAAACAGAACATATGAACAATCTATCCTGAATCACACGCAGATATGAGATCAAAACTCACCTTTCTTCTTGACGTTCTTCTTATCGTTCCCCTTGAACAGTTTATTCCAAAACCCACTCTTTTTGACTTCTACCAGCTCTAGAATCTCATCTAAGTCGAACTGATCCCGCAGAGGAGATCGAAACAGGGCAAGTACAGCTGCATGCTTGACAATGTTCAATTCAAGGAGACTAAGTTCTGCGATGTATGGTGTGGAATTCTGCCGTGGTAATGAGCGATGCTGTTCTCGAGCCTGCGCAGCTTCCATCAGCTGTGGTATATCAGCTAATGTGATACCATTATCCAAGGCAGGTATCGGCGGTTCTTCCTGCCTTTCGGCTGGTGAGTTTGGAACACTTTCATCTACAATCATCACCTCCGTGTTGTTTCGTGAGAACGACGGACGAAGACCCTGACCTTGAGGACTCGTGTCGAGAGTCCCAGCTAATCTTCCAAGACGATGTCGATTAGCAGTGTTGGACGGTGGCTGCTGTTGTTGTGGCATTGGTGGGGATCGACTCGAGGACTGCCCACCCAGCTGAGGTATCTGCCCTTGCTGTTGTTGTCCTTGAGGTTGAGGCTGAGACACCTGTGGGCGCTGGGACTGCGACGGTGAGACTCCCATTTCTTGCGATCTCTGGGAATGAAGCACATCTGTAGGACGAACACTTCGTCCAGCAGGGCTTTCAACGATAGTCGAGCGTTTTGGTAGCCGTGCGGTCGCAGAAAGTTTTCGGTCTAGATGAACAGATTTCATGCGCATGATATCGCCAGAGTTACGATATGGGTCGGTTTCTGAGGGTGTTTGAGCTAGAACGGAGCTCGCTGCTGGTACGTCTAAACAAATAAGTCAATGCTGAGGAGAGAAGAGGAAAAGAGAAAATATCATACCTGGAGTCAATGTTACAACGCCTTGTTTCTTCAGGACCACATAGAGACGCCGCAGCGCGACGTTCAAAAGAAACGCGTACTGCTCTAATCGTTGAACGGCTTGGAAGCCAGATCGACATCCAGGATGAGCGTGTTCAGTGCAAAGAATGACACTCGGTACCTCACCAAACGACATGTCTTTTCTCGAGTCCACTTCGTACACGAACAGTCCAACGTTAGCCGGAGGTTTTCGAGCAGTCGAAAGCTTCGGACCCTGTCCGTCTTTTGTTAGCTCCTTCCCGTCTTTGTCATCAACCTTGGGCGAGACGATCTCCTTCGGAACGGGCACTGCTGCCACTTTCCCGCAGACGGCGCACTGGACACAATTTGAATGCCACCGTTGGTAGGTTCCCAACCGGACGCAGTCCTCCTCTACAGTCAACTTGCACTTGACACAAAGGTCCGACGGTGGGTTGTTCGCCGAAATCTTGCTGGATCCTTCCCTCAGAGCAGCAGAGGTAAACGGTGATTCTCCGGCGTTTTCAGGGGCCAAGCTCCGGAATCCGTACGTCACGCCCTCCGTGCCAAAATTACCATTTGACGATGGAGTTATCGTCTCCCCGTGTGAGCCCTTGATCATTCGTCTGGCAGCTGGATTGCCTCCTTGTACCGCAAGTAAATGGAGCTTATCCAGAAAAGACGACATGGCCTCTCTCACACTCTGCTCCCTCTCTAGCTTGAGTGCCCCCGTGAGCGCTATCCGAATAAGAATCTTCAGGTAATGTGCGAGTCCTGTGACCAGCGCCAGTAGCTCTTGTGTCATGCCCATTCTTCTGGAGCCCGTTTCCTGTGTATGAGACAGGAGTGTGAACAGTTCGACGGTTTTACGACACAGCATGCGTGCTTCTCGGACATGAGACATTCCTGTTGCAGTGGTTCTTAGCGTAGGTGCTTCGGGAGGCATGATTTGGGTGTGCAGACCTTTCATGTTTAGTCGAGCAAATTGGTACTCGAGATCGTCGATGGTCGCAAACAGGACCTCCACATGTAGGATGAATTTCTCGGCCATCCGGATGGCGTCCAGATATTGACCGTTGCTGACTTGCCGTAGCATGTCTGAGATGCAGGCAGCACTCGACTCTTCGAAAGCAGATAGGACACTTCAAGAAAACATGATTAGAGGTTGGGAGATAAGCCCCAAAAGAACGAACGTACGTCCAGATGCGATAGACCTGCTGTTCCATCCGGAGCTGTTTGTCCTTTAACGAAGAAGGGGTCTCTCGTTGTTCCTCCTCGACATAGGCGGGCTCTTCGGGAGTTCCCTCCAAAGAAGCAGAGCTTGTAGGTCTCCGTGAAACTACTTTCACGTTCCAAAACTACAATACGTACATATACTTCGATCAGATACAGCTATAAGTGATGATCGGATCGAAACGCACCTTGTTGATCATGTAACACTCCGGGTGCCAACACTCATCACGCATGTTTCGATTAATCTCTACGAATTGCTTCAGAATAGCACTACTGCATCCCGCGCACTTGGTCGCAAATCGAGTTGAATAGTGGAAATGGCAATAAACGTCCCCGTCATGTTCGTAATAAGAGTCTTGTGGGCCGAAAAGAGTAGGACAAAGAGAACATGTAAAGTGTTCCACGTGAAATTTCTTGTCTGCGAAACGGTGTCAATTGGAACGATTACGACGAAGAATTGTAAAGGAGCTCACTGCATGCCGTAATGTAACTGCCTCGCAATGCCATACCGCATTTTGCACAAATGAGGTTCAACCGTCGAAAATAGTCTCGCTCACAAAGAGGTTGTTGCTTGCCATCCGGGCCATCGATGGGGAAAAACTTGGACGCAACGACATCGCCACAGTCCTACTCGAAGAATGTGTTGGTCAAGATGACTAAAGATCCAGGGCAAAAAACACGCACCATGCATTTGAAGCAGTTGAGATGGAAAACAGTGCCTAACGCTCGGACAAACGGTCCCTGCATGGCTTTACCGCATGCCGAGCAGTTTCTAAGATAGATGAATATGTTAGGGATGAAGAGTTGTAGCATAACTGAGACATACGACGGCACCACGCTGGCGGAGGTAGAAGAAGTTGCTGTGGGTGCAGGCTTTCGATCGGACGAAGTCGAAGAACCAGACTGAGCGGATGAGAAGGAAGCAATGCTCGTCCGGTGATTAGAGTCGTCAGAATGACCGGAGGAAGAGGTGGGTTTATGTTGGCTAGAACTTGCAGGAGTAGATGGACGACTATTGTTGCCAGCTGCAGAGAGAAAAGCTGGTGCTGGTTTTGGAGATGAACCAGGAAATCCAGCCCCGAAAGATTTTGAGGAACTACTATGATTGAGGTCTTCACTATGAGCAAATGGGATAGTATTTGAATGCTTGGGAGCCAAATGACGTGAAGGATCGGATGAACCGAGGGTTGAAGCTCTTGTGGGAATGTTCTGCCGGTCAGGGAGGCGAGATGGGCTTGTTGGGGGAGCAGAATAAGGGCCATTTGAGTTTAAAGGACGAGAAGTAGGATCTGTTGAAGCTTGGGGAGGAGCAGTGCCATTCTGGTGGTGTACTGAGGACCATGGAGACGGAGCTCTGGAGATGTCTCTCTGGTCCTGGCCCTCGTTTGTGGACATTACTGGAGAATAAAGGACGCCAGGGTTGAAAAGAATAAAAAGATGGGAGTATTCGTTGAGAGAAAGAACGAGGAGATTTCGAAGAATGAGTTGAACAGCGAGGAGGAGATGGACTGGCGACTTGAGAGCCTAATACTCCAATACAGGGCTGTGACACTGTGACTCTGTCACCCGCTTGGAGGGCCTACAATTTTGCTACAGTTACACCGTGTACTCCCAAGGGTATACCGCCAAGTAGCAAGCTGCAGTGCTACGAACAGTCTACTGCTATACCCGCGCATATCCAACTCATCCGAGGCAACTCGTCCAACCTCAATCTTGTGACCAGCCCATCTCAGGCCACAGAAGGCACCCTCGATGTTAATTTCGAACGAGGCCTCATTATGTACCACTCGACGCGCATGGCTCCTTTCATAAGCAGATTAGCTGCTAGCATAAAGCGATTAATCAAAAGTCAAGACTGCAAGACGGTCTATCACCATCGCTACTTCTATTCCCTTCGCTCGCAGGCCATGCAATGCTTGCCTTGGCATTCGTAGCCTCAAGGAAAAATCCGAGAAAAATTACGTGCTCTGGAACCTGCCAACCTGGTGTATTTGCATTATTTCCATAACCGATCTCCAGCTACGTATGCATCTATGATGATAGCGTGACCGGACACCGATCGCGTTCAAGGATATTGACCGGCGGCCATGTTGCAGCCACGAGCAGCGAGTGACGAGCTTACCATATCAATCGCAGTGTTCGCCCCCATATTCCTCCTGACTTCGTTGTCGCTGGCAGGAGTCAGAATGATCTCGTGTGTCAAGCGATCTGACTTGACGGATACATGCCATCAACGAGTCTTTTGATTCTACTGACTCGTCGGTCTGAGCAGCCCGTTCTTGCGATTAGAATGTCGAGGTCTGTTCTCTGTCTTCTGTTAATGGATCACATTCACAATTGGCATGTCTTCAGAACCGCCTTGTTTTTAGCCGTGCTGCGAAGCCTCGTATTGATTATGTATCACAAGCATCGCAGTGAGAGAACTTGCGACCAACCATTTGGCGAAATTGATGCATCGTCCCTTCACACTGTTCCCAGCGCCATGATAGTTCGGGATTCCCTTTAAGGGCACGATTTGAGAGGTCTTGATACTACTACAGCGCGTACTATTCGACTCTAAACCTTACACGCTGTCATCTGAATCTGAGTCTTAGTAAGCATTATACACATCACACACCTTCAGTCCTCTCTAAAATACATCAGAAGCGCTCGTACACCGGAGGAACGCCCTTCCCAAAGACACTCCCAGCGTCTGCGCTAATCCTGCCTTCACATCAAGAAGACTATCTAGTTCTGATGTTCTTGTCTAGAACATAGAAAATGCGGCCCCGGGCCACCGAAGCTGTTCTTCTCGCTCTTATATCTGACTCGTCCAATTTCCTGTCTATCCACTGTGGCGCTCTCGCATCTCCTCACTCAAGATGTCTTCTATCTCGCTTTCCAGTCGTACTTTCGCGTCATACGTCTCGGATGACGATTCTATATCTGTAGTTTCTACCCCCTCGTTGACTTCGTCGTCAACCACCTCACCCTCCGGTTCGACAGATAGCACAAGCGCGATCAGTACCGTGTGGGGACCTGGTACTCTCGCCGGAAAAGGTGTTTTGGCGTTGGGCAAAGCTACTCTACGTGGAGTAGAGTGGATCGCCATAAAACGCAGACTCAGGACTATCGGCGCGTTGTTTCCCCACACGGGCACGGCGAGCGCCTACAATATGGAACGAGTTTATGACGATATTTTGGAACTGTCCAGGTATGTCTCTGCGTGATTCTAAAGCACGAAGGACCAGACGGACTTGAATGGATGACTGCTTAGAGCTGGTATGTACCCTGACAAGATTAGGGCACAAGCTTTGCGGTTTGTCCTCATGCAGATTGCATGTGGGGTAACAGAAGATTTGATGTCGAGTTTGTTGAAATGGCCGCCTGAAGAGATGCAGTGTTTCTTTTCGGATCTGCTCACCGTCATGCGCATGCTGTGGTAGGTCTGTCCATCTCGTCCGCTATCTCCTCTATGTTTACACAATTTAATCCCTTAGGAGCGAGTCGCGACTATCTTATCGAGACCAAACGCTTTTGACCACGTACTTTGACTCTCTTTCCACATCGGATGATCATTCCGCAAATCCCATCGTTGAGTTCATCCACGAGGTGCTCAATAGAAACCTCGCTCTTTCTCGTCCTCTCATCGCTGCCGGCTTCCTGGATATCATGATTACAATCCACGCAGGGGTCGATAGACTAACACTAATCACATCTGATTCAGGAAGAGCCTCCCCATCTTCTCTACTATCCTTAGTTTCCAGGAGACAAAAACGTGCATCTCTTCGTTCCACCTGCGATATGATATCTTCTCTCTTCCTTGCAGACCCGAAGGCTTACCAGTTAGTCCTCAGTCATCCCGTACACCTTCTATGGCCCAGTTACTGTTCGTCACCAATGGTAAACCCCTTTGAATCATCCCTGAACGAGAACAGGAAAGCGTGGCGTATGATGGACAGGGGCATTATTCAATGTCGTCTGAACTCGATATACGAATCAATTGACGACTGGTCTTTACACGATCAAGATCAGTTTGACATATTGGAGTTTTCAAGGTTCGGATACTCAATACCTTCAGTTTCTCGTATCCTTTCTGATGCGTTTTATTCTTCGACACAGACGAGGCGTTTATCCCGAAAAGATAAGATACTTGGGCTGGCAGATAGTTTTGAGTCAAATTGCGTCCAGAGAGACTATGCGCTTGATTCGATGCTTATCGGCATGGCCGATTCGTGAAGTTCAGACGTTCATGTCCGAGCTTTTGTCACTAATGACCGTATTGTGGTGAGCACCATCAACTTATCCAGAGTCGTTGCCCGATACCGATCTCTTTCCTTGTTTAATAGGCCGGGACATGGGGGACACAAAGACTGGGGACCAGCGTCTGCTTATCTCGACTTACTATCGCCTAAGGAATCTCATTCTGCCTTACCTCTAGTCGAATTTATCTGTCAAATCGCCGAAGTGGATCGGTCAATGTTTGAGGCTACCTCTAACATATACCTTTACAAGATAATCGACCTCGTCGCGATACAGATTGCATATCGAAAAGCAGATCCTCTTGTTCCACTTCTGCGTTGGCCTCCAGTTGAGCTACAGAAGCTCGTGTCTAACCTTATTGGGCTCTTATACCAGTTATGGTGCGAGCCTCCACTCGCTCACATTATGCATATCTCCTCATATCACGTACTCGTATTGCAGGAATCACCCTAGTAAACATTTCTACAATCCTAGACCGGAACTATATACCGCCTACATAGCTTGGTCCACCAAGTCAGATAACCACCCAGCGATACCTCTCGTCGACTTTATATCGAATATGGTTCGATCGCACACGCCTGCCCGTCGCGCTTGTCTGAAAGCGAAATTTCTCGATCTCATGCTTTTCATGTATGCCAGTGGGTCGAACAGATCCCCCTCGTTGTATACCGCGTGTCATGCATGCATACTCGCTCTCTGTACAGATCAACAATGCAAGATTGTTGTACAAACCCATCCTGTCTATCAACTATCAGGGCATACTGCGGCCGGGGATCTGTGTTTCCCGGAGTTGGTTGATACTCCTCTCGGCGAACATCGAAAAGCATGGAGGAGGGTGGAGATTGACTACGTCGAACACCGGCTCCATGAAATCACGAAACATAGTCGACGAGGCGATCTGCGTGATGACGATTGTGCGGACATAGTGGAGTTGTCCAGGCGAGTCTGTACATCTATCAGAGTCGGAGCCTGAGTCCAGTCATAGCTGAAGCCTGTCCGTAGATTCGGGTCGTATCCTGAAAATGTCTCAACCCAGGCCAGGAAACTGCTTGTGACGCACATCGCTCGTAGGGATACATTCTGCTTTATCAGAGTTCTTGACGATTGGCCCGTAGAAGAAATCGTACTCTTGCTAAACAGTATCGCAGACCTTTTATTCCCATTGTGGTATGTCGCTCTTTGTATCTCAAGATGAACCAACTTTGATTGCATTCCATAGTTTCTGCTGGTCATCGGTAAACTTTCCGAGTCATTCTCTTCAGTCTGCATATATCAGCACAGTTTCCTCTGAGGAACGCGAGCGCAAGCGGCCTTTCGTCGATTTCGTTCGTGAGACTCTGGCAAGCCACTCCGAGTGGGCGAGCGTCCTCGATACGAGCCTATGTCCGCGATGCAAAGAAATCCGGGTGACGAATCTACGACTATTGAAATTTGACGATGTATAGAATGTTGTAACTCGCAGTCGTAGCAGATATCACCGTATCAGACTTCATATTTTTTACAGCTCAGGTTCAGATTTGACGCACTCGACAATGATGACTGCAAGGAAACGAAATTTCATTCAGAAAGAATAACAGACAATTACAACAGTTTACAAATACACGAGAACCTGCCAAGAAAGAAGCACGTTAGCAAAAGCATGCAAAGAATTCGAGGACCGTATATTGAAGTTCAGAGATAGCGGGTCGAGGTACCACCAAAGCAGCCCCCTCCCGAAGGTAGCTGAGATAATTTTCTGCACTGCAGGGTGCGCTCCTGCATAAAGCCAAATGCCTCAAACATCATAGTAGTTGAAATGCAAAGAAAGACTTGCATTCCAAAGAAAAAGAGGGATAGAAACTCACCATAATGAAGGAGCAAGACCGTGAACGCGATGGACTGAGAGGAACTGCAAGAGAAGAGAAAAAAGTTTTATGAGGAGCATGGTGAATTTAGGGCCGGTTTGTTTTCTTCGGCGTGACGACGTGACTCCGAGTTCGCCTGCTCGCCATCTCAGATCTCGGTGCATTGATCTTTCATGTCTACTCCACAACAGCCACTGTCCAACTATGCGTACCCAATAGCTGCTGGTCAACCACCGACACCCGCAGAGGTACCGCAATATGCTGCACAGCCAGCCGGAAATTCCACTGCTTCTTCATCATCTCTTCCTCATTCCAGCCAGCCACAGTCGCGTCAGGCAGCGGAGGAAGCCAGGAAAGATCGTACTCTGGCCGAGTTCATGTTGATGTTGGATGAATACGAGCCCCTGGTGAGTCTCATGTTGGAGATGGTATGTCCACAACTCCAGCTGACGAGACCGGTCACAAGATTCCAAATGAAGTTACAGACTATTATCTGCAACGGGTAGGGTTCGAGTGCGAAGATGTTCGACTGTATGTTGCTTTGAATACTCGCTCGTCAAGTGAGATTTATTTCGTCGCTGATCAATCATGTCTGTGTAGAAAAAGGCTTCTGTCTTTGGCCGCCCAAAAGTTCGTTTCTGACATCGCTGCCGACGCTTACCAGCACGCTCGTATACGCACGAACGCTTCGGGAGGGCGTGCGCGTGCTAACCAGCCTTTGACTGGACCAGGCTCTGCTAAGGTCAGCTCCTTTTCTTTGAGTCTGCTCACAAGCTTGAACTGCGACGATTGCAGGACAAGACGAGGACAACCTTGACGATGGATGACCTGAGCTCTGCCCTTGCGGAATACGGTATAAACGCACGCAAACCCGAGTTTTACATGTAGAAGTGGCCTATAGTCTCGATCTTGAACGATCTGTATTCATGGGTGACCCGCCCTCCATTTGTAATTTCTATAATATACCTCTGTACTTCGCTTTGCATTTTAAGTGGCAGGGTCATCGTTCCAATTCTCTACATGGTATACATGGCCTCCAGCGCTTGTACATCCCATACATCCAAACACCGAAACGAAACAAGAGGGTGTAAGTGTCGTCATCTTACAACCTTTGAAAATCGCGTTACACCATTACAGAGCTGTCTGGCAGCCAAGCGTTGGACATAGTCGCCGTTGCAACCACCTGAGTAATTTGCAGATCTAGAGGCTCGTGTACGGCCACGGCCTTGCTGCTCTCTCTCAGCACTCCCCAGTTTACCCACCAATCCTCCGCTGCCTCCCTAGCATTGTACCCAAACACCTCACTAATATCCTCCCACTGCTCTCGAAGCTGCCCTTCATCCCAATGATCGCGACCTGCCGACATCGACTGTCGCATGCCTGCATCTCGCGCATCACGATCAGGACCAGGAGGAAGCCACAGCAATGCTGCATTGTTCAGTTCCGAATGATATACATCGTTGCAGCGTTTCTGGCGAAGATCCTGGAACGCTTCCAAAAGTGTCGGTATCTGATCCCAGGTGCGAACCCGAGACATCAATACACCCAACACTGCAGCGTCTTCCACCGCCAGGCTGGAACTATGAATCCCACAGGGCTAATAGATAACAATCACTTCAAGTACGACGATAAGGCGACGCTGTGACGAACCATGATGGGGTGTGCTGCCTCTCCGATCAATACCAGTCGACCAGATTCATCCACCCAATCTTCTGATTGTTCCCTTCGGACGAATTTTGTTCTGAGGGCGTCCGGGATGAGTTTGATTAGACGGTTGATTCTTGAAAGTTCTGCATCAGCTACCGATCTAAAGCGCCGAGTGAGGAGCCACTCGGTACAAGCAGTCAGGAAAATTGAAGCTTACCTGTCGTCGCCTTCCTTCATGTTGAGAACATCCGTTGGAACAACGACATCCCACCCTTCCTCAGTCTCGTCGATACCATGGAATTGTAGTTCATTATCGGGCCAGAATACGTGCACGCAGTATTCTTTACCCTGACGCTGCGTAGCACGAAACAACGATGAGAGCTACGCCATTGTGGGACCACATAAAGACCTACCACTGGATAGCCTGCACAAAATCAAATTGATCGATTTGAAAGTCAAACATGGGGTAAAATAGAAGGCCTACCTAAAACACTCCTTGCGTCACCCATCCACATTGGCCACTGCGCACGTTCGATATCAGTAGAAGCTATTAGTAGTGGGTTGGACCGAACAATATCGACGTACTTCTGGCAAATCAGGTAGATGCGACAACTCAGGATCAGTCTTCATCAACTCCGCAGAAATCGTCGCACTGCGACCGTAAGAGAAAGGAGAACCGTAAGACCAATAGAATCAATGTCGCGTAAGACGTGAAGGCACTCACGTATAAACGCTCATCCCACTGTCGATTCCGTGATCATCTCTACCGGTGACGGCTTCTCTGACGACGCTTCTATATCCATCGGCGCCCACCACAACATCTGCCTTGAGGACAGTTCCGTTTGCTAATAGAACATGGGGGGTGTCCGTTTCTTCGTCCACCGATACGGACGTTATGGTCGTGTCAAAATCGATCGTAGCTCCAGCAGATATCGCCAGCTCGTACAACATTCTGTGGAGGTCATCGTGCTACATGGAGAAAATCGTAGGGGATGTTCAGCGGGAAAAGGAAAATCTCGGGGACGAGAAAATGTAGTGCTCACATGCATTAACAAAAATTCAGCGCCGGTCTCTTGAATGACATCGTCTTTCCATTCGAGATACCCGATGGTATCTCCTGTTTCCACTGGATAAACAATGAGTTCGTTATCAGAAGATTGGAGATCCCATCAGATGCAAAGTGTGAAGTGTGATTTGGAAGAAGCTTAAGGGACCGAAGGACAAAGCCAAGGAAATAAACCGGGGTGGATGGGATGCAAAGGTACACCATGATCGGAATCATTAAGAGAAAAAGACTCACACGAGTGGAATGTGCTTCCGCGACACCGCTGTGTCGCTTTTGCGAGTTCGTCAGCCAGACCCCATTCTAGAAGGATCTTCGTAAGGTTTGGCGGAACGCGGATACCACCCGAACGCTATATCAAAAGTAGAGACAAAGAATCAGCTGAGAACGATTATCAGGTAACACAACGCACCTGGCCGAGTCCACCTGCTTTCTCGAGGACACGAACTCTATGCCCAGACTGGCCGAGTGCATACGCACATGCGAAGCCAGCAATGCCTTGATCGTATCCAGGGTTAGCTCTTCAACGATCTCGCACAAGGCACGCAGAGACAGAAACTCACCACCACCAACGATGAGAAAATCGAGTTGGAGAATTGCCTTTCTACTCGGTAGACTCATGCTCCTCAGGCGCCCTACTCCCTCGTACGAATTTTGAGAGACTCCGTTTGTGAGTCCAGGGTCTTGCGAGCTGGACATTGACCTATAATACGGGACAGAGATTGCACGCTGGTGCTGAGGAATACGACGAGTTTGGTTGTGGGTAGCGCGGTACGATGTGGGGACTGTGCTATTGACCTCACTGTCACTGTCGTCAGAAAGGTCGCCACGGGCGGTAGTTCTGTCGTTCGTTGCAGTGCCGTGACGGTAGTGAAGACCTAGCGTCTGGAGAATATCTTGTGATAAAGCGGCGTTAGAGTTGAGTCTTGAAGTCGAGCCGCTAATGGAGTGGATGTGTCTGTTATAGTTGCGGAAGTCGGCAGAAGTCGAAGGCAGAGAAGGCGGTGGAGTGCTTTCGTCCTCGGTGGTGTAGGTCGTTGTGGGTGTATGGCGATAGGAATCTGGAACGGTGCCCCCGTTCAGAGAGGCAATATGTACGGATATTTCTGCACTTTGATCTCCATCATTCCGGTCGTGCTGAACGCCCCAGACCTGCGTATCCCCAGAGGTCGATGGGAGCACATGGGTTCCCGGCATAGCGCGCGACTGCTATTCGTGCAGGAGGAATGCTCCGGAGGACAAGGAAAACTATATTTGGATTTGGAATTCGATGATAGCACTTTTGGCGTTTGGATTCAGGGTTCCGCGCCCGAGTAGTGAAATATTGAGAGGGAATGACCGTATTTGTGTAGCTGTGGGCTGGGCGAGGACAGGCTAAGAACTTATATCCCGCTGGTGGTAAATTGGGGGGAAATGCAAGCAGAAAACCTTGGTAAAACTTCAAGACAAGGTTGTAGCCTATAAATGAACACCGAGTAAGGAACGATCGATATTTTCAGCACACCTACGGTTATGTAAAGGCTTCTTGATGCCAGAAATCGGGGTAAGAATTCAAATACACAACCCCCCTACTGACCTATACTTTGATATACTACTATGAAAACTCACCGAAACGCTCGAAAATCGAGAGAATTATCGAGTCTTGAAGGGAGCCCCAAGCCAGGTTTGAGCAGATCGGGGCTCAAAGAGACATTGTCTGTTAGCAGATAGAAGTTGAGAATACAGACGAACTGACAAACAGTTTAGCGTGTCGGATCAATAAGAAGCAAGCTTTAGGCAGTTATCACAGGATGAGAGTATATCCTTCCGGTGGTCTGCAGAGGCGACTGCTGCCGCCTGCGAAGCGATGCATGGTCCACTTTTGAGAGGCGGTATGATACAAAGATAATAACATGAGATGCCACCTCGGAAAGTACCAGCGTGGGTCCCAGAGACAGTGTACACGTTGACACACTAGAACGAAAGTAGTTGCCAATATAGTCAGGCGACATCGACGGCGGCAGTACCACAAAATACGCACCTCCGCTGTACTCACGCGTAGTCACTCCCGATCTACCCCAACATCGAATTTAGTTCCTCTTCTTTGGGTCTGGGAACCGAGAAAGGCTGCATATACACGCCTCAGCGACTGCGTCAACCAGACCTGTTTGAATTGAATGGAGACCGATTGACATCAATGATCTTTGATGAGAGATAGGATGCGCATCATCACCAGATATACTAGCCCGACGTGCGCTATCGTATTAGAACCGTGTGAGACGTTTGGCCATCACTCTGTACTTGAAGTCATCCAGTGCGAGCGGGAGGACGATTGCCAAGGAGAAGGAGCTGCAGACGACGCGACAAGATGCTTGGAGTACCTAGTAGCGGTGATAAGGCGGTTCAGTAGAACTTTGAAGTCGACTTGGGCCATTTGGCGGATGTTTCGCGATCCAACCGTGTGACCATTACAAGGATGTTGACACCGGACATGTATTGAAGTTTAAGTAGTACTTGTACAATGATAAGCCTTGGAGAAACCTTGGAAGAATGAGTGAGAAGCTATGACCATCAGAGCAATATGCACTTACACGGAAGCCTCTCCCAAGCCTCACCTTTACTGCTAGGGAGCAACTCCACCAGAACTCCACCTCCATTTATACCTGGTTGTAAGTACAGGATAAGATAAAAAAATTGAAACAAGTACTGGGTGTGGTACCTCCCACTCACTGTGGTCGACGTCGAGCCTGAGTCTGCCTGAGTGTAGCCTTAGAATGCCAAAGTCGAAATTGGCCCGGATCTGCGCAAAAATGCTATCATGTCCAATTCGGAGCCGATTGCCACCATCTGGCATCGTTGAACAACGCGTGCTCGGTGCCACAAGCCCTTTCCTCGTCGTTGTCGACGTTGAACTCAATCATTACTGTCGATGTCCCTCAAATTGAAGAAGACAAGCTCCCCTACACCAGCCCCATTTTCATGGGATTCCATCACCTTGTCTCCGTCGCCGCTACCAGACCCCGCATCGCTCCCATCCCCGCCAACATCATGGCTTTCTGCTCGCGACATGAAACTCTTTGGCGCCCAACCGTTGACCTCTGGGTCTGAGATTGGTATCGTTAAATGTAAAGACTGTGGAAAACCCGTTCTAAAAAGTTTCGTGATGGAGCACGCTGGTACGTGCCTCACGGGATCATGCTTTGTTTGATTCCTCAATGTCAAAAGTGATGCCACAGATAATTGTCAAATGATTCGCGCAGGAGGTAAGAAACCTGGTCTCAAAGGAAAGGCAGGGATTGAAACAGAAGGTAATAAACTTGTTTCCGTCTCCACCATCTTGCTTTCAAACCGACTAGATTCTGCCATGGCATAGATCCCAAGAAAGGATCTAAGAAACGAAAGGCCTCGCTCTCCCCGGACGATCCCACTTTGCCTGCCAAGAAAAAGGCGAAGCCAGCTACCAAAGTCACCAAGGGACGATTCAAAGGTCCTGTAGACTACGACCGGCAGTGTGGTGTCATAAACGACAAGGGCCTACCTTGTTCTCGAAGCTTGACATGCAAATCTCATTCGATGGGTGCGAAACGTGCTGTCCAGGGTCGATCGAGGGATTACGATGAGCTGTTGATCGAGTGGCAGAGGGCAAACAATCCGAATTGGGTGGAGCCCGTGAAGAGGGAGACGAAAGCTGAGAAGAAGGAAAAGAGAGAAAAGGAAAAGGCAGAGAAGAAGAGACTTGCTGGAGAGAAAGCTGGCGCAAACGGCATAGCCGACGGTAATAGCCCTGGAAAGAAGACTACAGCCAACGGGAGTGGCACGGGAAAGAAAGGAGGTGGAAAGAAAGCTGCGGCAGCAGCTGCTGCTGCTTCAAAGTTGGCGGAAGGCATGGGAGAAGACGCTTATGAAAACTTAGACGATCTGGATTCTGAAGCCGAGATGGACGATCTTGTACGGGCCTATAATAGCGCGATGGAGAAGGGAGTCATCGCCGTGCCACTAGCCACCCCATGTGACGCGGGAAGTTGGTTCGTTCAGAGGAGAGAGAAGGCGAGATGTTGTAGGGATCTGTTGGTGGGGGCACTAGGAAATGGGGGCGGGACTGCTGGCCATGCTGGCCTGATCACTATGGGTAGGACAGGAAGTATTGGACACGGGACATCCATGCTCGGTGGGACACGATTGGCATGAAAAACGCCAGACATCGCGCCTGGACTCATCATCTATACCCTTGACTGACTTATATCCGTCTCAGCGACCACGCTCCTGAGCACATACGTTGTACATACTCCTCTGGATTCTCTCTGTAACCGTTATTAACACTGTATAGTTCCCAATGAATCCGATATTGGTACAAACGCACTCGAGGAGCGCAAGTTGCAAGCTCCCCTAGAAATTCTACAGCCGAGTCCCTTAGATTTTCAGCTCTAAACCTCGATCGAGGTTCCATTGATTGCAATTGTCTACCATGATTACCTTGCTGTAGGTACTTGACTCAGACAGGTTGTATCAAATAGCAATGCGGACGGTGACTCTACATAGACAAGTGATAGACTAGATTTGGGGGGGACATCGTTTGAATTTCTTTGCTCTTCTGAACCATCCCTACTTCGAATTTTCCTGACGAACCCAGTCCTCGGTTCTATATCTCAATATAGGTTGATCTGCGAATACGTTGGGAACATCTTTGCCCCCTCCGCACAGCTACATGACCCAAATCTCGTCATCTTGAAACGGAGGGTTACCAAGATCGTCTCGAAAGAGAAAAATATGGACATGGTACCTTGGGCACGGGAGCTTCTGCGGTATTGTCTCTTCCCCGAATTGCTGTAACGTCCCCAAAAGTCTGGAGATGTTGATGAAATCGGAATTTGTGGGCGCGGTTTAGCACAGAGCTCTGGTTCCCGTCTTCGATGTCTCGTAACCTCATTCAGAGCTTCCGATGATTCAGGACTTGCGGTAGCCTTCCGCGAGCGCCCAACATACATATGATGATCATCATCGATCAAAGTTCGGGGAGGAAAGAGAGTTTTGAATTCGAAATATATACCTGCAGATCCCAGTTACAAAGCAAAGTCCACTTACTTCCCTCTTCTGATTCCCCGCCATCATCATGTCGACATACCTCGACACCAGCAAAGTCAGCACTAGCGCTGACTCGTCAAACTCCAAGGACCGTAAAGGAGGATTGTCCTGTGCTGAATGCCGACGGTAGGTGTCAAGTACTGGATGATTGGCATAAGACCTCATGTAATCTTAGATCGAAGTTGAAATGCGACCGGTAATCAACCAACTTGAAGTTCAAGTTGTTCGAGGCATGTAAACTTACTGAATTACTACGACAGGACATTTCCATGCCAGTCTTGCATAAGGTATGCAGACATCTCTGATAACCTTCGAGGAGGAAACCAGCTAACCCCTGACATCAGACGTGGTTGTTCTGCAATATGTCCGGATGGTACGGAATACCCTGCTTCTAAAGCTATCCAATGAACCTGACGACACAAACTTGGTAGGAATATTGGCAGCCACGAAAGGAAACAAGTAAGCATTTTCCGCTCGTCAGTCGGCCTCTGAATGAGACTCAATTCTGTCAGAGTTCTCATGGCGCAGGCTCAGAAACTGGCTGAGAAGGTCAAATCCATGAGTACCAGAATCCAGGAGCTCGAAATTGCACTATCTCAGGCACAGACAGAAGGGGGTGACCATCCTCTTCTGCGACATCACCGTTCAGCCGATGAGGAACTCGATTACGACAAGAATAAAGCTGCATGGGACAGTGAACTCGCAGTGTTGTCGGACTCGGTCGGGTCTCTCTCCATAGGATCAGACGGTCAGACCATCTATCACGGAGAGACTGCTAGTTCAGAGGTGAATATCCAGTTCTAGTTTTTATGGTCGGGTGGTATTGATAACGCATTCAGTTTCTCAAAGACCTCCTCCCAGTAAGCTTCAAATATCCATGCACTCTCGTCCCTCTCACTCATTCTTGACTCTCAACATCCCAGTCAGATGAGCAGGACTGGGATTCGGACTCTAGGAATCTAGGCCTGCCACCTGAAATCGTGGATTTGATGTATGCCTTCCCTTTTGGAAGAACGGAATGTCCTCAGGGTAAAAGGCTCTTCACTCCGTACATCCCGTCACTAGCAAGAGCCCTAGAGTTAGTCGATCTATATTATGAAAATGGTGCATGGATGTAAGTGCAGGATGTTGTCCTCAATTTAGGCGCTAATTACTCACAAAATTTCAGGTATCAGCCCCTCCCACGGACCGATTTTACGGAATTTATCTGGGATCCGATCTATAATTCGATGGGCTATGATCGTTTGGACGGAATACATTCTCATCGACTCGCTGTATTTTTCTTCGTACTTGGGATCGGTGCACAGCATGATCCAAGCCTCCAGTCTTCGGTGCAGGCTAAACAGTTCAATCTGCTTGCGCGAGCGGCTATCTCCCTGGACTCGATTCTACAAGAAGCGACGTATTTTACAGTGCTTGCCGTCTTTCTCCTGTCTACGTTTATATATACCCCCGAAAAAGTATGCCACGAAGCTCGATGGCTGATGACCGGACTGTGCGCTAGGATGGCACAAACTGTAAGTGTATGTTATAACCAAATTCCTAGCCTGACTGACCGACTGAATTCTAGATCGGCCTCCGTGAGTGATGTCTCAGAATCATACCAGAAATCTCTCAACGTCGATTTGCCTTAGAACGCGATTGTGCTTGTTGGAATCTTGACCCGTCCGATATTCAACGCCGTCGGGTATTATTTTGGGACCTCTACACATTTGATTCTTGGACTGTAAATCAATACGTCTCTCCCTCCATGACCAGTCGTATCTAACTGTCATTCATTTCGTGTAGAGCATCGTCAATGGTCGACCACCTGCCCTTACCCTCCAGCATACCAATTGCCACTTCCCCATTGACTCGTCTCCTTCAACCACATCATCGGGTGAACAAGAGTGTGGTTGTAAGTTGTGTCAATGTCATACGATTCTTGTGATCTGACTGACGGATGGGATACATTCAGGGCATATGTGGAAGATACGATATTCTTCTAGCTGTCTTTGGATGTCCATTCAGCACGTCTTCAGTCCTCGAACACCGTCCTATGCTGCATTACTGGAGCTGGATAAGAAAATTCGGAAATTCCCTATCCCGGAGCACTTACAGCCTCCCATATACTCCTCTGAAACAGCAAGATCGTGGTCAAGTATTCCATCAGAAGCTATGCAGCAATACTGCGTGTTGTGCGTCAAAGAGTCCAGTAAGTTTATGTTCTAATCTCTTGTGATACCAGAGCTGGCTCCAACGTAGTCTCTAGATCTCTTGTACGTTCACAGAAGATATTTCGCTCAAGCAATCCGCGAATCCAAAAATCCGTTGCAGCATAAATATGGCCCTTCAGTCCTGGCCACATACAGAAGCGCCTGCCGCCTAATCTCTACCCTGAAAAGTATGTTCCCGGTTCACGTCCGACTCGTCAGTAGAGCCTGGTTCTTCTGGTCAGCAATATTCTCTTCATGCGTGAGTGGTCTGACATGGTTTCCGGAGCAACAGTTTCTGACCGTCGTTGCGCCAGATTGTTCTCGGCGCTTTAGTCGTCGAGAGTCCTGGCTGCACTTTAGCAGCAGATGCTCTACAGCAACTGGAGCAGTGCTTGCCCTTCTACGATGAAGGCTCAAGGCCTTGTCGTCCGCCTGCCACTTTAGTAATGATCGTTTGTGATACTCTACTTTTCGTTTCGCTAACGACTGTCTGGTCAACAGACAATGCTTCAAAAATTATTGCACCGTGCCCGTTCGACATATGTTGCGTTCCACGCTGGTGTCGACACTGGATCCGGATCATCGGCGTCCTCAGAACCAGGAAATCTTGGCCCCGACGAGCTAGACGTTTTAGGAGGACGGAAATCAGTCGTCAACACCAAATCTTCTTCGACTTCGCCACCGTCAGATTATAGTGATCCTCCAACATCACTGTCCGACCAAGATTCGGAAAACACTAGTGGTCCTCGTACGATGCCTGATCAAACGAGAGACATGTTGATGGATTATTACGACACGCTTGGAACTACTGGTTTCGACACCAGTGCAGACTACCAAATGGGAAGCTTCGAGTATACAACTGGGAGTTCGTCTCAAGCCCAGTTGCAGGGAGCCG
This sequence comes from Sarcomyxa edulis, assembly GCA_009761415.1. NCBI lineage: Eukaryota > Fungi > Basidiomycota > Agaricomycetes > Agaricales > Mycenaceae > Sarcomyxa > Sarcomyxa edulis. The sequence continues at coordinate 352,030 of QUOL01000016.1, read as the reverse complement.
CGCCTGCAATTACAGCATCGCCACCTTATCGTGCGGAGATCATGCCTGAAGGTATATCCGGCCAGGCTCTCATTGATCAATATCTAGCATCGACGGCTTTGTCTCCCATCTCAGCGCAAGGCGGTTGTCAGTTGCCTAACAGAAACCTAGGGTTTCCAGACGCGCCACAATCATCCCATACGTTCAGTCTGCAGGCCCAAGCAGTTGGCCATGGCTCGCAGCACCCACTCGCATTGCCGCCACAAGGTTATCAGGCTCTTGAAGCGGACTACCCCACACATACGAACGCTTTTGGGGGATTCGTTACTGGCCACGAAGGGAATCAGGATGATATCTGGAGACATTTTCTTCGGGAGTTTGGGACAGGAAACTTTCCTCAGTAGGATCGCTAATAGCAGGTATCTTGTCTTGCGTGCATATTGTTACATTAGGTAGTATCCATTGTGATAAGATCTTCTTCACCGTCGATCACCGTACGTGGCGCACGATCTGCTACATCCAGAGCAGACAACAGACTCTCGACATTTGGCGAGACGACAAATCGTTTGTTCACCTCACCAAGGACAGTTAGCCGCTTGTGCTCCATGTCGAGATGCACAGCCTGTTGGAGGAATGAGGGTTGGGTCGCGGCCAACACCTGCGTAACATAGTTAGACTGATTAGTTTGAGTGGCCTTGTGAAGTAGGACTCACATCAAGTACTATACCATTAGCTAGACGCATTTTCACGGTTCCGCTCTGGTAGATTTCCAGCTGACCGATGATTCCGTCGACTTTAGTTTCCGCTGGACTTTTGTCCTTACCGGAGGCGTCGGACGGAGCAGCCGATGCTCTCGAAGAACCGGGTACAGATCCTGGAGGTTTCACGTCTGGCGCAAAAGTGACTTTCTTCCCCGTTGTTTCTGGAACAGGAGAATTGTCTACGTCGATGGGTGTTGGTGCCTTTTTAGGTACAAATGTAGGGAAAGGACTAGGGAATTGGAAGAAATAGAGCCGCTCTTGACGGACGTCTGGATCCTGAAAGAATTTGATTATCAGAAAGCATGATAAGTGAGACGGTAAATGGAAGAGTTACTTCGTCTAGTATGGCGTCTAACGCAAAGTCCTCCATGAGATCCTCGAGCTCTTCTTCTTCCTCACTGTCACTTAAGTCGAGCGCGTTGGCCAGATCTACTTCGCCGGTTTCTGCAGCTTCGTCGACATCCATGGTTCCGGCTACATATATGGATTTCAGTATTGTATCGAGGATTGGTATGAATAGTCGTACCTCTTCCCTTTCCTTTCGAATCCACGGGGACTTCCTCATTCTTGACCCGTAACTTCTTTTTCTTTCCATGACTCTTGTCCTTCCGAAGACTTTCGGGTGCCATCCAATCCATCTGTCGTACATCTTCCATGTCCACAATCTCGACACCCTCATCAGGATCAGAGTATAATTCTGCATCATCGTCATTATCTTTCCCTTTCCCGAGGCTCGCCTCTTCTTTTTCTTTCTTCAGAGACGGCGCCGATGTTCGTGAAAGGCCAGCGCCTAGTGCCGCCACTGGACCAGTGGGACGGATAGGGGCAAAATTGGATCGAGGGGCAGCTCTTCGTGATGTATTACCGGCCATGGCTGGCCCCATAGCGAACGGACCACTGGCGGTCATTTCTACGGGAGGACGAGGTCCACCTCTTCCTCGTCCTCTACCTTCTCCTCGTCCTCTACCACGACCACGATCTGAAGAAGGTACAGTGTGCGCGACAGGTTCCTATGAATCGGACGTTTAGGATGACACTTGAGCGTAGGATCGCTATGAAGACATACCGGTTTAACTTCACTGTAAAGAGTTGAGATTAGATTTTGTCCCACTGAACACGACTGGCAACGTAACGCACTCACTCCTTTTTCCGTCTTGCAGGAAGTGTGGGGACAAACTTCAATTTCTGAGTACCCTGTCGAGTGACATCTGCCTGTTTTTTCGCTAAAGACGAGATCGCTTTGGGTATAGATGAGCTGGGGCCTGCCCCCGAGCCTGAAGGAGCACCTTTACGTCAATCAGAAAGAGATCATGAGTGAAAGGCATGATATAATACCTTGTCCGGACATGAGATAGATGGAGACTCGGAGTCCCGCACGAAGAGCGCGTCGGTACGATCAAGTCATTTGCAAATTCAATAAATTTGCCTTTCTCACGTACGCGTTGCACTGAATTCCTTCCCTCAATTTCCTCGAACTCTCCCAGTTATACAACATGGCCGACCAAGTCAAGCATTGGCATGTCACCTACAACGATATCCACAATCTCATCAAGGATGTCACCCCAAAGATCGCCAAGGACTTTCATCCTGACATGCTTATAGCCATCGGTCTGTCTTTCAATCATCGTTAGTCAATCTCTACTCACATTTTCTCTCTGTAAATAGGAGGAGGGTCAGTGAACGTTATTGGCACTATCTACGAACCCCTTCTATAACCTATTCATATAGTGGATTCTTCCCTGCTCGAGTTATGGTGCGTTATTTGTGCCTTGTTATATTTAATCTACAACACATCACTAACGATCCGATAATCATCCAGCGTACTTTTCTAAGAGAGTGGACCTCCAATAAGAGCCTTCAGATTCAAGCTATCGGTCTCAGCTTGTATGAACCCCTGCCAGGTTCAAGAGAGGATCAAATCGGGCAAGAAGTTGTTCGGACGCAATGGCTGTGAGTTCTCTTGGTTTAAACATGGAACAGCATAAATTGACTATCTTGCAGAGGCCCCGATTCGGGAAAACTTCTCCTTGGAAAGCACAATCTGATTGTAGTACGTGCTTATCTCACAACGCAATAGGCCACAACTACATTCTCGTTAACAGGATGAAGTCGATGATACCCGGAAAACGCTGCAGTTAGTTCTTGCTCCCTGTCATCCTTCCCTCCCTGATTTACTAATGCGCTCGAATAATAGCTATGCACTCTCAGAGCTCGAAAAGGATGTTGAGAAAGAGCTTCTCTCCCGTCCCGAATCCGAGCGTGAAGCTCTTCGCGCAGCTACGAAATTCGCCATATTCGTGGTGCATAACAAGAGCAAGCCAAAACTGGCTGAATTACCTGTAGATACCCCGTGAGTCGTGGATGTTCACCCGTATTACCACTGCCGACTAATACGATCTCTCAGATATTTTGCTGGCGCAAACGTAGAGGATCTATGGTGCGTGTCTTTCGTTGGTTTTCTCTACTCTTGCTTACCATGCCGTATTGATAGGTTGGACTATCCCTGGGAGGCCATGCGAGTTTCTTCAGCTTTTCTGCGACTTGGAATCCATTGATGGAAACTGATTTCTTTTGTAGGAACATCGAAGAACACGATAAGCTCGCCTATCTCGACAAGACTACTCAATAGAACAGTGTATATATGTATAGCTATCTAAATAAGATGTAGGCTGATTTCTCCGTCCGGTGGTGCCTCTCGAGTGCCTCTCCGTCTTACCTGTTCCTCTGCAGATACTTTTTAGATACTGTTTGAGATACCTACTACGTGCTTGTACTACAAATGCAAGGGATACAAATATACCCTGTTTCTAATGCTAATCTATGAGTGCGATCCTCCACCGCGCGGACTCTGGATCTCCTGTATACGAGTAAGAACGAATATACTATCGACACGGCCGACGTCTCAGATTTCACGTCTTCTTGGTACGTGGATCAATCTTGTAAGAATTTTGCGAAGCGCGTCGCCGTAGTTATATATTTTGTTTGGTCACGTTTCAGTACTTGCAGCTCAAAAATTAGTACAAAAGGCAGTCAATTGAAACCGTCATCACCCTTCAACTTTCATCCAACTATATCATCGCCTCCAATGTCGACTCCGAATCCGAGTGCCTGCGTTGTATGCTCCAAGCAAGAGGGTCCCGATGTCAAGATCTCTCAATGCTCGACTTGCAAGGCACGAACTTATTGCGGTGAGTTTCGCTACTCGATATCATAGCATCCAGACATGGAGTCTCATCGCTCCTCAAGGCCGCGCTTGTCAGGTAGCCGATTGGCCCACCCACAAAACTAGTTGCAAAAAACCTACTGTGTGGTACGATAAGCACAGGAAGTGTCGCGACGGAAGCAAGCACGAAGGTCGCCTCGAGCTCATCACCTGGGATTGCCCTAAAGAGGAGACGGGATGGGCACACTGTATTCCGGAAGAGGGGGACTATATGAAGAACAAATTCTACGTTGAGTACGGTGGTTCTGAGGAGAGATTTCATAAGTACTGGCCCCAAGGTTTTAGATGGACATGTTGTGGTACGATTCTGTTCATCTGTCTCTCTCTCAAATTATTGACCCATTTTTCATGATCGTTCATACTCTACATGAACAGGTACAGACGCTGGAATGGACTGGGGATGCGACCACCATGGTACGGGCTCCAAACCGTGCACATGCGACTTCTGCAGGTTCGTCCGGCATCATTGCAAACATGTGGCGTTGCTGAGTGTCGTCTTCATGAAACCATTATAGGATGGGGAAGCCTCTCCCGGAGAAACTATACAAAGAGCAGTCGGCTTCTCGAATGGGTCTGCAACTGCCTCGTGGACCCGACCTTCGCTCCTTCAATCCTGCCATAGCGACTCTTGCTGCTACTGGGAGGGATCTATTGGGCCTGGACATGTGAACACCTACAATTTCGTGGGCCATGTAACCGGAATACAAGAGTAGTATCTTTCCGTTTTGCTCTTGTTATTTGGAGACCCCATGAGCGAAAATTTCCGAAGCACGCGTCGTTTTGCAAATTTAGAGTGACAGGACACGTAAATCGCAACACGTGATGTGACTATCGGGCACAATGCACTATAACTTTAAGCATTTGATCATACGGAAGAGAACTTCGTGTTAGATGGAACATTCTCCATCCATTGAGGTCTCAGCATATGCATATACATATATAGCATAATATTACAAAAGAAAACAACTTCCCGGATGTGCTACGACGACAGAGGCGCGAAGGTCTTTCGATTCATACAACTTTCTCGACCCCCTCCGGGAGCTTGTACCCGCCCTGCTTCCGGACCTGAGATATCTAGTAAGCGTCCCATATCCTTATTCGGGTTCTCTTCTTTCTAAGACGTACCTCATCGAAAATGTCCATCTCCAAAAGACTCAAATCGTGACTCCACAGCGCACTCTCCTTTTTCCCATCCCTGACACACCTCGCCACTTCATCAGCCTCGTAATGCCACCCACCTCCTACGTATTCGAAAACCTTCTTCTCCTCTCTGACTATCTTCCCCTTGTGATCTTCATCGAAATACTCAACTATAAATGACTTCGGACAAAATATCGGCGGAGTGATCTTGATGTTCCCGCGTGAGAAACGAATGGTGACGCCGGGATCGATCGGGTTAAGAGTGATACTACAGGTCAAAACTGCTTGGGCGGAGAGTGTGGATGTTGAGGAGGGGGAAAAGGTGAGCGTGAAAGAGGTGCTGCTGTCGACGTCTGTGATAAGAGATTTAAGCATTGCGGCGCTTATGTTGGAGGGACGGGTGTGATTGTTTGAGGGGCTGTCGTAAAGGGTGAACAAAGCCTGATGACGAAGTAATCAGTAATGAAAATAGATTTTGCAGAGTATTGTCAAGAAGTTGTGAACGTTGACGCACCCAGAACAGAGGGTACGGAGCTAGGTCAAGTAGAGCTCCTCCGCCCAGAGCTGGATCCAATATTCTATGCGATTTAGATATATCTGGAAGGTCACAATGTCAACTCGATGTTAGCATTCAGTGGTCAATGGTGTAAGGAGGTCTCACTCTCGACATTGAAATCCCCTGATAAGTCTGAGTGGAGGACTATAGGATCACCGAGAGTACCTCCCTCCGCCAATTTCTTCACCTAGTCATACGATCAAAATATATTCAAGATAGTCAGTTCACGGAGTGTATTTACCTCTAATGCCAAAGGCTGAAAGCGTGTCCACATAGCCTCCATGAAGAACACACCCTTCTCCTTTGCAGCATCAAGGAGAGAACGCAACTCAGCAGAGTTGCAAGTTACTGGTTTCTCGCAGAGGACGTGTTTGTTTGCTTTGATAGCGGCTAGGGCGTTAGTGTAATGATAGGTATGGGGAGTACCTGTTGCGATAGATTTGTCAGCGACATAGACACGATATGCTTGAGTGCAGGTAGGAGCCGACTCACCAATGTATATAGCATCGACGTTCTGTACGGCAATCAGTACTTAGTCAGTATATACATGCCACGCATATGCAATTTCTTGAACGTACTGGGTCTTCGTATACGCCTTCGTACGTTCCGTACGCCCTAATCGACGGATCTCCTTTCGCTACGGTGTCGATGAACTCTTGTGCCTTCTGCACACTACGAGATCCTACTGCTACGACTTTGTGAACGATGTCAGAGACATTGCGACTATCATGGCTTATTCAATCAGCTTTCCGATTCCCTTGATGGGCGCTGGCGTACGTCTTTGGATCGATCAGAAGGTCCTATCATGATGCCAATATAGTATCACGAGCGTTTAGCTAAGATATAGTGGAAAGGTATACATGACTTGCCTTTGTAAACGCAGTTGCGATGTGTCCGGTAGATATGATTCCCCAACGAAGCTGGAATGGATGGATGGACGCCATGATGAGTTGATTGAGGATGAGGATGAGGAGGAGTCTGGGAAATCGAGCACGCGACGGATCGGCGCTCTGACAGAATAGCCGATCGTGATCGAAACGGGCGCTCTGAACCAGAAACGATCAACTTGCGGTCCACCTAACCTTTCCTCAGGCTTGCGCGATTTCTGGCAGTGATAGGATGTCTTTACCACAAATATCTGAGTTAATCTCGAGCCCATCTCACACGGACTCGCCGCTTGCCCAAGCCCTTTCCATCCTCTTCGAGCCTTCTCCTGTTCTTCTGAACACTCTCGAGCCCCAGGTCGCCAAGGCCATCATCAGCTCACGATCACCTCCGACTTCATACAGAGAGCTTGTTGATACCGCTTTGAGTGCTATATTATCATGGGATGCAACCTCTCGCGCTGGTTTTATCGCTGGACATCCCAGGATCGGGGAGACTAAGAATCTGTCGAATCTGAGTAGCAAAGAGCAAGGAGGTGGGGGCAAAGCAGGGTCTTCGGCTACACCGCCAGAAATTCTGATACGACTCGAGTATCTGAACGCGCGGTATGAAGAACGGTATCCTGGGTTGCGGTATATCACTTTCGTCAATGGGAGAAGCAGAGCTGAGATCGTGGAGGAGATGGAGAGTGTGCTTCGAATATCAAAGGGTGAATCTGGTAAGGAGGATCTGTTCCGGCCAGTCGAGATTGGAGGTGATGAATGGGTCAAAGAGTTGGATAGGGCTGTCCAAGATGTGGGGAGGATTGCGAAGAGTAGATTAGGAGCGTTGGGTGTCCAGTGACGATATCTGTGATTTACTCAACCTGAGAATTCAGATATGGATGGTCTGGTATACAGGTCGTTACGGACGAGAATTACAACAAATAACAAACCCTAGATAACAAAACAAGAAGATAGCGATAGATAGCGTTTAGATAGCGTTCAACTGTTGTTTCGCGGTCAAGGCGACACGGGCTTGCGAAGACGTTGTGATGTACCACCTGTTCGCTCGGCTTGTCGCTGATAATCGGAAATGTAAGCATCAGCTGCGAGAGAGGGGGATATACAGACAAATACTTACGCGCCGCACCTCCCTCTTCCTCGCTTCCCATTCTGGATTCTGCTCATACAACTCTTGTAGCATCTTGTTGACCATAGTAGCATGTTCCAAAGCATCCCGTTCCCTCTTTCTAACTTCCTCTTTGACTGCCTCTTTCTGCTGCCTCAGCACCTTCATTCGGGCCTGATACTCGTCCTCAGCTTTCCGAGCCCATTCTTCGCGATCTCTCATCCTTTTGGCTTGCTCTTCTGTGAACGTGGTCCATTTTCTATCATAGTCTGCCTTGATGCTCATACGTACATCATACACCTAGCATATGGGTCAATTTTTACGTTAGGTGAAACATGAATGCATGACACGCACCCTTCGTTTCTGCGGATCGCTGAGGACAGAGAACGCATCGTGGACCTAATACAAAGAAAAGAAAAGAAAAGAAGAAGCGACGCTATTCAGCAATACAGAGCCCAGGATTTATGTACGTCCAAGTTCTCACCTGATGGAACCGAGCCTCTGCAGCCTGTTTGTATTCTTCATCTGTTGCATGATCAAGCTTGAGTTTGTCTGGATGCGTTTCTAATGCCTTTTGTCTATATGCTCGTCGAACTGTGTAGATATTCTTGAGTGTGGGGTTGTGTTCCAAGAATAGATAATTAATTACTTTCGTCTCGAGAGGCAGAGCTGTCTATACCCAAAACCTCGTATAGAGTCAAGTCCGTACCCTCGGTTTGAACGGAGTTCGAGTCAGAGGCCATCTTGGTCTTGCCAGCCTATGCAGGTGCCCAAGACCGACAGTACTATGTTGGTTGAAGTTCGAAGAGCAGCGCGTCCAAGCCGGCGGCATCCAAGTTCGCTCACCGACTTTTTCAAATTCAGTCCCGGGCCCTCGATCACTGACATCCTTTCACCATCATGGACGCTGTCGAGAAAGCCAACACAGATAGACAGAAACGATGGTAAGATCAAAACCGAGTACATAACTGCTGGCTGACTCGTTCCCAGGGCAAAAGACCAGAAAGTTGGTGAAGGTACCTACGCCGTTGTCTATCGAGGTACGTTCGTGCAGCACCCCCATGGGTCCTATTCGCCAGATCCAGCCCTCCGTGTGCATTGCGTCTTCGTTTCTCATATCTGTATACAGGACGAGAGGTTGCAACAGGTCGGAAAGTCGCCATAAAGAAGATCAAAGTGGGGCAATTCAAGGATGGTTTGGACATGTCTGCCATTCGGGAGGTCAAATATCTTCGCGAACTACGCCATCAGAATGTCATCGAAGTGAGCACCCTCTGTCTTTCTTTGTTATTTGTCTTTGATTGAACGCTGCTTAGCTCCTCGACGTGTTCTCGTCGAAAACCAACCTGAACCTTGTCCTCGAATTTCTCGACTCTGACTTAGAGATGATCATCAAAGACCGATCCCTCGTGTTCCTCCCGGCAGACATCAAGAGTTGGATCGCAATGACCTTCCGAGGTCTTGAGTTCTGCCATCGAAACTGGATATTGCACCGTGTATGCCCACACCCATTCTACAAATCAACTACTTCTAACGACACGGTTGGACGTATAGGATCTGAAACCCAACAATTTGCTTATTGCTTCGGACGGCCAACTCAAAATCGCTGATTTTGGTCTGGCGAGAGACTTTGCTGATCCCGGATATAAAATGACATGTCAAGTTATCACTAGGTACGTTCTAGCTTATGCGACTCCCTGTTGTCGCTCGAGTAATCTGTATCCTTCCAGATGGTATCGGCCGCCAGAACTTCTTTTTGGTAGCCGTTACTACAGCACTGCGGTCGATATTTGGTCTGTAGGATGTATCTTTGCCGAACTCATGCTGCGCACACCGTATCTACCAGGGGAGAGCGACATGGACCAACTGAAAACCACCTTCCGCGCTTTGGGAACACCTACAGAAGACGAATGGCCGGTACGTCCTTGCTTCGGATATCCGTATGTTCACTAATGATTCTGACCGTCACGCAGGGACATACAAAACTTCCGGACTATGTCCCTGTGGGTCAATTCCCAAAAACTCCATTACGAGATCTGTTCACAGCAGCTAGTGGCGATACCCTAAACCTCCTAAGTAAATGTCTCATCTATGAACCTCGAAAACGGATATCCGCGAAAGAGGTACGTCGGCATCTCCGTATCCGTATATGCTCACGTAGCCACCCCACTCATGTGCACACTCTGTTCGTTTGTATCTTCAGGCACTTTTCCACCCATATTTCACCGCACTACCGTACCCTTCTCACCCTTCTAAACTTCCCAAATGCGCTCCCCATCCATCGTCTAAACCTCTAGAAGAAGTCGACGGAAATGTTGACTTGGATTTGGAATCGGCAGGTAAAGCTGCTGCGAATAGACTGAAGCGCAAACTGGCTTCGCCTACCGATGACCCGAATGTGAAGGGGAGGTCTATAGCTAGGCGGTTGGATTTCACGAAGCAAACTCCTGGATCATGACCTACGTTCGGGGCGAAATACCTGAAGATGCGCGGCCGGTACAGCTTGTCTGGTGTATCCATTGTTATGTATCATGATATCGTGCGAACAAACTCAGATCTAAGCTGAACAAGAGAAAGTTCTACTTTGCAGGAGTACGTTGACCAAATCGATGCTCACATCTTCACGCCTCATCGTTGCGAGAACAATTGTTCGTACTCCTCAATCTTGCTTCCTATGACTGATCGCAGGGGCCGTTATGCCGACGCGAGTCGTTTTCTTGAAGTTGACCTTAGGGTCCGATATCGTGTTCTCATCGTTCGCTGCACAAGCGCCGTAGGTCTGACCTCAGGACCTCCCAGCTTTGGGCATATATTCGCCGGCGTGACAAATGCCATTTGGGAGGGAAGAAGAGAAATGAGATTTATTGGATCAACGCTATCGTTCAAAATGGCTACTAGTACCTAGTAGTAGTTTAGGCATTAAATCAAGGTGACTACGATACCGTTCACGTCTACCTGTGGTACTGTTTCCGAGTCAGCATGTCGGTCAACAATGACTGTCGGTAAAGGGGCATCCTGCACGCCTACGAGTCGGCTTATCCATTCGTCTACCCTGGCTGTTGCCTTCGTATTGAATATCCCCATGTCGTCGCCCGATTGGGAATCTAAATCATTCTCCTGATAGGAAGGCTGCTCTCCCATGATCAGCAATCTATCCTGGAATATATCTTCGGGGTCAGACAACTCAGCCGGATGAGGGAAGAGGATGCCAGTGCTTTCATCCGTCAAGCATTCGTCGTAGTCCACAATGACGTCGGGCCAAACGTCTGTGCAGTAAACCTCAGCTAAGCGTGCAACGTGTCGCTGAAGCGTCAAGAGGGCGATCGAAAGACGCATGCGATGCAGTATAAAATCCACGTGCGTTATGCCTCGAGAGTGGGGTGGAAACGGGAGGCTATCAAGGACGATGGAATGATATTCATGGCGCCCAGGCAACCCCACGACAGTCGAGAAAGATGGAACATGCGCGACGATGTGAATCAAGGGGCCTTGTTGAACAACAGCGAAGAACACAACCCACGGGGGGACTACTGATCGGGACGACTCACAGTTTTTGTCTTTCTGAAGAGTAGACGCCATAAGAAGAGACTCCAGATGAGGCTGGACTGCTACAGAAAGTTCGCGGAGATCCTTCGCGGTTGGGCGCTGAGCCATGCTTGTAGGATCATATCGGCCAGCTAGTAATGCTGGTTTTGACAAGGTCAACGGGGAAAATCTTTCTCTGAGCTTCGATGCTCGACGCATAGCTGGAATTGGACATGCCGCAGAGACAAAATCGAAGTCCACGGGATCAACGTCAAGACGAAAAGAAGGGTCATAAATGCTTGGATTACTTTTTGGAAAGGTGTGACCATGACAAGAATTGATTAGCTATTGGGATATATGGACTTACAATTGTAAGCAGGATCCAGGGAGGCCATCAAAAGCGCTCTCGACGCAGGAAGCCGTATGACCGACGTGTCCCATAACATCGATCACTACGCGGAGAGCTCCTCGACATTCTGTTGGGTCTTCTGTGGTGCGAGGATCGTGGTCTTGATGACACTCATCATGATCTATCCGGGGCCGACGAGTCAACCAAAAATCTGGACCGTTTTGTTCTGATGAAAAGTGGAAGCGACTGAGCTCTTCCAAGCTCACGGGCGCCAGATACTCTCGGATAGAATCAAAGTAGAGAGCACCGATCGAGTGCTGGAAATGAACAGCAATATTGAACTTATTGCATGCTCGAGCGTCACTGATGCCATCTTCGGACTAAGAGGACAGAGTAACAAAATTGAACAAAAGCAGGTGCAAGAGTACTAAGGACTCACAATCCATCCTTCAGGTACTCGAAGTTTTCCATCTTGGGGACGCCAGAAGGACTTCATGGACTCTAAATATTCTCGAGTTTGACTGTCAACATACTCTGGCGTCGAATCGATATGCCACAAATCATGCGTATGGTCAATACCAGTCCGAAACCGGAGAGTCGATACCTTTTGGCGAAGATTCTCCAAACAGAGGGAGCAATAATCAGAGTCTTCTGGCTCGGTGTCCATGTCCAACGAGAAGTATGCGGAAGGGTATGCGTAGGTCAGGGGGCAGATTTCGTTGTCTTCAGTCAACGCGACTCGGACGCATATGGCCCGCGGGTAAAGGCGGCTTGACTTCGGGGGCGCCGCAAATCAACGGACATGCTATTATTTAACAGTGGCCACCTTCTTCCCTTGCACGCAGGCTGCATATCATATGGGCCGATATGGTTAGGGCACGTCGATCTTCCAGTTTTTCTCGTGCTCGAACAAGACAACTGACTAGTACGGGATCGTAAACCCCAGGCCATGAGTTGGCCATGAGCCAATCTGTGGCGTCTAGCCGCTACTGTGAGAGTATAAAGACAGCTGGGCTCGAAGTGGACTATACCACAACTCACACTCTAGTGCCAGTGAACTCCTTTGGAACCCCTCTGTTGCTATTTCAAGTTCTCATGTATCTACTTGAGCAAGATGTCAGCGCTCTGAATCTGCACAATTTGGTCGACAATAAGGTCCAGATAACAACAAGGTTAGTGGTACAATACCCATCGTAGCTCCCTAGCTTGACTGAACGCGTAGTGCTCTCCAGTCAGCTATGCTCAAACAATATGCGTGCTGCAGGATGGGTCCTGAGTACCAGGACACCAGATGACGAGTTTGGTGTGTCGTCTTCAGAGCTCAATAAATTGTTGCGTGGTACATCAATGGGCAGAAATTATTACACCCATCTTGCAGACTTGCGTGATTGGTTCGATATCCCGGGTTTACCAATCAAAGTGTCGGCTGCGACACGATCAGTGCGTATTGCTAGTAACAGATCATATACCCGCACGACTGACGTCTTCCTGTAAGACCAACATTAGTGTCCCAGTCATAAACCAAGGTGGCACAGACTTAAGCAACAAAATATTCAAGATAGCTCTCGCTCACGTCGTCAAGGCTTGGTCACTGACAAAGGACCACCACTTCGAGAAAACAACTCCCATTGATTGGGTTGAAAATGTTCCCTTCGACTTCTCAACTCCCTATCCAGAACCGAATTTTGTCTTCTCTCCCGACGTCGCGGCTGGACCTGTCGGAGAAAGACAGTATAGGAAACAAGCCGCAATCGCTAGTCTGGTCGCCTTGTCACCGGAGAAAATAAAGTCGGACGCGGGAATAGAACGCGCTATACGCTCAGCGATTCTGAATATACTTACCTCTGATACGGAGTCAATCTCACTCCAATCGTTAGTGTCGTCGATCTTTTCGATTTTCTGATTTCTGCTTTCTGATATCTTCTCCTCATGCAGTGGTGACATTGAGTTCCCTTCCGCTCTCAATTTCACTGATAGCACTCCGTCCGCTGACTTCTTCATCCGCATGGTTGGAGGCCTCGGCGGCGTACAGCCGGTTCTTGTACTAGGAGAAAGCCAAACACACCTTCGTGGTGCTAAACGTTCATACAACTCTAGAGACCCGACGGCCAATGGTGACCCAATGGCAAATACACTCGACTATCGTGCCCGAATGGCTGCGGCCGCCCACGGAACGATGATACTTTTGATCTTACACCATTTATCACAATATCGCTTGCCACACGACGCCGCAACCAGGAAAGACGAGAACGGCGATTTCGTTGAAATTCCTGACCTTCCTCATCACTGTCTTCTGTATGGCGTCTATTATGACCATCAGACTTTCGATGTCTTGGCCCATTTTCCTGTACTTCAAGATGACTCGAAACATGGCACACGCTATTAGAGATTCTGTCAAGTACCACTGGCACATATTAATCTATTGCGCAAGCATCCTACCGAGAGCAGGCCGATGTTCGTTCGATGGAGGGTAGCTGTTGCCACTGAGACTATCCAAAAACAAGTTGAAACCTTACATAAATGGTTTATGGAGGCGCACGACGGTCTAGTTCGCCGCTACTATGACCGCAACGGGGCTTGTGAGTATGAGTTTTGACATTTGCTCTGAACATCGCGCTCATTGTTTGAATCGCAGTTAGACAAGTCTCACAAACTCGCGAGTACAACGACGTAACAGATGTAGGCGCACATTGTTATACACATTGATATCACATTTCTATTTCTCTAGATATTGATTGCATCGAGATGTTGGTAGCAATCTCTTACACAATTTGAAGACAATGTTCCAAATTGTGGGTATTAATATAGATATCCAACGGTTGCAAGATACTCCACCGTATGACCGTCAACATAACCCGTGCCCCTTCCAACGTTCGAGTCTGAACCTCCTGAAGGGAATGGTCACTGATGAGAATAAATCCCCCCGTGAGCTTTTCTCATATACTGATACACTCCGAAAGGTTCTCGTGATGCTCTTCGCATGTAAGACCTTCGTGGAATTCTACATGACATGCAGCGCAAATCCGGGAAAGGCACGAGGGGCACTGTAGGATAGTTCCCCTCTTTCTGGACGGTAGATGACTTGGCAGTCTGTGGTTGGACAGTATCGAAACTCGTGTTCACTGTACATTGAACTTCGAAAACACTACACACAGTCACAACAGTGACTTTTGAGCTTTCACGGCGGTCACGGGACTCACGGCCGTGAATCCCACATCGAGTCCCAAACATCTCCCAGATTCTCCCTCTTAAGCTCATTCGACCGTCCCTAGATTTGCTCGCTCATCTTCACCCCCTGCCAGCTTAACTCAACGACATGGCGACTCGTAATCTCGGACCTGAAAGCATTCCAGCTCTCCAAGCTCGCGCCGGTATCACTTATACGCACGATATGTGGCACATTGACCTAGTGCCAGCGTCTATCTCCACTCAGACTCGACAATATTTGGAATCGATGAAATCCTTCTGGCGACCGCAGGATGGAAAGTTTCGAGTACCTGGAAAGTGGATAGTTAGTATCGTTGACATCACTCCCGGTCTTAACTAGTCTCATATTCATTAGTTCGAGGATGATGGCATCAAGAACAAGTCCGAACCCTGTAACGACCACAATATCGCTGTCAAATTGCAACACTCAATCGGTGCTCTCTATCTGAAATCTATCAGAGAGCATCTAACACCTTTGAACCTAGACGAGCTTAATAGCTTGCACCACTCGTCAGGTCAAATTGGTCCCGATTTCTGGTTGACTCGAAGTCCCCAGATTCATCACGAAGAGGACCACAAAGGTCATCGACCTGTCATACTAGAAGACCCAGAAGAATGCCGAGGATCATTTAATATGGTGACTGATATCTTGAGACACGTGGGCGATACTGCCGACTGCATCGAGGGTGCGCTGGATGGACTGCCTGGATGCAGACTGCGGATGTAAGCCAATTCTCTTTGTTACCTGTATAAAATCTCACCAGGCTATCTCAAAAGTGATCCAAGTGTCTGCTATCCCTCCTCCTTCCGACACAATGCTGCTGAAGTAAAGCTCGACTTTGTTATAGCGGCGTGTCCCATCCCAGCTACACGTCGAGTGTCAAAGTTGAGGGAACGGTTTCTCCCGCTGACCTTATCCAGGCCAGCGTTGCTAGTTGGTCGTTATGACCTTTCCAATAAGGATCAAGTACCAGATGGGAAGAATCTCCAAGAACTCGCTGCTGCAGTTCAGCCGCATCTGGAATCTCTTCTCATAGCATCTGACCTAGGACATAAACAAGGATTATCGTCCTCAGCTGTCCCTCCAGGCCAGAACGTCATCTTCGCCGTACTACAACAAGGTCCTGCAATTCACGTCATTGCACATGTCCCATGTCCCAACACCAACGCAAGAATCGCTGCCAGTGGGACCTACCAGTATCAATACCATTCCATCGTTCTTGACAGCATTCCGTTCTCACCTGACCCCAGAACAAGCAGTTCCACCGACTTCTTGATAGATCGTATGCGTCTCTCAATCGCAATCCTGACCCTTCAGCGACATGTTTCGCGCTTGGCTGAGATTTACAGCACTGTCATCTGGCCTGCGGATATCATAGACTACGACCAAGACTTGGCAGACGACTGTGTAAGTATCCTTTCCCCCCATCCTTCCGAGATGTCTATCCCGAACGATTTCTTTGAGGATTTGTTGATTTTGGGGAAACCGACTTCTATCTATGGAAGTGGTCCCGGGTCAGAATTGAGCGACGACATGGGGCAAACCATTAGGAAGTCAACAACTAGAATTGCTGAATGGTGGAATCGACTGGAAGACGAACAGGATAATCCTCCACCGATAGATAACTAGTGTTAACATTGCGATACAATTTTAGAGAAAGGTGTATTGTGTCTATCTGTTTCGACGAATAAGAAAGTGGTCTGAACAAAAGAAAGAAGGCACTTCGATGACCAAACTTGGGTGTTGGACCTCTATAGCAGACATCCGACTCGATTTTGTATCGGCGGCATGTCCTAATTCAGCCACGCGTCGAGCAAGTTTCACAGTGGCGGTGCATCGGAAGCCCCGATTGCCGCTATTGCGCTGTCCTGAATCACGGTGTCCTCCCAAAGTGTAAACATCCGTCAAGACTCTCAAGAGTCAAACACTATAAACTTCGAGTTGGATCACTTCTTCTCTTCGCTGCCAGAGCACTCCGAGCATATTCCAGACTCGTGCAATCTCGTGTCTTCTCCAAGTCTTCTCTGCACAACATGTTCAAGTCTCTACTTGAGCACGATGTTCACGCTCTCAATTTGCTCACCAAGAACGTCGCTAACTCCAAGCCGGCGAAGTGAGTCGTTCTGTACTATGCTCTTTGATGCAAGTTGATACAATGGCATCCAGTGAACTAAGTATAGATGATATGCGCGCCGCAGGTTGGATGCAAGGCATCAACACTCCTTATGATGTATTCCAGGGACTGCCTTCGGCGATACAATGGGTATTGTTTAAGACACCTTATTACCCTCATTTCAGAGAACTTTACGAAAAATGGCTCGATGTCCCGGGCGCACCTATCAAAGTTGCTGCTGCGGCTAAATTGGTGCGTACTCTGTCATGACTTATGTCAGTGCCAACGTATCTATGTCAGGCCCACGGAGTCGATATAACCATACAACATCAAGTTGGCACAGACCTAGTCAACACATCTTTCAAGATAGCTCTCGCCTATGTTGCAAAGGCCTGGTCCCTTACAAGGGATCGTCGCTACGAGAATACTACCCCCATCCATTGGGTGGAAAATGCCTCACCTGATTTCTCCACTCCCTACCCAGAACCGCACTTCGTTTTCCCTCGTACATTTGTAGACGAAGATGCCAGGGAAAACCTACATAAGAGGCAAGCTGCGATCGTCAGTTTGGTGTCCTTGTCAGCGACCACAACAAAATCTGATGTGGGGATGGAGCGTGCCATACGCTCCGCAATCTTAAATTCACTGACCTTTGATGCAGAAGAGATTTCACTTCAGTTGTGAGTAATGCTAATATTTTGGATTCGCGCGTGCTTTCTGACGTCGACTTGTGCAGCGGTGAAATTGAGTTTCCCTCTACCCTCAATTGCAACGATAACAACCCGTCGGCTGACTTCTTCATCCGTCTGGATGGAAGCCCGAGCGTCATTCAGCCACTTCTTGTAATCGGGCAAAACAAGAGACTCCCCGCTGGTCAGACAAACGCAAACGATAGACCAGAAGCCTTACCGGACTATCGTGCTCGACTGGCGGCGGCCGCACATGGGACGATGGTACTCATAATCATCCATCATCTAATTCAGTCACACTTGCCATGTGATGCTGCCACCAGGAAATACGAAAATGGTACATTCATCGAGATCCCCAAGCTTCCGAAACACTGTTTCCTCTATGGCATTTATTACGATTCAGGAACTTTCAATATTCTTGCCCACATTCCTGTGCTCCAGGATGATCCGAAACACAATACACGCTATTGGAGATTTTGTCAGGTACCACTGGCACAGATCGTTTTAACGGCAAAGTTCCCGACCGAACATAAGTTCATCTGTCTTCGTTGGAGAGTAGCTGTTTCTATCGCAACTGTCCGGAAACATGTCGAGACTCTCCATGAGTGGTTTCTCAAGTCGCGTGAGGAATTTAATCGCCGCTATCTTGACCAGGAAGGTGCTTGTAAGTGATATCCTGTTATCTTATGTGACCAGCCTTTTCATCGCGTCCCTTACAGTGAAGCAATTGGCAGCCGTAGAACCTTGAGATGTGCAAGCCACGGCGAGATCAAAGTACCTTGCTCCCGGCAATCTGTGTACTGTTTCTTGTTCTCACTTGTTGCGAAGTTTTAGTAGCTATATCGTGACCCCGCATGTATACTTGATCTACGATCTGCTTTTACAGTCAGCAATAGCTGCGCATCCCGTCTGTCGACTTTTCATTCGCCTCAAGGAGAACCTTACCGCTTTCCGATGTGACTTGGAAGCTTCAGGTAAATCAATAACTATCAATTGTGTCGGTAGTAGCACTTGCGTACACACATGACTAGCGAGTCTGAGGGTCAAGTCGTAGTGATTGAGAAGAGCCTGCGCTTCGATGACCACTCACGGAGTTCATTGCGAATAAAACCCGCCGTGAGCTTTTCTCATATGCTGATACACTCCTCCAGCCGTGTCAACGTCAGAAAACGTCTTCATGCATACCCAGCAAATATGAGCCCCACAACGACACGTCATATGGTTGCATCCGTCGGTTTTCTCTATGTTCGCTCTACAATTGGGGCACGGCTTGACATTATGCTCAAGACGCCATTTGTTGAAGGAGTTGAGACCCTCAGAAGTGTTCTCGTGATGCTCTTCGCATGTAAGACCTTCGTGGAATTCTACATGACATGCAGCGCAAATCCGCGAAAGGCATGAGGGGCACTGTAGGATAGTTCCCTTCTCCCCTGGACGGTAGACAACTTGGCAGTCTGGGGTTGGACAGTATCGAAACTCGTTCGGACGTTTGTGGATATGGGAGGTGAACGAGGCTTCGAAGAGTTTTTTCTCCTCCGTTGGAGAAAGTAGATCTCGCATGAAGTGGTATGGTATAGCACTACCACACGAAGCATTCTTCTTTGATATCTCGATCTGAGATTCCGCGATACAGTTCAGCTGAGAGAAATTACCACTAGTCGCAGCTCGCAAGAGATGTTGCAAGCATGTTCTGCAATAGTCGTGTCCGCAAGGTAGATTGACGGGATCAGTGACTGGGCAAAAACAGACAGGACAGTCGGCGCCTTCGTGACGAAGAGTCGGAGATGAGGATATGGATAAGGTAGTAACCGCTCTTTTGAACTTCGAAGCTTCCTCTGGTTCACCTCGAATAGTCAAGGTTCGAGAAACAACATCCAGGGAGATCTGGGCGGATCCAAAATCTTCCTGCAAGGTCTTAAATCCCCCGCTCAACAGGATACGGAGGACACTCTTCTCAAAGGAGACAACGTGCATCTGCGACTTCATAGCGATCAGACGTTGTCGAATCAATTCTTTTGCCCACTCCCTCCTGGTCTCATTGCCAAAGAAATAAATGATTCGAAGTCGGGTGTCGCATTTAACGAAAAAAGATTGATCGACGTTGATGTCCTGAAGGAATCTTTCGCCGCTAGGATCGGTCAAAAACTCATCCCACACGTCTTTTCCATCCTCCACCCATGCCTCCCCGCGAAGCAGCCCTTCGACCTTCGGTTTCACGCGACCCAAAGATTTAGGCTCTTCACCATATATTCGGATGAAGACAGGATCTGCAGGTTGCCCATCCACGCCTACATCGTAATATCGAATCTTGCAGTCCTTGTCGTGGACATCCCGTAAGCGATCCATTTCGTTTTTCAAGGTCACAAACTGACGCGCCCCCGTGCTGTATTTGACCGAATGTACCTGCTGAACCCAGAGAGGACTGAACCCTAAGAGATCTTGTGAGACATTATTTAGGGTCTTGGCGGCGGCAGCAGCAGCATCGCTGGTGCTGAATTGGGCAAACGCGGTTATCTTAGGTCTGTTGTTCGCCACAGGAAGTGTTTCGAAACTATCGACGGGCCCAAAGGAGGAGAGTAGTAGACGTATCTTGTCAACAGGTAGATGAGGGCCATAGCTTAGTTCTCCAATTGCGACCGATAAAGCCCCTCTGCAGAACTGTCCGAAATGGAACTTGTTGACGTCTACAGGTAGTCCTTTGATTTCGACGGAAAACATCGTAAGGCGCCTGAAATTGGAGCTAGGGAGTTGTACTGATGCTTTGATTTTTCTTCCTTCGAACATCTTTCCGTCTATTTTAGCAGCCTCGCTTCTCGCGATAGATAATGTTTTGTAATGTGCCCATGCTCGGCGACTGGGTGCATAACAAGAAAGTTTGACCTTGCGGCTGAGAAGACCGCTCGCTCCACTCTCGATAGTGGCACGCAGATCTAAACTGGCTGCGAGAGTCGACGAACGAAACGGTGCACCGTCTAAAGTTTTGACTGCCCGAACGGCCTGAGAACACTCGAGGAATATGGCGCGTGCGGTAACAGAAGTGGGTAGCACGTCCAGTGCAATTGACGTGAGGTCGCCAAAAGTATCGAAGAGACTCATCACGTCCTTTTCATCGATCTGGAGCGGTAGGTTTGACAATACGACGCGACGTGATTCAAATGGAGTGGTGATCTGAAGCGGAGAAGCGCCTGGACCAAACTCCACTACGCAGTTGAACAAGGTTCGTTCGACGATATTGGGTTCCTTCATCTGAGAGGCTTTGAGCCGTGACTTCAGCGCAGCAAAAATGACCGTACCATATTTGCCGAACTTGGTCTCTCCTCAGCCACAGCATGATTGGTTTGCTCGACCGAGGGGACCTGCAAACCAAAAGACCTTAGTCACGAGTACCCAGTATCATCGGTCGAGCCGCCGACCTTTGTGTCCGCAGTAGCAGGGAGAGGTCTGAGTGTCTGTAGTGAGCGGGTAGGCAACTCAACATCGGCCGGGTTCTCGATGAGATCATGACGAAAGCTGCACGCCGCTCCATTCCGGCACGACCCTCGGGCAAAGTGCTTGCAAATATGACTGGAAGGATGTGTTATAGGGGAAGACAATGATGCATCGTTGGCACTGTGAGGAAATGGGCACGCAGTGCCTTCGCGACACATGCCTCGAGCGAAGAATTTGCATGGACCCAATCCTGGAGTTATAACAGGCTCGGGAGTAGATACCTGCGTTGCGAGCGCCCTCCCTAGAATGCCTCTCCTTGTACCAGCGTGGCTGAAAGGACAATTATCTCCTTTGATGCATGTCCCAGTGTCAAAAAAATAACAGGCTTTGGGTATAGAGAGGTCTCCTAGTATTTTTCAGTGCGAGTAGATGATAGATAGGATACAAGACTGACCAAGAGGGTACGCAGCATGGGACAGTTGATTACCTTTGGAATGCTCTCCTTGTGTAGGTTGAGTTACTGTAGTGGTATTGTCGGTTTTAACTCTCCAAGCAGAGTTGTCGGCCTTTCGATCAGGACGTCGATGAGAAAAATTGCAGCTATGACCTCGATTACAGTTGCCTCGGAGATGATAACTGCAAACAGGTCTTTCGCTAGCTGTGAGGTAGGGAGCGTTTCGCGACATTTGGCTAGCTGTGCGAGTTTGGCTACTGGCAAGGGCCTCGAGGATGGTCCGACACGGACAAGTATATATGTCTGGCCTACACGTGTCAAGAGTTCTTCGAAAGAGAGTTCAATCGATACGCATGTCGGTGAATCCGAGGCTTCCTTATATCCTATCTGGAGAGTTCCGTAACGTCAGTAAGCGTCTGAAGCTCTAAATCAGCAATGTGTGCATACCTCATATTTCTGCCTCAGGCTATCCGTATGTGGAGAGTTTTTCCAGCAGGTGGAGTCATGGCAGATGTATCCTAGAGAAAGCAGGAAGGTATCATCATAATTGTCGAGGATTGGATGAGAGTACGGTCAACTTGAAGGACTCGACGGTCACTCGGAAGAGTTCGCGTAATTCGAAGTTTTTTAGACGCGTTATTTAGACTTTATTTGTGCACCAGTCCTTCGCGTCGTGATTTGTCTCGAGCGTGAGTCTGAAGTCAGCCACATACTAATACCACATCTCTATCCCCCCACATCTCTATTCCTACAATCTAAATGGCGAGTGATACAGATTTTGAGATGCCTCGTATGCCTCGGAAAAACAAGACAGCCGACGATCCCAAGATGATAGGACTATGGAAGATAGGTCGTACGATTGGCCAAGGCAGCTCAGGTAAGGGTTTAACATGGATCGAAAGACTTGAATTTCGCACTAAAATCGCATTCAGGTCGTGTTCGGATTGCACGACATTCGCGGACAGGCCAATACGCTGCTATAAAGATAGTACCCAAGACGGCGTTCAATTCTCGTGTATCTCTCAACAACTTGGCTGACCAGACGGAGCATACCATTCTATCTCTTGAGCGAGAGATTGTCGTCATGAAACTTATCGACCATCCAAATATCATGAGGTTATACGACGTTTGGGAGACCTCGACAGAACTCTACCTAATCCTCGAATACGTCCAAGGCGGGGAACTTTTTGAATATCTTTGCGAAAAGGGGAGGCTACCCACCGTCGAGGCTTTAGGATACTTTCAGCAAATCATCGGGGCCGTGGACTATTGTCATCGTTTCAACATCGCACACAGGGATCTCAAACCCGAGAATATCCTCCTGGACCAAGATCATAACGTCAAGATCGCCGACTTCGGGATGGCGGCCTGGCAAGCAAACTCTGTTGATGATGGGATGCTCCGAACTTCTTGTGGTAGCCCTCACTATGCCGCGCCTGAAATCTGTAGCGGGAAGACATACAACGGATCCGCCTCTGATATCTGGTCTTGTGGGATCATCCTCCACGCTCTGCTTGCTGGCAAACTTCCTTTCGACGACGAGGACTGTCCGCGACTACTCAACAAGGTCATACTGGGGCAATTTGATATGCCAACAGACATCGATCCAATGGCGCAGGACCTCATCGCCAAGATGCTGACGACCGACGTCGGGAAGCGAATCTCCATGCCCGACATCTTAAATCATCCTTTCTTTCTCTCTCAGAAACAAAAGACTGTCGATCATGTGATGCCTAGTCTCGACCACATAGCTCGTCCGATTGGAGCTCTAGCCTCTATCGATCCCGATATCTTCGCAAACTTGCGCACTCTATGGCACGGTACTCCTGATTCTCAACTTGTCGAAAGCTTAAGGAATGACGAGCAGACTTGGCAAAAAGGCATCTACTATCTCTTGGTCGAATATCGGGCGAAACATCTCCAAAACTACAACGAGGAAGAAGAGGAAAACTCGCTCAAGCGCCGAAGGACTAGAAAGAAGAACGCTGCTAAAGCCAAAAGGATCAATCTGGAACAAGCCAACGCTGTGAAACAAGCGTCGTCTGAGGATCGTTTGGCGCCTTCTCACTCGTCTATTCCACCTCGCGATGGACCCCCTACCCCTCGGCGCGCGACTCGTAAAGGCAGTCTCTCCTCCCCTCCTTCGGATGGATCGATCTGCGAAGCTCAACAAGTAAAAACCCAAGGCCCGGCAATCTCTCTTCAGTCCCCGTCCCCGTCTCCATCTCCGCTCTCACCTATATGGGACGCTCTTAACCTGTCTCCCCTCATTGTCCCCGAACTAGAAGACGACAAGATCCAAGCATTTTTCCACCAGATCGTCGACCATCTCAATGCTATACAAGTTCGAACCGAACTGGGAGCCTCTCCGAATCTGGCGTCTTTGATGGGCGTTCTTGGCCAAGCAACATCAGCACCGCCTCCCACGCCTGTGGGTACGACGTTCAATCAGCAACAACAGTCAAATATACATGGAGAGAACGAAAATCTCCTTGTCCCGGCCCGAGCGGACTCTTGTGGGCTTGGAATTTCGACCAAAGGGAACGGGAACGGGACCAGACCTCTCAGCGTGCGGAGGAGACCACAACGACTGTCTGTCGACACCGGCGTACGCAAAAGTGACAAGGAAAATATCGATGACGATTACTTGATCATCGACGGAACCGGCAACATCGTCAAGAAATCCTCCTTGAAGAGGAAGGATGGGAGGTTCAGCGCCAACGTGGGTGGAGAGAAGAAAGTTCAGATAGTCGAACCGCGTTCATCGAAACTCAAGAAGAAGAGGAGCGTGGGTCCAAGTTCGCCTGCTTTTTCTGAGGCTGGATCGTCCTTCATAATGCCAACCTCGGCTATCACTTCGTACTCCCCGAAAACTTGGTTGGGCAATGTTTTCAATTTTAGACCATCTGCCTACGAGCTGCTCTCCACGCACGATGTTCACGCGACGCGCAACGAGTGTCGTAGGTTGTTGATGGGGATGAATGTAAAGGTTGTTCTCGAGGGAGCAGAAGGCTTAGGAGTGTTGAAATGCCGATTGGACGAGGTGAAGGACCCGAGTGGCGTCATGGGTGTTCTGAAAGCTGCTAAATTCCGAGTGGAAGTGCATCACTATCCGAACGATGATATGAAGGGCAAAGGACGAGCTTCTGAGGAGGGCTACGAAGTGTCATTGTTGTTAGTGCATGAAAAAGGTGCTACGGAGAGTTTCAAAGAGGTATACAGAAGGCTCAAACGGGACTGGGAGATGGATATCATCGGGGGTGGGACTCCGACTGCTGTGGTGCCTACGCCCGCTTTCACTGTCGGTGGTAGATATATGGACACAATGGTGCAACCACCTAGGGTATATTGATATCTTTTGGTGGATTTTCGATATCAGGATCATAAAATAACAATATTATTATTGCTCCGTACACCCGAATAACATTAGTATACACTTCGGTAGTCCCATTGATATAGATAGAATATAGGTATCAGAGTATCGCTTTTTGAGGATAGTCCAAGTGTACAGAGATCAGAATAATTTAACGTCACTCATCTTGGTTGCTTCAAAGACACGGAAGCTGCGGACATGAGTGAGTTCTTCGCGGGCATATTGGGGCATCGGTGGAGATATCGAGCCGCCATGAAACCCGGAGGAACTGGTCAAGGACGGCGTTCTTGGAGTAGGAGTTGCCGACTCCCTCCCGTCGTCGTAGTCGATCATGCTGACGCGTGATTTGTGGGCCCAGTCGAACCGCTCGCGGAACTCACTTCATTGTGTTTTGAATAAATCAGAATGAATTGTGAGAGAGATCAAAAGGTAACACGCACGATTGGTACTCCCAAAGGGCCTCGTTGAACTCGTCAGATAAGATCGTTGAGGTGGAAAGTATGGAGGCACCAGAAGAATCGGTACGCGATTCCGAGCGTGGTCCTCCGTCCACAGAGTCGGGGGGTGTTTCCTCATGCTCGGGCTCCTCCTCTGGTTCAACTCCCTGATATGGCCATTCAAAGCGTTGGCGAAGGAAACTAATGCATCAAGTTTAGATGAGCCAGGAAAAGATGGATCAGGATGTTACACACCATTCATACTCCCACATAATTTCGAGGAAATCGCTATCATTTACGGAGGGCGCTTCGCCATCACGATTCATGTTCTTCACATAGTCCGCCAATAGCGTCTTACAGCCAAGAAGAACGCGCATATGCTTGAAAGCGTGCATTTCAAGCTCTGCCTGCGGTACTTCGATAAAGGTAGAAGGCCACAAGATCAAGCCAGGGCATTGTGATAGTGACGATGGTTGGGTACCATATTGTGAGCCCGCCGTGGAAGATGGCTGATTAGAATTAATATCTGGAGGCGCGAGCATGAGATGCATGCTCGCGGCCTTATTCGCATTGCCAAACATCCGACCTATGAGCTCTGTCACGAAAAGTGCTGGGCGTAGGTGAATACCATATCTTTCATCCAGCACGTCTACAAAGACATTCTCGAGCTCACTAGACGCACTCGCCTGGTTCAGCCATATCACTGGAGGGTCAATAAGCGGTGCCGGAGAAGGTAGATGGAATCCACGGGATTGGTACGTCGTGCTTGCTAGTGATTCATGGCGTGATCGATATTGAGATACACCCTCGGCAGGTCCAGCGCTCTCGTCTCTGAAATACACCCCCTCGTCCTCGGTAGATTCTTCCTCTTCTTCGTCCTCTTCGTCCTCTTCCTGAACGTCGTACAGACTATCATCGTCGTTGTTACCCGGAAACAACGACGATGAAGCAATAAGAGTGTTCCGCTTCGCCGCCAATAAAGTGGATGTGGAAGAGCTACGGGGCAGCAAAGTCTTCCCATAGGGGAATAAAACCTGGTCGTCTATCAATTCCAGGCGCCCTCCAATTCTTAAAACACGATGGGCTTCACCAAGGACGAATTCCCATTTATCATAGGGGATACACAATGTGAGATTGGCCATTCTGACCAGGTCGAAGAATTTGTTTGGGAAAGGCAGCTTCGTATTCACGCTGTGATAGAGGTGAGATGGCAGAAGAGAGGTCACGATATGATGACTTACAAGTCTCCTCGAACGAATCTGATATTATCTGTGATTCCATTATCAGCCCATGCCCAAGCGGCCTTAGTGACATCGACCTGGTCTAATCCTATAATCTTGGTGCCGTATTTCTTCCAAGTTGCTGCTGCATCTAGCATCCAATGCCCTTGTCCGCACCCTAAATCTAATACGAAAGAAGGCGCCTTTCTGCCATAATCATGGAAGGTTGGAGACCCTCGGGAGCTCAGGCGACGTAGAAGTATATCCGTGTGTCGATCACTGTTGAAGATCTACGGTTAATCGCATAAGAGGACGAGAAACAAGCAATGTAACATACTTTTCCAACAGAGCAGAATCATATGGATCCAGCGGATAGCCCTCCACTTTAGGGTCCGAATCCTGCCTCCGAGCTCTCACCGACGTCGAGTTGGAGTCAGGGTGTGTTTGGGAGTCTTCGTGAATCACGTTTTCCTTCAAGTCGAAATGCACGTGCATCCGTCCCTTCTCTTTCTCCTCGGGCTGCTTCTTCTTCTTCGATCGATTGAGGTTCAAGCCCAGAAAATTGTAGCTAGAAGGTGTAGTAGGACTCTCTCCACCACCATGGTCTGGTTGCTGTTTCTTCTTCTTTCCCTTGAATTTAAACCCAGGAGTCGGTTTCGAAGGGTGAGCTCTCGTACGAGCCGATGGATAATAAAACGTCGGTGGAGGAGCTGGAGATGAGACACTGACAGAGACTGCTTCGGAAGCAAGAGATGATGGCGGGGCATGGGTTTGTAGCGGCAGTGGGGGTCGTGTAGATTGCGCAGAGGATCCTGAAGAGTCGGAAGATCTGAGCGATGGGGTAGGGTCTGCACTCGTGCTAGTAGACGTTCTGTACAAGAAAGACGACGATGACGTTGACGAGGCAGGGGATAGTCTGATGTGGGGAATTTGTGGGAAATCCTCAGCCTCCTCGCTATTGACGTTTTTGCCTTTGCCCTTCAAGGGTTTCGCGTTCGGTCGAGCTTTCGTGCGTGCAGATGGATAATAGAATGCTGAGGCTGAGGGTATAGGTGCTGGTACAGAGTCATTGTTCGTGTCAGATGATGGTTGGCCGAGATTTAGCGTCGAAATATCAGGCGAGGAAGGTGGAGACCATCTGCTCAACACAGATTGTGCTTGTGATTGCAAATCTGAAAGAGGAGTGGAGTGCATAGACGCAGGGTACGGAGGACTCGTTGGATGGCTCATTGAAGACGAGGAGACAGTAGTCGAAGATGAAGATGAAGATTGCGTCGAATCTCGAGGAACATATGGTCCTCCGAAGCTATTTGAAATAAACTCCGTTCCCGATCCCGGAACAGTCGCAATTGAATCGGTTACTTGTTGCTTCTTTTTCTTGCCTTTCAACCTGAAACCGGAAAAGGATGACGTTGGAGTCGAAGTGCGTGGACGCCCCTTCGTACGAGCTGATGGATAATAGAATGCTGGTGGTGAGCCTGGTGGAGTAACAGCATGCGGCCCTTCTTCACGATGGTAAGACGTCGAAGAGGCTCGGGATGAAGCTGTAACTGGCTCTATCTCAGAAGGTGGCGGCGAGGTCGGTCTTTGAGACGTTGATGCGAGAGAATACACTGAGGACGGTTCGGCGCCAGATGGTATCATTTGAGACTGATCCTTTGGATTATACGACAATCCTAGGCGGGTTGCTGATTGGTAAACCGATGTGTAAGATGGCGGGCGACTTTGGGTTTGGAAGCCGGGCACAGAAGAATGGGTAGCATACGATGGAGCATGCGAAGTGTCCGAACGAGGTTGGTCCACGATTGAGCTTCCTGGAGACGGAGTAGCCGGAGGAGAGGGTAGGACTGGAATTGGAGGCAATCCTCGGCGGCCCGTTTGTTTCGCAGACATGTCTATACGTTCCACAAGAGATACGAGAAAAGGCTACGCACGCACCTCGAACCGCCCCGTGGGGTCTCAAAGTTCGTATTTGTCTAGTCGCCTCCCTCTAAGATAAGGTCACACTCACAGAGGGAAAAGATTGGATGAGTCGCGTGGCCAGGTTGTAATTCACGGGTACGGCGAAGGGTCTTTGATAACCTGTGAACTGATAACGAAACGATCAGTACTGTGGAACAGAACCTTGCCGGTAGCAGATCTTGATAGTCCAAGGTCGAGGAGAGGAAGAGAAAGCCTTCAAGGTACATCCTCGCGTGCCATTTGTAGGTGCGAGAACGTTTATCTCCATGCTAGCATGCCAATTTGACTATAAAGTTGGATTGGGACCTGATTTGGCATTTCAACTAGCGCAGCCTATGCAAGGATGATCGATCGGCCGTTTTATGTTGGCCGGTATGTCGTAAAAATAGGTTCTAAGATCAGAGAATTCGAACAGCAACCATGTACTTCTTCAAGCCATCTGCTCAACTACAGCTGTTGCCATATTCCCCCGAACGGACTGATGTATTGATAGACAGACCCAAAAACTCTGGGCAACAAACCGAAACTCACCAACGGAGGGAGAATGCGAACGCGACCTAGAAAGGAGAGAATCAAGCGGAGACAGATGTTAACCCCAAAAAGTACGAGAAGATCACGAATAAATGGATTGCTTTACCCAAAGGGCGATGTCAAGTACTCTAAACAGCCGCCCAGGCGCCAAAGATAAGATGATGAGACTTATCGGCCAATCACATCTTCAAGCCTGCGGCTATCCTCGAACGCCGCGTATATTACGGAGATTCCCTGCTAAGTAAGCTCGTGAGATCGAAACATTTTTATGGAGTTTCCCGAACACTCCATGTGAGATAAGAGGTTTCCGTTATTCGGGTCTTGCGGGACCCTGGATGCGTATCATTGCATATCGATATCCTTGAAGTCGGCATAGGGTAGTACCCTGGAAGCCGATATCCTGGAAGACCAAGGTCTATTGAGAATAGTATTTTCTCTGAAGAGGAGAGACTTTTGCTTGGAGACTACCAGGCTACGCGTGACGAACCTTCATACGACACGTACAGATATAGACCCACGTCACCGAGTTACAGAAACGTGATGGGACTTATATGCGAGGATCATCGATGCTGTCTAGAACGGGTTTACACAGGAATGATTGACTCACAAGCAAAGGTAGACGGATACGTCCAGTTTGAGATTATGGGCGCTCTGGGAATCTTGGTTTGCAGAGCCTCGCAGTCTGCAGACCAGAGTACGAGGAAGTCCGCCACAAAGACTTTTCTGGCTTATATTTGTTTACATTTGATTCTGAAGGTGTCATTTAGAGCTCCGATCAAGCAGCATAGTTAATCCAAGCTTACCATACCAGCACCATGATACCGAGCGTGCCTGTCCCCTGGAAGTGAGGAAAGTGTGATTCGTCCGATGGATAGTACTGTAGATACCATAGGGAAGCAAAGCTCGGTCGAGGATTGAGACTGGGCCCAGTCCGCCTTCCGTCAGCGCCGGCTCCGTTCAGTCTCGATCCCATCTATCTATCACAATTAAAATTCTTTGGTTTGAGTTTGACTGGCCTTATTTAAGACACATACCGAGGCACCGTTCTAGAAGACATCAATTGGAATATGGTCTGATAGAACGGCGTTAAGATCTGACCGACAAGCCATGCACATTGCAGAGCAGTAGTTTCGTGGAGTGGGCCACGTCTATGAAGGAGCATACACAGAACTTCAGTACTTGCAACTGAAGAGTGAGCACCGAAATTATGATACCGGCCAGACTTTGACCTCCAAGCCGTGAAGTATGCAGGAAGTAGATCGCTACTCGAAGAGTCTCGGAGACTGCACCATTTCGAGCATCGTGCGGAAGTGATGTACCTGAATGTCGCGTCAGTATTGGAATCCAGGCGATGTTTGAGAACGATGGCCCACCAAAATCCCAATGCCGCTGATGAATCGAAAGGAAGTCCGTGGCAGCTGTCTTGGCCTCCATGACCCAGGAAGATATACTGAGAAGTCGTAAGAGGCGTTGTGTTGTGATGCATCAGACCATGAAGCTGCGTTCCAAGGCTCTGCAGTCAAAAATTTTGGATAGTTGACAGCGCTCAAGGAGATGCCGAGCTCTATTATCCAAGGGCCCAGGTCCAACTTCGATTCATGAGGCCTTTGAGCTGAAGATGCAGATAACGCACGACCTTTGCAAGGGTTGGTCTATGCATGAGCTCGCCAGGGAAGTTGAAATTCACGACCGTGAGGTTCAAAGTATTTTCGCACGCTTCTGTCCCCTGAGACTCCCCTTCACAATCATATGTCGCTCGTTTACTTGTACTCGACTCTGGAAGCCGGATCGCTGGAAGACTCGAGGTAGCAAAAAATAGTTCAGTATTTTGCTGGATTGGCATCTCAAAAGAGGCAGAAAATCAGAACTCCGTACTCGATATCATGAACTGCCCTAGATCGCTCGGGAGTCGGAACTCGAGCCTTGAACCTATCGGAAAATCAAATGCTAGTAACGAGGTTTGCGATTCCAATTTTCCATCTCCTGGATAGTAAGGTGGTTCTCAATTTTGCCCCCCCAGATCGGTGCTTAGGTAACTTAAATATTAAAATACGTGCAAAAGGTTTCGAATCTGTCCTTCGATTCTCGAATCTTAAATCGTACGCACCGAGATCTCACGGAGACGTGCATATGGCATGCCTCGCCACTGTGGCAATGAGAAGGTAAGACGCGTTTATTTATACCGAGACTCACAGGACTCGCGGGTTCTGTATATCAACGCGAGTAGTAAACTCACCTTATCCGATACCCTAATTGTCTTACCTATAGGAAGTCCTCTGTTATATTCCTTCATAGTCCCGAGTTGCCACAATGGTGAATGTCACCTATGATTCATGTGAGTGGGGTATGTCTCTATCTTCCTTTCCTGTGCTCTTTACACTGGTCGTATAGCAGGAGACCTCAACTGGGTCAACCCCGAGACGGGCGATCTAGTCGTATACAACCTCGGCGATATCGCATGGGTCTTGACTTCAACAGCCCTCGTCTGGATAATGATACCAGGAATGGGTTTCTTTTACTCTGGCCTCCTTCGACGCAAAAACGCCCTCTCGATGATTTACCTTAGCATGATGACGCTCGCTGTGGTCTCCTTCCAGGTCCGTAGGCGTGTATATATATTGATCGAGGACACGTATATTGATTTGTCGTCTAATCCAGTGGTTCTTCTGGGGTTTCTCGCTGACGTTTAGCGAGACTGGAAGTGCATTCATAGGTAACCTAAGTAAGTCAGTTTGATAGATCTAGTTCCTCATCGAAATTGAGCGCAATCCATCAGAATACTTTGGCCTGAAGGGTGTCCTTGAAAAACCATCCATCGGGAGCGCCCGAATCCCATCTATCGTTTTTTGTGTCTATCAGCTCATGTTTGCCGCCCTCACGTACGTGGTATCTAGAAGAAAATTTTCGTAATGAACCACTTACTCTGACTCCCCATCTTCTAGGCCTATGCTCGCCATTGGAGGATTTGCGGAACGGGCTCATCTCGGCCCTCTTCTAATATTCGTCTTTGTCTGGTGATGTGTTCTGCATTTTCTTCATAACCAGCTGCGGCTGATATTTTTGCAATCTGTTTTTGTAGGTCGACTCTCGTCTACGATCCTATCGCATGCTGGACATGGAATTCCAACGGTTGGTCCATGGTGATGGGCGGACTCGATTTTGCTGGTGGAACTCCCGTGCACATCTCCTCGGGCACCGCAGCCCTCGCCATTTCCGTCTATCTAGGCAAACGTCGCGGATATGGGACGGCTTCTTTAGCGTACAAGCCACACAACACCAGCTATGTCGTATTAGGGACGGTATTCTTGTGGTTCGGGTGGTTCGGCTTCAACGGCGGCTCTGCACTTTCGGCGAATTTGAGAGCGGCACAGGCTTGTTTTGTTACAAACCTAGCTGCTAGCGTGAGCGGCTTGACTTGGATGCTCTGGGACTATAGAATCGAGAAGAAATGGTCTGTGGTGGGCTTTTGTTCTGGTGCTATTGCTGGTCTAGTAGCCATTACTCCAGGCTCTGGATTTGTCGGCTCTCGTGAGTAGTCCATGTTTACATGTCTGGCATGATATCCAACCGTTTGGTATGGCAGCTGCGGCAGTTCTCTTTGGGTTCATGGCAGGCACTATTTGTAACTTTGCCACTCAACTCAAATTTCTCGCCGGCTATGACGATGCACTGTGAGTATTGGATCTCATAATATCGGTATGCAAACAAGCTTATATATCTTTTAGTGATGTCTTCGCCTCGCATGCCATTGGTGGGATCGTTGGCAATATTTTGACGGCACTCTTTGCTCAAGCTAGCGTTGCTGGCTTTGACGGATTCACGAAAATACCAGGTGGATGGCTGGACCACCATTGGATTCAGCTAGGTTATCATGTTGCAGATTCTGCGGCCGGTCTCGGATACTCGTTCACCGTGACGGTAAGCCAGTTTCAGTGACCCAACCAACCTAAGTAACGAAACTCAATATTACGTCTCATAGACGCTTATACTGTGGATCATGCACTACATCCCCGGCCTTCGTATCTCTGTCGATGCAGAAACTGAAATAATAGGGATTGACGACACAGAGATCGGGGATTTCGCGTATGACTATGTTGGCGTCGAGGCGGAACTAGAGCAATTCACGCACTTCGTCAGTGCGACGGGTGCTGCCAGAGAGCTGGACCAAGTGCATCGACGTCCGTTCTCGAAAGAGATGGCGAATTCCTTGTCGAGTGAGCCTAGGGTGTCACGATAGATCGTGCTTTCGGTCTGAATATGTTATGAGGAAGTATTTAAATATAGTCACATTCGTTTGTATAGTCTTTATCGCTTTGCATCTCAAAACTCGAGCATCTCAAACTTCGAGAAAGTTCAGAGGAAACCAAACAGATTGCATTATGAAATAGCGATTACGAGTAGATTCCGTCACCGACAATACTAGAAGCCGAACTGGATGATTACTACGACAAACTGTGCTGCAAGAAAGCAAAATGAATAGAGGACTACAAGATGGTGCGAATAGAAGAGCCAGTAGTCCTTTTCCTGGTGGGAGTAACACGTCGAGTCGGTGTACCGTCTTTCGAGGCTGGACTCGAGTGACGTGGTTTATTGACAGTGGCAGGTGTTTTTTTCTTAATCGTCAGCGGGGCCGTCACGGATCTCTTGTGGTTCGGAGTTCGAGATGGGGTCTTCATGACTAGAAGTGACCTGACAGGGGAAGCGACCGTTCTCATAGCAGAAGAAAAAGTAGGTTTGAGGACATATGATGAAGTATTGACGTGGGATTTCGAGACTAGTCGGGGGTTGTACGTGGGAAGCTTGGAATTTTTGAGTTGGGAAGAAGGCGAGAGCTTGGGTTCAGTGAGAGAGTCGGAACCCGAGCAAGAAACTTCCGATGCCCTGTCTGGGATCGATTCCGCTACGAACGAGAAATCAGACCCTTGACTGTTATCGGCAAGAAGGGTACTGCAATCGCTAGTAACGGGGCTCGGGATTGACAGTGGACCGGGTGAAATTTGTTCAAAGATGTCTCGTGTGGATCCAAGAGAGCCAAGACTACCGCTGCTAAAACCTGCGCATATCCGTTCAAGAGACATAAACACCTGGGATGCAGAAATTGAGGGTTTGGGGTTGGAGAGATAATCGAAGGACTTCTCGAGCGTGTATCTAGAGTCTTCGGTGTGCTCCGCAACTGTGTCACAAGCGAGGCTTACTTCCTCATCGAAGGACTGTTTGCTCGTTGGGTCACGTGTCGAAAGAGTGAACGGGTCGGGATAAATTGAAGACGTGAGGGTCGATATACGAGGTGGTGGAGTTGTAGCGTTGAAAGATGCCTAGCAGAGCGCAAATATGGTTGAGCTGAGTCAAGATCAAACAACACTAATCACTCACAGCAATAGCATCTAAGCTCGTGTTCTGGCTATCAACGATGTGCACGGCTCTGCGTTTCCCGAGTGCTTTCGCAGAGAACAGAAAATTAGGCTTGAACGGTGTAGTCGAGGGACTAGAAGGGGTCGAAGTTGGGATGTCGATGGACACTGGTTTATTCGTGTTATTAATGCTGATACTACCGATATCGGCGAGAACAGGTCGGGCTGGACTAGATTTAGGGAATTCGAATTGGTATGTGAGAGGCAAATGGGTGGCGTTAAGATCCTCTTTGAAGATTTTGCTCGCTAGAGGTGCGAGAGCCTGGGCTGGTGTAGGAGACATGGACGTATTCCTCGGAATACTAGATTTATGTTTGAAACTGCGTTTGGGCTTGATTGCAGGTCTGGCTTTCGAAGACGTGGATAACGCAGTGACAGTGGACGCATGGTTGATATTCGAAGATGGAAGAACTGGAATCATCGTTGCTGGTACGAGGCCCGGAGAACGACATCGATCCGACTGGGAAGGTGTTGGAGGCCTGCGTCGGACAGGAGCATCTCCTCTATGCAATATGGCCATCAAATCCTCTAACGCAGATCCTCTTTCTTGACAAGTAGATACACCCTCGGGCTCTACCTCTGTGGCGTCAATGTCATGATCAATCCCACAACCATTCACGAGTTGTGAGATATCTGACGGAGACGGAGACGGCGTCACGTCAGCCATATCCGCGCCGCCTTGCCCTTGCGCAGCCTGCTTCCAAAACTTGGCCACTTTCTCGCTGCGTTTCAGCTGTTTCCGAGTTTTGAGGATCATATTGACAGCAGATAGGTATTCGTCGGGTGTGCCGTTACCCTGACCCTGTATAGCGGGCATAATCCGCGCCCACGGTGTGCCCTCCTTCGTCGCAGCCTCTTTGATAGAACCAATCAACGCTTCATCTGCGTCCTCACCTGCTAAAAGTGAATCGCATGCTCTAGCCAAGACAGGCTCTTGTAAGCCCAAGTCAGCGAGACGGTCCAAGAATTTGCTAAATTCCGCAAGCTTGGTTCCTAGTTTCTCGGCCTGTTCTTCCGCAGATTTCTTCTCCCGCCGAAGAGCGACGACTGCGTTCTTCTCGGTATAGTAATAGCTGCTGAATTTCGCGAGGTCTTCGCTTAAAATTCTGGCCTCCATTGCAAGGGTTGCGTTGGCATCTCGTAGGCGGGCGTTAGCTGTTCGTAGTGCGGTGATGGGACTAGCCTCCTCTCCTAGAGTCTCAGGCGTTTGGATTGGAGACACATGCTGAGACGACACCGGTGTATGAACGCGATGAAGGATGGGAGTGACATCAAATCTAGGCAGGGTTGCCGAATCACTGACGATGGGGCACTCATCGACAGCTTCCAGAGATACGGATCGCGTGAGAGCGCTGGCAGTGGGGATGCCGGGCGTAAAGGTGGTGCTGAAGTCCTCCGATCTGGTGGTCCGATGACGGTTGATGTGAAGCAGAGAGAAAGATTGGCGAATTGAGAAACGCATTGTTCTCCTGTAGACCACTGAGGCTATGGCTCTTCCTATATATCTCTGAGGCTACGACTCCGCGGGAGGAAGGAGCAGGCTGAGGCTAGCGATACCGCATCCATACTGGTAACACATCGGAGCGGCTGACTTTGAGGACGAGTACGCTGGTCGCGATGCAAACAACTAGACTATGCATGAACAGTCTGGAATTCGAATGATGTGTACACTGTACAGAAATCTAAAGGAAGATATCTCGTCAATTGGCCATGGATCATGTATGAATTTTGAAAATCGTTCACGTACTTTGTCTGGAATTGCAACATCATCATGATTCAGAGATCTCAAATCCTGGATGTTGAGAATACTGTCATTGGAATGATGATCTGTATCAGATTATCGCTGTCAAGGATTTGCAAGATCCATACGCTCAAGCTGAAGTTGCTCGAGAGGAGACGTTAGAACTTGAAAATGACATGAAATTCGATGCCGGAACGCGCCGTCGGTTGGCGATTTTTCATTTATCATCCATCTTCAATCCAAACCACAGACCAGATACCCCCTCGCCTTTGGGTACATCGAAACAAATGCGAAACCTCAGAAATTCCGCAAGACCTCGTTTCGCATATTTACCTCGTGTTTGGACGCGATCTTCCTTCCCTGGATGATGTTACGGTTACAGTTACGCAGGCCCAGCCTCGAGGTCTACTACCCTACCTACCCCGCAGGTCTCACAACGCCACCCCCACCATCCCATCCCATTCTCATACATAACGGATAATGGACGTCTCCTCCGCACTCAGCGACGACCTCTCAGACTACGACATCGTCTCCAACACCAGCCAAAGCGGTCGATCCCTCGAATCAAGCATCGCAGACCTCGGACACGTTCCCGGACAAACCGCGTCTGAAGTATACGAACCCCCTCCTTCGCAGGCTGCGAGGGATGCATTTGAGACGGTGAGGTTGGGTGTGGAGGATATACAGGCGTATGTTGGTAGGGCTCTTGATGTAGCACCGAATTCGAATTCGCTTGCGAATCAAGCGAGGAGGATTAGGTGTTCGGATTCGAAACCGATTCGGGTTTATGTGGATGGGGTGTTTGATCAGTTTAATGTTGGGTGGGTACTACTACTTGGTACTTCTGGTCGTATTGAACGCCGTACCTCATGCATGATTTTTGAATTCGTTTATTCCAGTCACGCACTACAACTGCGACAAGCAAAGCTCTCCTTCCCATCTGTCTATCTCCTCGTCGGCGTCTTCTCAGACGAACTGTGTAACACCCATAGCCACGAAGCTGCGGGCCCAGTGTGCGTTCCTCATGTGGAGAGATGTGAGGTGGTGAGACATTGTCGGTGGGTCGACGAGGTATGCCGCATTCCTCCTTCTTTCACGCGTAAAGAGACTTGAATAATCTGTTTTTGGTTTGTGGCTGCAGCTGGTACCCGACGCACCATGGCAAGTCGACGAACAGCTCATCCGGAGGTGCCGGATCGATTATATCGCCCTCGACGAAGGAACCTCCGTAGACCCCGCATGCGATAAAATTCGATTGAAAGGGTATGATGATATGAAGAGACTTGGTATGTACTCCTCATCCTCATCACATATCACACATACATACCTTCCTTCCATTCCGTTAAATACTGGCTTACACTTTACACTCACATCACAGGAAGAGTGATACCAACCAGACGAACCACGAACCTCGTACGAAAACCTGTCACACGAGCCACGACGGCGACTGCTACTCCCAGCCCACGGACGCCTTTTGAGGTCTTCCCCGAACCTCTTCCCCATCCCAATATCGTCTCTCCTCACATGAATACGAAAGAAGAAGCTCCGGATTTCACAGAGCATATAGATCAATATGGGATTGGTTATTGATGTGTATGTACGTTCGTTTATATGTAGATTCCGCGATATCATATGCTCTTCTTCTTCTGTTGCCAATATACATTCTATCCCCTGGGGCGAACGGATATTTGTGACATAGAAGATGAAGCGTACGAAATCGCGGGTACAGTCAACGACGACACCGTTTTCCTGCAACCCTTGTTCATCCTTAGTCTGGCATATCATACTGAGATATCATACATACTATTTCCACATTTTTCTTGACTATTATATTTGGACTCGCTGGGGCGACGAGATTAAGAAGGTTTAAAAATGGAATGTGGCTAGTCCAAGGAAAGTCCTCAAACCACCCAGATATATATCAGATCTTGGTCTTACTTCGTAGGTATAACGACAATAATGGGAAAATATTGGGTCAACGGGATGTCGCCGAAGACGATATACAATTCGGGCGTCTCAAGGAGCCGTCGATGTTGCGTCGATGACTGTAGTACTTATTTACTTACCAGGCCGTACAAGGAAGCTTGATTGCACCAAATTTGGCCTCATATTGTTATGAGTATGAGTGTATCTGTACCCGTATCCGTTTCAAAACTTCCTATCTAAGCCACAACTTAGAGCGATCGGGCTCTGGACGGGCTATCGTCGGCGGTAGTTTGGCATGAGCATTGAACCCAAACATCACCTGACTCTCGGCACCGTTTATTCCGAGTCCCGACGTGAACTCTACTTTCACCCTTCCACCCTATGGATGTACTACATGCGTGCATATCTTTCTCATGCACCCGGGAAGGAAATTCCAAATCCAAAAGCTTTCGATTTCGAAGAGACGCGGACAAACACTTTAGCGCCAACATCCAGCCCGCCGCCCGGCTTCCTGGCATCGGATTCGATGAAGGCACCGATTCATTGGCGGGCCTAGGACCTGTCAACTGGGCTGATTGCTATGATCTGCACCTTTTGCGTATGCGTATGTGAAGTTGTGCAAGGGCAAGGTCTTCGAATTCGGTTCCCCACCTACCTATAAATGTGCTTCGTACGGTCAGGCGAAGTCTCTTGGAAATCGCCATGAGTGTCACGGTCAAGTCGTACTACGCTTTCGTCGCCTGTCTTCTTGCGATCGTTGCTGGTGCTATTGCGCAGAGCATTGTAATCGAAGCGCCAGCTAATGGAGATGTCGTTGCTCCTGGGAGTACAGTCACCATTCAAGTCGCTCGCCCAGTACGCCCTCTAACCCTGTAGCACTTCACTCTTACTGATGATTGTATCTCCAGACCTCTCTGACAACATCTACAGAGGTGGCTCTAGTCATCGGTCTCACCACTTGTGATCTTCTCAGTGCTTGCACTGGACCCTCATCCTCCCTGGGCACAGTCCTCGACACAGTCAACGACTTTTCACCCACAGCTCAGTCTGTTGGTGCACCACCGTCGCAAAACTTCACGATCACCATGCCGCTGATCCCTCTGCTTGGGAACGCGCAGTTGAATTTTGCGCATTTCTTCTTAGTCGGGGTGAGCCGTTCTCTAACTCTTTGCATATCCTGCATCGTGTCTCATATTTGGATTTGCAGGCACAAAAACAAGCGACTCTGGAGTTCCTGGATGTGAATCTGACCATCAACCCGTTGGGCATTATCGGTGGTCTGTAGTCGGGGGCCGTTCGTTGAGCTGAAATTCGTGCAAGGCCTGCGGAGTGCGGACCGGTGCTAGTATGACCAGAGAGTTCGAGCTCGGTCTTATACTCATATCTTTTCGTATACATACTAGTTATAAGTACGCTTGGAATGCGACGTGATTGGGTGGTACTTGGAGAGAACGATGAGGCTAAAGTCGCGAACAATGAGGCTGAAGTCGGCGAGTGTGAGGTCGAGGCGAGGATGGATTCCTTTGAGATTCCTCCGACTGGGCCAGAAAGCGCGGGATTGGTCCGGATCCGGGCCACGGTGCTCACGAGAACACTTCCGATGCCGGTCCGCGATTAAATTTCACCTTTAAGCCATCCCACTCAAGATGCTTTCGAACTTTCTCCGTAATCCTCCTAACATCCACCGCAAAGTTTGAGGTTATCTCCAACTTCGAACTTTGAACTTAAGCTTGCTCGACATGCCCATAACATGGCTTGGGTTTGATCTCAGCACTCAGCAGATAAAAGCAGTCTTGTTGTCCGAAGACTCTCTCGTCGTTCACGAATCTTCCGTTCGGTTTGACAAAGATTTACCTGAATATGGTACCAGCAGCGGTGCCATCCGTGGGCCAGACGAGGGCGAAGTAACTTCACCCGTCGCAATGTGGTTGGATGCCATAGATCTCCTCATGGAACGCATGAAACAGGGAGGCGTCGATTTCAGCTCAATCGCTGCCGTATCTGGAGCAGGACAAGTGAGCATCGAGTATCTCTGACTTTGCTACAATCCGTGATCTTATGGCCATCTACAGCAACATGGCTCCGTGTATTGGTCGAAAGCCTCCGATGATATTCTATATGACTTGCATCCCGCGCTATCGCTTTGCCAGCAGCTTTCTCCTCGAGCGTTCTCTCTCCCAAACGCACCTATATGGCAGGATTCATCTACTACCCAAGATTGTCGGGATTTGGAGGACGCAGTTGGAGGCCCTCAGGTACTCGCAGATCTGACAGGAAGCAGAGCCTACGAACGGTTCACTGGACCACAAATCGCCCGAGTAATCCTGTCTCACCGTAATCTCTTCGTCATTTCAAGCTCACACTCTCCTCTGACTTAGATCCGCCGTCTAAAACCAGAAGCCTACAAAGCCACAAAACACATCTCTCTCGTATCTTCATTCATGCCCTCTCTCTTCCTAGGTCGCATCGCACCCATTGAAGTCTCTGATGCGAGCGGAATGAATCTCATGAACGTCTTATCTTGCAAATGGAACGATCAACTCCTCGAAGCCTGCGGTGGACCCGAACTTCGTTCGAAGTTGGGTCCAGAGCCTGTTCCTGGAGGTACCGTCCTAGGTGAGATCCATCCTTGGTGGGTACAGCGTTGGGGATTTAGTCCAAGTAAGTCCCCCACTCGCTCTCATATACAATAACACGGCTTCTCACACATATGTACAGACTGCCTAATAGCCCCCTTCACAGGCGACAACTCCGCCACAGTCGTCTCATTCTCAGCCCCAGGCGACGCCCTCCTCTCCCTCGGCACATCCACCACCCTTCTCCTCTCCATCCCCCCATCCACAACCCCCCCTAAAAGATTCACCACCTCCCACCTCCTCTCCCACCCCACGACCCCCGGAGCTCAAATAGCCATGCTCTGCTATAAGAACGGTGCACTCGCACGAGAACAGGTACGCGATAAGTACGCTGGAGGGGACTGGGAGAAGTTCAACCAGCTTTTGGAAGATGCTCCACCGGGGAATAATGGGTATATGGGGTTGTATTTCCCCCTTCCGGAGATTATCCCGCCGAATGTGGTTGGTGAATTCTTCTTCAAGTATGACCCCGACGATCCCAACCCTGCGGGGACCGTCACGCCGGTTGAGGGCATACCGGACACAGCGCACCCACGCGCGATCCTCGAATCTCAATTCCTCTCCATCAAATCGCGTATCGCCGACATCCTCCCCTCCAACGCCAACGCACCGCCGCTGCAACGCCTAGTAATGACAGGCGGCTCCTCCACCAACCAAACCATCCGCCAACTCGCCTCCGACATCTTCGGTATGAAAGTATACGTCTCTACCACGAAAGAGGGAGCGGGGATGGGTGGGGCGATTTTAGCGAAGTATGCTTGGTGGCGGTGGGTCAATGGTGGGGTGGGGACGTTTGAGGAGATGAGCGGGGGGGAGGTTGAGGCTGTTGGGATGAGGTGTGTTGCGGTGCCGAAGGAGGGAGTGAAAGAGGTTTATGAGGGTTTTGTGGGTGCGTATAGGGTTTGTGAGGATGAGGCTGTTAAGATGAAGGTTGGGGTCAATCTGCTGGAGTTTTAGTTTGGGTATACGGGTATGGTGGTGGTCGTTTTCCTTTTCTTTTCTTTTTCTTCATGGGTTTTCGGGGTATAGATCTAGGGATGCGTCTATTATCTTTTCACTTATCTCTAACACGGCATGTATACGAGATATTCTTCTTATTCTTAGCTACATTGATCTTACTGGGGACGTGCAACTACAAATGTATTTTCATCATCTTGATTCTTCTAACACGAAGTCCTTTGCAAGTCACGTTTTCTTCCTTTCCTTCTCCTCGGACCTCGGTCGAACTGGCCAGACCAAAATTCCTCTCAATCCTTAGCCAGGCATATCAACGTCTCCGAATCGGTATCCCTCTCCAAGTTCACTCTCAAGATCTGAACGCGAAACGAACACGAATATACTCATTGCCTGTCAAACGGACCCGGACACTACCAAAGCTCCTAAGCTTCATCATCGCGCCCGCGACCCCGTACTTCACGAGCTTCAGTCCTCAATTATTCATGAAAAGAGCAGACGATACTGTTACGGAATCTTTGGACGGTCCTGGACCTTCGAAACGGATGAAAACCTCTGATCCTTCAGACATGGAGGACCAAAAAGTAGTGGCGCCTGACATACACCCGGACACTACCACTGCCACTACCATACTCGAACCTCAGGAAACTCCAGGTGATAATGCTCCTAACCCAAACCCAAAGAAAGACAAGAACATCTCAAGGAGACAAGCAGCTTCCTTTGCGAAATCCGAGATCGGGAAAGACAAGAGGAAAGGCAAGGGGAAGGAGGGGAAGGAAGGGAAAGGAAAAGGATCTTGGGGGCGTCGTGGGACGCGTAACGAGGAAGACGAAGCACAAACACAGGGACCAAAAGCGATTCGTTTCCCGAAGAAAGCGTGTGCGTTGTTGATTGGGTTCTGTGGGACGGGGTGTAAGGGGATGCAGGTGTACGTCCATAGCGTGTTTTGTGTTTCCTTGGAATTGGGCGCTGATGTCTTGATACGGTTGAAGACAAAAAGATTGTAGGACCATCGAAGGTGTACTATTCGAAGCTATGGTGAAAGCTGGTGCTGTTTCGCAGGATAACGCGGATGATCCGTCGAAGGTGCGTCTGAGTCTGGTCTCCCACTCTTCCCTCTTCCCTCTCCACTCCCCATCATCACA
Organism: Sarcomyxa edulis; assembly: GCA_009761415.1. NCBI lineage: Eukaryota > Fungi > Basidiomycota > Agaricomycetes > Agaricales > Mycenaceae > Sarcomyxa > Sarcomyxa edulis. The sequence continues at coordinate 309,273 of QUOL01000016.1, read as the reverse complement.
CATTGCTCTCATCCTCATGCCCACACTCATACTCACGCATTCATTCCCATCTCTCACCTCCCATCAAGGTAGGCCTGGGTCGAGCAGCGCGAACAGACGCAGGCGTACACGCCGCAGGAAACGTCGTCTCTCTCAAAATGATCACCTCTGTCCCTGGTATACCAGATATGGTGGCCCGTATCAATGAGGAGTTGCCACCGGAGATTAGGGTGTGGGGATTTGTGCGTTTCCCTTCAGAAAGTATATATTCTTCGAGTTTACTGATATGGTATTTTTTTGACCTCACTGGCAGGCGCGTGTGCAGAATTCTTTTAATGCTCGATTGTCAGTCTCTTTTCTCGTTTGCCCGATTGTGGTCGGACTCTCACTGATCTGATCGCACGAATCTCTCATCTATCTCAGGTCATGCGATAGCCGCAAATACACGTATTTCTTCCCTACCTACCTCTTGATCCCTCCCAAACCAGGATGCGGACTCGAACGCGCATTGCAGCGATATACTCCCTCAACCTCAACCTCAACCTCAAGCGATTCCACCCCAACCCCCGTATCCTCCAGCTACAGCTCCTCTCACCCTTTCTGGACCGGAGAACCAACCACCTACCAAGAAGACCTGCTCCGCAAAAGGAGCTGGAGGGTCGACGCAGCTCAAGTCGAAAGGCTGCGTGAGATCGCTGCTGAGTACCTAGGCAATCACAATTTTCATAATTTCACCGTTGGAAGGGAGTTTAGGGATCCTAGTAATCAGCGGTATATGAAGAAAATAGAGGTTCGTGATTCGTGTCTTGTTTTTCTTCCTCGATCTCTTTTCTGACTTATAATGTGTGTTATGGTATATAGATTGCAGATCCTGCTATATATGGAGACACGGAGTGGATTAGTGTGCTGTTCCATGGACAGAGTTTTATGTTGCATCAGGTGAGAATAGAGTTCCTTGTCTCGGCGTTGGATTCGACTGACCATTTCTTGTTGCTAAAAAACCTAGATCGTGAGTCCTCACAGCTGTGCATAAAAACACCGGATACTAACATTGCTTTGCAGCGTAAAATGATGTCTGCGTTGATCCTAGCCTGCCGGACTGGTACGCCACCGAAAGTCATGAACGAGGTTCGTGTCCATTTCATCAACCTGATCTTGCTTCACGTCTTAATTTCCACACAAACGCGCCTAGCTGTACGGACCTCGAGTTGTATTTGTACCAAAAATGCCTGCTCTAGGTCTGTTATTGGAGGAACCCATCTTCGATTCATATAACGGCAGAGTCGCTGCCATCAGCGAGGGCCTCAAACCCGACGATTCCGAGTACAGACCTCCCATCGAGTTCGACCAGTATCGGGAGACTATAAATGAGTTCAAGCAGAAACATATTTATGATAATATGCGACAGATTGAGAGTCGGGATGGGCTGTAAGCTTTCTTTCATCGGTCTGACAATCGAGATCATGTTCTGAATATCTTGTTCATCCGTTTAGATTTGATGCCTGGGTCCGATCCGTCGACTCGTATGCAGGCAACGACCTCTTGTATCTGAACCCTGAAGGTACGATACCTGCGGCGGCTGTCATTACGAAAGGAGGACGTCGAGAGAACCCTTTCAAAGAACGCAAAAAGTTCGATGCTACGAGTTTTGAGCACAAAGATAGTACGAAGGATGGACAAGACGAGAGTGAAGAGGAGGAGGAGGAAGCACCGCTTAGCAAAGCGCTTCTGGCCGAGTCGGAGGGTTGACCATCTAATTTCTGAACAAACACCTGTTGTACATCCCAGAAGTCAATGTGGCATTATGATGAAACATCAGTATAATACAATACGGAAACGTATATGTGATAGGTGGAAAAAATACACGAGTGGATGGGCCGAAATTCGAACATGTCATGATTGGAATTTCCGCATGGTTTGGATTTCGTCGAGTAGAGTTTGTAATCTGTCATCGTCGATTTTGACCAGACTGAAGAGGGTTGCGTAAGAGGACGTGAAGTACATGAAGAAAAGATCCGAACTCTCACCTAGGGATGACGCTTTTGGCTTCATCAGCGGTAGCAGGACATAGGTTGGCTAGCTGAGCTGTCTCGAATTGGGTCAACGCAGGCTCCCGTCGTAGTGTCCTTCACAAAAAGGAATTTAGTCGCTCGTGAAGATTAGAGGGAGCTGTAACACACTCTCGAACGGCACTAGCAGAATCGGTAGTGTTGAATTTAGTGAAAGTCTTGACGTAGTCCAAGGTTTTGTTATAAACTCTGCGGGACTATCAGAGTCCATAATATAGATGGTGGGTACGAGATACACGCACGCCGTGTCAGGAGCATCCTTGTCTCTGTTCTCGAGCAAATATTTGACTTCGGAGATGAGAAGACAACCTGCGTTGTTGAACTCTACAAAAGTGGATTTGTGAGACGGGTTTCCTTGTCGATGAAAGGCAGGAGGATATACCGGGTCCTAGTTTCAGTGCTGAAGCATCTTCTTCCTCTGTCTGCGGTCGGTGTCTCAGCCTGCTGGTCATCGTCGACGTTGGACGTTGGGGAGCAAACGGACTTGAAATCGAAATTTACTCAAGACAGTCGTGCCAAACACGGGGCCCTTGCCATCAACGTCGACCCACAACTTCAAGTTTTTGCTTGGTTTTTGCCCACAAATCAGCAATGGGGGTATTCATATCTCGGGACTATCACAAGGATCTACAGCTCTGTTGCTCTTGACAATGAGTCTGTGCAATGGACGACGTTTGATACCTCGATTTGGCCTGTTGGCCTGCGGCTGACTCGAACGGTGACCGGACTGACCACCAATGTCAGCCTCGGATCAGCTTCAAATGCGATATAAAACCTCCTTGATTCTTTCAAACGGTCCTTCATCTTGTCTTGTTCCTCACTCTCATCTCCGGGTCTCTCTTTCTCCGAAGGCATCCTCAAGACACGATAACCCGAAGACAACTCAACCTCACACGATGATCTCTACCCACCTCGTATTTCTAGGTCTCTGTATCGCCGTCACTGCTTCGCCTGTGGCATTTGCACCTGGACCCTATTCCTTCCACGAACCAGTGAGTGCTCCCTATATCGTCATCCAAGTCTTCTTACCGACACACGTATAGACACCATCTAGACGCGATCAGGTCTTACCTCGCCTCACCGATGACGATCTTGTCTTAAACACCCCCAAAGGCGATAAACCCGTCTATCATGGCCATGCCCCCCGTGCTCCCGAACGCGATACCGTCATAGGCGGCAATTCCCCCGTCGATAAGAGCGGCTTCCAGTACCACCGTTACCAAGCCGGGGATCCCGGAATCACAGATACAGTCCTTGGAGTGGGACTGGAGCAGCTCGGCGTCGACCTGCATGACCACCAGCAGCAAGACTCGCCTCAGTCACGCGAAGAACATGCCAGGAGCACGTCCGACAAGGTTATCACAGGCGGGGACAAAGACACGGGTATCACCTATCACCGTCACGAGGAGAAACCAGAGGGTCAGGCTGAGAAGAGGACACCGGGCGAGTCGTACGACCAGGACTATGATCACCGACACTACCACGGCACGCACGTCTACAACTACGCTAAAGACCGCGGACATGAACATCATCCAAAGGAGTCGAGGGCTTCGGACTCCAAGAAGGACAATAGCGCTGACCGAGATAACGCCGTTGACGAGGTCAGCGATACGACTTACGACAGCAAGAAGGACAACGAATACGATGAACGCGATACGGATCTGCACTACCTTGACCACTAGAACCTTCATTATCATGTTCGTGCGACGTCATGTTTACATACCCCTTGTGCCTTTCTCCCTTCCCTTTGGTAAATTCAATGGTCTTCTCTCAAGCTCTACAGATCCTGAAATAAGAGACCGATGTCGACGGAGTTGTGATGCGCTATAAATGCCCACCATGATACCAGGCTATACAGCAAACCGCAGCTGTATATTCCACCGCGGTCCTTCTTCCCCGTCCCCGTTTCCCAATTGTGTTTGGAATTGGGCTAAAGTGACTCGCACCTCACGGTGACCGTCCCCGCGCAATTCTTGCCAAGACAATGAAAATGCCTTTGCCCAGAGTATTGGTAGAGCATTCCCGCAAGCAGAACCCAGGTCAGTGTCGTCGTTGTTTGTCATATACATCATCGAGACTGTTTACAATATTCCTAAAAGATGAACCGAGCGAAAAAAAACATAGATTTGTTATACGAGGCTATACCAGAATAACGCCATACTTCAATGCACTCAAAAGACGCCCATTGTGTCGGCCATACCCCTTTCGATGCATCCTACGCAGAATTTCGAGCCTCGGCTTCACCATCAAACATTCCTGAAACTGACAAAAGGACTCATCAACGGGGGCGGTGTCGGTTATTTGGCAAAGTCCCAAAGACCAAACAACACAAAGCCTCTATATTCTGCCTTTGTCACAATCCGATTACAAGTCACGGTCCAATTCTATTACTGACATGGCGTATACTCAGGCTCATGTGGGCAGTCGAGCCCGTTATTCGTACCCCATTAATGTTCCAATACAATCCAGGTCAAAAGTTTCGTGAACCCCATTTCACTTTCGGCATCCTTTCACATGAACCATGGCACACCGGCAAATCCTCTCCGTCCGACATTTTCCTTATATACGGACCAGTTCTGTGAAACGATCTTTCAGAGTCGACGTTGTCTAGAAACTTGCCCACTTTGTCACTCTAATCACTAGACATTCACCATGAAGTCCTACTTTTTGTCTTCCGCCCTCTTGTTCGCCGTTGTGGGCGCCAACCCTCTGCCTCAGGCGGACGCTACGTCTGAGTTGACAATCAGTACTGTCGTCTCTTCTGGGTAAGCAATCCATGATTAGTTTTTGGATGACTTGAACTAACTTCTCCAATAGTCTTGCGACTGCTACCACTGGCACCGTACCCGTCACTACCGTCGTCTCAAGCGCCGAGGCCACGACCACGGAGGTTTTCAGCACCGCATCCACAGTCCCCGCTTCTAGCGATTCAAACACCACGGTCATTTCGAGCATTCTTGCTTCCGTTACTTCCAGCGCTTCCAGTCTGCCCATCGACACAACCGCTGTCTCCAGCGCCTTCACCTCCGTCTCGGCTAACGCAACTGCGTCCATCACTGCCTCAGCCGTCTCCAGCTCCTTCACATCTATCGCCGCCAATGCCACCACCATCGCTTACCCTTCAAATACGACATCGCTATCCGCGACTACGACCGCCAGCAGCGTCAACGCTACCACCAGCGCTCACTCCTCAAACACGACATCGCTCTCTGCGACTACGACCGTCAGCAGCGTCAACGCCACCACCAGTGTCTTCGCATGCAGCAGCGAACCTACTAGCACTGCCACCACGTCTGTCTTCTGGGGTAACGTCACTTCGACCTTCAATGGTACAGCCGTTACGAGCTACCAGAGCGCAACCAGCACGTTCAACGTCAGTGTGGCGTCCTGCACTGTCTTGCAGAGCAGCACCCCGATCAGCGTGTTCTCCCACAAGCATCATCATCATCACACCACGTTCGCTAGCTCGGCCCCTTCCACCATCGTCACTGTAATCAGCTCTGCCCCCACTACGACTCCCACTACAGCTGCCAGTGTCGGTCGCACTGGAGTTGCTTCCACTGTCAGCGCTTCCGTCTCGAAGGCATCGTCATCCAGCAGTGCAGAACACACCGTCACTCGTACCGAGTACAAGACCACCGTATACAAGACCAAGACCAAGACTCACACGAAGACCAAAACCGTCTACACTTGCCCCACTTCCAGCAAGGCTACCGCCACAATCATCTCGAGCGCGTCGTCGAGCATTGGATCCGTCGAGACAATTACATCTCCAACATCCGTGTATGCGACCACTAGTAGTGCCACCTCTTTCTCCGTTGGCACAAGCAGCGCAGTAGCTTCCTCCTCGCCCAACAGCATCATCAGCATCATCGGCTACTCCTCAGCCGTCGCTTCGAGCAGTCCATCGGTCGTATCGTCTATCGTCCTGAGCGCTAGCAGCAGTGCGACTGTCTATCCGAGCGTTGGTCTGTCGTCCTCTGTTCTCTCATCCATCGCATCTTCATCCGCAGCTCCAAGCAGTATCATCTCTTCCGTGGCACCAAGCACTGTAATCTCATCCGCTGTGTCTTCTACTTCAAAGAGTGCCACCGCTTCGGTTAGCACGACTGGTGTCGTCACCGTCACTGCCAGCTCTTCCACCGTCGATGCTGTCACTACCACGGATGTAGTCTCTTCCACCGTTGACGCCGCTGCCACTACCACGGTCTCTTCCACCGTCGATGCCGCTGCCACCACCACTGCAGTTACTACCACTCTCGATGCTGCCGCAACCACCACCGACGCAGCAACCACCACCGATGCGGTCACTACCACCGTCGATGCCGCTGCCACCACCACCGCCTAAAGGACATCAGGCCGTGAGTACCCTCCTCGTGGACAAAGACAAAAAACGTTCAGGACGATTTTCGGATAGACTTTAGTTGATACGAGGAATTGGACTCAATATGAACTGATACATGGATGTACGGACAGTCGTACTTAGCTATTGTACGACGTATCTTCGTTACTTACCAAAAGGAATTCATGTGCGCTCTCCTTCGAGTACTAATTGATTTGCTTTGTTGTAGTGCACAGACTGTATGGTCCAATGGACGCGTCAGGCATAGCTAACAGGGATATGGGTGTGTCTGAATCTCGGTCTGATCACTAGTCTTTATGATACCGAGGAAGAGGTCACCACATGCATCTGCAGTATAATAGACTTCCTCCTACCCGCTGGAAAAGTATACAAACTATCTGAGCGACGGTTCTATTTTTGGTATGCATCTAGAGACAGGGGTTCCCTAAGATCCTGTCAAATTTCTTCCCCAGGCCTGTCTCTCGTCGTTTACCAACTTGAACGACTTATGTCGTCTTGACTAGCTTTACTATACAAAAAGAAAAGATTATCTTTACAAGTCCAAGTTACCCTTTTTCGTTTCTATTGATCCCTCCTCGTTACTGATTTTTCTTTGCTCTCGTCGACAGTGTCGTCCAACGACGGTTACTCTCTCAACGTCGACAAAGAGTTCCTCGCCGAGTGCTTATCCATCAATCAGGACGGTGGAGTGTCTCCTGCAAGCACACCCACGGACTACCCTCGCCTTACTGCCACGACGGAACGCATAGGAGATTTTCTCATACTGGCGACTCCGGGTCCATCGTTCTCTCCATGGATGGTCGCATTGTCGGAATCCTCACGGGCGGCGCAGGCAATAATGACGAGACCGATATCACATACCTCACCCCGTACTGGTGGCTTGAAAAGGAGATCAAGGCCACGTTCCCCGATTGCTTCCTCTACCAGGTCGTCGAGTAGCTATGTCGCGAGCTCGATAAACTTGACGCCCAGCGGACCTTTTCTTCAGGCTTTGAACATCCTGTATTGTTATTCAGACTCATATACTGTATTTTCATTACTTTCAGAGAAACAATGTATATCTTCCCTCCAATCAGTCAAATTTTGACTTTCTTGCCGCTTTCGGTGCTCTGCTTCTTCGAATGAATTCGAATTCGCCCGTTCTACGATGGAAGATGAGATCTATGTTTACAAACATTCTCGTATTGGTTCTAGTAAGTACTATAGAACAGACGAACACCAAAAAAGAAAATACAGCAACAGTCAGACGAGCATGCACAGGCACCAACGATAGAGGGACAAACAGAGGAAAGAAAAATCAGGTGGCGGTGTGTATGACTGGGAGCATTGGGCGACTACGCAATGCACCCTAGGTCTCCTCGTTTATGTGGAAATCGCCAACGCAGAAGACTCTTTGATCGAGTTTGAAGCAATCAACACCCCATCCGCCCCATTCCGATCTTCCAGCGACATCGTGCCAACCTGAGCTACCAAAATCGCACTAGCGACTGCTTCACCTCTCATCTTCTCCCTCTCCCTCTCTGCTTTGTCCGCTGTTGCCGCGTTAGCCTTGCCGGTCCCATTGACTGGCCGACGGACAACTTTGGGATTGAAGAGCTCCGGAGGGCTTTTCGGCGGGGGTCTCTCGAAGCCACGATCCGCCTCCTCTGACCGGCCGTTGGAGTTGTTATTGTTGCCATTACCATTACCATTGTTGTTACCATTGTTTGCATTTGCATTCGTGTTAGAATGATGCACAAGAGCACTTCCGGCAGAATTAGCGTGGCTTGGAGCAGGCATAAGGATGATTGACCGTGTCGATGAGGAATTGGTCCATGCTCCAGCCACGACGGGCGCCCGTTTCTCTGGTGCAGATGATAGCGAGGTGAGGGGAGGAAAATCTGTGGCTTGCAGGATGATAGGGGGCTGCATCTGTTGAGATTGTTGGCGCGGTGGCGTGTTTGAGGGCGCACCACCGTTGAGAGACCGTGGCGGGGAGATGGGGGACATGTTTCGAGAACTAGTCAACGAATGATCGTGATGCCGAGAGCCATGAGTTGCGTGTAGTGTAGGTTGAGGTTTAAGCCCAACCGCCCAATCAGGTCGAGGAGGTAACGGATGTTGAGATGATGCAGTAGATGTGTATGTCCGCCGCGACGAAGATGATGTCGTAGATGATGACTATTGATCACAGAAGAGAAGGAGTCAGTCGGTCGGTGACTCGCAAGAGATGGAATGGAGAATTGAACAGCGGAAGCGAAAAAAATCAATGACTCACAGCAGTAGATGATGCTTCATCGCCTGCCGAAGAACGGTTGCCAGAGCTCGTACCAGAAGTCCTTCTCGTAGAACTTAATCGAGGTCCAACGACGTCTCCGCCATTTGATCCAAAACCAGAAGCACCATAGCCGCCCATACTCACGCCAGGCCCGTAACTCCAGGCCGCACGAGGAGGCGCAGTGCGTTTCCCTCCATTCACACTAGATGAGCTATGTCTCGATCCTCGACCGTGATTTGTCGACCCGTTTCCGTTACGATTGCCATTCGACGCTAAGCCATTCATCGATCTTGACCCGTCATACACAGGTTGAGAGATATGGTGCTGGGGAGGTAGTGGAGCTATCGGTTGTCCTGATTGGGGTGGATAATATCCGGGATAGCTGTAGGGAACCGGAGGAAGGTAAGGCGCCGAATAAATCGCAGCGTTGTGGTTACCCGAAGGATGAGGTTGTGAGGTAGGTTGCTGGGAATGCTGCATTGGAGGAGGTAAAGGAGGTTGATTCGGATGTGGCCAGATGTATGGATTACCGTATCCTACATGTTGAGCTGGTGAGTACATGTCTCCGTTAGGATTTGGTCCCGGGTCTGAAAGATTAGGGTGTGGTTGAGGGTAATGCGGGTGTGGATAGGCTGGATAATATTGATAAGCGAGGTAAGGGGGGTTCGGGGTTTGTGCTGTCGCCATGTATGGGTACATGTACTGCGTGGTGAGATACCCTCCAGATCCAGGGGCTTGGCTGATGTGCTGCGAAGGATCATAAACTGGAACAGGAGGGGGTTCGTATAACGAGGCATATGTGAATGCTGGTGATGGCGCTCGCGAGCCGCGAGAGCTGCTCGACCCATTTGCGTTGAATGGAGGGGCACTTGAGCGTAAAGACCGGGAGGAAGAACGTCTAACATCCTTCTTGTCGCGACTGATTGGTCCGGATGGACCAGACCACTCACTTTCTGTTGCAGGAGAACTAACCGACTCATCCATATCACCAATGCTGCTGCCTCCTCCACCTGCACTTGTAGAAGCAGATCCAGACACAAGACTAAGCGACGAAGAACTCGCACTCATGTCCTTCTCCTTCTCCTTCTCCTCAAATCCCATGAAAATGCGTGATCGAGCCTCGTTATACGCTGCCGCTCGTTCTTCGATGGTCATACGTTTCTTGCTGCTGCTGCCAGTGGTATTGCTACGACCGCCCAGACTACCCGACTCCGAGGGTTCAACGTCTGATAGCTCGCCATCTTCACCAGCAACAGAGCCGGCTTGGGACTGAGATTTCGGCCGCCGTTCATTCGCAGACCGACGCATGATTTTGAAGGCCGGCTGGACGGCTGTTGATTCTGCTGGTACAAGCTCGCATAAACGTCGAGCTGGTCTGAAAGCAAAAACCAGGCATAGTTTCAGCGTTTCGTGATCATGAAAAGATAGACGCAGCGACACCTACATCCGGCTATCTAATGTGGGTAGGACAATTATGCCTTTGCTGGCAGGATCGTTCTCGGGGCTGAGCCTGTAATAGGCAGAGCACCTATGGACTAGGAGTCGCTGGTATGAAGTCGATGGAGACAATTCGACGCGAGCCCTTGGAAAAACACGCATCAGGACCAGATTTAGGCAGATCATGAGGATCGGTTCTCAGAGAGGTACAATGTCCTCATTAGACCGACCCGCGAAGGATGGAAGAAGAGAAGGATAAAGGCACAAGCTTGCACACCTGCGATCATTTATGAGACTCTCCATGAGTTCACCAAGTTTCAGAACATATAGTCTGTCTTTGCTTCTTAGAGCCTCTAGGATTTGTGGGTCGACTTCGGAGGGGGAGGGTTGGTTAACGTTTGAGGCTGTGGGGCTTGAAGGCTCCTGCTCAATCTCAGTACTGGGTGGAGATGGTAAGTCTTGCGATCCTTCTGTAGGAATCACTGAAGAGTTTGGGGCTGCGATGAAAGTAGGCACAAGCATGGCTGCGAGACTGGGAGTCGAGCTCGAGCTTGTGCCGTTACTTGTGGCACCCATTATGGTGAAAGTAGGCGTAGCAGAGGAGGGTGAAGGAATGCGAGATGTTGGGGCGGAGGATGAATCTGTCGATATCGGCGCTAACAGCATGGGGGGTTCTAGAAAGAAAGGATGGTGCAAAAGTGAGCAAAAGTGCGCAGCGTCAGTAGTGATTTTTTTGTCATAAAGTAGAGCGCTAGACGTTTACCGAGCGACATCTGGTGTGTTTGTATGGGTGGATCAGTCGCTAAAGAAGGAAATGATGGAGAATGGGGATGGTTTTAAGAGAAAAGTGAGATATGTGCAGGAGTTCAAGGCATCTGAGGTGTACAGGTCTGAGGGGAAAGTTGAAGGACAAGTGGAAATGGAGGCAGTTTGAGATATATCGGGGCGTGGGAGCTTCTGTTTCACCCCCTGGCTACATTTCTTAGGAGAACACTCAGACACACGACACGTAGCCAGAACGGTTTATATTCATATAGTATAGAGCATCACAGTCTAGATTACAAGTAGAAGCAGTCACTTTTGCGCAGGGTACACAACTTGGTAGATGTTGAACCCAAGACTTGACATGCTGTTAGCTTTACAATTCGTCAAGATAATTACGAGGACAACGCACCAGAAGACAAAGATGAAAGCACCGTAGATGGCTAAGCCAAGTGCAGCCTGGTTGAGAGGTTTACTGGCGTCGGGATCGTTCCGTGTCAGCTGAAATTACAGCCTTTGTATCAGCACCCGTAAGCGTTGTAGAGAACGTCTTATTTACCTTCCAGTAAAACAAGCCAGGAAGGATGAAGGATATCGTCGTAGAGCCCGTAGATCCAACAAAGGAAAGAACTGACGGCGACGGCAAGCATGTAGGTTAACTTTTTGGGAACATTGTAACGATGACAATATCAACGCACCCATTTGCAAATCATCGACAACATAAGCGATAGCAAAGCCACTGGATATGATGGCGCTGGTTAGCACTGTGTGCTTGAGGGCTGTCATTTCTACGCTTGGATGCTCATCAATGTTGTCGATGGTGCTGTCGTCATCGTCATCCTCCTCCTCGACCAGAGGTTTCGGTGGATCGCTGGGATGGAATACCTTGTCGAGACAGTTACGACAAGGGTGTACTTGCAACGGATACGAGAATAGAACAAGAATGACGATTGCCAGTTGCCCGATAGCGATGAACAGGGATGTCGAAGGATACATGGCGATGATGTTGGCACCAACCTGTATATCATCAATAGCTGCATTGGAAAACTGGGGAACGATCTTACCTTGGAACCAAAGGTCAGATATCCAAATATTGCGATGACTTCGTATGTCAGAGTAGCTGAGCCTATGGATGTCCCGATGATGATATTCATGCGCTCCTGGGTATTACTGATGACCTCGTTGTAGATGGGGAATAGCTAATCACGACGGAATGGACATAAGAATTGATCGTCTTGGAGAGTCAAACAGAAATTTACATTCTGAGCACAAGTAAAGGCAAAGACCTGAACAGGGAACGTCGAGATGAAGTTGGGGGTCAGGTGTATGAGGTGCACTTCTCCAGGTTCTGTAGTTCCCTCCAATGGTCGGAAATAACAAAATATCACGATGACCACAAGATATCCTATAAACGAGTTAGTAGAATGAAAATACAGGACAAATGTATTCAAACTGACCGACTGAGAACAATGCTATATAGCTGGTATGTCTGAGACTATGCAGCTTACGAAGAAATGCAAGTGGAATGAGGATGGCCATGAATATCGTTATCCAGTTCTGGCCAGAAAGAGCCCATGCTGGGGGCATCGTAGTAGGCGAAGTTAGATCATGGTATAACGAGGCAACAACGTTAGGCATGAGGCCTTTGATTATGATGAGGTAACTGCAAGCCAGATACATTTTAGACGTGTTATTCGCGGAGGTAAAGAGAGCTATACCTGATAGATACCCCAAAACATTTGATAGCGATAGCTGCATCGAAGAACACAGCAGCCTTTGGGAATGTGATCTGTGAAACGGTGAAGAACGACGCTCTTCGGTGAGGCGCCTTCGCGGCACAGAGGGTGAGGAGGTATAAACCGAACACAGCAACCGATCCAGAGAAAACACAAGTTATTATCCCAGGGATTATGCCAGCCGATGCCATGGCCTGTGACGAGATTTATAATATCAGAGAACCAAAGTAACATCTATAATTGTTGCAAACGCACCAGAGGAAATGTCAGCATGCCTACGCGTCCAAAATTCAATCAGTTTTTCTCTCTGGCAATCCAGACAATAGAGCAGAACGTACCACTTCCAATGATTGTATTCGACAAGTTGCTAACACAGCTAACGATGCTAGCATGTCCCTCTGACTTCACAGGTACTACAGCAGCATTGTCAGTGCGTTTCAAGGTGTTCGTCGAATCACCGCCCAATAAGGCGCTGGTCTCTCCAGAGCCAGAGCTCGTTGGATCTGCATCATTGCGTGGTGCTACACCGTACGTTTGAACCATTTCAAAAGCGTCGTCCGAGTCCGAGTCCAAGAGAGACGAGGTGTGTGCAAGCTTAGGAGTGATATCTATGGCGCCGTGCGGTGGATTTGAGAGATGATGGTGAAATCCAAGAGGCCAGGATATAGAGCCTTGAGCCTTATCAATGGCTGAGTACCTAGACGGTAGGTAATATGGCTGGCCGCTACCTTGAGGCGCTGCAGCTGTTGCCTGTAGGCTCTGTGTAAGTACGAATTGGGACAGAGGAGAGGCCGGCGGGCGCCGCCCTAGAGTCCGGCTTTCCTATTTTGTGTTGTAATTTAGTGAGGGCAACGGACTCTTCGGCCTCCGGAACCGTAAACTCTCCCGGAACCACCACTGACTCAAGCTCAACTCAAGCTCGAACTTTGCCTGTGATCTGGTGCTGCACAATCGACCTTGGATCCGACGATCACCTAGGCATGGACTTCATTGGAATTTCACCACTGATAGTGCTACTTTTTCACGTCGGAATGTTGCATTTCTACGAATGGCGCGTCTTTTGTCAATTCGAGTTTTTTTGTTCATCATCAAGTTCAAGGCTTCGACCTGAGATGCAACTTTAAAGTTGCGTTGTAACTACAATACGATCTAGTTCATGGCTGTGAAGCTTGGTTAGCCGATGGCCTTCATACTTCTTTCCTCTCTATCTGTTCAATCCATCTCCCGAATCTTCACAAGCTCCAGGTAAATCAGTCTTCTCAAGTGTAAACTAATTCACTGATACCTTTTGTTAACAGTAGCTGTCCCGGCCATGTAATTGTACAATATGTGTTGCATCTCCGAGGCTTCGCGGTGGAAGAAGTCTGAGACAGGATAATTATACCGAAGCATTTATATCCTCGAGATCACTTGCATCGCTCCCCCATTCCACCTCCTCCATGGCAGAAGTACCGTCGATAAACCAGAATCCCTATCCTTCCCAGGATCAACTTCAGCTACCGAACCCCTGCTTCAGGATTCCATTCCACGTCCGAATCCGCAAAGACTGCGAGAACAACATACTGTGCGTTTCCCATTCTTCGGTTCGAACTTGTCAAAGCAACGCTGTGGGTGATGCATCTCCTGTGTGTGGTTTGGCGGCCTTGAATTGCGCACGAGCGATTCTTTGTCAAGAGCGAACGGACAATAACGGAATAGATCTATTAGCAAAGATACTCTCGAAGGAACTGGCCTCAGTACGTGTCCCAGTTCTCTCCCACAGCACTCAAACCTGGTTTGACGTTGTCTTCCAAGGATATCATCGCCCCGTGTCCCCTTTGGACTTCAAAGTCTTATCTGGATATTTCTGAGCTCTTGGGATTGCCAGTGTTCTCTCGTACCTTGCAGTACACCAAATTTCCGCCAGTCTCTGCGACACTTTCCAATATTCGATCTCTATTGGAGTATGCTTGATTACCCCACGTCCTGTTCCTATTCTCACGAGAAATCTGATTCCAGCAATCTTTATGTCGACCAATGGACGTCTCATTCAGCCGCTCTCGTGATCGAACAACCATACAGAGTCACTACTTGCATCAAGCTCAGGACCTTCCATGTAAACTGGCGAGAGACGTTCATTATATTCGATTACATGCCCCGCCGTCGCCATCCACTAGGTGCAGGGTTCTATCTCACGGACTCGATCGAGTGGGCAACTACCCGCCTGTTCAAGCAAGTCACCTATGACTTTTCAAATTCTCTCCTTCTCTTAGAAACAACTGTGCACACGTTCACGGCCTTCACATTTGTCGCTCAACAGGGCTACGCGAAACCTCTGGACGAATTTGGGCGAAAGCTTCTGGACTACAGTATCTCGAACCTGGCGATGCAAAGAAAGATTGAGGAGCTGAAACGAACGTAGATTCACTAGGAGATTCGTTTCAAGACCTTTTTCCTGCTTTTGTATGATGTTCCCCGGCCTTTTGGTATAGTCACCGTAAGTTTTGGCTTAAAAAATCACTGTTTTATAAATATAGTGGTCTAACGCCATTCGATAGAAGTATGGGGCCCCACATTCACGTCTAGATGAAGGTTAGTCAACCCAATCGCCATCCATAGCCAGATATCTGTATAGCTGAGACGTCATACCCTGGTGTCTATAGGAAATTCTGAGAAACGATTCCAGACGAACCACGTCATCATTGGTCTCCATTGGCTGACTGCCTCTTGCGGCAGATTTGTCGGTATAATGTTCAACGTTGAAGCCGATGAGGATCCGGCTGGCGTTGGGAGCAGGAGTAGGCGGGACCGCCTGTCACTGCACGTGATGGGCGCGTCGCGTCGGATGGATCATGGAAGTGGTTTCGATGCTATCTAGGATTTCCTTCTACCGTTTTCTAATTCATGTGGATGTTGGACAGACCCAGTGGCATGCATCTTGAAGGTGGATCATTCCTCTTGAAGACGGCTTCGTTCACTGTCTAAAGCAACGTCACTGAACGACACGACACGACACGACACGTAGTATGGCAGTCTTTATATTGCTGATTGATGCGAACTTTGAGTGGATCGCGGGAACTGTGGGGTTATATCAACTTGCCCCAATTTTCCCGCCGTCGACCCCGCTCAACGGCCGAATGGCGCCCAGTCCGCTGCCACTGACAAGTGCGATTTACCAAGATAGACGGGTGCTTTGTGGGTGCCCTATGTGCATGGACCGATTGTGTGCAATGGCCCCGGCTGTTTGTCAGACGAAATGTAATACTCAACGGTTTTGTCAGGTTTTGTCATGATGCTGATGGCGGCACCGCCACTGCCTTCTTCGGCAGAAGCCGGGGTTCAACCGAGGTGAATTTGCCTAAAACGTTGTGCGTCCTCCTGGCTCCGGCTGCTCTCCAGGCTTATTTCGCGTTATCCGTCAACCTCGTTGCCGTTTTTCTTCTTTGTTGCCTATGCTATACCCCAGATATCTTATATCTCCTCTATGCGAACATCATCTCCTACTCTCACCGAAAACCGTTCACATTCCCGCTGTTCATCCCCGTCAGCATCCTCAGACTCATACTCCATAGCTATGCCTCGAGTCACCAAGGCTGCGTATGATCATCCAGTGGCATCTCTGCCTATTCGATCTCTTGATTCGAGCCCACCCCCTCCGAAGCCTCAAAAAACTTCGTCCAGAATCATGACCTCAGTGCGAAAGTCTTTCAGTCATGCAACCTCACCACCGAAAAAACTTGAAATTGCTGTCAGTAGCTCTTTCATCTGTTGATTAACACCGCTGAGACTTATCCTCGATGTTTAGGAGATAGGCATGTACTCCACCCCTGAGGAACGTCGCCCAGTCACACCTTCTCGGTTTCGCTCTCAGGACCCAGCATCCGCCCCTCCAACCGTAGAGCAGATCGCTATGGGGCTGCATGTTTCTCGTACGCCTCATCTGAGACAGCCTCATGGAAGGCAACCCCAATACCTCCAGCGTAGTTCCATGATTGGTTCTCAACGTCATACAGTACCTCAATCCCGCTCATACTCCTATCCATACTCACATCGCACCCCACCCCCACGAGCGTCAACCGTACCTCCTGTTTCTCATCCACCACCACCTGCGCGTTCATCCCTGAAAAAATCATCTACTTTGACCGTATCAACACAGCTTTCTCCGTCGCCGACACCCACACCCTCAGCGACTTCTCTATCTTCCGCACCCACAACACCGACAACGTCCTCCACGTTGAATTCATCCCGATCGCGTTCGCTCATATCCGTATCGCTCAAAGCACGAATGCGCATGCTCTTACCCGGTTCGGGGTCCGTCACATCCAGCGCGCCGCCCAGTACGATGGACCTACAACATTCACCAGAGAAGAAAGAGGTCCGGTTTTCTCCCGGCGTGGATTCGAACGAATAGTCGAATCAATCGGAAGCTATCATTATTATTTATCTTCTCTCCCTCCCTCTCTCCCTCATTCCCTCTCTCTGTTTCTACCATTGGAACACACTTATCTGGATTTCCCTCACCTGCACATCCATTTCGCAACTTCACGTCACCATATACTCACACATACACACACCTCACACGCTATCTAGAACTGTTGTTACCATTATCACACCCCTTTTCGAGTTCGGGGGTTCGTCCTATTTTATGGATAGATACATATCGGGTTCCTTGTTCACTGTACATTCCTCACTGTTGTATCCTTCCGCTATTCATTGCAATGTTATTTTTTCACCTGGCCTCTGACATCACCGCGGTTGTGCGATGTGCCGACGGTTCAAAGTTCGGCATCGCGGACGCGCGGACGCGTTTGAATCATCCTCCGAGGTCTATCGGCAATCCCGACGGTTGTCGGTCTACCCCTTTGAAGGCCAGGTGTATGGAACAAGGTGAGTAGGTATCTCTTTGGGAGGCTGAAAGACGCGTTGATTATTTATACCTCAATTTACAGTACGGGTCACTTTCAAGCACGCGACAAAGTATCACTTCGAGTGCGTGTTTGTCAGATGTCGAACTCATAGAGACGGAGTTCTCTGCTTAGGCCATGATTCGGTGAGTCTCTCTCCTTTCGACGACAGTGATACATATTAAAACCTACGCAGGTAGACATGCGGACTTTATGGAGCTGAACAAAACGCATCGGAGACAGAACATGAAGGTATGATTTTCCTCTTACAGGGAGTATCAATTTGTTGACCGAGCTCTTGTTCACTGACAGTACTATCCCGACAAGAACTAACAACAATGTGCGGTGGAATGTTACAAGAATATCAGGTGCGTGGCGCAAGTATTAGATGTTAAGTGTCCGATGAATTGATGCATCGATATTTCCTCAGTCATGCATTCAATGATATCGGACCCTGTGAGTACTTACACGCTTATAAGGATTGTCGTGTTTGATGTCTCATGTTGTTGCTTGTACCGATAGAAACTACGAGCGTACGAAATGACCAAGTCATAGACTGTGTTAGCCGGAGTCGTCTTTGTGCTGTCAATTTTGTGAGCTTTACTAGGCTTTGCCATCATTCTTCTCCTTCCCTCATGATGCTAATCTGACAATCTTCCACGTATAGATATATCTTCAGCTGTCGCAAGCGTCTCGCCTAAGGTCAGTTCTGGGACAGGTGCGTTCCACGTATCATTCATTCCATTCCAAAAGTTACTGGGATGCTAGTATCTCTCTTTAGGCTGTCTTGTTCCATTTTCTGCGCCCAAGTCTGTACATCCATAATTGTAACTAACTACAGACTTTCACGCAGTCATGACACGCGTCAACATTTGTGATGTATGTTCTTCATGTCCGAGATCACCAGGCTCAGTACTGACTACTCTGCCTATTCTCAGACCCATGGTTCTTGTCCACGGTAGACTTATCTAAATATGTATCGCTTGAATTCCCTATGCTCGATGTCAGTGGGTGAGTTTGCTTGCTTATTGTCGATTTCGCTACTCTTCAAGTTGCTTACTTGACTTACATCTCAAGAGTAACTCTCTCGGCTACTACTAGTCATATATCACTGCATCGTATATCGTTTATTTTCTAGTATACATACCTCTGGACTGTCATTCTTGAATACATTTCACTGTCCTTCGTCACAGCTTCGAAGAAAGAAGCCGGTGGCTGTGGATCCAAATTTGGTTCGGCACCGGAATCTTTATTCTCCTCTCTGGCCCTCAGCTGAGCTAGCAGTTCGTCGAATTTACTGCTCAGATCGAACCGTCGTCGTTCTCCAAGTTCACTCTTGGATTCTTGCCATTACAACAATCTATCCAGCTGCGGATCTCCCAAGTTCTCCCAGCCCAACCATTGCCGTTCAGTAGTACTGCTTCAAGTATGGCACCCGTAGAGACGGAATATTATGATCTTGTAAGTCTCTTGGGTTCAACCTAAACGTACCAATACTAATTGAACATCCTCTGCAGTTGGGCGTTAGCCCAGATGCGGACGATACAGAGTTGAAGAAGGGGTATCGGAGACAGGCCATGAAAGTTAGTGATCGGGACTTCGGACGGAACGACATCGCCTGGAGGATTGTTACTAATCTCTACGCCAGTATCACCCAGACAAGAACCAGGAAGATGGAGCAGAGGAGAAATTCAAGGACATCAGGTGCGCAGTTACGTTTTCTGGGTCAGATACATGAACGGACATTTATTCTCTTGCCCTTATGTCGCAAGTCAAGCGTACCAGGTTTTGTCTGATCCTGTGAGTATATCTACATTGCTCTAGCCGTCTACAGTAGAACATAGACGTCACAATACTAACACGAAGTTGGTTTACAGAATCTACGAGCAGTGTACGATAAGAATGGAAAGACTATGGTATGTTAAATCTTATCTAGTATCGCCTATAGTCGTCATAATCGGATTTCCTAGGTGGATAAGGAAGGCGGTGTAGGAATGGAGGACGCTGCCGGGTTCTTTGCGAATGTCTTCGGGGGAGAGAGATTCATAGACTATGTGAGTCTCATATTCCTCAACAGCCTTTCGTCCGTCATATTGACAACATTGAATCTACGCATACAAAGATTGGCGAAATCTCAATCATGAAGGATATGACGTCCGTAGCCACAACTATGATGTCGGAGGAGGAAAAGGCAGAAATCGAGAAACAGATGAACGCCGATGTTGATACCCATACCGGCGCTACCACTCCGTCTGTCGCCAGTCCCATACCTGTACACGTTACTTCTCCCGATGAAGCACCATCCTCTACAAATGGATCGCGGCCATCTTCACCCTTTGTAAAACCACCTTCTCCAGCCAGGGTGCCTCTGCCTACCTCACCGACGACTGCCACGCATTCAGTTCAGACGTCATTGATCTCAACTTCTCCGAACAACACTGAAGCCCCATCTCCTTCCCCATCTACTTCTTCCAAGGAAAAGGATGCAGCTGCGGCCAAAAAACGTGCGAACAAGTTGAGCGCAGAACAAAGGGCGAAGTTACACGAGCAGGAGAAAGAGAGACGGAAAGTCATGGAAGCCAGAATCAAAATGTTGACAACGAAATTGATCGACAGACTGAGGCCTTTTGTAGAGGCGGAGAAACCTGGGGAGAAGGACGATAAGGAAACATTGACATTTGAAGCAAAGATGAAGAGAGAGGCTGAAGATTTGAAGTTGGAAAGCTTTGGCGTTGAGGTGAGTTTTTATTCGGTTCACCATACTATACGGTTTTACCGATGGAAATTGCTAACCAGACATCGTTGCGCCCTAGCTATTACACACGATTGGCACAGTATATATGATGAAAGCCTCCTCATTCTTCAAATCACGCAAATTCTTGGGAATGCGAGTCAAAACATCTATCCATCTCGTTTCATTCCCTGATCTTTGACGCTTATATAGTCCTGGATTTTTTTCCCGTTTGAAGGAAAAGGGTTCTCTGGCTAAAGATGTCTGGGGTGCCATAGGCAGCGCGTAGGTTTGCATCGATTTTGGTTGCCAGAACTTCGACTAATGGACTTCAACTCCCAGTCTGAGCGTGCGGGACATGATGCTAGTCAGACTCATTCTCCGCTAAGGGTTATGCTATCGCTGATATATCATATTTTCACCGCAGGAAATGGAGAAACTCCAAGCTAAAGGCGAGCTAGGAGAAGAGGAACTTCGGTCTCTCGAGATGGACGTTACTGGCAAGGTATGTCGTCAGTGTCGATCGACAAATTTCCATGTCTCACACTCCTGATCAAGATCATGCTCGCATCATGGCGGGGAGCACGACTCGAAGTCATACAGGTCCTTCGCGAGGTCGTAGATAACGTTCTGAAAGAACCGGGAGCTTCTGACCAGGTTCTGTACAACCGAGCCAAGGTACAATTTTTTAGTCCATGTTGTTGTATCAGCGGTCACTGATCTTATGATTATCATCATAAGGGCTTACTCATCATGGGTGCAATATTCAAGTCAGCGGTACCTGACGAGTCCGACGAGGAACGCCGAGCGCTTGAGAGGTATGATCCTCATCCATGAGATTGATGGTTTTTTGCTGACATCGGCTTCTTACTCTCCTTGCTAGAATGGTCGCCGAGGCTGCGCAACCAAAGTCAAAACAGAACAGAGCGCATGCACACGCGATGGCGAAAGCTAAGAGAGAGGAAGCCATCCGAATCTTAAAGGAGGAAGAGGAGAAGAAAGAAAAAGCTTCCGTCCCTGCTTAAATTCCTGTAATGGAGACATTTATCTAGTACCTTTTCGTACGTGTGCCCGTACTACACATGACTATTCCCTAACCGATACTAACGGAAGTATCATACATTTGCTGCGCTTTTATGTGCTGTAATGGATATCTATGTTTTGCGGATGGCTTTATAGCTACATCCTTGCTATGATTCTTTCACAATATATTACACTAGTTCCGGCGTTGCGTATATACCGTCAGTCTCAGTGTGTGGTCGAAGTAGATATTCACCCGGAGATACATCTGGAATTTGGTAGCTTTAGGGCTTGTTCGCCACCGCGCCACTGGGTATAAATGCTGCCTTAACCTGTGGAAAACTTGTCAGTCAGTCACCGTCAAAAATGATAGCGTCATACATTGTTGAAAAATGCTTCATCCACGAGTACTCGGAAGCCAGTAATCGCTAACCCTTTGGTGACGAGCATGGTGGCGGTATGGGCTTTCTTCGTCCGTGCAGCCTTCGCGAACTCAACGGTGTGATTGCCGCCGTTGGGGGTCGTTGGTATAGCTGACGGGGCGTGAAAAAGAACTCAGTTTAAATCGGCAAAAAATATCCCTGGATGGTGTCTGGACTCACCGAACGTCGGATGTAATGAAGGGAGTTCTGTTTACAAAGCGGTTAGGACGGGTCTGATGGGTGAGAATATATGGGGCGGCGGTGGCAACCTACTGTGGGTTACATTGCCCTTGATAGAGAGATCATCAATGCATTGATGCTGAAGGTGAGAGCATCGATGAATGGAAAGCTTACAAAATCTGTAGATGCTGATGTTTGGATCGGACTGGATACCATGCCATACCGTTGAGACACTACGTCGGAGAATTCACTGGCTGAGTAATCATATGAATAAGTCCATGAATCAAAGTAGAGATTAGATGAAAGTTCTTGCCTAAGATGCTATTCTGACGGAGGTCGAAGTAAGGTGGATCCAACTTCAGTGTGAGTCTGCAGCCTGTAGCTAAAGCTGCTGCTCTATTTAATGAATCTGTCAATCGGTCTGTCTCGGAAGAACAACTGTGGCGGAGACCACGTACTCGAAGCAAGCCTTGACCCGTTTGCAGAACGGTTCCAGTTCTTCATGGGTAGGCGCTCTGATTATCCAACGCATATTTGCATAATCGGGGATCACTGTATGATCGATGCGATTTAACTCCCAAGCGAGAAGTAAGGATGAAGTCGTATCGAACGCACCATTCGGAGACCAGTTCTTCCCTTGTACAATCCCATGGACTCGGTGGTCCGGCTTCATCTGTTGTCGAAGCATGGAGATACTCGAATATGCCGAAAAAGCGGCGTCCAGAGCATTCGTCCCTTCCCAGGGCGCTGCACCGGCGTGTGCTGCATGACCGAAGTACTCCACTTCTATGTTTTGGAGCGCAGTGGTTGGGCCGATGCTTACACTGTTGAGGGGGCCGGGGCATGGGTGACACCTATGAACTGAGATTAGCATCATAGCACATGGGGATTCAATGAAGCAACTGTCGCTAGAGCTGGACTGACATGATGCAGACATCCATGTCATTATATCCACCCCGTTCGAGCAGGATGACTTTACCTCCTCCGCCTTCTTCGGCTTCGGTGGCATGAGTTAGTTGACTTGAGAACACGGGATAAGATAAATCCATTTTACCGGGAGTTCCGAGAAGGACAATCTTCCCTGGAATGTTGTGTTTTTCCATCGCAGCTTTGACAGAAATCGCGACACCCACACCGCTTACTGCGATGAGATTGTGTCCACAGGCTATGAGTTCAGTTGTGTTAGGCTCGCAAGGCAGCGGTGAGGGAGGGATGAGGAAAACGAACCGTGTCCTAAGGACTTCAGAGCGTCCATTTCGGAATTGATTCCGAGGACGCGACCACCTTTACCTCGAGTGTATTCTGCGCGCCATGCCGTACTAAGCCCGAGGTAATGTTTGGTGACGGAGAACCCGTGGTCTCCCATGTACTTAGTAAGGAGGTCATGGGCGTATCTGCATATCGATGTTAGCGACCCGGTTATTCTCACGAGAGACGGAACACTTACACCTCTTGGAACATGAGCTCAGGATGATCTTTGGAAGACAAGGCTCAATACGCTTGCCCGATAATGAAGTAGAGGGAAGAGGTCGTACCGTGTATCTGGAGACTGAGTCTCCTCAGCTCAGGATCGAGCTTATCGAGGCAATCCTCGATAGTTTTGACGATCTCAGGACTGACTAACCCGTCAGCGGCCGTCCGCGGATATGCAGGGAGTTCCTCGTCGTCTGGTGACCACCAGTCCGCCTGAGGACCATAGGAAAAATCGCAGGGAAGGTTAAAACAGACATAATCTGGCTGTAGAAAAGTGTGTGTCAGAAGGAGACGAAAGGCGAAGATTTCAAACGGTTACTTTGTTCTCTTCGTTGTCTTCCGGGGGATGTTCGGGTGAGGGTTCTAGAGATGCTTCGGGGATGGTCTTCCGCGATCTCAACTTGAAGAAACCACCAAAACAGCCTCCGTCGTGGATATGGTCGGACATGAAGATCCCTGAAGGTCCGGTAGTTGGAGGAAATTCATGGTTTTGGTTGGAACCTGGATGGATGAAATCATGATCGAGGCGCTCCCAAAACGGCTCGATCGTTGATCGGTTTCACAGATCTGGTGTTGCCACACTGCTGTGAGTTGGCTGTGAGCGTCCCGTCGTCATCGGGATTTAGCTAAACAAGATGTTACTCAGACTGTCTGCTCAGGTCCTCTCGAGATCTCGGGACAGCTGGAGAGGGACTGGAGCGCTCACCTGATGGCGCCGGCAGTCGCTCACGTCCCATATCAGCACGAATTATTTCAATATATAGTTCTAGAATTTGTAGATATATTACAGAGCATGTAAGTAGGTGGGTATCAGAGCAAAGGGGGAGGAATCATGGTGATTGGTGAAAGAGTTTACCCCAAAGCCCTACTTTAGGGACAGTTCGATCTTCACCACTCAGCCCTATCGAAAGCTTTCCAGAACGGCTATTTAGCTCACAGAAGTCAGCCGCCGGGGCATCAATGAATCCTGTCGTTCCTAATCCTGGACGAGCAGGAGGAGTGTAGGAACCTCCAGTAATCATGATAAGAGCCTCGTCGTCAGTTGATTTGAGAATCCTTATCATTTTTGCTAATGCTGGCATGATATCGATAGTCCCTTTTCGAGTACGAAGATGTACGACACCATCGAAGTTTTTGGGAACGAAGAGCGTTATGTCACCTGGTCAGAATGAAGATCATCATCAGCTGAGAACGCAGTTGGCATGGGAAGAGGTGGGGTATTCATGGTGCAGAGATGCACTGTAAAAGAGTCCCATGATTGAGGAATTTGACGTACCCGTACGAGAATATGCTTGGAGGTGTACACATTTTGATGGTTGAAGCTCCAGCTACGACGTAGGTGTCTATCAGAACAGATTCTTCGAGCAGCTGACGGATAGAAGAACACCTACTAAGTTGACGGAAATATCACTACTCCGAGTTACAACATCGACGACAGCCTTCGAGGGCTGGCTGGGATGACCAGTAGCAACCAAATTGATGTTAATGGGTCCACTGCGGCTACGGAAGCAGGCGTTTGGTGGCAAGTGTCTGTGGTGCGAAGATCTCGGGATAGGGATATTGCTAACGGCTGGGAGCAGTGGATCGATGAACCAGGTACCTGCAGTATCACAGAAGTGAAGTTAGTTATTGATAGATGGAAGAGAATTAGATGGGAAGGTAGATAAGGACAGAATTCGTACTGACCAGAAATTGATTTACTTCCAGTTTGCATGAAGACTTGACTCGTTGGCACCGTAGAACTACTAGAAGGGCGAGAAAGCGGCAATGGCGGTGGAGATTCTGATAAATTCAGTCTGGAGGAAGTGTTGTAATTGTATGGCAGAGCCTGTTGACCATCATGGTGCAAAGAGACGGAGGAATTGGAGAACGATGAGGTGGTGCTATAGTTAGGGCTCAGACGATCAGCACTTGGAAGCTGCAAGTGTGCCGGCGCTTCCAAAGCTCCTGAGCTTTGATGTGTCTTAGGAACTTGTCCATTTGGTGGTGGCGATAGAAACTCGGATGAAATCGAGCTGTGGTGATTACCATGGGTATGGTGGGTTCGACGTTCTCTGCTCTGAGCTCTGGAACGTGGGTGGGTACTCGTGGTGGATCTGATAGTGCCGAGCCTGTAAGGTGGTGGGCTCTCGGACACTGTTGGGCTCACTGGGAGCTGAGGCTGAGCTTTTTCCTAAGATACGCGAATACAGCAGAGCAGGTCAGCACTGAGCAGAGTACACGAGACCGCAACACGGGTTAGGCTCACCAGACTTGCATTGAACGTTTGGGACACCGACAATCTATTGTCGAGGATCATGGTGGACGAGGTGAAAGTTGCGCCATCATAGCTCCCTCTGTCTTTACGTCCACAGCGCTAAGGGATGCACCGCAAAACTGACTATAAATGGTTTATGCAATCTAGGGCAGTGCATACGCGACGAGATCAAGATATAGCTTTGGACCAATCCTGAGGCCTGATGGTCGGAGCGATCACCTGTGAAAGTCGATTTGAAAGTCGAGATTCTGGCCTACGCTCGTCCAATTTCGTCGAGAAAAACGCCCAGCCTTCATACATGTTCAAGGCCAAGAGATGAAATAAGATATGGAATCAAAATGAAACAAAAAACACAAAAGACTGGGCCTGACGGGGAATTGAACCCCGGACCTCCTCGATGTGCATCAACGAATCTGTGACAATACGTGACGTCCCTAACAAGGAATCATACTACTAGACCATCAGGCCGATGAAAGAAGCTCCGCCAGTGGCACCATCGACTACAGCACCTCGATATCTCTTCTTCTCTTCTTCTCTTCATCGAATTGACGCTCGATCGTAAAGTCTACACCTTTCTGTCTTTCACCACATCGTCGCTAACGAGAAACTCTCCAGCTGTGAGCTTGATGCCTCGAGGGATACCAAACGCTAAACGAGATGATACGGGGATGCGATATACCACTTTCACTGTGCCTTTGGCGTTAGTCCAACATCGATTGCCGTTCGTTTCTACCAGTACCTGAACATGGCCATATTTACAGACCAAATCCAAAACAAATGGGTACCACCTATTTGAAAAGTGACGCGCAATCTTTATGGGCTAGAAATGCACTGCGAAAACGCGATGCTTCTGCCGAAGACGCTGGAGCTCCCAGTCAGGATCATAGGTAGGAACCTTCATCGGCAATTCCAGCTTTACGCAATGAAACCTGAGAATAGACCAGGCGTGGATCCCATGTCATTGTCATTCATCCAGGATCGCGGTGGCTTCGTGTCGGAAGGGCCTCAGATGTTAATCCTGTTTCAGTACCACATGTTGTTGCTCGCAAATGTAAACCCCCCACACCGGTCCCAGCTTTCGTGGAGGGTGTCTCGCGGCCAAAAAGAGGGAAACGGAAACCGGTATCACCTAGCCAGTCGCAAAACGGAGATGAATATGATGTATCACCTGTATCTGACGATCCAGTACGTTTTTGTAGTCTACAGAATGAATACACACCGCTTAACATGGCCCCTCCAGTTTGAAACGAAGATCGCTGCCATTACTGTGTCACTCCGGGATAGAATGCGTTTCTACAAGTTACGCGTCACCTCAAATGCCAATCAGATTGCCTCAACTTTCAACGAGCAGTTCAAACCCGAGATAATACAAGAATACAATGACCCGTTCCGCGTTGATTGGATACAAAAACCTACTGAAGACGAGTACTTCGTCGGTGAGAAGGTCAGTCTCGACTCTTTCAACTTCTTTCCTGCAGCGCTTACAATTTCACTTCAGGCTCTACATCTGAGTGATCCCCAGAAATTGGGATACGTTGTAAGATGGCCAATCAAAGGACCAAACTTCAATACTAGAGACTACAATTCGACACAAGCAATCCTCAGCGACATCGAGCTAATATTACGAACGACGTTGAAAGGAAAACTCAACATTGATCCACATGACTACAAGGTGAATATTTTTGCCTAATCAACAAGGATTCCTCCATTGCTAACAACCTCTGGAACGGTAGACATACTCTGTCGTTCTGGTCATACCCGATTTCAATGAACGAGCGTACGTCCGGGACCTCGTCAACATGTTGCTGGTGATCATGGGATTCAAGCAGATTTGTGTTCAACAGGTGAGTATACTGCTGCTCCAAGTAAATGTATCATGGCAAACAAACGGCATGTATAGGAATCATTGGCTGCGACCTACGGAGCTGGAATATCCAACGCATGCGTAGTTGATATCGGCGCTGCCACAACTAGCATTGCATGCGTTGATGAAGGTATGGTAATAGCAGATACAAGGTCGGGGTCTGTTGAATTGACTTATAGCACTATTACTAACGGTCGATACAGAATGTCTTTGAATATCGGTGGAGACGATATCACAGAGTTCCTCTATGTGATGCTCAATCGCATCAATTTTCCCTATAGAGATCTAAACCTTTCTCGCTCATATGACTGGAGCGTAATGGAAGATCTCAAGGCTAGATTATGCACACTAGCTGAAGTAAGTCATCTCTTGACTTCGAATCGTCAGATCTTTGACTCGAATGCATAGGGAGACGTTGCCCTAAATCTGTATGACTTTGTCGTCCGTGCACCAGGGCGACCTGCCGAAAAATACGGTCTCAGAGCGTACGATGAGATCATTTTGGCGCCTATGGCAAGTCGAGAACTCTTTTCAGCTCAACAGTACCCTATTGACCTCGAGAATAGTGTATTTTCGAACCCCGAGTCATCGAGTTCGATAATAAACGTATCGGTCTTCGTCCTAGCTCTAGCCCTGATGTATCGGAAGAAATCCTAGAACACACTTCTGATCAAGTCGTACGCATTTTCATCTCTCCTTGCACGAGAAACTTAATTCAGTTGTTTCGACCCACCTGAAATAGACGCAAGCTATGATGATCTCAACTCAACATCTCATGCCTGCTCCTCCACCGCCACAATTGGGCACCCCGAACGAAACGGCGGGTTCTCCGAGCAAAACCGCCGTACCTTCTCAACCAAGAGCCGGAGGTTAGTTGCTTCTTCTATTATACGTTTGATACCTTGATCTCGATCCCAACTCCACCTCTTGTCAAAGATATCCCCTCGAAGCAGGAACAACAAGAGACCCAACTGATGGCCATTGACGATTCAACCTCGACTCCACCAGTAACAGCGGATGGTCCGGGTCCAGTGGATGCCCCGATGGATATCGTCAACATCGAAGACGCGTCGGCGGCTTCTTCCCATCAACAAACACCGTCAATTTCAGCACAAAACAACCATGCTACCGCTTCGTCATCTACGTATGCCGGTGGTTATACGATAGACGTGTGTTTTGAGGCCAGCAAATTACCATTAGACGTAGCTATATTCAACAGCGCACGTGCTGCCGGGGGGGACGACAAGATCCGTAAATACCTCCAGGCCGTCTTAGTTATCGGCGGGACAGCTCTGATTCCTGGTATGGGCCACGCATTGGAGAGCAGGTTCGATTATTTTCTCTTTCCTTTTGCCGGACCGCAAACGAGGTATACTGATGTTTCACTTTTGTCTCACAAGATTACAGGCAATTGCAACACCTCTAGTACCGAACATGGAAAAGGTACAAATAATCCCCCCACCAAAGGAAGTCGACCCGCGTGTCCTGGCTTGGAAGGGCGCCGCTGTCCTGGGCAAAATGGATGGAGTGGCAGATTTATGGATCACTGCATCCGATTGGGATATCCTAGGCATGCGTGGATTGAAAGAACGTTGTTTCTACTTGTAGATTTGGTCTCTCATTTCCCTTTCTCCCTTTCTCCAAGGCCGTCTTTGTTGGTAACAAAAAAGCCCCGATCTCTGCCGGTTATCTTGATGCGATCCTTTTGCTGGAGCTCTTCCTTTCGTTTTGTGTGTGTAGTAATAGTACTTTGTCGTTCATCACTTATCGGCTGAGCATCGTCTTGGGACTCTTGCTTCGTTTTTCAATTCAGTTATTGGCGCGCGACTACCGGACAGTAGCCATATGTATACATGCATGTGCAATATTGCAATAATCAGAGAAACGCAGGTGTGCATAAACCAAGGAATTGCGATAGAACAGCTGGAACACGTATACATAGAATATGCGACGAATCGTCTATAGAACATGTGGAGGTTGCGACTGAGAGTCCATGAGTGCATAATCATAGCAGAAGATTGGATTGATATCGAGATTCATAGCAAGAACGATTGGAGATAAAGGCATTGCGTCGGCTATTATGACAAGTAAGAAGTTGCAGAGGAAAGTAGCGCCACAGAGAGAAGTATGAACGAATGACTCGATAGGAAGTTGGGAGAGGAGAAAAATCGAGGTTGCAGCGGATGAGAATCAATATGAAAAGGATTACGTGCTGCGGTTGGAGGTCTTTCAAGGGTTCTAGCAAGAGAGTGGCGATCGCGGGGTGGCCGAGTCTCTACGTCAGACGCCTAAACGAGTCTTCATAGCGATGAAGTCGCCCGGTTTCATGGTCGCCCATTTTGCCATGAAGTAAGACATTTCCTTCCGTCCGTCGCTATCGAAGTGAGGAAGAGACGTAAGTATATGTAGGAAGCACATATGATCAACATATACCTGTCCTTTTTCAGCCACTCGGCTCGCAACAATCCGCCTTCTCTCCAACCTACCACATCAGAGATATCATCTTCGTCTCCTTCGTGTTCTTTATCCTTGCCCAAGCCCAAGATGTTTCGATTACAGCCCGAGGATTGTGACACCCACGTCATCGAATCCCCCTCTTCTTTCTTTACAACAAGACCAGAATCCGATGGGCGAAACGCGGCGAGCTTGCCGGTCATCTCTGTCAGGATATCGCTTATAGTCCGGCTGGGGACAAATGGAAAAGAGACGCGAAGAGTAGCTGCATTCATATCCGGATTTATGGGAAGCCGGCTCCGGCATATGGGGCAGTCAACTGGGTACGAGGGGACATGTAAGTGAAGAGCCAACTGTTATACATTTCTTGAAACGCACCCGGTTCGTGCCACCCCCCACAGGCCTTGTGAAGTCGAGAGAAGAACCTAGAGTATAGGAGAAGGTCAGCTAGATGGCTCGAGCGCGGAGACACAGATACAAACCATTTCAAGATACATATAGCGCAGAACGTGTGACCACATCCACTGGGACTCAAAGTAAACGGATATGCCATGATCTCGTAGCATCTAAAGCAATTTGGGTGCAAGTCAGAAAGACTCAGTCTCCAACACGAAAGAGATTTTTAGATATCTACAGTGAGCACGAGAAATGCTCTTCCATTTGAGCCAAAGTAGCCTTCGCTTCACGTTCCGCAACTCGGGATATCACCAGCGATGCCTGTGTCTCTTTCTGTGCAAGGGACGCGAGCTGTTCAAGTAACAATTGATTCTTCTGTTCATATTCCTGCTCTCTTCGCAGAAGAGCAGCTTCGCGTTTAAGCAATTCAGTCGAGGTTATTCGTTCGGACCGCCTAGGGAGGTCGGCGACCCTTTCTAGGGAGATACTTTCGAGACAGTTCGCAGAGGCGCCTGATGTATTGGAAGTTATTCTTCTGCGTTTCGCCTTGGGTCGATCCTCTATCTCGACGACAACCTCGGTCGTAACAGCTTGGAAAGAAGAGCAGGTGAGTGAAACGAGCAATGAGTACTGACGCTACGATGCATCTGTGGCAGATAGGCGTACTAGGCAAATGAAGTACCTTTTTGAAGACGAGACGAACGACGAGTAACGGTGGTTGGCTGTAGAGATTTAGGTACCTTGGGCATCTTGAAGACCAGCGAGCACAGTCAGGACTCAGAGATGTCGGATGGGTGGCAGCGTGACGATCTGTCACAAACGTAACACCGCCTTTTCTCCAATCGGACGTCCTCTAACTTTCATCTGAAGCAGCAGCTTGGCAGGACTATTTCCAGCCTCCAGTGGTGTGGCTCGCGTTGCCCGAGCTTACTTCCTCATCGATGTCTAGGATTTCCATATGGAGGACGCAAACTTACCGGCTGCTAACTTTAACATCTATCTATCCGATTTTTATCCTTGACCACCTCGACGACTTGCAGGCACGGTGCAGCTCACAGTCTTTCGAACAATCCAGAAACAACGTCGATGTTAACGCTGAGTCGCTCGCGGGAGAAGACTCTGAATTGTAGTAGCAGAAGCTAGCAGAAGAAAAGCCTGAAATGAAACTAGGGAATCCGAGGACACGCTTAACGGTGCGAAATCGTTTCCTATATATACCAAGCTTTCAAACCTTGTTCATTGTCCTGCTCATCTCGGCTCTTTGTCTATGCGTATACTTGAAATATCACTCGGTCTGCCAACTCTACTGTCATCGGAAAGGACGTTGCCGCTCTCTTCGAAACCATCTATCTGACTATCCGCACACGACTTATCATGATGATTTGGATGCGAAACGTCCGACGGGAGAAGCACAAGGGCAAGATCTCAACACCATAGGCATACATAGCCATAGCCAACCGGGCCATCTGCTAGCAGGCCAAAATCATGATCACGACCTATATACCGTAAACTTCTCTTACGCTGGCGACTCCAAGGTGTGCGTGACAGAACGCGTCTGGTCCTCGGATGCGCTTTGGGACTGAATAGAGACGTGACTTGGCAGTATACCTGTCGACAATGCGTGTAACCCTATCCGGTCCCACTTTGCTGCTGTGTAGGATTGGACCAGCATTATGTGTCTGATATTGCACCGTCCGCGTCAATCCCTGGTTCACCCATCTGCGTTCCTGACCCCTTCTCTTTTAGATTCTTGTTTTTCCGGCATGTAGCGCCATTCCAAACCATAGTCAGGATATAGCGCCCTGTGGGGTGTCTACATCATGAGTGCCTTCCTTAGTCTATGCTCCATGGACCTTGGAATAAATTGTGGTACTCAGGGCGCGCACGTGTTGGCCTCACCTAACCATGACTGTTCATTCGCCTTCTAGAGCTTGAAATTGAGTGAAAGTCGTACCTTTAGGGTACACCGGCTACGAGCAGGGCCAGATGTTCTAGGCACTACTATCCATCTTTCATGCTCTAACTTTGACGACTTACTTTTCGGATCTGTGAAGGTGCGTAAATTAAGTACACGTTTCCCCTCATCAATTTTCTTATGCTATCTACGTCCATTCCGGTCAGCTGAACATGATTGTAAAACCCTCATCGGAATCATGGACACCAATTTACGCTGGCAATCAGACCGGAGGACCTAGTCGCAATCCGAACCCTTTTCTGCGATTTCTCCGGATCCAAATCGTGCTGACTCTTCTGTATGTTGTGTCTGTGACGGGTCCCTTGGACCTCCCCATCCAGGCCTTGTCAATGTCAACCGATATCTCCAACAACATCCGCAAACCCTATTTTTTTTGGCTGCCATATGTAGGTATCTCTTACCTTGTAACACTGGGCGGTCAATCCGGTGATGCAGTACTTCCTTTTGCCATGCCCCATATGTAACTCTCAAAAACTATGCTTTATACTTCAACAGGTGGGGCAAAGACGTATTCAGCCACCGAGCGCTCATGTTCCAGAAAGGATTGGGGTCTCGAAGGTCTAATTATCTTATTACTTCGTTCCAGTGAGTATGTTGACCTCTCGCTTATGTGTTTTGCTCAGGTCCGAGCGCGTCTTTCTACCTAGCTCCCCTATCGTGCCGAGTGATTTCGAGTTGAAAACCCGTGCATACATTTTTTCGGATAATATCAGCATGTTGCGGACATGAGACCCAGCATCCGATTCGCATCATTGGAGTCACTCAGATTTCATTACTACTTCGAGTCCCAATGCGCAACAACCGGATTCTTCGACTCCGTATAGATAACCAAAGTACGGCCCGTATCCCTTTTTCTATCGTCCTAACTCACCAGACCAGGTCTCATATCCCCTACACCTCGCAAATACGTCTCATCAAAACGTCAAAGAGGTCCGCTATCACCGTATCTGTATCTCTACAGATTCCCAGATACTGTTGCTATCGCTATCGATGCTACTCGTATACGCGACCACTGGATGTATCAGGTGATTTCTCATGTCTCCCGAAGTATTCTGAGTATGCTGACTGGAAGATAGAACGGCAGACCGGTTGTTACTCGTCTCAAATAACGTGCTACACCCGTACCGATTCCGTTCCTTCTTCTCCATCGCAATCTGGGTCTCTAACCTACCGATGAGCATTCTAAACTTGGGCTATCGGAACGTCACTTGCCTGTGCGTACATGGAACCAGGCACTACTCTATGATCACTGCTCCGAGCCAAGGTGTTCGTCTCTCAGAGGATATTCTGGCTGAACCCATGGACCATGGCATCAATCTCTCCACTGAAGGCTATCGAGCGACTCCACGCACACATGTCCTGATCTGGGTGCATACCGATATCTTGTCTTGCCACTTGTCTTCAATTCAACAAGGTGGTATTTCGGGAAGTTTCCGAAATCGGCAAGTCGTGGAAAACAATAATTCTCCTCTTCCCCCACGTTGACTGCCGTTTAGGTACGGATTGACGTGGTTTTCAAATTCTGTCTAGATTTGTGTGAGAACATCTTCTTTAGAAAATGTGAAGTTATCGAAAGTTGTTGACTTCGTGACGTTTTTCTCCTTTCCTTCCCCGGACAGGTTGTGTACGTGTTGAAAGACTCCATCAGAGCGCACACGCCATTTCGTGACATATAACTCGTGACATTCGGCTTCGGAACCTCGAGGACGGCAGCGGCACGTTCGAGCAAATTCGAGCTTGGCCCCGACAGCGCCTGCATCAGCATGCGCGACACCCCAATACGCATCTCGCCTTCGACGTTGACCTTGGCCCATGACCAATATCTAGCAAGTACTACTCCACAAATAAACTATATTGCGAATTACATCAAGCAGAGGCTCTTGACCACCCAAATTTCGGCACAAACATTTTCCTCCGAAGGTTTGCTTTCACGTGGCTATAATTCAAGGTTTTTTCGGAACTGATTGGTATGGCATGGCAGTCTATAGCCAACCTCATCTTCGCTCATACATGCATTTATTTTTATCCTCCCTCCGGCATAAGTTGGTCCACGTTCATCGACGACGACGTCCCGTTTGATCTCTCTTGTGCGCGGATTGGAAATGCGGGGCGGACGGAGTTTTTCCTCCGGAGAGAGGCTGCAATGCATATCGGGAATCAATTGATCACCCGCCCTCTTACCTATCTATCTCTCATCTGAAGATTACCTCGATTACTCGATTACTCGATCTCTCTCCTTCCTTTCCTGCCGCCTCGTACGTTCCAGGTGTTCCAGGAGAGGTTTCGTTTGGATTGGCTTCCTTTGAACATGCATATTCCCTCGGATTCAACCGAACGCCATGACGTTCCAGTTTCATTATCCTGTAAATATATTTGTGGTGCGGGAGTGCCACGTCAGGTATGTACATTCATTACTAGTCATTTAGATATACCGTAATCTCGCAATTATGAAAATTAATATCTTTAATCTCAGACTCCTCTCCCACACGTTGCGTTGAAGGACCACCTCAGGCTGCACCTTCATCAAAACCCTTGATTCGAGTGGAATGGCGCTCGAAACCACAACGTTGACGCATCTGGAGATGTGGTGGTGCCAGCACGCCCTCCCTGATGGGACGTGTTCGCTGCGAATTGAACTATGCTCGTGATCGCAGTTCAAACCGGTCGAAACCACACCGTGTCTTTAGTCCGAACTTCCCGGGGTGGCTGTGATAGGGCTCTGATGGAGGGAACAAGATAAGTCCAACATCATGATCAACTTTATTGGTTCTGTCTCAATCATCATCGATTCCAGTGGCCAGCGGGCCAGCCGCACCTCGCACTCGAAGGAGTATTCTCGAGATCCGGATGTCAGGGCCGCAAACCTATTTTGATCCTCGCTGCTTCGTCCTATAGCTTGAGCTATGATGTCTATCTGTTTCTTCTCCAAGTTCTGCAACTTGTCTGCGAAAATGCGGTCACTTTCATGCGGAAGCTTTTGCAAGACACGCTCTGTTCGGACATGGGTATTTTTGGGCCAAATTTTGTGGGCAATAACTTGAATGTTATTTCGATGGCGTTACGTAGCCGACAGCTGTGAGAGCGTCGGGATAGGATGAGACGATCATTTTATGACGAATCCTGCTCTCTTCGAAGTCTCGCCGCCGGTTCACATGGACGGTCCATCGCCACTGCTCGTTTGCTCACGAAACTGATGCGATGGATGATGCTGATTTCTTTTGTTTTGTTCTGCCCCGTTTGACAAATTTTGACGGTTGGAGCGGGCGATGAGCTGGCGATGTCCAGCAATGAAATAACAAAAAAAAGGGGGGTCATATATCATGTGGAATTACAAGTACTCGAGATAGCGCCCCCTCCACATATATTTGGTTTCGGGACTGCTGTGCAACAGCTGTCTGATTTGCAGGCGAGATTCTCACGCCGGTTATTGGACACCCTCCTCGATATGGAGATATTGCGGTTTGCTCGGGTGGAAAATAAAACATGATGAATTTTTTTGACCGGGACCGGGGCTGAATTGGGCGATGTTCCTTTAGTTGCGGTGCCGAAGTCGATGGCGGCGGGGAGAGGGCGGAGAGAAGATACGGGGGGATTGAAGGGGATTGACGCGGGTGAAGCGGGGGCGGCGGGTGGCCATGGTGTGATAGCACACATCGGGAACTGGGACGAGGATCGGATGATCGGATTCGGCAACTCAAGGCGCGGCCGGTCGAGCGCCCCCATCAAGGCCATCGGCCAATGAAAATATTGAAAGGAGTGTGACGTTTTGTGACAGTCGCGTGATGGTGAGTGTGACAGACGTGTTCGCAGCGCGTTCTGAATAGAAAAACGAGAATTTGGAGATGATGATGATGTTCGGCAGTCTCGAATCTGGAGATGGGTTCACGCAGACTAAATTAAATTGGAAGAAGGGTGCGTGACACTGTCACTGAGATCGAGATCCGATCGTAGATTCGAAGCCAGACGAAGGATTTACAAGAGAAGGCCTTCAAAACTTGCCTCAATCCCGGCCTCAATCTCAGAACGGGGCCACATACCATCCTACCACATACTAAGTACCAGTCCACCCTATTACTCGCATCCTTCCTTGATTCCTTTCCTCAAATGCTTCCCCACGTTCTTCACCATCCTCCACATCTCGACATCCCCAAATATATCCCTCAATATCACAAACTAGCGCCCTCCGCTTCCTTCCTTGAACATCTTCCTCGTCTCGAATCTCCTTCCCAGTCTGATTCACCAGCAGACACCGTGGACGACGACAACATTCCGTCCCCACTCTCCCCACCGGGAAGTTCGGGTAACTTCCACTATGTTCGCGGGTACGACTCCCCCACAGACATCTACGAATCTGACAGAGCAGTCCTATCTTATACCAATTCATACCCACCAAATTACAGTCTTCGGACAAGTAGCTCTCTAAGAGACTCCTCCGATGCCCTTGCTGGTCCTTATCTCTCTGATTCACCGTCTCCTGTCGATGTACATCACACTACTTCATTCCCTCATCCTCTTAGTGCACCGCACTCTCAAGATCGTTTCTCGCATCCATCTCCATCTCTTTACCAGTCTCATTCCGGAGTCGACCGCTCCTCGGGTTCTTTCGTCGAGGGATATTCTGCCAATTATTCCCAGCCTCTTTTGGATCAGAGACGCATGTCTGAACCATCCCTGCTCGCTAGTAGCAATGCGTATTCGACTCCTGCCACTGATCCCACTGCTGCAAGCAGATACCAACAATTCAGTTCTGCGTACAACATCCCCCCACGATTTACCTCCCCACATATGTCCTCTCTACACCGAGGCACGAGTACGGGTTCTTTGAGGGAGATGCGACACCATCACTCGAGCCTCGAATACCATTCGCAGCGGTCCGAGGACGAGGCGCCGCAACACCATTTAGAGTCCTTTCACAGCGTCGGCGGATTGGATGAACCCATTTCTCCCCTACAGCCCACTTTCTCTGGGGGTGCAAGCGACATTAACTTTCAATATTCCCCCACTGCTGACGATCACTACGGTCCTTCGCCCCCGGGTACGGGTACCTCTACCTCTTCTACTGCCCCCATACGAAGCTTTAGTCGCACAGCTCCGCATCTCTCATCCCACACCCTGGGCGAGAGCGGCCAATCGAACCTGAGTCCAGCGGAGGGTGGAAATAACAGCAAAACATACTCCTTCGTCGCATTGCCCGGAAACGCGATCAAAAAGCGTCCACGGAGAAGGTACGACGAGATCGAACGACTCTACCGATGTTCATGGCCAGATTGCACGAAAGCGTACGGGACGCTCAACCACCTCAACGCCCATGTCACCATGCAGAAGCATGGCTCTAAAAGGAGTCCCAACGGTGCGTTCACGCGCCGTACTCTTTTGATCCCCGCGCACAGCATCCTGGTTTCCTACAGATATATCGCAGTTGACTGACTGTTATCTTTGACAGAATTCAAAGAACTTCGTAAACTCTGGAGAAAGGCGAAAAAGGACTCGGGTTCGCCTATAGTAGTCGCCCGACGGAACAGCATGATGAGCATGCGCCACGAAGAGGTTGATATGGAGTACGATGACGCCTACTACTACGTCTCACATCCGCAGTTCCAAGGCCACTCCCATCAGCGACCTCACTCGTTCCATGGTGGGCAAGGAGTGTCGACACCAATTCCGATCCCGCGTACTTCCTCTGAGGGTTTATACGATACACCTCATAACGAAGTGTACGGGACCTCGGATGGACGAGAAGACCGTGACCTCGACTACGGGCCAAGTGCCAGTAGCGCTAGACACAGGTACTCGGACGGACAGGACAGTCCCCCGACCTCGTGGCAACAAGCTGATGTCGCCCCAGCATCTTCGCGTTCGAATATGCAATACCTTTCTTCTTCCCTACCTCTACACCTTAATCTCCAGTCTTCTTCACACCAGCAACAACAACAGCACAATCTACTTCCGCATTTGAATTTGAGCTTGCATATTCCTTCGCCCCATCAGCATCCGTCTCTATCGCAGGTCCAAGGACAAGGTCTTCGATCGCCTGCCAATATCACGATTAGCAGGCTGCCTGCTGATAGCACCCTCTTGACCCCCCTTCCAGGTTATGAACCACCGTCTCTGTTGGCACCACCGCAGACAGATTTAAGTTATCCCGCGGACTCTTATGAGGGATACGACGATGACGGTAGCGGAAGACCTGACGTTGGGCATCAAAGCTTGGGTCGCAGAAGTGGAGACGAATATTAATCTCTCCCAAGTCCAGGTCCTCTTCCATGGCCTCCATCTACCTTAATCTGCATATGTGAACCGTCCTTCCACACCTGACCGCACGGACAGATTTGGATCTCGGTCTATGTCCTCTGTACCCGAAATTTGCTATTATCTTTCCTCCTTCCTCTCCGTGTACACCTCTGCCGACTATTTTTGCTTCCTTGCCTTCCTCCACACCCCCAAGCCTATCCTACGTATTGGCACTACATTTACCTGGTCGAATCATTTACTCCAGAGACCACTTGCCTGCTATCCTTCATCATATCCTTCATCTCGCTATTGCTATCGCCGTTACCGTTTGTGTTCGTCCACCCCGCCACCACCCCGTCCCTTTCGTCACTATCAACCCCCGAGCCCAATTCGGGGACTTCGTTTCTCTTTGCACATATTTTTACGCATTCCTGCATTATCTATCCGATTGCATCCCATCCCTTCATCTTATCATTACTAAACTATTCTAACTTCCCCCACCCCCGGAGTCCTTGCACATATTTGTTCGACCACATCTGTACACTGCATTTACATACATAGCTCTCGTATTCAACCGTCCGCCTCCTTCCCAATCCTCTTGTCACATATTCCTTCGATTCTTCTACCCCAATGATTCCTTCGATGTGTATACTTACTATAAGGCTTCACCTGCTATTATTTTATCTTACCACACGCCATTTGTTGTTACAGTATTCGGTACACTAGTTAACTGTTGTGGAATTTCGGAAAATCGAGGAGCTCCTGATTGATCTTAACTGTATTCATTTCCTCGAGTCTCATTCCCCTTCCCGCGTACCTTCACCTTCAAGGAGAAAGCCTGAAGCTTAAAGACGCGTACGTGGAACACACGGATGTATCATCCATTGAAACCTCTGACTGACATACATATCACCCGACGGTTCCGCCCGTTGAAAACCTAGTAATTGAACGAACGAACATTCAACTCAAAGCTTCAAAACGTTCATTCATCCTCGAAGTTGATGACGTTTACGTTACATTGCGCCGCACACCGACAGATAAGTCTTAATAGATCCCTCTTTCACGTAAACAGTA
The DNA here is from genome assembly GCA_009761415.1 of Sarcomyxa edulis. Lineage (NCBI taxonomy): Eukaryota > Fungi > Basidiomycota > Agaricomycetes > Agaricales > Mycenaceae > Sarcomyxa > Sarcomyxa edulis. The sequence goes on along the minus strand of QUOL01000016.1, from coordinate 269,710 downwards.
CCAGGTCATGAGGGGAAGAAAGGTGGGCAAAAAGGATGGTCGTCCAATTCAGTTTCTGTGTGCATGTCCCGATGGACCACATTTGAATTCGAGAGTAGCCTGCAGGAGCAGTTCGTAAAAAAAGAAACGAACGGCAAAGTTTCAATGGTCTTCTATCTTTTTCATCCAGGTTCTTCTTTCTCTTCCCTGACATTGACAATACTGAGACGTCGACTGACATTTCCTTGCAAAAAAGACTTGATGATCATATTCAGACATGCTTCGGTCGGGAGTGCCGGTGGGATCTCGGCGTGAAGTTACCCTTACTCCCCGGTCACTTCGTCACGGATTTCGAAGGTCTTCGACTGATTCTGTTTCGCGTTGGTTTCGCGATTATACTTTCTCAGCTACCTGACTTCCTTCGGATTGGCCACCGAGTGCGTTCCCGCGGAATAGGGCTTCCATGAAACGCGATGTGAGAAAATATTTTTAAGCAAATGATATGCAACTTGCGGTCTTCGAAGAGACGCACTGATCAAGATATGCATATGGATACCGTGACCATGCATGACCAGACTTCAATATGACAGCGATGGCGATGGCGAGGCGCCTGGGTGACTAGCACCCATATTCGGTAATCGATGGGGAGACGTTTATGGCGAGATTTGGATCCGGTGACTCTTTACTCTTGAGCCCCAGAAAAACTGCAAGGGCCCGGCCCTATTCGACGGATGAGATCTTTGAGTTCAGCTAAATCGCATCATGGATTGTGAGCTTATACGCTCGCGGTCTCGTTTCTCATGCATGTATATTTGGGCCGGGTCCCATACGCCATTGACATGTAGTCTCCTAGAGATGCCAGTCAAAAAGCCACGTTGCGTCGCGATCGATAAGAGTTGCAGGCTGCAAGTTCGAAGCCCCCGGTTACTCACAAGGTTTCGAAAGCCGTGTTAGACACATGCCCGTGAAGTTGAAAATGACCATGGAATATGTAAATGACCGACGTCATTCGTCACAACCTCGGGATGAAGATTTCGGTGAGTACTTGGTCGAGGGTCCGGATCCGAAACCACATGCTAGCGCCGTGACTGCTGGTAAGCGTCTCTCGTCTCAGGTTTCGGTCAGTACTATCCGGCAGGATCCAACTCGAGCATTGACAGACTCTTGACTGTGTGGTGTCGACCGGATAGAAAGAGTGATCAGGGCGCACGTCTAAATGAATCTGGCAGGACGCCGCCATTGTACGCCTCAGCTGAACTAGGAAACATACTGTGCTTACTTTTTAAGTCGAAAGGTACTTCGTCGGGGAATACTAGAGGAGATAGCACCTTGTCTGTGGATTGGTCCGGATCGTGTGAGTGCCCAAATATTTTGATAGTTCTGCCAGTCGGATAAGGATCTGTGAAAGGATACAATTCAGAACAATACAAGCCACGAGTCTTCCAACAAGAAATGCGGACCAATCAGTGGGTAGGCCAAGGTAGACACAGCGGACTAGACACCACAGGACCCATTCGGCCAACAAGAGAACATGTCCCTCGACCTGGGCGGCATCAACACATGTCGAACTTGAGTGTCTGGTGACAAGATATACAGAAAGTGAAATTGAGGGGAACAGTATGTATTCACCCACCTAGAAAGACTCGACAAACGGCAGGGCGAGACACCAATGCGGATATGATTGAACCTCAGGGACTTCATCACCCCGCAGGAACGGATATTGCCACGGTCAATGCGCAGACATACGTGCCCACTTTGGAAATTCGAAAGGATGACCCGACATGGTCGGGGACAAGGTGTCGACAAAGGCGCAATGAATGCAGGCAAAAATATAGCAAGCTTGGGTCCAGTTTCGAATTCTACGAGAGAAGGAATGGGAGATATCAATATCCACGCAATTTCAATCAAGACCAAGCTATCGGTAACAAGAAAGGCGCGTCAGTTGCCCACGTATAGAAACATAGATTGTCCCTCGAGCGTCGCGCTCGGTATTTCCTATCGCACGACGACTGAGAGGGCGCAGGACAGACTGTCTTCGCAAGACATAGTCCTTCGTACCAGGTGGGTCCATCCGAGAGCATGTGAAGAAACCGATGGAGATATCTGTGCCGAATTTTAATCATACTGCATCTCCATTAGATGCGCTCAAAAGAGGACAGGGACTTATGTGCCAGGTGTCAAAATTTGTGTCGAAATGGGGATGTAGATGAAGGTGATGTTGGAGAGATCGTCGACGTCTAGTTGAATGATGTAAGTAATATGTACAGATTATAAGATGATCAGAAATACTGCATTTGTATACGCTGCGGGCGTACATGGATAACACGACCCTGACAGCTTTGACGTGACTCCTTTGAGTACGAGTTACCCAGCTGCGAGAAAGTGGCTCGTCGTGTACCACCAGTAAGCCTATAGAAAGATTGGAGCGATTTTTCCTCGCTCGAAGTTAACGATATAGATGTCCTCTTAGAACGGGTCAGGACTCTTCGTTAAGTTTGAATCGGTAGAATAGGAACATTCCGAGGACCCAGAAAGAGCTTTCTAGTTGTCAGCATGTGATGAAAAAATTGTCGTTGATGAGGGTGCGAGGGAGTGCAGCGGTTGTCACGAAATCACATCACCCACTGTGGTCACAGTCACGCAGCGGCTCATCGCTGCACTGCCACCGGTGCCGCCGATTGTGCACTTATCTCAAGCGCTCAGTATCAGCCTGGGCATCGAGCAATCGGCCATCTGATAACAGCTTGTATACTCTCTCGAGACTCATATTATTTTTTTAACGCCCAGAATGCTATCCTTGCCGGACCTCCCTGTTGACCTCCTGCTAGACAATTTGCTGCCGTTGGTTCCTGTCCCCGATTTACTTCGTCTCGGTTCAACAAGTGCGGATCTAGTTATATTTCCCTGTTCTCGGATACATCTAATTCCATCATCGAAGACCGGTTCTTCGCACTACTCTGTGCTGATGATACATTTTGGAAGAGGAGACTCGAATCGGAGTTCAACTTCTCTACTGGAAGTACTGCCCGCACAACGGGTTGGAAATTTATCTACCGTGGACTTAGTAAACCTCGGGTCTTTGTCTGGGGGTGAGTCTTGTTCCGTCCATACCCATTGAGAGGTCCACATGAACCTCATGATACTGATGGTGCCCGAACTTTATCCCAGCAACAAGGAAAATGGCAGGTTAGGCTTAACAAAACTACCTAAGACTACCCTCCACCACGTTCCTTTTCCGATTGAGCTCCGCATTCCTGGCGCTCGCATTGTCAGTCTAATAGCAGGCGGAATGTACGTGTCCCATTATGTATTGTCTTGTCGAATGTGTCTCGATCTTATTGCCTCCAGGTCTTTCCATGCGTTGGACTCGGAAGGTCGCATTTATGGTTGGGGTCAGTGGACCGTTTCTGTTCTCTTTATCTCCTCACTGTCTGATAAGATCTATATACTTCCAGGCACATTAGACGGAACCACCACTGCGCTGCCAAGCGATGGGTTTTCGAATCCAGCAAAGATGTCAAAAACACCCTTGAGGCTGGATTTGCCTGCCCCCACACGGACCGTCAGGTGCGTCGGACAGGGCTCCATGATACTGTCCCGGGTTATTTAACCTGGGTATCCAAAAATAGCTGTGGAAGACTTCATTTGACGACGTTAGATAGCAATTCCCACATTTGGACTTTCCTCAGTTGGGGACGCCCGTTCCGACTTGATACGCCCTTACTCAACAATACCTCGCCCGAAACCTCGCCACTCCAAGTGGAAAGTGGGTGGGGATTCTCATCTGTGCTCACCAAGGCAGGCGATGTCTTCGTTTGGTGGCCTTTCGCCGGCGAGATGAACATCCGTATCACTAACGAGAACGATACAATGAACCGCGATGGAGACAAAAAAGCCCAAGCTTCCGCTGATGGTGTCATCCCCTGCGTTGCTTGGAGGTTAGGAGCGGATCCTGTGAGGTTGCCTCGGTTACCTACTCTTCCCAAGCTGTTCTCGAATGACAACGATTCCGGAGAGAACATCAACACCCATCTAGTCCAGATAGCTGGATTAGATCGTCATCTGATTGGTTTAACTAATCAGGGCCATGTTCTTAAATTTGGGTTCTTGGACAATGAAGTGTCTGCGTTGGCAGGAACCTGGGAATATGTAAGTTGTATTTATGTTTTCTAACTGCTGACCACCCTTAATCCGAAGTTTCTTCTCATCAGTTACCCCAATTCAGCGAGGTCGAAAAAGTCAGGCAACACCCTACTTTCCAGCCCTCGACGGCAGCCGGTGACCAAGACAAACTTCGCGTGGAACCTCCTACCACGATGAAGATTACACATGTACGGTTCTTTTCCCCCTCCCCTCCCCATTCTAAATCCTAACCTAAAAAATTCTTCCACAGATATCTGCAGCCTTCTTAAACTTTACGGCATATTCCACTGGATCATCTTCGATTGTGATAATGGGAGACACAAACACCGACGCCACTTCAACGCCCAAAATCATCCCTGCTTTACAGAACAGATCTGTCATTTCGGTTGTCCTTGGAGACTACCATTGTGGCGCGCTCACATCTACTGGACATCTTCTCACGTGGGGTGCGTATTCTAAAGGAGCTTTAGGACTCGGAGATCCCGCAAAGATCGAGCCAGGTATGCCTGGTGGGTATGCAGATGAATTCCAGCGTGCGAGTGGGAGACATACACCTCCTGGCGTAGAAGTACCTACGGAAGTGAGATTCGACCATGCGAGTAAAAAGAGGAAGGATAGGTTTTGTTTTGCGGCGACGGCTGCGGGGTGGCACATGGGCGCGCTTGTTATTGATCTCGATGTCAGCTATCCCCTTCCTTCCGATTCGTCTGAAATGAATTGTGCTGATGAATTGGTATTTTTCCTGAATCTGAATCCAGCCCGAAGATGAAGACGACGAAGATGTCGAGCTACCAGAAGAGGATGATCCTCAGTCTCAGTATCCCAGCGGCCCCGGACACAATCCTATTTTCCCGCCTGGTAGAGGGATATTCCGAGTTGGATTTGCAGGTAGAGGGATGCATCATCGCGGAGGTGGTGGAAGTGGAAGTGGACTTGGTGGCGCATTGCGTTGGGTCACCAGAGGCAGAGGTGGTGGTGGTGGTGGTGGTGGGGACGGAGCGCAGACTTGAACTTGAACGACACGGGACAATACAGAAAGAAACATGTAAAGCAGCAGATAGTGTACCTGTACGGATAGACTTTAGTAATGTACTCAAACCCCCCTTAAACATACGCGTAGCTTAGGACAATAGCGTCAAAATTTAGTTGGTCAGTCATTCACAAATTCGTTCTTGAGTAGAAACGAACTAAAGAACAAAAAGAGATGGGCCTGACGGGGAATTGAACCCCGGACCTCCTCGATGTGCATCAACGTACCGTAATACGTGATATCCCTAACAAGGAATCATACTACTAGACCATCAGGCCATATCGGGAAATCCCTGATGTGGTACAAGATCTCCAGCCCCGCTAGTAGTATCCCATCAAGGCCAAGGCCAAGCTCTTCACACTCTCTGAGTCTTACGGCAAGGGATAAAAACAGCACACTGGCAAAATCCTATCACTATCAACAACTATAACACCAAAACCAGGTACATGAAGAATAGCATAACGTCGTCACACACACAATCGAATGTCCATCCTACCTCCACCATCTCCCTTACTTGAAACGGGTAAGTATGTTACGAAGAGGAATCGGCATTCGACTCTTCGAGACGGAATCCCGTTGACCTCCGAGTCTACGCACAGAATTCTCATTCCACTCCGTTGCTTTGGATGGAGGAAGCGATACCCTGCCTTTGATCGTACTCGCCTTGTTCTCAATCCCTATCTTCATGTTGCCTCCGAGAGAGTGCCGCCCCAGAGATCCCGATCCCATAGGGGGTTTCATGTGAATAAGTCCTGGTTTGCTAGCACTAGTATAGGTGTTCGGTCGAACCGGAGACTTCGGCGAAGCAGGAGGGGAAGTGGAAGGGGGCGGAGGCTTCGCGTTGGACGGTCGACGAGCTCCGAAAAGGCTCTGTCTCCGTTTCTTTATCACTTCTAAAGGTTTGGTAGTACCCATAGCCAGCTGTACCGCCGGTGGGGGTACCGCTTCTGTACGAACACTGGGGCTTTGGTTTTGGACATTTGGGTTGAAACTGCTCCGTAGAGGCGATGGCTGCCTCAAACTTCCTACAGACGGCGTCCCAGCAGAAAGTTGCATAGGTGAAGCGGGCCGATAAGAAGGAGGCGGAGACACCGGTACCGGTATGGGGATCTCGTCTACTAGCAATTCGTTGGGATGAGGATAAGATCGCCTATTAGGCAAAGAAGCGAACCGAACGCTCTTTGAGTTCTTCAGAATGCCGCGTACGCGTACGCCGCGAGAAGAACGGTCACTGGGAGTGGGAGGGAGCGGGATAGTCGGGGGACCGCCTTTGGAGATGGGTCTGATAGAGGCTCCATAATCACGGGGGGTATCAGGTCCGTTGGTGATATCGATAGATAGAGCACTAGTATCTGGAGTGGCGCATGGGGTGTCCGCTGAGGACTCGAGAGATAGGTCCATCGAGTAGCTTATGACACGGGGATTGGTTGATTTAAAGCCACGAGGATCAGGCATGTCTCCGCCATAGGTCGTCATGAGGTTATCTGCAAAAGACCATTCGTCCTGATCGAGGTCGACACTCTGAGAGGGAGCTCGGATTTCAAAAGCTGCCTCATCGACCAGCTTCGGTTGAGGCGTAGCGTTGTTACACTGACTCCTTAGACTCATCATCATATCCTCGTACGTCATACACGGCTGGTCGGGGGTATTCGCAAACTCAAACTTGGGGGAGTAAGTCGAAGGAGAACCGAGGAATGGGGTAGGCATGCTTGGGTACGGGTCTTCCGTCCATGTCGATATCGATGGCTGCTTGAATAGTGGTAGTGGCGGGGGCGCTTTCTTGCCTCGTCTATTCGCCAACGACAGTGGGGGTGGGAGTGGCGCCTCTACAACAAAGTCCGATATCGATTCGAGAGAAAGCGGGATGGCAGAATGCGAGTTTGATAGTATGAGTGATGGTTTGTCGAGTTTGATTTTTTCTTGACCGAGGAACGCGACGGATAAATCGAGATCTTCCAGGCTTTCTTTGAAGAATGAATTGAGGTTTTGCAACTCGACCATCATATCGACCATCTCTGGCTTGGGCTCGAGCTTCGAATTCGGGGTTCCGGTGCCAGTGGTGGTGGTCGATGGAGATGGAACCTGGAGAGACCATTTTTTGATTTTACCGTTTGATTTTAGAGTGATCTCCCGTTCGAAAACTAGAGCTTTGCGGAATGAAGTGGGTCTTGGATGGGGCTGGGGCTGGGGCTGGGATGACATTGGGCGACTGAGCAAGGTCGTGGTAGTGTGTTTGGCTGTAGAGACAGTGGGGGGACGGTAGAAGTTCCAGGAAGGAGTGATTTGGCTACGGTGGGCGCTCGACAAGGCCTCTCGGAATGCGTCGGGGGGATAGACCGATCCTTCTGGAATCCAGGATGCGGTTGGGACATCGTCGGGTTTGTCAGCCCATGGGGTGTGGCCTGGCGCTTCGGAAGGTCCGAGGTTATCCTGAATAAGAATAAGAAATGAGTCGCGTTTGGGACGGAGAGACATGTATGATATGGGATGCACGTACAACCCATTTCTTAACACAAAGATTCTCTTTCAACATGGTTCTCAACCGAGGAGCAGTAGGGACAGTGATGGTAGCTTTCGACGCTTGAAGTTGATCGGCCTCGCAGAAACTCCCGACTCGGATCCTGGCCATGGGCGAACCCTTGGGAGACAGAGCAAGATGACTGCCGAACCCGAGAAATGTGGACATAGGGACCATGCATCCTAAGGGAAACGGGGGAGTTTCGTACGAGGAACTTGACGACAAGGAGTCTAGAGTGATGGATTCTGAGAAAATGCACGAGTCTTTCCCAGCGAGCAGGTGGCCAAGGTCGATGGATGAGGTGGACTCTGTTGAGGAGATGACCATGGGATGCATCGGATGGCCAGAGGAACGCTGCAAGGAGGGAGTCTTCGACATGGTTGACTCTCAAGATCCTGGGCTCGGTACATGTTCTATGCGAGCAAGAGGCTGACCAGACTCAAACTCCAAGAGTTGAGGCTGACTCGTATAAGATTCCTAGATACAAAGTATACCTCACGTGATCACATGCATTGGCCCTCGGGAGATTCAAGATGGCTTCAAAGGGCACATTCTAGGCACGCTCTGTAGTCTTGATCATGGCGTGCAATGGCCGGTCAGTATCGATTCATAGTCAATAATCACGGCGAAACCCAAGCGAAACCTCTGGATCGTATGGCAAAATAGGAAAGAATACGCATCCTTTGACCAGGAAGAGTTTGCGGCGGGAGCGAGTTTAGAAGCGAGCATATTCAAGTTGACTTTGACAGCAGGATCACTGTCAAGCCGCGCCGTAGGACCGGGAGGCCCGGACAACTACCGAAGCACCTGTGGTCTCTCATGGTACGCGTGAACTCACAACCTCACTCAAGTACTCACGCGCCGTATAGTTAGATATAGGCTTCCACATTCATATGTCTCATTGCAGGAACGCAAAGTCTAGATCACCGCTAAATGCACAGGTGTGTTTGAGGTGTGATCAAGAATGCGAAATACTGAGTTCATATACGTTCATATGATCATGATGCGTACAGGGATGCAATGAGAGAGAAAGAGCCCGATGGTTTGGTCTGCAGAAGAACATCCAGATTAAGAAAAGACATGAAGGTGAAAGATCGGTAGATTGACTCCAGTCGAAGTCGAAGTCAGCCCCCGACTAGCGCTCTAACTCGGCTCCTGTGAAGACCTTATCCGGTACGCGACCTCTGTAGAGTGACTCGGATGCCGTGTCGACGTAGAATGTTGCAAGGATGGGCGGACGATGACATCAAATGGCAAGGTCGAAGTTTGGCTCTGCACTTCGAGAAGATGACGCCAGAGGTTTATTTGGATCCCATTCCGAAGTCTAGCTCAATGTCATTGTATCAGTGTCAGGCCATGAAAAAAAAAGAGAAGTGTGTCAAAACTATACATGCCTGGAGGTTCTTACAGAAGACATTGCCTGTGACAGGAAGGCGAGATCGTAACGCTCTGCTTCCTTTATCCAGGCTGTCAGACTGTAAATATTTCCCTCAGCCCGGATACATCCAAGAAGCACCTCCCTCCATTGAAGATGAAGAGAAATAGACCGACCTCCATTATGCCTTGATCCGGCTCGAGGCGATCACCGCCTAATCCCGCAAACTTCGTCGGCCACTCCCTGCCGAGGAGGACCCGGGTAGCGTCTTCATTATCATTATCATTTTCGGGTTCGACGGAAGGGAAGTGTCTATTCTCAAAATACGAGCAAGGTAGTGTCACGTCGATCCCTGAATCGTAATGGCGGGGAAATTTGACGGCGACAGTGTCGAAACAAGGAACGTCCATTCTCTGCACTTGAGCGGCTAGAATATCCAATTGCGCGCACATGTCGAGCATATCCTGCGGTAATCCAGGCATGTCCGTGCACGAGGGAAACAGGGGGGAGGGTGGCTTTTCAAGGTCGAGGTGCAGAGCATTGAGAGCCTGATCAACTTCCAGGTGCATGTCCGAGGGAAACAATGTCTCTTCAAGCTCGAGGTAATTAATAATATCAACGACATCCAGCGTTGATTCGAAGATGCGGCAGGATCTCTTCGGTAAAGATGACATTGACAAGGTGGTGGAGTTGGAGGCGGCACCGGGGCGGAGATGGGGACGAATCGAGCTATTGCCATATGCATTGCCAGTGGAGTCTGGGATATCTGTGAGAGGAACCCTGCAGCTGGGACGACTTTGGTTATCTGCATTTTCCGGGTACAAACGCGACTGTTTTCGTTTGCCCTGAAGCGCTTCGATGACTAGACCTTGGGTCCGAACACGAACACGGGCACGGGAGTGGAATGTAGGCCTCTCTGAATTTCCGATTCTCATCACTCTGCTCCTTCTTCCGAGAGGAAAAGAACGAGACGAGGGTTTGACATTTTTCGAAATAGCAGGAGGAGGTGAGGTGTTCCCAGCCTGAGAGGATGATTTACGAGATCTAGAGGGTCGGCTGGGAAGAATGTTCATGCACGCAGAGGTCGGTGGTGCATCCGAGTCGCAAACGGAAACGGAAAGATTGGGAGTAGCATGCGCATGCGCAGGTGACGTAGAAGACGGGAGAAGGGCTTCGGACAGTGCATGAGTCCCACCGTGACTGTAGGACCGTAATCGTTGTGTTGCCCGAAAGTGGTAGTGGTGTGAGCCGAGATGGCGTGATTCCCTAGATATGGCTATGGAACTTGGAGCGGTGGATGGTTCCAGAGATAAGTCTTTGGGAAGGGGAAGGAGGTCCATTTCGCCTATAAAAGATATATGAAAGCTGTGGCCTGAGCTGACGGGAAAGAGGTTGTGTATTATGATATGGACCGAAGGCAGATAATGATTGTGAGGCTGACAAAAATTGTATACCTATACCTGGGCCCACAAAAGATAGGCAAATACATATCACTGTGATACCGCAGATTTGCAATTCCCGAGTGCCATTGGTAGAAACGTCGTTATCAGGTCGACATCCATTGCGAGCTAAGACGCTCAACTGACTATTGTCAAGTATCGATTACTTACTCCAGGATCATATCACCAAAACCTTAAAAAGCGCTGAACGCTCTAAACGCGCCTGCCTGTGTACTGCGAGTAAAATAGGGGATATTAACGCGTCACGCTCTGGTCTAAATATGAGGGGAAGGAAGCAAATCGAAACGGGCTCACATGCAGATAAAGAAATGTCGATGTCGAAGCCGAAGACCTGGGAAGACGATAGGTGCATCAAAATAGTAAAGTAGCGGCAACCAATGGGCGTAAGATACAGCTATTTCGTCCGAAGTTATTGAATCGGCGGGCAAATTTGAGGTAATATAGCATCTGGGATAAAACAACCATTTTAGGGGATGACTGAACCCTACGGACGAAATGGTTCATTACCTTCTGTCTCTGTTTACATGCGAAAACTAAAACTTGGCATGCATGAGGGGACCATGCCAGTGCACGCACCCATAATGAAAATGATAACTCGTCCCATGACCTTCCCGCGAACATATTGTCTTCACAAGGTTCAGTCTTGCGTCATATCATGCTTTCATCTCCCTTAATAGCACTCACAAGGCCCGGGAGTGACAAAGCGTTGAGTAACGCCGTACTTTGAGGAGCCTTCATAAAGGTAGTAAGTAGTTCATCAATTTTTGATAGTACCCCATGTCAAAATTAATAGAATAGGTAACGTACATCGGAACAAAAGGCGACGGACCACGATGGGTTGGAAAGGCGATTATCACCTATGATTAAGGATGGGGTGCGTGCCTTCCAAGAGACCGATATGATAGCCTAACCCTCCACAAACCCGGGGGTTATGTCAATGAGATGAGAGGCAAGAATAGCCACCTCGCGGGCCATTTGCACATGCATATGGTGGACATGACATTGGGATATTCGGTAGCAATGCGGAGTGCGCGCGCCTAGACATGGCAGACAAGACAAAGGCGAGAACCAGAACATGAACATGAGGCCACGGCCCACGGCGTGAAGTAAATGACTGAGTTCCACAATCCTCAGCGGTTACTTCCATGCAGGGATTCGGCGAGGGAAAAGATCTCGGCAGGTAGCGAATAAGATTAAGAATGATAAATTCGAGATCATGAAGCAGGCAGGCAGGGAGTAGATTGAGATTGGGTTGTATGTATCTAGCTTGGGCCTTCTAAATTGAAATGTTGGAATTGAAACGTCGAAACGTCGAAAGGGTATCGGCGGGGCGAGGAGAATTGCGAATGACTGACTGAGATCAGAGCTCGCGCAAAATTCAATGGAAAGGGGTATCAGTATCAGAACGAAAGATAGAAAGAAAGAAAGGTGGTCCAAGATCCTCTGCGGCCGTGAAGTACTGATATCATAGAAGGATGCGGACTTGTGTGAACGAACGGCTGTTACTCACCCTGTCGCGGATAGATCTTTTTCTTGTCTACTTTTTTTTGCAAGTGGAGCACATATCCATCAATATCGGCGGCTCTCATAAATTGCATCGTGCGTTTGCCATCAGAACCATAGACATAGACTAATGCTGGAGATGCTCCGATCGGGTGCGCAGAAAGCGGGCGAGAGATGAAAACCGAAAGTCGTCGAACATAGACAGGAGCATGTTGCCAGTAAGTACGAAGACGCAATGCCCCAGACAGTGCGTAGACGTGGCGTGGCGTGCATATAGCTAGTCTGCTTTTTGACGCGAGGGGCTTGTCGATAGGTGGTTTTTAATCGGAGCTTAAAATGCCTAAATTCATTACAAGTCGTTGAATTGAATCGAACAAAAATCGAATACCTTTTCGCCGCGTTGCAATTGCAAGTCATGAAAGTTATTGAAATTCTTTTTTTCACTTCCCTCTTACTGTCTTCCTCGATCCCAGACGTGGGCCCATCCAACTTTTGATGCTGAGGCCCAAGTCTTCAAGCTTCAAGTCTTCTTGTACTTCTCAAAGAACGGAATTTCGCCAACTCAACACGCTCCCGAGAGCTCGACAGCTTGTTCAAAAAGCCTTTGAACTCTAGGCGAATTTCTTGCCGAACTTTGCACGGGCCCTTCTAGAAACGAAGAAGGCAGATCACAAAGCCATAGCCAGACGGCCTCCCAAGTTCTCGCAGGACGAACTACTGTCATGGCGAACGACTCGGACATCGTCGAGCCTCATGCACTCAAGCAAAGACTCGGACAGTGCTTCCAATGCCTATCGCACTATGACAACGGATCGCCCAACCAACGAGAAAAAGACGTATGATCTGAATTCTTATAGCACATTAGCAGCTTAAGGAGTGGGCATTTCGAACAATCGAGACGATTTACGAAGAGGAAGCCGAAACATATGGAAAAGGTGGCGGGGTTCACCTCTCGGCTACGCAGATGTCCTGCACGACTTCTTGTTGGGCTCTTTCATTACCGCTGCGCAAGAAAAGGGACATACCCTCCTCCGGCTCCTGGTAGCTGTCGTTATTCTCGCGTCTCTCTCCATGCTCGTTTTCACAGGCTCTGGCCATAAATGACAGGATCTCTTCAATGTAAGCTCTCCATTCTCTAGATGTGACGTGTCTTACTCATGTTTTACTCCCAGATACTTATACTTTTCCAACAGCGCATCGAATGGGATATCTGTTGTCTTGAGCCAGATTGGTCTATCTTATACATCTCCTCTTCAACGTCTGCGCAAAATTTCTTGCTCCTCAAGGAACAATGGCTTCTCTTCTGATATGTGTCAATTGTATGCAATGCACATGGGGCCCGGACTTAGTGCAGAGATGGTGCGACGATGTGGGCGAGCCTTTCGAGATCTTGAGCTGATATGCAGTTAAAGTCCCGGGTTTTGGACCAGTTAGAGGGCGGAAGGATAAATCACATTATATAATTATAAAATTAACAGAGATTCAGAGCGATCTTGACAGAATTACGCGCAGATAGGAGAGATGTCGACGAGCGCCTATTGACTATTGTGTACGCGATTTGGGACCGCTCGTGATTTGCCGGCCTGCCGAGCGGAGATTGAAACGAGCTATCGACAAGGAGCCGGATGAAAAAGCAGACGTCAAACAAGAATATCCCGAGGCACGAGGGTTGAACGAATTGTTTACTCTGCTTTAAGGAGACTACATATAGCGCGTTTCAATATTTTGGGATTTTCGTCCATTTTTGGTCGCGTCAATCAACGTGGCGAGGTCCATGTCGACGGTCTGTGCGGTCCCGTACGACGAGGGAAAACCATCAGAAAAGGTCGGCATACAAGATGGACAGCATCGACATGATACAGCGTGAAATTAAGCACAGCCAGGAATCGACTGAATTTCTGCACTGAATAGCAAGCTGTGAGATCAGCGTCGCGCTTGCGGAGGGCAGGGTGATAATACACTAATCTTCATATTCTTATGGTCGAACGGAAGAGCAGAAAGCAAGTCTGAAGCTGGTGGCCGGCAGTGCTGCTAGTAGTAGAAAATCAACGTTGCGTAAATTTGGCGTCGAGGACACCGTGTCACGGTTGTACCACACGCCCTCGACACTGCCATCTCCTTCATTTATACCCTTGAGTTGCAGCTCTAACTACCGTCTTTTATACCCATCGTATATTCCTGTCACCTCTGAAATCTAGTCTCTTAAGTCTCTCATTGGAGTTTCATCGATATCTCGGGTTAGGATCGACAATCTGTACGAGACGAAACGATTGGAGAGGGACCGCAAGTCATTCGTATCGAGGTGGGCGTCATATTCTACCTTTTGAGGTCTTTTCTGCCATGTTTTGTGTATACCTTCAGGCCATTCCGTTCTGCTAGGCTACTCTTGCATCGTTTCGTTTCGTGAGGGACTTAGCCTCACACAAAGCTTGGTTTTTCCCTCGTATATATGGTCTTCGTATCAGGGTGTCGAAAAACCCCATGTGTTCAATTGGAATGACACATATCTATGGTGTCAAAATTTGAGTCGATAGACCGTTTTGCGAGTGATTGACGTCCAAATTTTTTACTAGATATCGTTGAGACCACTCTAGTTTCCTCTTTGAAAGGTGTGTTGCTACATGTTGCTGCATAACATATGACTCCAAAGATTCCTTATGTTCTGACTTTTGCAGTGCTTGTAATCCATGTCATCACCCTCTATCTCGACGCAACCAGGCGTAAGAAGCCCTCTGTCCCCTTCATCAGCAGCAAATGGCACCACTCCAGCGAGAGCGGGTGCTCTCGTGCCCACCAACAATGTCACTACTAAAGAAGGCGTCACCGTACGCGCACGGATCGATCCTACATTGACCGTCGATGATGTTGTGCGACAATTGTGTATAAACCTAAAAATTCAAGATAGTCCTGCGAACTTCGCTCTTCGAGATGAAAACGATGAGCTGGTCACAAACGACAATCTACGAAAGAAGATCAAGACCAAGATCAATCTTAAGTGGGTGATTTTCCACCTCTGTGCTTCCTGCATCATAGTCTCATGTGGAATGACCAGACTTGTAAATTCCCCAGCGCTCGAGGCGAAAGAAACAGCTGAAAGGCTTACTTTGCGGGATGACAAGACATTCAAGATGACGTTGTTCTCGCTGCAGAAGTACATACGGGTATGCTATCTCACCTTGGGTTTTCACTTTGCTATTCATTGAACTTCGCACTAGGAGGAACAATTCGCGCAAGAGTTCATCTTGCACGACGGGCTAGCAGAGCTGGTCAATGTGATATATACCAGCCATGGTAATACTCTTGCAGTACGTCGAGAGCCAACTATTGATCATTTACACGGTTTCACTCCATCATATTCATATATAGTACGCACTGGCCGCGATGCAAAACCTCATGGATCTCGACTACGGGTGGGCGACCCTTGATGATGCGTTCATCTTCAAAGTCGTGCAGATCCTCTCATCGCCGAGTTCACTTATCAATGTTTGTCGTCCTGCTACTGCGATTTTGAAGAAATTAGTGGAAGCCAATCCGATGAGTGCCCCAGGCCCTACGATGGCTAGTTCAAGCAGGAGTCCACCAAATGCTCCGCCCGGGTCGGTATACCGGTACGGATTTTCTGTTGTTTTTGAACAGATGAGGAAAGAGAAGGGGCTCCTGGAGACTGTGGTCAGTCGATTGGGAAGTGCTGATACTGCTATGGCACAGTACAGGTATGAGATGATCCATGCTATTCCTGAACAAAATTGTTATTGAGGGGGCACGATTCGGTCGATAGTATGA
The DNA here is from genome assembly GCA_009761415.1 of Sarcomyxa edulis. Taxonomy (NCBI): domain Eukaryota; kingdom Fungi; phylum Basidiomycota; class Agaricomycetes; order Agaricales; family Mycenaceae; genus Sarcomyxa; species Sarcomyxa edulis. The sequence goes on along the minus strand of QUOL01000016.1, from coordinate 253,919 downwards.
TGTTGATCAACTCCTTGTTATCGCATGCGAGTGATACCCGATGGGAAGAGTTCATGGTCGAGCTGGAAAGGTTGAACGTGCGCAAAGCAGTGGTGGTGAGTCGAGGGCCACTTAATTCCAAAAAATCCAGGTCTAACCGGTGGGCTTCTATCAGCGTTTGATGTCATCCAACACCATCGAAGACCTGACGTCCTGCATACTCGACTTTCAAGCCAACATAATTCGCGTTACGTATCGCAAGAAAACCACTCTTGTTGATCCAGAGTCCGTACCCTCGCATGGCGTCGCACTGGATTTCATCTGGAACAGCAGCAAGCTCAATGAACACAGTGTCGATGAACACGGTCAAGTACTTAAATGGCGTCAACTGGGCTTTGATTCGGAAGATGTCATCAATGAGTTCGGCGATGTGGGTGTTCTAGGATTGGACTGCCTGGTATGTTTCTGTGGCATCGTATCTGTGTTTCATCTGCTAATATTACGATTGCCTATACAGAAAAAATTCGTCGAGAACGATCCCAATTTCTCCAAGGTTCGTATCCAAGGTAGTAATCGTCTCCATTGTCTCTCAAAGTATTCTCCCTTGCATGCAGGTGGTCCTCGAACAACTGAGCCGCCCGGAAGAAAGGAGATGCCCTATTGCTAAAGCCTCGAACGAGGTCGTAGAACTGCTGTCAGAACATTGGGCCATCTTTGCTCCAGGATGTATGTTGCATCGCGACCGTTTTAGTTTCTTCAAGACTGACATTGCAAGTAGACTCAACATCTACGACTTTTCAACCGTTCTTCCTCGACTTCTACAAAGTTCATTCTCTAGCAACGCATTTCTTCTTGCGAATGTGGAGTGAAAGTGGCGCAGCTTTCGGTGATTTTACTCGTGTAGTAGCTTTGGTTCGGAGCCAGTAAGCACAACTTGAGATCTTCCCGTGCGACTTTGGTCTTACATAGATTTACAGAGTCAAAGTCGCTTTGCGTAAAGAAAACACTCGGCAGTGGCACGAAGTCGAGCATGACTTTCTGGAATGCGAATACCGTACTGTTAGAACCAGACAAATGAAAGAGCTTGAGATGGAAGACGATCTCCTGAGTAAGGTCCCAGTCAGGTAAGTTATGAATACCTTATGACAACCTGGGATTTCGTTTAATTCATTCCATCTTCTGTTTCAGGAATTTACGGAACAAGTTGTACAAGGAATCATATGAATTTGTGCGGCAGCAGAGATTACAATGTTTGCTTCAAGGAGCCTGGTTTGTAACGGCTCTTCCACAATCAGCTACCTCATCCCGAGAGGCGGTACGTCGCCCGTCTAAGCCTTGGCGGTTCCTGCGATTAGTGAGAACAGTTTCTCACCACCTGCCAGACTCACTTTCTAACGAAAGCCTATGCAGGATAATGGTCTCAAGTATCTACATTACGTAGATAGCGCCGTCAAATTCCCTGTCCGAAACGGACTGGAAGATCTCCCAGAACGGATTGAAGTGGCATTGATCAGCGAGATAGCTACTGGTACCTGTGCTCCACCTCCAAACGTCCTTCGAGATCAAAACGATCTCCCACCGACCTCCCCCCTCGTGCCTTCGCCGTTATCGTTTTCACTACTTAGTGCTCACGAAGGATCTCTGGCAGACCAAATCGCCCCTGATCAGTCAAGATGGGCAGATTGGACAGACGGGTTGAACATGCTCCGGAGAGATGGTGGGCATGTCGCATCGGAAGAAACTGCAGGATTTGTAGATGCCCTGACGGAGATTGGGTTGAAAATCAAACTGCTCGGTGCGTCCTGTTTTCTTTCTTCCTGCTATCATATCATATTTGCTCATCCGTTCGCTTTTTTGCGTGTAGATCTATCTGGAGAGATGGTGGAGATACCCAGTGGGCTCGTGGCAGGACCGCCCCCTACGAACACCGACTTTTTCTTTTCCGAATTGATGTAATCTTGTTAACGTTTTCATATGTTGTGAGTGTAACATCTATATTATTGTGTTCGTGGGATCTGCCATGAGGAACCAGCCAGAGTGCTGGGCGAGATATATTGATTGCGAATGGAGATGCTCGAGCCAAAAACGATAGAGGTAGGTATCGAAGATGGCAGAGATTTATGCAGTTGAAGCAATGTGTTATATGTAAGTGTGTGGTAAGTAGATTGGTAAAAATGCAGTTGAAGCAAGGGAAACTATTGTGAGATGCGCAGTCAGTTGGATGGGAGAACAATGCTATAGGATGGGGAATCGTATAAAAAAACAACGGGGGTTGAACCCGGCAAATGCTATGTAGTATGACACAGAACATGATTGTGGGAGATAGCGATTGACGAAAGGAAAACGAAGGAGGCAGTATACAGTGCATTAGGCAGGAAGAAAAAGATATCGACGACGTAAGATTAGCTGTTGAAGAAAAAGGAAGGGGCTTGTTGAAAGAATGGAAAGATAGGAAGACTCAACCGGAGACCGGATGCCCATTTGCACCAGGAGAGCTCGAGTCCGAGTTCATGGCAAGATACTCGGCACCTGCCTTGAAGAAAGGTCTGAATATTGCTTCAGGGTCCTTGAAGTCGTTATGGACGACGTTGACGAGGAAACAGGTATTCATGAGTTCGGAAATTACTTTCCGAGAGGGAGATTCGGGGTCGTAGAGATTAGCCCATTGTTGGCCCAATTCGAAGGCTTCATCCTATAAACCCGCATTAACATACAGATAGGTTGAACATAGATACTGTTCATGTACCTTCCATGCCATGAAGCTCACTGCTTCGACTATTGTCGGTTGGATAATCTCTTTGCCAGGGAAGACGCCCCACGTTACGGCATTTGGCCCTTCAGAGTGAGTGTTGGTAGACAGATCACCTCGTTTGTTTATCACGTAGTATGTGATATTGTTATCTCGTTCAATGTGATGAAGAAGGAGGGAGAGAAGTGTCGGGTTGACGAAAAATTCGAGGTAGGCCTAAAAATCAAGATAGAATCAGCATGCTGCGTGTTTCGAAAGAAATGGAGATTCGAAGGTCGTACTTTTTGATAAACATATCCATTGCTAGGGCCCCATCCGAAAGTAGTGTCGTCACTTCGTTCACCGTTAACAGCAGGCTGTGAATTGATGGTCAAGAACCCAAGTTCATTCATTTTCGCAAGCTGTTTCGAGATGACAGAGGTTTCTCGAGCAGGAGCCTGGTCCGACCATGGAAGGGATGACAGATCGCTCAAACAGAAACGCTTGAATAGCAAGGCAATGTCGGAAAATGCGATGGGTTCACCCCATAGTCTCATGGCGTCTTCTTTCTAGAAAAAAGACGAATAAGCATCCAAGGGCCTGGAATTGACATGGCATATGTAATCTACCGTTTGCTTGATCCAGACGCCGTATCCGTCCAGTTCACCGTACGCAGGACTCCGTGAATCTCCAAAACGCCCGTTAGGGTACTCGTCCCAGTTCTCTGTACGAGAGATGTAAGATTTGGCACGGTTTGCCCAGAATATCGGACGGATGGTTTCCTGCCGTCTGTTCGGCGTCAAAGACTGGTTGACAGAACTGTTAGAGGGGTTCAGCATGCGAAAGAAAAGCACGGACCTGTCTCCAGGGCAAAGGCTTGATCGTCTCAACCCTCGGTACTAGTTGCAGCTCCTCGAGCAGCATCTTCGTCCCCTTCTCTAGATTCATGGTATAGAAATGCAGTCCGCGAATTCCAATATCCTCCTTCAATATCCTCCTACACATATCAGCCACTAACTTCGTCCCGATCGCCCTGACCTTCTCATCATCGTTCTTAAACGGCTCCAAAGCATCCGAAAAGGATTTCGGTATGACCGTCTTAGCGAGACTCGTAGCTCTCTGAAACCCATTCCACGTCTGTATGGGCGCGATACCAGGAATGATGGGAACCGTTATATCCGCAGCACGAACGGCTTTCACCCAGTCGATGAACATCTCGACGTCATAGAACATCTGGGTGAATATGAGGTTACATCCAGCGTCGATTTTTTCTTTGAAGTACTTCATTTCCAGATCGCGTTCGGCTGGAGGTAGAAGTTGGTTTTGAGGGAAGCCAGGGACAGCTATGTCGAAATAATCTCCATATTCCTTTCGGATGTGCTTGACAAGGTCGATTCCATGGACGAAGCCACCTTCGACGGCGTGCCATTCGCTTTGGCCTGTCGGTGGGTCCCCACGAAGGGCCAAAACATTCCGGCAACCGTGTTTCTTCGCTTGCTGAAGTAACGGTATACAAATGTGTTATGATAGATGGCTCATCTGGAGATGCTGATCCGCGACTCACCCGTAATGCAATGTCGACTTTTTCTTTCGGCATGTTCGTACATGTGAGATGCATACAGGTCTCGATACCGATGAGTCCTTGACATGTTTTGACCATCTCCGAAGTTAAATCGGACGTTCGACCTCCTGCATTCCTGCAGCCATGAAATTGAGCATGGATCGAACGACTGCTTGTAAATTATTACACACCAGGTTATGTCTATGAACTCGGGACCCAACGCCCTCATTCTTTCTATACGATCTAGTAGATTTTGCAGTCCCTTGACATTGCATCGAAAAGTCGGTATTCCAACATGTACACCTTCCTTATATTTATACGCACCTGAGCAGTCCTTGGAGGAAAGTATTCGAAGGACCACCAGACCTTGTTGTCCTTTGCAGAGTTGTCAATTTTTTTGCTGATTTTCATGATGGCGTTAGGTGATCGTTAGTGAGGGAAAGAGGAAAGAGATGGGATTATATGGGAGAACGGTATAAAAATACTAAAAACCACTCAGACTGAAGCTGTTCTCTAAATTGGCGCGGTTATCCCCGACCGGCCGACGCCTACCCATATTCGGAAAGATCGTAACAAAAACAACTCTTTGCGTCCCCTTTGTCTCATTTCTGGTCGTGTGCACAGTAGATATCTCTGGATATACGTGAAATAGAGCACTGACACAGGAATAAATTTTCTGAGGAAAAGATTGTGTACGTCGAAACATCATACACTACAAGTACAGGACGCCGAGTTTTGTTTGTTTTCCTATTAATTTTTCTTCCCTCCCTATGCGATAGTACCCTTTCTGTACGTTCTCCGGACGATGGGGTTCAGGTCATGAAATCCTCATCAAGCCACCGATATTTGCTCTTCAGTCTGTGAGCGAAGACTTCGACTCTGAATGGTGTCAAAACCGGGTCTGGATAGTTGTAAGCTGCGGGGAGTATTAGTATGGATTGGATGACGAATGGGAAACGTGCTGACGTTTATCAAACGTAACGGGCTATGAGGCGAGAGACTGTGAGTACAATTATAATATCAGAATCAAACGATCACGTACCCCGTCTTTCGCTTGACAATCAGGCGGATAGAATTGTACGGTCGATCCATTAGAGTGAGCAGAAGAGGTGTCCAGCGTAAATCCTCTGTCCTCCATTAGCTGTAAACGGGGTCAGAAGCAGATTTCAACGGCAACAACAGAAATACGCACTTTGATAAAATTGAGCCATTGCATAGATCGGTACGGGGTAAGCATTGATTTGGAAGACATCTTTGTTCCAGATGGTAAAACGAGAGTGAGTAACATGTACAATAAATTTATATGAGGACTCCTAGAATCGAGGCCGACCTTTAAGTACGCGAAGGGTATCACATAGGGGGTTATTTGCAGGGGAGGAGCTCAACCAAACAACCGCTTTCGAGGTTCCCGCTATTTCACCTCGTCAGGCTAATATCAACATGTCGTCAAAAGTACGCCCGGCCAAGTAGAGCAACCGTAAGCACCTAGAGCTATTGACATATCTGGTCGTCGCTATCAGAGTACGATAGGCACTCCCATGAACCCTCCAGGTATCCTCGAAACATAGTTCTCCCACCTTCCTTCATAATTCATTTGAATGACATTGGGTTCGGTAAATGGACTGTACTCGTCTCCCAGTCCAAGAAAATTTTGAGCCCAGTCTTTTCGTTGCAGTTCTTCAGGGGTTGGGTTCCGAGAGCGGAATGCGGATTTGACATCGTCCCATCCCGTGATCGCACCGCTATCTTCTATAGGACCACAGCCTAGAAAACGACTGGACATCAATATCAGCCAGGATTCTAGGCAGTAGAAGGTGCGGACCCGAAGCCGCGCTCAAAAGCGGACGATCAGCTCGAGCGAGCTTCGGTCCTTTGAAAACAAGTTTATGTTCCCAGTTGTCCTGCGAAGATAAAGAGTCAGATTCGCCCTTTCAGAGAAGAAAACATCGAAACGACCTACCCCGAAATCGTAGAGGTAATACAAAACGAGGAACTGATCATCAGGCGCGACGAGACTCCTCAATCGACCGTCAGACTCGAACACATCGCTCAACAAGAGGTTCTCTTCGGACTCCTTCGGAACATGGCGCGGTTGCGGCATACCAGAAACCCTGTAGAAAGCGGTATCATCGTCCTCCTCGTCAAAATCTTTGGTACCGATCTTCAGAACTTCCTTGGCGTCATCGAAAAAATCCTTATTGACCATATCCTTCGCAAAGGAGAACTCGTGAAGGTGAGTATCTTCCCAAGAGTCCATCGCGTACTGAATCGTGTAGTGTAGCTGTTTGAAGGTGTACCATGCAGGAACGTCGAATGTACGTTTGATGACTGGGTTCGAAGATCCAAGTAGAGTCAGATCGAACGTGTATGCTTTTCTGTGTTTAAGCTCAGACAATGTGAGGTTCTGCATTCTGTGTTCCATACTCACTTGCCACAAAATCGTTTATGGTACCTCCACATCTACAAAAGTGATATGAGCTGAGTTGGCCCGGGTAGCGTGCTGTGTGATGGCGAAGAGGATGCACATACCTTTTTTTGACAGTCCAGACTGCAATAGAGAGTTGCTGGTTCTGCCCCCTTGCATCTTGTACACAATAAATGACCAGGATTTCCCGTGTGGCATAGAAAGCTATCGCACGGCGCAGCTGGAGTTGAAGACATGAATGAAGGTTGGGAAAAGGACACCAGCACTTGGCCCGCGATTATGCGATCGTCGATCATGCACTTTCGCCGCGTACGCGTCCGACATCCATCGTCTCCGAGTCATGGATCCTTGTAAACCGTCAGTGACCATGGCCATATCTTCGTTTTCTGAATACGAAGTGCCAATGGACATTGATCAACCAGCAAGTATATTTTGTCTAGTGACTGCTATCCAGTTTCTGAATCGACGCTATGTATTTCTTTCCAGTTTGATTATCTTCTCAATACCAACGACCTCCCCTCCAGCTCAGAGGTCTCGCAGATATGGGATTACATATCTCAGATAGAGAGATATGTCGCACATCTCGACGAACGAATCCCACCCCTCCTGGACTCAGAGGACCCGGCAAAGGGTCACCTTTTGAACGAGCTCCGTCTTGCTCGTGAAGGTCTTGTCAGAACCTACTACTCTTACCGTGGAACTCTTCTTCCCATCAGGCGAGTCCCAGCGGAGATTCTTGAGGAAATATTCCTCTTCTGTCTCGAAGAATACCCTTATCGCCCGGATCGCCATTCAGCCGTGGCGCCCATGCTCTTGTGCCAAATCTGCTCTTTCTGGAGATCAGTAGCTATCGGTCTACGTAGACTATGGGACGAGTTTGGAATTGTTCTTAAAGATCGTCCATCTATCGGCATAGCGATGCTGGCTGAAGTGTGGTTCTCCAGGGCTCGAGCTTTGCCTCTTTCCATCTCCGTTCGCACTCAATCTTCCTCTGCTTGTGCTATTCCTCTGATGCATATCATCTCATCTCCCTGCTTTGCCCTGCGTAGACTTGACGTCGTACTTCCTCCACGCCTATTGAGGGAGTTGTTTCGTTGGATAGGCCATCCTCCTCCTCCTTTACTGACTTTGGAAGAACTCTCTCTGGGAGGAGTGTACGGTATCGATCGCGGAGAGATCGATTTCGCGACAAAGGTGCCCCGACTTCGTCGCTTAACCCTCGGATCCTCCCTTACTATTGCAATAACTGGTTTCAAATTTGACTGGTATCAACTAACGCATATCCAAGTTTTTGGCATGGCGTACCAGACTATGTGCGACATTTTGACGCGTACCAAAAATCTGGAACACGCCGTGATTGGTGTATTCTACGCGAGAGGACCTGATCTTCATGCCCCTCCCAGCGTCCTTTCTAAACTACATTACTTGACTGTAAACGTTGTCGGACGACCGAACGCGACAGGAATGCTGTTCCGCCATCTCACTCTACCTGCACTCAAAATTTTCAAGATCAAAGCTGACCCGTGGTACCGTCTTGAATTCACGTCGTTCTTAGCCCGCTCCTCTCCGTCCGTCTTGGAATCTCTCACTCTAGACTCGACCCCGTTCTCTTGTGCCTTTCTCGTTGAGGTTCTTCGCGCATGCCCGCGCCTCGAGCATCTCGACCTCGCTTGGACGTCTCTCGACGTATTCCATCTTCTAGAGCATGTCGATGTCAATCTGAAGGGGGAGGATCAACTGATACCTCGTTTACGGCGCTTCTATTTCCGTCAGCCAGTTTTCTCGCACCCAGCCGCTCGTATAGGTTTTTTTCATCTACTCACCTCGCGGTGCTGTTGGTCCGAAGCCGATGCTGAAAGACTGCAGAAACAAGGCGTTGTACGCCTGGAGTATGCCTTTCTAGGCGGGGGTCAAAGACTGCTCGCGCTTGATCATGAGGAGTTCTATCTTATAGAAAGGTTGATTCTTCATGGCTTGAAGTTTGAGTGTCATCCTTCCCCGTGCGTTGCACAAGCGCTAACGACGCTAACGACTGCAGACGTGTTTCTCTAGAGGAGCTTTGATCATTCATGAAGGACGTAGACGAAAAAAGAAGATGTACAAGAGAAGTATATACAATGTATGTATGCGAATCTGGTGAAAGAAGACTAGAAAATGGACAACAAGTCATGATGATACAAATATTGCTATAGATACAGTAAAGAGCGAAAGCGGGAAGGAATGGGACGTCAAGGTCATGATGCATAATGGGTCGTAGGCGAATCTAGGTGATGATAGTCATAATCAGTACGGTCGCACGGAGAATTGCAAGTGATCATCATACCAGTTCGTTCAAAGGTTATCGTTGTCTGCCAGCAAAACAATGCAAGTGGTAAACACTGCTCCAACGACAAGGCTCATGATAGCAAGATGTGGGCTATTACCGTCAGCTTTTAGAGTGCCATGCGATCGAGAGAAAGCTTACTTCGTAGCGACAAGGAATGCCCGCATATTTCGTAGATCCCTGTATCCACAATGATACTCCCAGCATCCAGCAGCGATTGCGGCGAGAGAGGCTGCAAATTGCACGCTTGCGATGGGTATTCCTGCATTGGATGTACTAGGAGCACTGGTGTTGTCGTCGGGAACGAGACGAGCACGGAGAAGAACGGAAGATGATAAGAGGGAAAGCAGAAGAGCGAGTTTGAGATGAGAAAGGATGTTTCGTTCGAGCATGGCAAAGTCTCTAGCTGTCGATCCAGTATTTTCTATAGTATAGGCCATGACAGAGTCGAAACCTAGAGGTAGTACTGAGAGTACGCCGGTTGCAGTTGTGGACCACTGTGGGTGGCGTGACTGTCGCTATGGTCACGGCATCACGAGGTCACAGGACGTCCATTGCTGTTACGCGTATTTGGTGCATGTTCAACTTTTCTCTTTCCTCCCGGTGTTATTGTGCCTTCCTTCTTTTACAGGTCCTCTAACGTTTTCACGAAAAAAAAATAACTACACGACGTACGCACGCAGATGGGTTTTCTAAAACGTTTCTTCTCTATCGGCGGGAAGAGGAACAAGAATAAACGGTCAGAACAAGATCAATTCCGTCCAACTCCAGAACCACGACTTCGACCTATCCAAGAGGACGAACAGGAAGCCGCTGTCAGCCGTCTCTTGCGCTCATCTTCTGCCCGTTATGCCGTCGTTGCAGAGTTAGACTATGCATCTCTGCCCCCTCTGCGTGAGTACCCCGGTCATACCAGAGTTCAAACTTATATATCTTCATCAACAGCCCATCCGATCAATAACGTTATTCAAACACCCGCTGCATCTACTGCGAGCCTGTCTAGTACCAACACAACTCAACGAGGTACCTATACAGTCACAGTACATCGCCGCAAACATCATGCCCATACCGATTTCCCTAACGCAAACCGCGATTCTGATGACTCCTCGACGACACCCCAACAACGCTATTGCAACTCTGGCAGAGAAACTAGCCAGATCATCCAACTTCGTTCGGATCCTTCTGTAGCTAACCTAGTCAATATGTACGACGACCACGGCAGTTTACCTTCTCGGGCGTTTTCCAACTCGCCTCCCTCGGATTGTCCCCTTGTTGAAGGTCGTGCACAGACACGTCGTAACGGATCTACTTTACGCCAATTACTTGGAAGCCCAAGCCTCAATTCTAGGACCGACGCTAGTTCCTTAGAAGGAGATATCTCTTGGGCTGAACGATTTTTGGGGTGAATTGACTTTTCCTTTACGTCTTGCCATTACCTAATGTATCATATCTCCACAGAGAAACCGATAGTCTGTCGTCGACTTCATCTCTCGCTCTCAGAACGCCAAACGATCCGAATTCTCACTTCCCTCATGATTTACAAACGAATAGCCATCATGACCACACATTCTCTACCGACCACGATCTTTCCAGTAATGCTTCCGAAAATCCTGCTATCTCCTCCATGGAAGTTGAACTCAGTAGCTTCGGCGACGAGTCTTCTTCGATACGCAACCCTCCATACCAGAAAAACAATCCATACGAAGATCCTGATCCTTCCACGCCTCAGCGCGCGTCGCAGGTTTTCGGGTTTTTGACAGAGAAGCGTCGCTCCAAGGCGCCATCTCCAGACGACTGGGAGAGACCGCTTCCATCCTTACCTAGCACTTTCAGCTCGCCTTCATCCGAAGGCTCACACCATCTCGCTTTTCATTCACGCTTTTCTTCCGACAGCACTTCTCAGTCCTATGTTTCTACCCACGCGATACCTATACCTCATTCTGATGATACCCACCGCATCTATCCCTCCGATTTAAACTCGACTTACCAGTTCCCTCTTCCGAACCCCGCGACTCCACGCGCACCTCAACACCAACAGTTATCATCACGCTTTTCGTGTTCCACTCGATCCCGTTCTCCTTCGCTCAGTAGTTCAAACAACCATTCTTCTCATTCCAATGCATTTAGTGTCCCCGAAAGTGATCATCCAATTCACCCTCATCGCAGTGTAGATACGCTGCATGAAGGTACACAATCGCAGAGCCATAAAGTTCGAGTTATCATGACAGGCCCCACGAAAGTCATAGTCACGGCTCCTACCCCTTCGGCCAATGATACCCTACCGCCCAGTAGGATTCCCCGAGGACCCCGCGCCCGTGCGCAGTCCAAGAAACGAGCCAACATCGAGACGGACGAACCGATCATCCCTCTCGTAGAATCAATCGATCGACCCACCTTTGGCGAGAGGTCCAATTCCGATTCTACCGATTCGACCACATCTCGAGATCCCTTTACACCCGTGCCCCAACGAAAGAAACACCATCAGCGACGATCAGTATCTCAAAGCAGCTTGCTTTCCTTCGATGCCGAGCCTGTTCCTGTTACAGCACGGGCCGCCGAACGATCCAACCGCAGCAGACGAGATGGAGGCGGACAGTGGCCCATCATGTCTGAATTTGAGAAGGAGAATCAGTTGTTATCAGCAGCAACAGCATCATCGTCCTCCCTTTCTAAATCAAATGCACCAGATCTCCCGATCACACCTACGCCGGTGCGATCGTCCAACAGTGACAGCCACGGTAATTCTACCGTCAATTCCAATTCCAATAACCAGAATAAGAACATTGCAAATGCATATTCTCGATCCTTGTTTCGTTCTGCTGTGAACCCGGACCGCACCGGTCACGGTGGGGGACTGTTTCGTCCTCCTGTGGGGATGACACCCTCACCGGCTTCGTCGTCCGAGCTGTCGCCTGTTGGGCAGCAGCTGATGGTGAACCTGAGGCAGCAGAGGATGAAAGCTAGAGAGGAGGAGAGGAGGAAAGGGAGTAGGCTTGGTACTACCCGATACACCGTCGATGTGCGAGGCTGATGATCATGATCGTATGCATTGCTCGACTCGGATGGTACCGTATCTTTCGTATGCACCATCATTCATGACATGTTGATCACTTTGAGCCGTCTCTTTTTCATCTTATTTGGTATTATAGATATGATCGCAATTGTAACGCTTCGAGTTGTGAACCTCTCTCTCTCTTCCTTCCATTTTTTTTTGAGTATGCTGTTATTATGTCGATATGTGACCCAATTATTTCCAAATCTCACTCCGCATGCATACGAGTAAAATGAGTCCGATGGCGACATGTACATCAATTGGGTGTTACAACAGCATGAAGTATATACATGTACATTTGGTATTCCAGGTTATACGTAGAAGCATGATACACGAGAGAAGAGAAACTGGAATTCGAGAGGCCGTAAGATGACTCACGAGGTATGCTGAAGATAGACTGTCTGTGTGATAGCTTCAAGGTGGAACTGCACGATCGAGGATGTCGTCGATCAGACTGCATCGCTGGTAGTGGCTTGTAACGGCCCTGCTGGCCTCTCTTTTTGATTGAGACTGGATGATGAGATCGCCGCAACGATAGCAGAAATGACTGGAAAAAACAAAGAGATTCAGTGACTGAACTGCGAGAAATGATGCTTGAACTTACGTATTGCAGCCAGGACTCATACAGGTCATATGATTACAACCAGACGTCCTAGACACTGGAGTTTTGCAGCCTAAGACGAGATATCCAGGATGTTCAATCCAACAAGGAGAAAAACGCGAGATCTACCACCTACCAGGACAATGCTTCCATCCATGTTGTTTCATGAGATGGTCCAGCTCCGAAGATCCATCACAGGAGTGTTCTGGTCCGGGAAAGACGATGGTCTGATTACACGCCTTGCACCAGACGTAATTGCATCCAGGAAACGGGCAAGCAATGATACGGGTCTGTTCGTATTCTTGACGGACTACAGGTGCCGATCGTTGACACCTGAATAGATATTGTCAGTGGAGCCGTAAGGAACGAAAAGACCATTTACTTAGGGCAAGAGAGTTGAATACAGATATTGGAGTTTTGTAGCACTTCGAACCTCTGATAGTCCTTCTCGGGAACGCCTAAGTCTTGAAGCAATTTGTTGCTGATGACTGCAGCGGCGGAATTAGGAAGTAGGCAAATAGTCTAAGGACTTGAATACTCACTGCTGGGAATTTTCGCGTCGTTGTCTATCTTGCAGATGGGGCAGATGATTGGGAACTGAGGCTGAGGATTGTCCAATTGTGTAATGATATACGTCCGGATACAGGTTCTGCAAAAAGGATGGCCGCAAGGAATGATGCGAGCAACATAATCTTCGGGATATTGATCGATGCAAAGACAGCAATCGAAGATGGCTTGAGCAGTCTCTTCGAGAACTTTCCTCTCAGCCCTCAATTGTCTATCTTCTTCTTCAAATTGGCGTTGTTTCTCCGCTGCCTGCAGGGCATCAGCAGAATGGTCCCATCCCAATGCTCGAGGAGCCACACGTTCGAGGCTTGAGTATTTCTCCTTCCCTTTGACACTAGGAGGTTTTGTGTCGCGGGAAGATCCAGCCACTGCGCTGTAGGACGAGCGAGGAACGTCGCTTTCGAATTCGCGATAGGTATGATAGGCAGGAGATGTATGAGATTCGCCGTTGTAGTCAGTACTGGAGTAGTTGTCGCCGTTTCTGTGTTTCGATGGTCCCACCACTCGTTGAGGGCCCTCCTGATCCGTACGAGCAGACCGTGCTGAAACCAGCGGCTTATATTTTTTCTGCGCCTCTCGGCAAGCCTCTTCACTCTCTTCAAGCTGGGTTTCCAGTAGTCTGTTCTCGGTGGTTAAGGAAGAGTTTCGATCTCTCAAGTTCGCCACCTCAGCTTGCAAGGTCAGAATCACCAGGCTAGAGTCAAGGACCGTCTGCACCACGTCCGCAGGCATGATACTAGAGTGCTCTTTGGCGACGAAGATATGACCAGAAAAGCTACCAAGGAGTTGAGCCTCCCATTGCAAGGTGCTGTCTTGCAGTAGTCGGCTATCAACGTCGAGCAGAGTGCTAAGATACGTCGCTGTGGCGCTGATAGAAGTGCTAAAGACAAAACCTGCACCGTCCGGGTGATCTTGGCGGGGGTGAGAATCAAATACCATGAACACATCTGCACGAGAGGGCAGTCGAAGCTTCACGCAGGCGACAATTTCAGGGGGCCTTGTGATCACGACGGCAGCTGAATTCTTGGAAGCCGATTGAAGGTCACTGTAAGTGCATCGTTAGGGAACTCGAGATGGATTCGGACATCAGACGGATGAGAGTACGCACAGGAGGAGATGTTTAAACTGCTTATAAGTCGGTCTATCAAATTTCGAACCAACGAGGGCGAGAGATTGGTCGAATATCGGTGCTTTCATGACATCCTCAATATCAAGATGAGCATTGCTCGACCATTGAGCACAGATCGAAGTGATCTCCTACGAAGTTAGAAAAGTCAGAAATCAGGAACGAGTAAGACGGAAGGAGATCGCACCTGCGCCATCTCCTCTTTCACAAGTTCGTTCAGCAACGCCTCACCCGATAATCCCTCCTTTTCTTTCGTCAAAATCACTCTAGCGCAGTTTAATGCTGCTAATCCGCATGACGATGATCCACCTGCTTGATACTGGCTGATACCGCTATGCGTAACGACCTGTTGTACACCACGGAAGATTCCTCGCACCACGTCGTCCGTACGAGCAGGCATGTCGTGAGGCTGTTCAAGTTCAAGTTGGGATTGTTGTCTTTGTTTGCTGCCTTTTCTGGTCCTCTGCATTTCAGCAAACGGTGGGACGTTCTGGCGTCAATCCGAATCGTAACTCTCACTAGCTATCACCCAAGTACATAGACTACTCGTATACACGATGCTATTATTTCGGGAGAAGAATCGATTATCGCCCGGCATCAGCATGCCCTGATGAAAGTTGAATCATCGATTGGACGAAAAAAGATGGGCGCACAGCAGGTGCGCAGTTAAGCTTCTTTGCCATAAGGCTTGTGGCAAGGCTAACCTTGAACTCAGGATACAGGATATCTCGCACTGAACTAGTGTCCATACGGCTGAAACGCGTCGTAAGATTGGGGAGCTGGCCGGCACGCAGAAGACATATTTTGACGCTCGTTCACTAAAACAGAACAAAGCACACCTCGTTTGTCGTAGAGAAGTACTATCGTCTAAATTGATTACATTCGCAGAATATCACTATTGACGATCAAAAAAAATTGCGTCAAGGCTTCGTGAACTTGGCCGCAGCGTCTGTTAAGGCCTAGGGCTTGTTTATAACGCGATCGAGTTCTTCCTTCCAGATACCTTGCAGCATCCAACCTCTGGCGTTTGGTCTTGCCTTGCGCTTTCAAATATGGACAAGCCTGACCACATATACTCTCCACCGAATATTTTTCGCAATCAAGAACAAGCGACGAATGTCTCTCTTCAAGTCAGTTAGATCCTTATTCTCGAATTGGCACTACGTGTTATTGACGCGTTTCTCATACTCAAGCCCGATACTAAACTATACAGTCCCGACTCGGATGATGATATGTACATATCTGATTCTGAGCTCCAACCGATAGATTCTCAAGTCAACGACAACGGCATGGATGTAGACGTGAGTTGTCTTCTAAAAAACTGATATTTCATTCACTAATCCAAGGCATCCAGGCATCCAATGTCGCGCCTGCTTCAAATGTCACAGACGACTCTATTGCTAACAGCGCGAACCTCAAAGACAATCAAGGACATCGTGTTGATGAAGAACCGCAGGGCTCAGGCAGCGCTCCAGCTAATCTTGACTTGCTAAGCTCCGTCAGAGGGATGTATCGTATTCTCGATCTGATTAGTGAGCAAGGGAGTGGAGGACTCGGTGAGATACATCTGCAGTTTCTCTCGGATGTACTTAATAACACGATTACACTAAGTCGACAAGGTCATCATCGACCAAGACTCTCTGAAAGAGTTTATCAACGAAATTTCTCCCGGTGCTTATGTCTCTCTCACGAGGGTCTCCTTCAAAGCATTGGACGACTTCAATGTCAAACCAATCGGCGTGTACGGCAGCAAAGAACAGATTGTCATGCTCTTACTGAACATCGGGGCCGTCGACAATAACACGTTCGTTTCTCGTATAGTAATCAAGCTACATCTTCTTACTTGGTTTATCTCAGAGCGGGTATTTTGCGTTCAGCGAAAGACGACTCTTCGGGACCTAGACTCAGATCAGGTCTCTACATCGTTCGTTCTCTCAGCGCGGCGTCCCCACACGAACAACTTTTTGTCATCTACTGGCCAGAAGACAATACTTGGGACGACGATGCTGTCTCTTCTGTCCGACGCAATAGAGTCACATTCATGAGGTAGGGCATGCATCGTTTGTGGTATCTCATATTCTTATATCAGACCCACGGCAGATATCTTACTAAGATCGCGGACCAAATCGTTTCGCTGATTTCTTCAGAACACGCTCAGTCTATGGTATGGACCGAGGAATCAGAAGACTACACTATGGACATTGATCCCGATCAATCCGATCGTCTCTTCACCTTTGAGGTCGCTAAAACCAACGAACAAGAGGAGGACGTCAAAGCGCGGCCAGGATTCAAGGTAAAGACATATCATATCTGCCTCTGCGCGTCTACTGATCCATCTTATTAGATGATGTCGCAGATGCTCACTGTCAACGAGCCTCCGTCCGGTTGCGCAGTGGACACCGTTCAACTTCAACCAAAGTTACTTGCAGGAGAGGCTGCGCAAGCCTTCATGACGACTCGTTACATAGCTCCTTCTATCAAGATTCACGAGATGAACAGAGAACTTCATAACCCAGTACAATTGCAGACTCTTATGTGCGTTCCCTTCGTCTATAAGTATGTCTTGTACTGAAGTCTTGCCAGCTCCAATGGTTCTTTGAAATTGAACGAAAAGTTGGATCATGATGCCATTACTGCACTCGTCGAAAACGGTCTCCGACGTCGGTATCTGGAATCTTGCCAGGCATGGAAAATCCGAGACGCCGACCAGCAGAAAGAAGTTGAAGCTGCGAAGGAAGCAAAATCCCGCGAGATGACCAAGAACCTGGAACAAGCTTTACCGAAATTGACGGGAGCTCTCCGCAACGCCTTGATTGAGCAAGTCATCGACATCTTTCCGTAAGTCGTGCTGATAGTAGTAGTTGAATCAAGAACTCATCCGGAACTCTCTAGGACCCTCGAGCGAG
The DNA here is from genome assembly GCA_009761415.1 of Sarcomyxa edulis. Taxonomy (NCBI): domain Eukaryota; kingdom Fungi; phylum Basidiomycota; class Agaricomycetes; order Agaricales; family Mycenaceae; genus Sarcomyxa; species Sarcomyxa edulis. Next base: position 236,651 of record QUOL01000016.1, on the reverse strand, counting down.
GAAAACTTGGCTACCTCGCCCATACCGACAATGATCAATCTGACGGTGTGATTGTTTCCCAACATGTCATCTTAATATTGCTGAATACATATTATATCCACGTAGCCTTTGCCCAACTCACTGCCATGTATCCTGCAGTCCAAGAAGAGTTCGACAGATTATTGAAGACGGCGAACTTACAGCGCATACTTGACAAAGATCTTCAAAAGCAGAAAGAGCGTCTCCTTACGGTCGACTTTTTGTTGCAGAAACGGGAGGACTTAGATCAATCCGAGCGCGAAGAATTGATCAAACTCACCTTGGATGACGATGATATGAAGGGTGTCAGTAATGTGATCAAGGAATCAGCGAAGGACTCCAAATCCACTCCGAAATCCAAGATGTGGATCATCCCAGCTGCAGTCACAGACTTGTTCCTGAAGAACAACGATTCGACCAAGGAACTTCTCGATAGTGCTACCCAATTCGCACGCAGCACGACTGACTCGAAGTTCATCTCGTTGGTCGATGAAATCGTTGCGCGAGAGCCGGGTCTACAACAAGATGTCTCGAACATTGTCGAGTCAGTCTATGACCATCTCAGGATTGCTATCGACAAACTCGTCAACAAAGTACGGGCCCGGGCGGACCATATCCAAAGACAAGAATGCAGTACGCAACTTCAACGTGAGACTGAAAGCCGCGATGGGGATAATAAAAGGCGATCCCGACTACAGTTAATACGAGATATCAATCAGGCTCAAGTGGAAGCATCGTACGCAGCAGTTTGATTCGACAAATATGGATTGCTTTTCTGACCTGAATCCACAGGACCATCCTTGAAGTGACATCCCTAGTCGCTGAAAAAAGCTATGGATATCAAACAAAACCACAAGGTGACATCACAATTCCACAGTTTATGGTGTACAAGAATTGATATCTCCCATGCCGGCGTAGGCTATAGGCTTAGCGGTTCCCTGCAATCTCGTTTGGACCCCGGACTCGAATATAAGATCAATGTATTAGAGTTGAAGGCGGATCATCGGCAGAGTCTTGAACTAGACCCCACCTTTGTTCCTATCCCGCACGTCGAAACAAGGTTTTCGCATACCTTTCGTCTACCGACGGATTATCTAGTACTGTAAGCAGCCACTTCTCAAATCCTTACTTGTACGAGTTTTCACTGGCCTCTTTCTTCCAGCCATGCACAACTTCTGGAGAAAGGGAGAATCCTCGTAATCATTGACAATCGTCGTGGAGATCTAGCGATCTATCTTGAAAACCTAGCTGCTATTCACGGTGCAGTGGAACATCATAAACCTCGGAAGACACTTAAACGAGACAAAATCGGCACCGAATTTCTGTTGGCGTTCGATGAATCGAAACGAATGCTTTCTGTATGCGCGTCTACTAAGGTATTTGCCTGACCGAATATCTGGGACTTAACCACGTTCTGATCTCTTCGATCTCAGCTGCAACTCCACCTATTTCTCTTTGATGAGGCCTTCACTTCCCTCCAAGCCGTCGGAAGCGCCGTTAATCTAACACAATGGTATTCCGAAGGGATTTCCATCTGCCATTCTTGCTTCGTTTGTGGCTCGGAAGAGATATTGCTGGTTGATACAGGCGGTCGCGCCAGGGTGTTTTCTTTAATCACACAACAGTTCAGGTCAGAAGCCTTCACTATGAAAAGCATCATCACTCTCAATTACTTTTCAGGCCTGCTACATTGCAACTTCAACAGGTTCCCAGCGGTGCTTATTCCTCGCCGGACGGTGCTTGTTTGATCCTCTCTTTCATCGGTGATATGGACGCATTATCTTTGCGAGCGTATCACTGGACCACCTTCGGATCGACGGAGGGTATTCCCATAACCGGCATTGACCTTCCCGCAGGCCCTCTTGTCCTCACGTCTTTCGGAAGCCGTGCCAGTGTGCACCTTATAGGCCTCGATCTTCAGTCTCATCAATGCCAATCCTTTGCACTGGATATTGCGAGCAAGATTACTGAGTTTATGTTCAAGGAAAAAGGGGTAAAGGACTCTCCCACCGAAAAACATGCAGCTACGTTTCACAACTGTCTCGTCGACTGTCATGCCGATGTGTGGACTCGTTTTCCTGTAGTCTCCGCCATTCAGCGTCGCACTATCGTTTCATCGGCAGATAGACTTGGGAAGAGTATCCTTTTTGTTACAGACCGCGACTACGACAAGTTCGCTCCCCACTTCGCAGATCTAATTCTCTCGTTTGACCGGAGGACAAGAAAACCGAATGGCGAGGAACTCAAGGGCATTCGTATATCGGCTGTCAGCTTTGAAGATTTCCTCGCCGAAGTAGCCGAGATTGGGACTCATACTAGCTGGCACGTCTCGTGCTTCCGTATTGGGGAATGGCTGGTGGACATTTTGTGTCTTATACCCATCCACATTGCTATCACCCGCGAGAACCGGTTCATTCCTTTGAAAGATGGAGTCACATCCGCTGAACTAGAAAAAACTCTTCTGGGAGCGGAAGTTAGTCGAATCGTGGATAGCTTGTCATTAGGCTGGTATGAATCTATATTCCAGTCTTACATGGCGTCCAAGGTAAGCTTGACTAAATCTATATGTATGGTCCGTGTTTGACCAATATTTCCTAGCCTGTAAAAGTTGTATCTTCGATGGGTAAGTCAATACGGTTCTCACAGTCTCTGCAGGACTCATGTCTACAACATACAGGAGAGCAGTCTGTTGGCAAAAGTTTTGCATTAAATCATCTAGTTGATACTTCATTTGCGGGGAGCGCCATGAGGACTACTGGTAAGCTCAGATCATGAGGCAATCCTTGCCTACAGTTTTTCATTATCGTATCCCAACTAGAGGGTGTTTGGATGTCAGTCACACCCACTGAAGAAGCCCTCATAGTCGCACTTGATTTCGAAGGTTCGTAAATGTGAATATGCGCTATTATCGAGACCTCACGCAGGACGTGTTCTTAGGTGTACACAGTATTGAGCGGTCTGCACAAGAGGACACATTGCTGGTCCTTTTCAACACTGCAATATCCAATCTAGTCAGTACTAATATCATAGTTTCTTCGATATTCTGACGTCTCCTCTCTAGGTCCTCTTTCGCAACAATTTTGCCCTGTCTCGTGATATCACCGGACTGTTTCAGTCGTTCCAATCTTCATCAACGGTCCTTGATCCAGCTGCGAATCCGACATTGTTTCAATCTACTTTGGTCATTATAATCAAGGTGAACGAATAAATACAGTTGTTACAAACATCGCTGAATCATCATGGCAGGACGTTGTTGACTCCGACAAGAAAGAAATTGTTCGAGAGTGCGTTCCTGCTCAAATGTTATTCTGCACACTTGATGACGCAGTTCTTGCAGATTTTCGCTCAAGTTTCGGAAGATTGTTCAAGATGAGCAAGATGCTAATTTCATATCCCGCCTCCATGCTGGCAAACTGGATATTATACCCTGGCCTGTAATCGAATCGAAACAGTTCTATGCTCTTTTTCCGGCCTTGAAGAAGCGTCTGGATCAGCAGGTTGTGACACATCCGGCTGCTGGTGAATTTCTGCATACACTGAAAACCCTCATGGCAAAACTCAAGGTTAGTAGTGTAATTCAATGGTGGTCGCATGACGCTCATATCACCCCAGGCAAACGATTGGGGTGCACTCTCTCGTGGGTTTCTCGTTTCCTCTCTCGCAAACACTCTATTTAAATCCCAATTGGCGCAGAGACACTCGCCGCTCATCGAGCACAGCGACTCTTGACCGTGCTCCCCATCGCGCTCGCTACAGGGTTATCTGAAAGCGAGCACAGTCAGGAACATCTCAAAGTAAGTACATCATGTCTGAAGGAAAGCGCACAATTTGAATCAGCCCCAGAACTTCGACACTGACACGATAATTGATATGCCGGATACACCTTCGCTTTTCTTCTTGTCAAGCCCGAGTCCAGGGTTGCCACAAGCATCCAGAGAACGTACACTGTTGACTCTCCGAAACACTTTCAGTCATATTGACCAACGACAAGAGAAAACTGACATCGAGTGGACTTCCGAGCTATCTTCCTACCTCGATAGTCTGGCGGACATGAGAATTGATCATGTTCGCGAATGGATCACTTCGAACCTGTCCCGATTCAAAGCTGGCCATGCCAATATAGATGCCCTACGCAGGACGTTCGATGGTGCTATCGTGGAATTGAAGTCGAACGTGCAGCTCTGCAAGATGCAATGCGCGTCATGCCATCTACTTTGTTTACGCAGTCGTTTCCATAACCCGGGAGAGTCTCACGACTGCCAAACATCGCACCAGTGTAAGCAGTTCTGTGACTTTGGTGACGAACACGAAGATGAGGCGAAACTATGTGGCTATCCGTGCGTATTTCCAACGATGTTCGACTGTATGACACACTCAACGGATGTACAGGGCTGGCCATTCTGGCAAGCATATGTAAGTGAATGCCAGCCATCGGATAGACGTCGCTCCTGACTGGCCTCTGCTAGATGTGTTGTAGATGTCCATTTGTGTGGACAGAACTGCGATCTAAAGGATAAAAAGGGATGTTCGGGGGAGTGCACGAAGGTGATTGCATCCTGTATCATCGTACACGTTGCCTAGTGCTGCATTGACATTTGACTTAGGTTGCGGGCCACCCTGAAGAAAACCATATGTGTTCCGCCCGAATCCATGCATGCGGCGAGGTATGTCGCTGAAACTTTCAGCTCTCTTTCAATACAGGCATTGATAGATCTTGAAAGCCATGTCAATTGGTGAACCTGAGCTTACCAGGTGGAAAGTTCTATAGCTGCCCCGAAACTTGTGGACTCTCCAGGTTCGAGAACTACCTTTGATTCTCGTGGTTCATGTCACTAAATTCTGTAATGCATAGCCTGGACGACCATATCGATCATGTCTGTGATAATCGCATGTGCCCCGTGCAATGTCAATTATGCAAGCGCCTGTGTGCGAATCCAGACCATCTACACGGCCTTACAGAAGATGCTGTACATCTATGCGGGTATGAAGCCATTTTTGACTTGCAGCCATCGAATGACCCTCATTCTTCTTCGTCCAGCCAAGAACACTCATGTAGTGCTGTGTGCCAAGCCGATGGTATTTGTGAAATCGACACCGCGCCTCAATCCATCGAGGCAACCTTCACCGGTAGACACGAGACATTTCAATATACCAAGGCACGCATATTTTCGTATTCCTCATTCATTGTCCTCAAACTTCAACTTATCTTCGTCGTGCTTTTCCAGTATTCTCAAGGTAGATAGTATTACCCTTTGCATGTCCTGTTTGCAATCGTATACTCATGCAATGTCTCTCGGTCAGTCGCGAAGCGTCTCCCATGTGTAATTCCTATCCGTGTTGGTAGGACAGAACACTCAGGTCACCATAGTCATAGCACAGACGAGACGCCGTTCCATTACTGCGAGACTCGGTACGTTGTAATGCACGATGTTTCAGACATGCAGGCTCACACCTTGTCCAGTTGCGAAAACTGTGGTTACTACTGCACTCTTCCCAGAGGTAGTGAGATCTTGTCTCGCACTATGCTGTCCACTGATCTATGATATAGGCCACTCACAAAAGGAACACGACACACACCATGGATCAATGTCTAAGACTCGGTGGGCTGTAGATGGTCCCGATGGCACTGTTTTAGATCTGAATGGTCGTCGTTTCGCTGCTGATGACGATGGCGCCCCGATGTTGTGCAATCTATTCTGCCAGGAGATGGGACGACACGTGCATATCGACTATTGTAGGACTGACGCTGGAGAACGATGCGGTGCTGCTCAAGTGCAGCATAGCACAACGCGCCTGACCCCGAATTCGGATCGAGCCAAAGATTGGATAACCCATAGTTTGTACTGGAGTAGATCAGGTGCCGTCTGCTTCATTCTATCGTTGACTGCACATCGATTGATGTTTTCTTCTGCTGCATAGGATTCAAGGGTAAGCCTTGCGACCACCTCTGATTACATTACATCTTATGTTCCTCTGTAGACCCATATTCTCGAGATGATCAAGCCCAATTCGCAAAATGGTAAAGTCGATGCCTTTCCAACATATGCGGTCGTTAGCTCATTTAATTCCATACTCCAGCGATGCTATGTGTCCAGGTTTGATTTGCGCTCCCGCTTCTATGTCCTTCACTTAAAAAGACATTGCCTTAGGTCCTGAGCATGCTGGAACGGCTACTAACCAGCCACAACCTTCTTACTGCACATTGCCTATTTTCCATCCCCCTACCGCCCCAAATCAGGCAGCTGGAATGGGGTATGTATCGCACGACGGTCATCTGTTCCCCTGCAAGAATCCAGCAGTCATGCAGCAAGCCTTCCATGTGTATGTTATTGAACTTTTGGACAGCGAGTGACCGACTGATCGTACTTGCATCATCAGCCTGTTCGTCATTGACAGGTATTTCATCGCCGAAATTTTCTCCTTTAGTATCTTACAAATGTCCTCATTCATTCAGGTCTGGCTCAATGGCCATAACAGATCGGCGCCCCTTGGGAAATTCCCCGAGCACAGCACCGATTTCTCGCCGTCATAACAATCGCTTGGGTGCGGTATATTCGTCTCTGCACGCGTTTTGGGTTTCAAGACAAGCTGCATTGGACGCAGCTACTCAACGTGCTGGTGGTGCTGCTTTGCGGCGGGATGCATATAGTGTCATACTATTCGACAGCTACATTACAAACTGCATCACAAACGACTTCACTAGCTCTCCGGATGATTTACTGAATGCTGTGCTTCCTCACGGAGGAAGGGGAGGAACAAACTTCACCTCAGCCTTAGCATCGGCTCAAGCCGTCATGGAACAAAATTGGAGTACTGAGAGGTACGAGTCAACCATTAAGAGAGTATACTAGCTAATCCTACTACTTCAAAATCGCTAGAACTCCTGTTGTCATCTTTCTTTCGGACGGTGAATGTGGAGTTGCTGATCAAACAGTCCAGACTCTCTGCCGCTCTGCCGTTCATCTAGGGTGCGAAAGCTCTTCCACTCGGTGTTGCTTTCATCACTGCTGATTATCTCTGTTCCTTCAGAAAACCGTTATCATTCCATGCTGTGGCATTCGGACCGAGCAGTGGCATTTTGAGGAGAATGGCGCAGATCGCTCTCGAAGTTCAAAACAGTGCACCGAGAGACCCTCTTCTTCCTGCCACGGCAGTTGTAGAATCTTCCTATGCAGAGGCTCTTGACACGGTACGCCTCTCATCCCTTGTACCAAGCTTTGCCGAATCTCATCCTCCTCTTGTGATGTTTACAGGTTCGATTAGCGGAGACTTTCCTTGGCATTGCAGAATCTCTAAGAAAGCCTCGAGGATCCTTGTTACGCTGAAGATTTTACCCACGTCATGTCACGATCTTGAGGTTGAACAACGGCAGACCGTTTCCTTTGTACTTTTAACAAATTTTGTCATTCAGACCCAATCGTCAATTTATACTTTGATACCACTCAAAGTGAGCCCGATGAAGTCTGAGGGCCTGCGGGCCTGCGAAAGATAACCGTTGAACGCTGAACATTCGAAGGAATGTGCCAGTAGAACAGGATTGAATTTGACGCCACACTAGGATTCATATAGCTCTTGGTAATTGGAGATTCAAGCGATCGTATCGGGGACTATTGTGTATTGCCTACAGTGTCGATCTATACTACACCACACAAATTGAATACAACCGCGAGAAATAATTCTAAGACTGGGATGAGAAATTACAGCGTCGGCACAGGGTGCAAGACTTTCGCGATGACAGCAGAGAGCGGTGAAGGTTCCGACTCCATAGCTATCTTGAGGAACCACGGTTTGCTCATATAGTTCCGAATTCTATGGAGAACAGACGGTAAGTAAAGAAAAAAAAGAGGCGATGATGTATGAGCGTACCCGTCTGGAAGTAGCACAACAACATTTGCTCCCTCTGTTTGCGCCACTTGCTTTCCAGCATCACTCTTCAACCACTTCAACGCTCCGCTGACTGCACTGCCGCTACTCCCACCCACAAGCAGACCTTCGTTTCGCATCAGGAATTTTACCGCAGCGAATGATTCCTCATCCTCGGTTTTGATCCAGTGATCTACGTCTTGCTTATCCCGTGAGAGGACTTCGGGGATGAAGTCATAACCAATGCCTTCTACGATATACATTTCACCTTCGCCTTCAGTGTTTAGTTCCTCTGGAACAGCAAGGATGCTGCCTCTCTGTAAATCAAAGACATCAGCAAGGGACGGATGGACAGAGAGATTATGCGCACGGGATCGACACCAACAACGATACATTTGTTATTATGGGTCTTCTTGATAGCTCTCGAGATACCAGTGACGGTTCCTCCGGTCCCAGCACCTGCAACGAAAACGTCCACTTTCTGAGACGAAGGCCTTTCTGATGTAGATGGTGTTGAGACGACAGCATCGATAATTTCGGGACCAGTGGTGAGTTCGTGTGCTAAAGGGTTGTGGATCTAAAATGACAACGATGAGTTGAAATGGGAGGCACGGATAACATCGGTCGGCGTACATTGCGGTATTGATCTAGTATAATCCCATACGGGATTTCACGCTGGAGTTTATGTGCAACGCCTGCGATCGTTAAGGAATTCAGCCACGAGACTTCCATGAACGGATAGTGGGCTCTACCTATATGACTGTCTGGAGAGTCCCAAGCTGCTTCGTTTGGCGTACGCACGACTTCCGCACCGAGGGCGCGAAGTGCTGCTTCCTTTTCCTGTGAACAGAGATGACGGTCAATATTGGACTCAACGAGGAATTTTGGAGGCGACATACCAATGACATCTTGTTAGGCAAGGTAATGATTACCGAATATCCCTTATCTATAGTATTCAGTACGAGTTCACTCGAGAGGGTCATTGCTGGATAGTTTTACCTTGATGGCGCAGGCCATAGCTAGTCCAATGCCTGCAAATGAAGAGGTCAGTATCGCTCTTGACGTGTTCAACAAGAAGACGAACCTGTATTTCCAGAGGTTGGCTCAATGACAACACTTTTACCTGGGATCAATTTGCCCTCCTTTTCGGCTGCTTCGACCATTGCTTTGGCAATTCTGTCCTTGACCGATCCTCCTGCAGATGTAAATTCCAATTTTCCGACTTTGATAGAGAGGTGGGTCGGTTAGCAACCCAAATAGAGTGTCAGAAAAGGGGCTCACGTAGATTGCATTTGAGGCCTTCCTGCTTTGCCACCTTGTCTAGTCGGATGAGAGGGGTGTGTCCTACTGCTCCGAGAGCATTATCTAGAATGTGAGGGGACATTATATCGAAGATGGCGAGGTTCGGTTGAGAAGAGTGAATGAAGAGGCTTGATGCTCGATCGCTGATAGAAAAATAATCATCGGCTAGATCCGAACGGAAGGAACTCGAGCCTCGACGTCGACGCGACCCCGAGGTCGAATGTCGCCACATTGCAACACCTATTCTCAATTTCCACTCAAAAGTACGCCCACAAAGTGACTCGATTGTGTGGATTTACAAGGTACATACATGTCGAAATACTCGATTTTTTCCTCATTACCCTCTAACTTTTAAACCATCTGTGTACAGTGGCCACGGTTTTCCCATCCAAGACATGAGTTCTGTGTGATCTTTGTAGGGATCGTTCGTGTTGGGGTGGATCAGCACTCTAGAATGTGTGTACCATGAGCGAAAGTTCTCGAAATGTGGAGCAGTCGGGTCTTACGAGCATGGACCGCGATTAACCGTCAACCACGAGAAAAAGGCTCCAGTCTGGTGAGGATTGAACGTATTCACTTCGAACATTGCAGTTGGATGTGGACCTGCAGATATCCGATTAGCACCTCTGATCTCCATGACATAGGAGAAATGAACTGACCGACTGGCTTTTCCCAAAATCTATAGATACGAAGCTAAATGCAATGGGTTTGTTCATATCGATACTCTATATCTGCACAGGCACTTACCTCGGGGAACTCCCTTCTCACCCTCTCATGTAGTTCCCTCGCATATTGCAGTTGCTCTGGGATCGACTGGAAGTAATAAACTGGAAAAGTATCGTGGTCAATATCCAGGTGTAGACTGGCTCGACTTCGAGGCTTACTATGGAAATCGAAGCCATTATTCGAGGAATCGATAGGTTTCGGGAATGTATCGTAGGCCTTCGACTTGGGCCCTGGTATGTTAACGAGCTCTTTTTGTCCTGGAGGGGGCTCAGAGTCGAGCGGTGCGGCGTTTTCGTAGCCTTCGAGCGGTGATTTCCAGTTGGACATGATGCTATCTCTTAAGATACAATAGTCTCTTTGTATACCCTATTTATACTTGCTGAATGTGGGTGCGCTGACAGTCGCTCACGAAAAACCTGTTAGTCAAATGCATAAGCCATACAAACAGCGGAAGCATTTTCCCACATCTTCTTAGAAAGCACCGTAATCAGTCGAAGTCGAGATCTCGAGCGAGGAAAGACTCAATAAAAAACAGACTATGTATCTAATAAGTACAACGCAGCTGCACAGACCCAATACACTGACAGTAGAAGAAGATAAGGCCCTGCACAGAAAGCAGCAATAAAGAAGGAAAGAGTCACATGGATATCGGGTGTATATGAGGTGTGTGGCGCAAGAGAGAATATATATATGTGTATGTATGTATGTAAAACCGGGTAGGTAGGTGGAAGAAAAAGGAGAGACGTGGTTCGGGTTATGAAATAGCAAAATAGTACATATTGAACTCTCAAAGAGTGTTGGGTCAACGACGTTAAAATAAGTGCAAAAACGATAGCAAACGTAGAGAAGAGAAATAGAAAATATATAGCATAGCAAGAAGAGGATGAAGAAACATGGAAATTTTACTCGCGGCCAACCCAGTCGGTGCTCCGGGACACCAGCTCGACGGAATTGTCGGTCGTCCAGAATAGGCGTTCAGTTGCACTGCGGCCGCTCCAGCTTTTCTGGTCCCGCAAGATCATCGCCTAGAAGGATAAGGTAAGTCAATATCGAAAAATTGTACGGACTGATAAGAGGAACAAACCTGCTGAGCGCCAAAGTTACGCTGATCATGTGCGAACAGCTCTACGTTCTCTTCCAAAGCCTCGGAAAGAATCTGTAGATCTTGCAAGATAGCCTGCATGGCACGTACCGCCGACAGAGTGAGGATCTCCTTGCGATTGCGAACAGTTCCGGAGTGGTTGTTGTTGGTATTTTGCTGTGGCAGTGATCGCGAGATGGTCTGTAGGACGGTATGGAGGATACGTTTCGTCTCGTCCATTATTTTCTGTGCTTGAGGGTAGTTCTTGCGGGAGACGAGAACGAGAGCCCGAGTGATCATATCGGAAGCGAGGAGCTCCATTCGTCGACGTACGATGACGGGGTCGGATATATTGGGAGGAGGACGCGATGGGTTGGATGACAAGGGGAGGAGTGTTACAGTGAGAAGAACGGGATGAGCGAGACGCGAAACATTTTTCCCTGCCGCGGGATCGAGGAAGGATCCATCAACCTCGACAACAGGGACCTCGTCGATCATACGATCCAACATCCCGTCCGCAAAATCAGGCGAATCATCAATAGACAGAGCATCCAAGCCCATACTCTGCACAAACCGATCCGTAGCATTCAACGGACGACCCCTCGAATCTCGACTGTTCACCATCTTCTGGACATCCGTATTATCAAGCTCGAGCTCAATCAACATCTCCTTCCTCTCGCCATACCTCAGCTCCCCGATGTCCACATCCACATTCTGTCCATCCGAGGCTAGGATAGACGAAGGCCCACCCGAGACTTTACGAATCCGGAATCGATGTCCATCGACGATCTTCATATGGAGTTTCATATTTAAAAGACCAATGGACATCATCCCCCCAACACATCCGGCTACGCAGTCCCGCAGGTCATACCAGTCCTTGACGAATGTGTATGTTCCGCTGGTGTGGTTGGACATGAGCCACAAGGAAGCAGGATCATGGGAGCGGCCGTAACCAAAGGAATGGATGGGGACGTTTCCTGCTTCCGCTCTGGCAAGGACGAGATCCATCTGAGCTCGTCGGGTGCTATCAGCAGCGTCACTGATGAGAATCATGCCTGAAATTGGGTTACGAGATTTGCGTTGCAGTACCACATCAAGAGCTGTAACATGAATCAGTAATTAATCTCACGAAACAAAGGAAACAAGGAGTAAGCATACCATGATTAACAGCAGTGACGACATCCGTTTTCTCGTCCTTTGACCCTCTAACCAAAAACTCGTCTTGACCATCCTCAAGCCTCGAGCCAATCTCATCAATGAACTTAGTCAACCGCGCCCTGCTATGTGCCTTCCCAGCTCTCAAGAACGGCGTCTTCCGAACCCTCCCACCCACACCAACCTCAAACGTCACGAAACTCAACCGATCCTTCGCAGTACACGATGCCAATATGAAGTCAAGCGACGTCTTGATCACTCGCACCTTGAGCCGCGCCGTACTGATCTGAGCTGATGGAGGCGGGAGAGATACCACGATGATCAGATCGAGCGGAGGGTGGAGGAGGGGCGTCAGGGAATTCGAAGGTCCAGAAGATGTATACGGCGTAACGAGACTAGTTGGCGACCCATACGCGTCCATCTCTTCGTCCTCGCCCAACGGCTTCAATTGATTGTAATGAATCTGTGGCTTCGAAGCCATTGAGCCATGCGATGTAGAAGAGGACAGGGTCGATCGGGACGAGCCATTCAATAGACTGTCCACCGTACTAACCGTAGTGCCCGTAGCCGTACTATTCCCACTCAACATCCGCATAGCTTTGGAGCTCCCGCCAAATTCTTCCATATCCGGAGGTCGCGCTTCTTGTTGGGGTGGGTTGGCAGCTGCGTTCTGTTGTTGGAACATGTTGACGAGGGATTGAATGTTGCTCCTCCATGCATCTAGGGAGGATCGGTCTTTGAATATGAGGATGAAGGACGCGAGCTCGTCTTCCATGTCGATGGTGAGGCTCATTTCGCCCGCGGCGGAGGTTGCTGTGACGTGTTTGATGTGTCGAACGTAGATACGGCCTTTGAGGCGGAGGACACCTTTGGATTGGCTTGATGTGGATCCAGTTAGCGAGCCGCCGTCAGTAAGACCAGATGAAGCATTAGAGAGAAGTCGGCCTAGTGAACGTTTCTTCTCCTCTACCACACATATAATGGCTTCTCTGAAGAGATACACATAAAACTCCCGAACAAGCGCGTCCCGCCTCACCGATAGCAGGTCGTACATCTGGAGCGGCCCGAGATCAGATAGTGGATGTCCCTTCCAGTCTATGATACGGTTACGAAGGTCCTCGGTAATAGCATTGAACGGCGAATCTTCTTCTTCTTGTACGGTGGTCTCGTGACTGTGGAGTGAAGCCCAGTTGGGGGGACCATTGTCGTCCTGAGCTGCATATAGTTGATCGCTTCCTTGTCTTGGTGACCCAAGAGATTCGGATGGAGACCGCTGCCGTCGCTGCTGCTGCTGCTGCTGTTGCTGTTGCCTCAATGCAGCCGGTTCCGAGCGAGGACTCGAATGCTCCGAATGAGACGTCTCATACCGCCCATTCACGCTCCCATTCCTCGGCATCCGGTATTGCTCCTGCATCACAGGCCCCGGCACATTCAAAGCCCTCTTCCCAGGCAGCTCAATGACCACAATACACGTCAAGGGCTGGCTCGCATCGCTGCTGCGTGTCAGAGATGAAAATTCAGGCCGGACCTGGATAGAGGGCGCGACCACATATGTGGAATGTTCGCTTCCGGATTTGACGGAGCCTGTATGTTCGATGGGATCATCTTCGTTGGGATCGTAAGGTCGCTCCACAGTCTGAGCGCGTTTGCGTGTGGTAGGCGTGTCCCGCCCAGGGTAGAGCGCTGGCGTGTCCCGCTGGCCCATACCAGTGAGGGCAGCGAGTTCTGAGATCCGCAGTCATGGCGGATTAACGAGTAGAAGTGTGAATGGAATGTGATTTCACGCACTGTTTGATTTCCCGCCATCACCGTCGCCTACTTTCATCGGTCTTCTGCAGACTCCACATACGCCGAGGTTTGATTTACGGGGAACGGTGGTTCGTGCTTGGCTTGGAGGTGGGCCGTATACAGCTGTGAAGCAGGCCTATGTGATGATTGAGTGAGAGGCTGAGAATGCTGTGAATGGTGGGTAGACTTACTTCGTGTAGGGCGTGACCACATTCTGGCACGATGTGGGGCTTTTCGCCAGGTAATCTGAAGCTAAAGCTGAGCGGTTCGAGACATACTGGGCATTCTGCTTCGTCTTCAATTGCCTCGTGGGTAGAAACTACAGGAAGGGGTGCCAATTGCATCGCTGCGTAAGGATGACCGGTGTGGTCGCTGGTGGTGGTCGCTGTTGACGCGGAATAAGCAGAATGCAGAGATGTACCGCTTCGGACACGGTTTGGCTTTCGAAACACGGATTGGAGTGTTTTGAAGGATGATTTAGTGGGAGTGTTCTGGGTAGGAGGTGGTTTTGGAGCGAGACGAGGAGCGATGTAGGTGGGACTTGGAGGTTGAATGAGTTGATGATGGGAGCTGTTCAGCGAATGATGATCGGCTTCACGGTAATTCCTGGAAATCCAACTCGTTGATTGCGGAACAGTTTTCATGATAAAAAAAAGATTGGACAGCTCTCTAGGAGAGCTTTGAGAAGGATAGCTATTTGGAGTTTTCCGTGGGGAGGAAGTTGGAAGGAAGGATGGATGGCAGGCGAGCGTTTGGCTCGGCTAACGGGTTCACTCTAGCAGACTCTTCGACATCTTTGATGCCCAACTCATGTTCCCATATCTTTATTCGTATAATGGCAGCCTGACAATGCAGCTGTTACTAGCTGCCGTTGCTGCTGCTACGAGAAATTTGCGTCTAATTAAACGCGTCCCAGCTGCCATGGCACCATTGTCTTTTATACCATTGTGCCGACACCGCACAAGCTACCTACCAGCTATCTGCCCTCTTGGCCAACCCACGACAAGTGTCTTCTACATTCCACCTTCCCATCTCACCTCGATAAATTTAAAAAAATCTAGTCCTCGTGCTCCCAATCATGATCCCCGACTTCCCAACACCCCAGGGTCTCCCCACGCCCGGACGTTCTTCCAACACCTCGTTACTCTGGCAGCTGGCTTTACCACCGTGGCGGGATCGACGGCGATGGTGACTGCACTGGCTACTACCTTCCCGTCGTAGCTAGTTACACCTCTCGCACAGCCCTTCGAGCGTTCAACTTCGAACCCCAAAAACTAGCCAGTGAGAGTATTTCCAACATATCGGGAACAACGAATCGTGCACTACTGATGATCATTTTGGATAAACATCGGATACCACTAAAGTGCGTTCTTTCTACTTATCTACAGTACACTAACTCATCACAGAACGTTCAAAACTTTGTCTGTTTAGGTGCCACTATATGTCCATCAAGTCCATCACTCAGCCTGGCATGTGGGTGCGGGCTGGCTTGACTTCCCATCCGTCAAGCTCCGTCAAGTCGGCGTAGATGGTCCTTGGCAGGTCCGGCCCACCCCATGGCTTCAAAGCAGTGCAGTACATCACTTTCGTACCCTTTCGTGGCTCCGCTGTCGGATTGCATGAACGCTGTCATATCTATATCCCCGACGCGATGTTGATGTTGACGTTGACTTTGGAGTGATACCACGAGTCGTATACATAGATATGTATTGTTCTACAGGAATAGATCGTTGTATGTCGCGTCTTAGGAATAATATCTCAAGAGCTTGTAACATTCCTAGCCCAAAAACCACGCGAATATCGAGTACGAGCAGTCCAATGAGTATACATACATACGTACTTGCTACACGTGTATCGCTAAGACCAACGTGAGGTTCACAAATATTCCGAGTCCAGGAATAATTTGTTCTCCTCATCTTGAAATACCTTCCGAGTCAAGCTACTGCCAGCTGCAGTACTAGTGTTGCAGTCGACTATACCCTACCACCACTAGTACTTGGCACGCGTCCAAGACGCATCGCAAGTCCAAGGATGTCCGCGATAGGAAGTGTCTTTCTCGGTCGGTGACCAGACCCCTTCTACTCTCCGCATCTGAATCGAATACAATCGTCTGACTTTCTGAGCCCCATCCTCTTACTCTCCTATCATATTATCGTTATTATAGGTGATTTCCAGCGTCTCCGTCTCCTCTCTTCATCAACTCCACCATCATCCCCACCTCCGACTGGGACATCTATGTCTAGCGTCTTTCCCGCTCTCCAAGCCCAGGGGGCGCCACCTCAGTCTCCTTCGGTCAATCCACCTCATGATTCAAATGATACGCCGGAATCACATCCAGATTCACACTCACATGGATCCACTCTTCCTGCTCCTGATGCTCCTGTGATACATCCACCGGTCATCGAACCTATGTTAGCGCTGGAGTTGCGTTTACGATGGCTTGAAGCTATTCTTTTGGGCGTGCGGGACGAGAAAGGCAAGAACAGAGATAGGGAAAGAGAAAGAGAAAGAGAGCAAGGGGAGACGTTATCCAGGGCAGCTGAGGATATCCAGAGACAGCTGAACAGTTTCGTAGAAGGGAATGACGGGTTGAAACGGTTCATGGAGAGTTGTTCGTACTTTTTCTTCCTCCATTCAATCAAAAAATATTCAAACTACCTTTCACCTCCCTTTCTACCCTCCTCCTTCCCGTCTCCATGCAGATGAACAACACGCCCACCTCCTCACCCCCTCATTCGCACTAACCACCCCTGCCCCCGCGCCCGAGCCCCCCTCCTACGACCTACTATCCCCCTACGAACTCGAAGCCTACCTAACAGAAATGGAACCAGACGTCCGCGCTGCAGACCGTGATATGCTTGAGATCGAAGCTTTGGAGGATAGAGGTGTCACTGCTGCTGGGAAACTTCCAGGTTCGTGGTTCTTGTCTCCTTGACTAAATCCCCGTACAGATCTCAATCGATGTGGAAACGCGTCGTTTTTCTGCTCTTGATAGACTACGAAGCGTTACAACCACGATTGGAAACTCTACTGAAATCGCATCAAGAGGATGCTAGATTGGCTGCGTCCCTTGAGAAACGAATCGATGCGCTCATGGAGCAGCATGCTACTCATGTACGTGTCTTCCTACCCACATAATATTGTCCATCACTACGAAACTCACACTGCATCACAGGTAGACGCGCTTTCGGAATTATTTGTCGTGTGGGACGATACGATTACGGAAGCGGAGAATAAGGTGGCGAGGTTGGAGAGGGAGAAGGTTGAGAGGCAGAGGTTGGGGTTCGAGTAATTTGTTTGGGAAGATATAAGAGGAGCGGACGCGAACGCGAGGGCGCCACTGCCACTAGTTTTGTAGACTCGTAACCAGTCCCTATTGATTTGCGGAATTGATGATAGTCGATCAATTTGCTCCGCAGAATAGGGACTGGAAGATTTCGACCGCGGCGAGTACAGTCGGCTTTTGCCGAATAATTGTTTTGACTTAGAAAAATTCGCGTTCTTAAGAATATACTTTTTTCGTCTTTTCCCACTTGTGAGCCAGGAGATATCTCGAGAACCCTTTTACAAGACACATCGTATAAATCCGTTTCTCCAGCGGATATGAACTGAATGAAATATCCGCCTCTTTACATCTGCGGGCAACACAGGGGCTGTACCACGTGCACGCGCGATCGACGAAGTCATTTAACTTCTCTCTTACAATTCTCCACCTCTACCACCGTACTGTGACCCTCGTGATGTCTCGCAAACGAACTACGCCAGCTGATTTCGACATCGAGTCCGAGTCGGACACTGAATCAACGTTGAGTTCGTTACATCGCTCCTTTGCACCACCCGATTCACGGTCGTCGCCGCCTCATGCCCACGGATTGCATGGACCACAGCACAAACACGAATATGATATGCATATGGACTCGAACCTAGGTTCTCAATACTTCCCAGCCGGTGATAGCTCTATTTCAGCTGCTACTCCACTCCCTTCCACTCCGAAACGGCGTAAACCCACCCGTATGCGCTCTGAGGTGCCAATATCATCTCCCATGTCAATAATGGATCCTACACCTACCAAACGTGGTAGCCGCTCTCGGGTACACAACAGATGCCTTTGTTTCGCAATCCTTGAGCCTGTTGAACATATATTGAGGGTACTGTTTTGAGAAAGCGAAATTAAACATATCTGGGATTCCATGAGCCCAGTAAGCGGTCCAATGACAAGAACAATTTTCTGAGACTCCTTCCTAGTGTCCCCGGGAGTCCAGTGATAAAACAGAGGGTACCAGAAAGCTAGGGTCTTGCCCCCGCCAGTCGGAATGTCGGTTGTCCGACCTTGTAGCATGTTCATTCATGCTTGCTCTTGGAATCTACATATGGAAGGGACTCCAAAGATGTTGCAGAGCCTCTGAGATGTGTCTGCGAGTTTGACGGGATCCAAGTCGACGAGGGGGGTGAACGGCATGGTAAGAGGCAAGAAAGGTTGATCAAAGCCCCTGTGTTTGGGCTCAGCACTCGCGAATTGCTCGCGAAGCGGATATCTCGACCAGTTCGTATCCGCTGGAGAAAAAGATTTATACAATGTGTCTTGTAATTGAAGTCCCGAGACAACTCCTGGCTCACAAGTGGGAAAAGACGAAAAAAGTATATTCTCAAGAAGGCGAATTTTTCTAAGTCAAAACAATTATTCGGCAAAAGCCGACTGTACTCGCCGCGGTCGAAATCTTCCAGTCCCTACACTTTGGGATTGAACGACTGTCTTCAATCTTCACCAAAAATTTTTAGGGCCTGGTTACGAGTCTACTAGTTTTGTAAGTCTCACATGCACACAGGAGTTTCTTGTTCTGATCGATTTTCTTGCTTGTTCTTGTATAGTTGAACTTGATTTCGGCCCATGATACCCATCGCTATGTGGAATTACAGCTCTTCAGGATGTTACATTGCAATAGTATTGCATCCTAACCGTCTGATTTTTGGCCGGTGTAATTCCATCGTAGAATATGGTTCTCTGATCTCATCAAAGTCTCCGCTGTCTATCTTCAGCTGCGCGTCCATAAATCCCTTTACTAGAGCTTCGTCTATACCAGTAGCTCATGTGTCGTCCCATCAACACCCGAGTCAGTTTTATGACTGCATTGCGCCATTGTATACAGTCTCATGTCTGTTAAAATCGTATCAATAGTGACCCTAACGAACTGCAATCGAAAGCAAGAGGCTTGTTTTCAGCTGGCACGCGCCAAAGCTTGCCAGTGACATTGTCACCTCACAAGATGTGACTTGTAACAATAATATTGCGCGGCCCCGGCGGCTTCGGACTCGGAATACGAACTTGGACTTGAACTTCCATACTTCCTCGATCCCTCTTAGGATATTTATGGAATGGATGGCGGCCCCGGAACAGTCTCAACAAACCGCTAGTCTAGTCAAACGCTTGGCTGGTCCATCCACCGGAAAAGCTGGGTTTGTCGTCCCCGCCGCTATCAAACCAGTCTAGCAAGTAATCATCCAGATCCTCATTTCTTCATCCAGCCTCGCGATCGACCAGACCGAAATCAACAGGATAATCGCAGAGGCTTCTAAGGGATCCAAGTATTACGAAGTGAGTCTTCATATACATGTCTCCCTATTTCTCGTGCTTGATGGTGGACCACAGAACGAGAAGAAGAAGGATAAAGACCTCACTGAACGTATCGCTCGTATTCTCAAGCAGCGCGATGATGTTATGAAGGGAGCTGATATAGGTGCGTTAGTGACATCCTCTAATGATTTCTTCAACACCGGCTCAAGCTCATTTGGTGAGCAGTGAAGGTAGAGGTTGCAGTCGATCGTTTGGTGAGCGCTTAACCCGAACCAGTGGAAGAATGTGTAATATATTAAACATCATGAAGCTTGAAGAGCTAGAAGAGCAGAGGGATCTAAGCCAAATTATCGTTCACGTCGATATGGATGCGTTTTTTGCCAATGTCGAGCTTCTGCATAACCCTGAGCTTGCGGGGAAAGCGTTCGGTGTGCGTCAAACCCAATGTTGTATCCGGGAAGCCCATGCCTCAAGCACTGATCGATTCCACGACCCATAGGTTGGCCATGGTGTCCTTACGACTGCGTCATATGAAGCCCGTAAATACGGTGTCCGTTCTGGAATGGCAGGTGCGTTCACCCTTCCTCCAATTTGATTCGTGGTTAGCTGTAACAACAACTTTTTCGATCCTCAACAACACAGGATTCATCGCCAAGAAACTCTGTCCAGATCTGATCCAGCTCGATATAAATCCAGCTCGATATCAAGAAATGTCTACGAAAGTCATGGCCGTATTTAAGCGCTATGACTCAAATATGTGTCCTGCAGGATGCGATGAGGGGTATCTGAAGTACTCATTTTCTTTTCTTTATCGTAGATGGTCTCGAATCTGACTTCTTTGACACTGTAGCATCACCCAGTACTGTGCGGAGCATTGCCTGACCCCCGACGACTGCGTCAAAGAAATGCGTGAGACGGTACATCGAGAAACGGACTTGACCGTAAGCGCTGGAATCGCACCGAATAAGGTAATAAAGACGATATTTGGTCCATCGTTGTGACCTCGAACTCATTCGTTCTTAGATGCTCGCCAAGGTATGTCTTGCCTTGTATATCGCATATCCTATCCGACCGCCTACCACCACCATCATCGTTGCATCCAGATATGTTCAGACAAGGTATGTTTCTCTTCTATCTGATTGTGCTGCACGTGAAGTGACTAATGAACATTTGCGGGTAGAACAAACCAAACGGCCAATTCCATCTCCCCTTCGACAGCAAATCTATAATTGCATTCATGCACGATCTCTCCATCCGGAAAGTTCCTGGTATCGGGCGAGTGAATGAGAGATTATTAGAGTCTATTGGTATCAAGGTTCGTATCGTTATTCACATACTAGCGTGCACTCATACCTCTCACACAGACATGCGGTGACATATACACTCACCGAGCGACGTTATCGTTGATGGATAAACAATTTGGATTGAAGTTCCTTCTCCGGACTCATCTCGGAATCGCATCGAATACAGTACAGCCTTCTGAGAGACATGAACGGAAGAGTATTGGCGCTGAAAGGTAATAAACGTATCTCTCGTTAAATCGGAGTGGACTGATGTGCGGTTTCATACATAGGACATTCAACCCATTAGGCGACAAAGTCAAGATTTTAGAAAAGCTGGACGAAGTCGCGGCGGAGCTCGAGAATGACATGGAGAGCAACGGGTGGACTGGACGGACGGTCACTCTCAAGTTTAAGCTTGATACCTATCAAGGTACGATCCCTCAAGCCGTGCAAATATCTTGATTTACTTATCACTTCTTTCAGTGTTCACCCGTGCAAAATCATTTGATCGTTGGATAACGAAGAAAGCAGACTTATTCGCTGTAGGTTTCTCATTCTCTGCCCTCCCAAATAGCAAATATCTTACCATCTACCCAGACTGGCAAAGAGCTGCTCATCCCCGAGCTCCCAATGAAGCTAAGACTCATTGGGCTGAGAGTCACGAAACTGAAGGATTTACGGGCTCCACAGGAGCCTGCGGGGGGAATCAAACGGGTGCGTTCATAATTTGTCTACGAGTGTGAACTGCCAGCCCCTCACGCCAAATATCCAGTTTTTCGAGCCTATCAAGAACAAAGATCGAAATACAGACTCTGAATCACCAAGAAAACGACGCAAACTCGACGATGGTTTTGTTTCGACCGACGCCGACGCCGATGGGGAACTAGAAGGCCTTGACGAAGACGCCATGCCCGGATTCCACGAACACGAGGAAGATGATACTGACCTGAGTCAGAGTCAGAGTCAGGATATAGACTCTCACGACGTCGACGAAGAACCAGATTATTTAAGTCCTATCCCCAAGACGGATGCCAGTACCACTGCATATGAAGAGGTATCGTCAAAACCAAACCCACGGCCACGACCGCCCGTATCGGCCCCAGCAACCTCATCTCAGGGCAATGTTGCTTCCACATCAAGTCTCTCGCCTGTCGCTCGTTCGAAAATGAGGACGAAACCACGGAGTACTAGTGTCAGCACCAAGCAACGTGCGAACTCACCGTCATCGTCAACTCTTGGTGTACCTAAAAGCAAGCCGAATCCGAATCCGAAGGCTGAAACGACATTACAATCTCATTCATGCCCGATTTGCGGTAAGGAGCTACAAACGGACAACCAGGGTCTGAACGAACATATCGATTTCTGTCTGAGCCGGGGGGCTATCCGGGAAGCCCAGGCTCAGGCCAGCACTACTACTAGTCCGGGTACTCGTCGTAAACCGAATTCTGCAATTGTGGCTAGCGCTCCTAGGGCTACTATGATGAAGAATAAACCGTCAGGTGGGAAACCGCAGAGGAAGGGACGATGAATAGATGGTAGGATAATCATACTCTACACAACTTACTATCTTATATACCGGGAATTATATCTGGGACGCTGTACTTTCAGCTTTGGATGTGGATTACTGTATCATTTAGCGAATCGTCGTTGACGATGCTCTTCAGAGTCTTCACTTGAACTGTAATTGAAACTGCTAATGATTATAATATAATATGCAGCCCAAGATATGTCAAGGTGATTGTTACAAGTGATTTGAATCGAGAAAAGTACGAGAGTACGATGGTTGAAGGTATGCACAAGAAGTTAGGTAGGAATTGAGCACCGAGATGAGATATAGAACAATAAAGAGGCGCAGGCCGGAGAGACCTGGTCGTGGTGATGGTAATACAGACAACAATGAAAGCAGAGCAAAGGAGACGGAGTAAGGACAGACGGTGGGATGAACCGAGAGCGACAGTTGGTATGCAAGCCAGCAGAGATTCTTTAGACTGAAGTGAGTATGAGTATCGTCAGAAACAGGAAAATGAAATGATGATATACCTCAATTCGCGATGCATGAGTGGGGTCGATGTCAAGACATCAACCTCTCGCCCCAGACTAATCTTTGACGATGAGCTCTGTACGCGCCACAAAGGACGATCCAAAGCAGTGATACGCAGATTATAAACGAGACAGCGAAGAAGAAACGCATAAGCACTTTCCAGCGCCAGGAGACCGGACTGGAAGATGTGAATATTATGGAACGCCAGCGGTCGTAAAAATCGGTGTTCAACCAGGTGAGTTCGGAGACTAGGGATTGAGCCTGTTGTTTTAGACTAAGGACGTGATGCATAAAGTATAAGGTATAGGAGCGAGACGGACCTTCTGACGACCAGAATCGTATACGAGGCGAATGTCGGCGACCTGGGATTGGATTGTGGGTAAAGTCTTTGCTAGCTCTGTAAGAGATTGCATAGATTCATCGAGTTCACTTGTGATGTGTGGGATGTGGGAGGTGATTGCACGGTCGGCCCTTCTAGAGTTTCGCTGTGAAGGAAAGTCGATATCAGTATAATGAGAACAATTTAGGAAGCTATGCACACACCGGAAGACCAGTAAAGGCTTCTTGCAATAAACTATCGATAGCGCGGAAATTACTCAGGTTTTCCGCGAGCTTGGACTTGAATTCGGCGTTGGTCGGGCTCGAATTGGAGAGATACAATTTGCTCACCTCCAGGTCTTTCATTTGATATTCATACTGTACAGCTTGCTTCGAGACTTTCTTCAGGGCGGCCTCTAGTTTACTACGGAATGGAAATTGATCAGAATTGTCAAGGAAGACGTGCAAAGGCGCGATACTGACTGAGATGTTACATATGCCGGACACTCTGCATTCCAAGTCTGTTGGGACCGAACCTTTTCAGACCGTTCGTTGGAGTGAGAGGATTCCAGAGAAGAGGACATCGAGGTGGGTAGGAAGAAGGGGAGATTTGTAGTAGAAAAGGAGGGAAGTACTTATAAGAGCTGATTTTTACATAAAGGCAAGTGATCGGGGATGGCACAATGTCGCAAAATCAAATTCACATGCGAGATATAATTAAATTCCCCCAACACCCATCATCTCAGTCTCTGCCTGGCCTGTTCTTGAGGCGTACATCTATCCGTAGATTACCAGCGGTATATATTCTAAGGACACTATCATCGATATCGCGCCTTCGCATCGAATCCATCGTCGGCGAGCAAATATGGGTCCCGACTTTCTAGAAAACCACGTTCACCCCTGGAAAGGCCTCATGGCTCCGTCTAGAGACCAGCTGCTTCATGCCGCAGAAGCATTTTGTGATGCCTTTGCTTCCAAGAAAGATCTTCCTATAGTCTTATCCGCTTTCTCTAGCACCCATGAACCATCTGCTATCGAATACGGCGACCCATCCCTCGCACCTTTCCTAGGAACGCGCTTTGTCGGTCTTCCCGCCATCGAAAAGTACATGACCATCATCGGATCAGTCCTGACGTACGACGACATGTCTTTTTCTCTTTTTACTGTAGACACAGAAGTTTCCAGGGTGTCGTGTAAGGGAAAGGCCAAATTCACGTGGCTTAGCACGGGCGAAAGTTGGAATGAGACGTTTGCGTATATGTTAGACTTTGATCAGGATCTCAAGATCACGGAGTATCAGGTATGGGCAGATTCGGGGGCTGCTTATCTGGCAGGAATCGGGAAATTGGCTGCTACACAGAAGGTATGCTTGTATCCGCTGTTCTGATCCCCGAACGGTACTCATATCTATGTCCGCGCTCGAAGCTTGCTGCTGAGAAGGAAAGGAAGTGATGAAACTGTACTTATCGATGAATCATTCAAATCTTCCAGGACAGACACCAGAAACCTCCGCTTGCAGATGTTCTCTCGGACATAATCCAATGGTTACCTACCTTCAATTGTGGTACGTGTAGCATCTGCATTCTATGTTTCAGTTGTGGCTAATCTGTACCCAGTGCCGTGAAACGAGCTGAAAGTTGCACCTACTATAGACATCCAGAGAATGTGTTAACTCCCTTATCCAGAATCGATGCGATATACTGGAATTTCGTACTGGAAGCTCCCAGCCTGGGAGTTCTGGGGCGCCTGCAGGTATCCTCAATGACTATACTAAGACTCGCGGGCTCCTTCTGGTGTACCATATATTTTGTTTACCTATTCTCCGCGTAACCCTTGGTGTTCCGGCAACTTCGAGGGGAAGGGACAGTAGAGCACTTAATTGAGTGCTGCCACGCGCCACGCACCGCGTGCAGGTGTGACAGACTGTGACCCGACGCGATAGTCACTATTTTGAAATTTATCGTCGTGTTGAATTTAAAGCTCTCCCAACTTCCACACACGCAGATGAGTACCCAGGCGATCACCGACTATCTCACCAAGAAACTCTTCATTGATAACAACATTGTATATATTTCCTTTTTCCCACTTGCATCTCAGTGGACCTGACTCCAACTGGCGTGCCAGGTTACATACCGCTCCCTCAGTAGAGACCAAGCCATCCATGTCAATACAGCCAAGAAGTAAGCGAAGCTCTCTCATCATCGTACAGATCAGAACTGAACCACAAACATCGCAACCTCAAGTGAACTCGCCAACTACCACGCGCAAACTCAATCCCAACAACGACCATCCATCGCGACCTACCTACTCAGCGGCGAGATCCCCACGCAACGAACGCGATACGACGACGAATCAAGAATGGAAGTAGATATGGAATATGATGACGACGCGAATATGGATGGTGATGAAGGAGATGACGGCGAGGATGTGCCACAAACCAAGATCGTGCTGGTCGGGGAGAACGAGCTTGAACGTACGCTAACCTATCACATTTCTCCTTTATGAAATACCTTGCATCTCAACTGATCTCCTTCCACTCAAAAGATGCAAAATCACAATATACCCGTTTGCATAGTATTCATATCTACAGCCTGTCACCATCGTCCATCAAAGTGCGTTAACGTCTTATGCATGAGGCTTTAACACACAGGAAACCTCATTCGTTGCTCTTATAAGGATGCAGGACTTATATGTGGACCTACGGAGGACGTACGACAGGCTGATAATGGACCGAAAGGACCGGAATTGGCGAAGATTGTTGGTAAAGTGATTGGAGCACACATCGAGGTGAGCGCATGACAGTGCTTCGTTGGCCTTTTCATTTTTTTGAGCCTACCTATGATATAGATGGATGCTGTGAAGGCATTTAAAACGGCAGCTTCGTCTTCAAAAACGCAGGTCGTCAATCCGCCCGTCAAAGGCAAGGAGAAGGAGAAGGTCGTAGCAAAGGAACAAGCTGCTGAGAAAGAAAAAACAACAACGGCTGTGGTGAAACCCAAGGCGACCGGGAAACTTGACTTTAGCAAGGCGAAGACAAAGGAGATGAAGAAAGAAGAAGCGAAGGATGTCAAGAAGGAAGAGGCGAAGGCAAAGATAGACGTGAAGGCAAAGCTGGACTTCGAGGCGAAACAGGAAGCGAAGGCAGAACAGGAAGCGAAAGCAAAACAAGAAGTGAAGGCGAAGCAGGAAGTGAAGACGAAGCAGGAAATAACCATCAAGGCGGAAGCCTCAGGATCAGACAAGGAAAAGACGAAACTGAAGATTGGGCCACCGAAGGTCCGTGAGATCATACTCACACTTTCATATGCGCAGAAATCTCATGTTCTTTTCCAGCGAGGGACAAAACGAAAATCGATACCTACTCTATTATCCGATGAAGAGAGCGAAGCAGAATCATCTGTGACTCGGCCAATCAAACCAGCTGTGAAACCCAAAACAGTATCACATTCTCGAGTGAAGAAAGGTGTTGTTTTATCTGATGAGTCTGATGAGGAAGTCGTCATACCTTCCCGTCGGAAAGGAAAAGGGAAATCGGCTGTAGGATTCATGGATGCCACCGATGATTCTGAGACGGACAAACACAGGGAAGAATTGAAGGCTATGATGGACGTGGATGACGGTGCGTAGTGGAATGTGTTCACTTGGGATTCTAGCTCACGCAAGGGACGCTACAGATGAAGTGATACGTGTATCACGAGAACCTAAGAAGAATGAACCCGAGGAGGAAGAGGAGGAAGAAGAGAGCGACGTTGCAATGGACGATAATATCGATATAGCATCAAAGCCGAAACCGAAGAAGAAGAAAGAAAGGAAAGTAATACCAGTCGGACGCAACGGAATAAAGAAGAAACGGGTGGTCAAGAGTAGGATGATGGTTGATGATAAAGGATACATGGGTATGCATCCCCTGCTGCAGTTCTTGATTTTATCACCGTTCATTGATTTGCTGACTTGAATATAGCTACGGAGGACTATTCATCGTACGAGTCCGTCGACGAAGAAGAACCGGAAGTAGAGAAACCCGTCAAAAGCAAGGCGAAAGGCAAGGCGAAAGCCACGAAATCAAAAGAAGAGGACGTGGATGTAGTGATGGATCCCCCTGCTGTGGCGTCCAAAGATAGACCTGCAGCACCGTCGAAAGACAAACTCGCATCTTCTACAGCATCGGCCAAGACTAGCAAGGCGCCGGGTATCAAGAAACCTGGAAAGTCGGATTCAAAACCCGCACCAAAGAAAGGGTCGATAGCGAATTTCTTTGGGCCACCTGTAACGAAGGCAAAGAAGTAGACGATAGCGTATATGGGTCTTGTTGTCTGTGATTCTTCTCGATTTCTTGCTTCGATAGATACATTTGTAATAATAACATATTCTGTTCTGCAGTCACGGTAATGGAATTACAAGTGCACAACGGTCGAACTATCTTACAGACAAAACATCGATAGAGCATGTGCCGTATCAGGTATCCATTCGAGGTGTTCGTTCACCTCTGCACGGTGCGATTTTCGCGTACCGCTTGTAACAACGGAAGTGTACTTTCGCGAAGACTCGCCAGCTTGAAGAAAGGATGCTGTAACATGGTCAACACATCGGATCATCAAAACAGTGTTGACGGCAGATATGCGTACCTTCAAAAGTTGCGTAGCGCTCGGACGTCTATCATAGTCCATGTCGAGAGTTTTTTCGAGAAAATCTCGAAGTGGAGCTGAAAGCCTGTGGGCATCTGCGATGGGGGGAACGCCGACAGTCTTGATAAGGTCGATAACTTTCATCGTCTCGATGTCTATGTACGGTGGTTCACCCTGTATCATCTCTAATTGACGGATAATAAGGGCAGGACAACCAAAGCAGATAAGTCCAGAAACTCGCCGATAGTAGTAATACCTAAAGCCCACACATCGACGTTGAAACTGTACTCCTTTTTGCTGAGGACCTCGGGAGCCATCCAGTAAGGCGTCCCTGTCGAGTCCGATATTCCACGGACGCCATCTTTGAGTTGAACAGATATACTGAAGTTTGCTATGCAGATGAATCCAAGATGAATCAGTCTTCATTTGCTCTTCGCAAAGAAGGAAAAAATCCTGACTGAGTAAAACGTTTCCAGTCTCAGTCACCAATATAAGATCACTCTTGACATCGCGGTGGATAATCCGACGTCCGTGAATAAATTCAAGTCCTTTCGTAATCTCTCTCGATATGAAAGCCATCTGCCCTTCCGTCAAGATGTTTGAGTTGATGATCTTGAGCAAGTCGCAGCCCTCTGGCTCATCCAAGACGATCCACCAGTCGTACCGATATTCGAAGACATCGAGGTACTTGATCACGTTTGGATGGGTCGCTGAGAGAAGACTCGGCAATACAGTGAAATATGAGAGCATTGTATGCTTGTGCTGCGCGCGCGGAGCGATTCGTACTATCGTAACCTGCCCAGTCTTATCAACCTGGCGGGCTCTGTAGGTTTTAGATTGCCCTTGAGTACCGTGGTTACTAGATCTGCGCGTGTTGGTATAAGGATTGGTTTGCAAGTTTGTAGGCGATCTTCTTACCTGTTCTCTACTAGAGTAAGCTGTTTGTACGATCTTGCGGGATTCAGATTCGTACAGAGCTCTCGGAACTTCTGTGAGAGCTCAACATCGACGGGATGATGATCTCCCTGGCGATCCTCGGAAGGGTTTACGAACCAGTCGTCCTGAGATTTCGACATCTTAGGATAGCTCCAAGTCCGAGATGTGTTTCAAGCTCGAAGACTTGACGGTTCAAGAGAGAAACTAAACGGGGCGGAGTTGATATCGATGAAATCTAAGAAGTATCGATGTGTTGAGAGAAGACGCGCTTTTCGTACCTCCATATGTCCAGCCTGCAGAGAGGATCTATAATCATAAGACACGATGTTATTGGACAGCAAATTATACAGTATCTTGGAAAAGTACTTTCCGTGCCACTTGAACTGATGAGCAGGCATATTCGTTTGAGAAACTGGATCGGTGTATCGCCTGAGGCCTACATGTGAATGTAATGAGATCCTTCTTGCTTCTAGATTGTTTGATTATCTCCGTACACCTACTTCCCGCATACCGGGCGTAGCCAAAGGAGTCTTGCGAGATGTCGACGGTCAAGAGAAGGTGCGTTAGCAGAGTAGTCTTCACCGAGTTTAGTCACTGTACAGGGCTCTTAATCTTGATGGCGCGGTCAGTGAAGAGCTGACCAGTTCAAGAGCAAGAGAAAGAGAAACAAGTATCTCTTGAGCAGCGACTTATACCGGTGGGGTGTAGTCGCTCATGCACAGAAACCAACCCAACCATCCACTTACTCTGCGGCTGTAGTCCATCAATTCCATTGAGCAGAAGACAATTCGCCACCAAAACATACAGCGTTAGAATGAGGTACATGACTCGGCCGGAGGTTCTATAGGGAACTGCTGCATGGTCTGGAAGAGCAAAACGCGAATGCGTCACAAGGTGTTGGTTTGACAGTGAGTGATATTACATGGTTATCCAACCAAGTGTCAAGTGCCACTCGTTAATTGTATGGTTTCCTGACCCAGAAGACGTAGTTGCATTTGGCTGCACCGTACGCACTGGCTTCGCGCGACATGAGTTCCCACCTAGCCTTCCAAGGTATGTAAACGAGGCCACGGATTTCGGCTTCGGTACGGGTCGGAAGAGTCGAGTGTGTTTGGGATATCCACGGTCTCGAAGGTGGTGAAGTTTTGGTGTTATTGCCAGAGGGAGATGGCGCGGACGGCTCAACAAGAGGAGAACGGTATTTTTGGAAAAAAGAAACTAGTTCGGAGGGATTAATGAATTTGGAGAATGTGTGGGTGCCGGGTGATACTTTTCGAAGGATCTGTTCGGCAGCGACAATAGTTAGGAGATAGGATAGTGGTGTGCGGGCGATCGTCGAAAGGAAAAGGTGACCTCCAGGCTGTGAATCAAAGTTAGAGACATTATTGTGTTATTACAACAAAAGGGCTGACTTTGACCAGTTCCGCGCACGTCGAGAGAAATGCTGCTGGATTATCGACGTGCTCGATGACTTCCATAGAACAGACCACGTCAAAGCGCTTCGGTTCGGTAAGAAGATCCTCAGCAGATGTATGGCGATATGTAAGGTTGCTGGGGGAAGCCAGCTTGGGGTCAGCAGAGGCATGCAATGTAGCTATCCCGATGTTGGATTCAGATGCGTCGACGCCCAAAGTGCTTGCTCCCAGACGCGCTAGGCTCTATCCACAAGGAGAGTCAGAAAGAGACGAGTAACGAAAGCATAGACTCACCTCAGACAGCAATCCTCCTCCACAGCCGACGTCGAGTACGTCCAATCCCTCCAGTATACTCCGCCGCCCCAGGGTTACTTCCTCCCCTTGTTCATCGCGCGTTATCTCTAGTACCTTGTCCGTGATGAACTCCATACGAACGGGATTCATTTTGTGCAAAAACCCGAATTCTCCTCGTTCGTCCCACCATTGCGAAGAAAGTCGCGAAAAGAAGGCGATTTCCGAGGAGTTTATTGAAGAGATGTGAGGAGCACTGGGTGTTTCATTGTTTGCCTGAGAATGCAGAGCACGACCGAAGTAAATTGGTCTGAATAAAGAGGTTGTTTTCGAGATTGCCTTGAGTGTGGCCATGGAATTTGGCAAAGACCTCGCGCCAACTTGAAGCCAAGTCACTTTATCACCTCAACCCTCACTCTTAACACGAGCTCTAGCGTCCTCAAATACATTCTACGATAACAACCGTACTATGAATCCGGACATCATAGATGTCGACGATCCCGATCTGGAGGTCGGTAGAAGTATCATTCATATTGACCTCACGCCGACCCATATAGTTCTGGACGGTGCAGCCGACGAATGTCTTGGAGGCAAACCACCTGCCCTAAAAGTAGAGCGCCAAACGTGTGTTCTTGTATGAATTACCTTATACCAACCATGACATATAACTTCCAGTCCTTTACCATTTCGAGACCGACCATCCACGCTTGTTCAAGGGATCACCCAACGAGCTCCCTTGGTCAGCAACTCACTGTGTCAAGCGTTTGTGTATCTACACTGATGCTGTGAAATGGCTAGAAAAGGAATGCAGTTTTCTCTCCCCGGGACGGACCACTCATGAAAAGACCTCGCACGTCTGGACCTACTCCTGTTGTCTCCGATGCGACATCAGGACCCTCTCGAACGCCCTCCAGGCCACCGACTAACAACCCTCACAAACGCAAGAAATCTCTCGTCCTGAGTAATATCATGATCGAGATAAGCAGCGAGGATAGTGACGATGAAGTCTGTGCACAATTGATCAAGGTGAGTCTACATCTTGCCCCCTTTTCGCGTCTTTGAATGACTATACATGTTTTCATGATAGCGAAGAAAACACTCAGATTTCTCCGACTCCGATGAAGAGTCGGATGGTTTCGACCTCCATGACCCAGATCGGGTGAGTCCTGGGTTATATGAGAATTTTCTTGAAATTCACTTTTGCTTTATATTCAGTGGAAACCATTTTCTCTTCCAGATCCATATGTTGACGAGGTGGCCGATGTTATGGAAGAGCTAAAAGTTCTTCCTTCAGCCACCCGTCGAAGACCATTGAATATAACCACGCAACCTACCATCCACGAACCACCATCTCACGACATGCTTACGGGACCTTATGTCTGGAATCAACTGCGGAAAGCAGGTTTCCGTCCCAAAACGCCACACATGCCACGTCCCACAACCCATCGAGGACCCTCCTCTTGCCACAGATACCCACTAAAACATGAGTTGCAGTTGGAAGGAATGCATCTTCTTGATTGCTATCGAGAAGCTCCCGGTTGTAAGTATCTTATCATTAGGCTCTTACTGTACATACTGAACCTTCTTCGTGGAACATTAGCCATCAACAGAATCATACAACGCCAAGGGATTATCGTCATATGCAGCGCAGCCATAGGTGGACAAGCTGACGAAGAGGATGGTACGTTGTCGAATAAAACCACTGAATCAATTCTAGCAAACTACTCATCTTTGTCTTCAGAGGAGCATAATCCATACAATCGAAGCGGTTCACTGGCTGTCTGGCACAACGGCAAAAGTACTTACGACTCCTAGCTCATTTATAGAAATACTAATCTCACGCTGTTTATGCAGTGCATAACGTGGACGGGCACAATCGAACATGGGGAGGGGTCCCCGAAAAATATTACACCGTCAACGATGTCAAATTTGATCCGTCCAAGTATGCATCCGAAAACGAGATCCCAATCTAAGCTAACGGCTGTGCGTCCTAGCTCCACACGGCTGGCTTCCTCAGGTAACGACAAAACGGTCTGCGTGTGGACATATGAGGATTCGCCCCCCGATGATAGTGACGATGCCGACCATCTTTCTCAGGACGTCGACTTGCTACACAGACAACATACATGTGAGTTATTCCTATTACTCAGTGTTCACCTTCCTGAAACTCTATCCAGTTACACTCCCTCATGTTCCGTACGACATCGCATTCAAGCCCGAATCCTCCACTTTAGCCATGGCATGCAGTGATGGGTAAACAAAGTCGCTCAAATCCACTCGCCTCAAGAGACTCATGACACTGTTTTCAGAAAGATATATATATGTCCCGATTTATCTCTAGTATCCAACCACTCCTCGATGCCACCATTTGCTCTTGATGTAGCAGAACCTGGACACGTCGCCGGCGCCTTCCTTTGGGGTCTGGAGCAGACCGACAAATTTCTTTTCGCCTCATCGGAGCCACCCGATGACGGGTTGACTGGGTGTCACAAAGCGTTCGATATCTCAAGGCGGAAACCCATCTTTACCCTTGATTCCAAGGACGCAGGGGATGCTTTATGTATCGACCCATCTGGTGAGCATCGTCTCAGTGGCTCCATCATATATGATCCCACTCATCCTACACTCAGGCGACAATCTCGCACTATTTACCCTCGGAGCGAATCGTACAAACAACCTCAATATCTACGACATACGACGGCAAAACCCTCGGGCCCTCAAATCTATACAATTAGAGCTATTTCAAACGAAGGTAGACGGTGAAGTCAATGTAGCTACTTTCAGCCCAGATTCGGTTTATCTGGCAGTGGCTCGAAACGATAACACCACGCACGTATACGACTCTCGGATGCTTGAGAGAGGGGTATTGTATGATTTCAAACACCGAGGCCCACGTCGCACGAATCCTGGGAGTGATTCGTATGGTGTCGTGGAGGCTCAGTGGCGTATGTCTAGGTCTAGTAGGCTGGGGCTTGTTACTGGAGGAGACGACGGTCAGTTACTCTCCTTATTCTACTCCGAAGTCAAAATTGAACTGACTCTTGGCTTCCCTCCCATGCAGGCTGCGTGCGCCTATGGGATCCTCTTCAATCCAGCGATAACCTTGAAAATGGGATAATCATTGCCGAGACTTCTTTCGATGTTGGGACTTTTTCCTTAGGTGAAGAGTTCAACCACCACGAGCAGCCATTAGTCGTGTAGGTCCCTCCAGTCATTTATCAGTTGCAGTAGTGCGTATACTGACCTTCCTGGCAGCGGGGACGGAGGAGGAGGGATCTCAATATTCGACAGACGAGGAGCAGGCCCGTTATGGTACGAATAAGTCGGATTTATCTGGAACACATCTTTACTATTAGTTATCTATTGACCATCTGAGAGAAACTAACGCGAGCGAATGAGTCTCTCGTTCAGATGAATGGATGAGTTCACATCGTCACGTGTACTACACGCGTACGACGCGTCGACGCGACTCCCTCCGTAACGATGTCTTCCTCGCGCTCGCCACAATGACATATATGTAACTCCAACGGCATGGAACTGGAATGGGGGGTTCTGTTGCCTGTAGCCATTCTGTCTCCTGGCAGTAGGGTTAATAGGTTGCTTGTCATTCTACTCGGCGAGTCTGAGTTCTGCCGGAAACCAACAAATAAATCCCAAACAATATGGGTAGTTTGTTAACATTGACTGTAATGTACAAAGAGACTGCGCGGATATAATAAGTAAGTCAGCAAGTAAGTGAAAAGAAGAAAGAACGAAAGATCCAGACAGATCGACGAAGTGGTAAAATAAAATAAGATAAAAAATCCCTTCGCATCGAATTCGAAACTCTAGGAGTCTACGAGAATCAGACAATCGATGAACTCAGCGGCCTCCCACCACTCGTACTGGCACTCATCTCTACAGGCAACTGACTATACCCATACCTCTCCCTGGATCCTCCAAGTCCAAGGCCAAGACGACCCACAACATCACCTACAAGCGTCTTCGCACTATCCAAGAACCCACCACTGGACTCCACATCAACACTCTCACCAGGCATAACCGACTCCATAGGCCTTATCCACCACTTGAGCGTCAACGAACTCGTCACAACGCTCACACTCGAAAACGCCATAGCAGCACCTGCCATCATTGGATGCATGTACAGCCCAAACGGTATGAAGATGCCCATAGCCAATGGAATACCCAGGACGTTGTAGATACACGCCCATACGAGGTTTCGTTTGATGACGGAGAAGATCTTGCGGGAGAGGTGGAGAGCGGCGACGACGTCGAGGAGGTCAGAGCGCATTAGTACGATGTCAGCGGCTTCTATGGCTACGGATGTTCCGGATGAGAGGGCGATGCCGACGGTGGCTGCTACAAGGGCTGGAGAGTCGTTGATCCCGTCTCCTACCTAGACGTCCCGGGGAGAGAAAAAAATCGTCAGTCATGGTATCATACATGGTGCTACACCAAAACCCGCTTACCATCGCCACCCCACCACCGTCCTTCTCCATAAGCTCAGCGATCATCGAAGCCTTTCCCTTCGGACTCATACTAGCCCAAACGCCCTCAGCAGGGATCCCAACCTGCTTCGCAATAGCCAACGCCGTCGCCTTTCCATCTCCCGTCATCATGTTCACTTCAATACCCATATCCTGTAATGCCTTGATAGCGTACCTACTAGACGGTTTCGGAGCATCGGAGAGAGAGACTGCTAGGATTGGAAGCGGTCGAGATGATGAGGAGGGTTTGAGAATCGAAACGTAGATGATCGTGCGTCCAAGAGTCGTTTCCTGAGTCTCGTAGTCCACGAGTGCAGATGGAAGATGGTAGAGGTCGTCGGATTGGGACACAAACCGTGCGTTGCCTACGAGGAGAGAAGCCTTGGACGCACTACTTGACTCCGTAGCAGAAAGCGAGATGACAGCCCTGACACCCGCGCCGGTGACGCTTTCGAAAGTCTCGACGGTAGCTTCTGGTATATCACCTCCAGAGTCTCTGAGGAGGTCTTTTCCATAGACAGCAACGGCTTTAGCGAGGGGGTGTTCCGATTTGGCTTCGGTAGCGCTGACCATGGCGATGACAGCCCTCTTCGTCGTAACTCCATCAGCACAGACATCATCCAAACTCGCGTCCCCACCATACATCAATTCATCCTTCGCACCTGCACCACCATTACCACCTTGCCCGGGAGGAGGCACCCAATACAACCCAGCAACGGTCAATTTCCCAATAGTCACCGTACCCGTTTTATCCATCACGATCCTCTTTATACTCTTACTATCCTCCAACGCCCTTCCACCCTTGATCAAAATCCCATTCTTCGCACCCATCCCAGTGCCCACCATAATAGCCGTAGGCGTACTCAACCCAAGCGCACAAGGACACGCAACGACGACGACGCTGATACACATCTGGAGACACACAGCAAGCTTACTAGCCCCCTGGCGTTGGAACATTTTGGGCAGACTATCGTCGCTCAGAAGAGCAGAAACGGTGATCCATGTCAAGAAGGTGATGACCGCGAGCGAAATGACGGTGGGGACGAAGTACCCAGCGACTTTATCGGCGAAGGCTTGGATGGGGGCTTTGGATGTTTGTGCTTCCTCGACGAGACGGACGATTTGGGATAGTGCTGTGTCTTTCCCTGCGCGGGTGACAATCATGTCGAATGTGCCTAGTCCGTTGACTGTCCCTCCGATGACGGAGTCGCCGGTTTGTTTGAGGACAGGAACGGCTTCGCCTGTGACAGCACTTTCGTCTACACTGGAAGAACCACGAACGACCGTTCCATCTGCAGGAATTTTATCTCCTGGGACGAGTTTGACGGTGTCACCGACTTGAACGAGTTCAGTAGGGATCTTCTTTTCTACCGTACATCCTGGATCGGTGTATATCGTCGCCATCGAGGGGGCTAGTGCCATCAAGTCTGTCAGAGCGGCACTCGTCTTCCCTTTGGCTGTGTTCTCCAGATACCTCCCAAGCGAAACAAACATGATCAGCATGGTGCTTGTATCGAAGAATACGAAGGGGCGGAAATCAGGTGCGCTGTTCATGGTTCCGAATATCATGGCGAAGAGACTGTAGAAATACGCTGCGGATGTTCCTAGCATGACGAGGACGTCCATCGTCGCGGAACCGTGTTTAAGGGATTTATAAGCGTTGCGATAGAATTTGGCGCCTACCCAGAATTGGGCGGGGGTGGTGAGGAGGAAGACGAGGACGTCGCCTAGGTATAGCCCGGTGGTGATTTTGTAATTCACTATAGGTTTGAGGAATCCAATGTGTGGTGCTATCATGCCAATGCAGAATACGGGTACTGCGAATGTGAGACTCCAAAAGAGTCGGCGACGCCATTCCATGACTTCTTTGGCACGGGTAAGACTCTGTACCTGCGTAGCATCTTCTTGGTCTGAGATCATCGCGTCGAAACCCATTTCTTCGATGCGTTCGACCATTTCTCGAGGACCGATCAATGAACGGTCGAATTTGATATTACAAGTTTCCGTGGCCAGCGAGACGGCTACGGAAGTTATTCCGGGTACAGATGCGAGACCGGTTTCGACGGTAGAAGTACATGAAGAGCATGTCATTCCGTAGATGCGGAGAGTGACTTGGTCGGCGCGAGTTGCTGGAATGAGGGTTGCGTCGAACCCGATGTCAGATATTTCCTGTGAGCCGCAAGGCAAGGATTGTCATCAGAGCGTTGAGAGCGAATATGTGGGCTTACTCACCTCGATGATCTTTTCGGTAGTCCATACTTTTGGATCGAATTCTACGACACCTCGTTCGGCTAGGAGTGCGACCTTGATCGAATGAATGCCTGGCTGGGGCCTCAGCATGCCCTCGATTGCCTGCTCATCCGTTAGCAGGGATACGTGAGCCATGAGATGTCGTCGCTCACCTCTACGCATGATCCACAGGTCATTCCCTCTATGCGTAGGTCGCATTTCTCCGAGGAGTCCGAAGCATCACCGCCCCCCTTGTGTGCGTCGAGTGGTTCGGTGGACGCCAGTGGTAATTCTACAGATCTTGGGCTGAAGGGGGTTTTTGCCCAGATAGTTGTGAGCAGAGTAGACATGATAGGAATCGGGTCGAGTTGTGCGGTGTGCCTAGACCTAGATGCGAGTGTATGATGTTGTGTAAATATGATTAGTACAATGTGCAAGAAATTCAAGATATTCAAATTGTAAGAAGAAGGATAGAGTGAGAGTGATACAGCTGCGCCCTGCGCTGAGACGATAGGACCTCGAAGGAGAAGCACCAGGAGGAGGAAGTCGAATGGGCAAAAGTATTTCAGGGGATATTGGACATGAGATTATTCACGGATATTTGTCATTATTTTTACCTCCTCCGCGTTTTTGCCTCCTCGCAATATTCACTCACATGCATCCGTCCATCGTGCGACCATCCAGGACAGCCGTACTATCGCAACTCAAACTACTACCATACTCATCCAGGGGAGTCTCTTGGGAGTCGCTGCCAGTCATGGGAGTCAGAGACGCTGCGTAACCCGAAACACACCACGCATCCGAGTCCGTGTAAACGCCCGTACTGGCACTGCCCATCACTGGCACTTCGATGGACCCAGAGCTTTCTCTCAACTTGTCTTTGTAACCCGATAGTTGGTGGCGTTCAAAGTACCCGATGGACTCGGGGAGTATCAGGCTGGCGCCTTCGAGTTTACTCATACATGAATCAGCCCTTGGTCTGTGCAGAACTCGAGTACAATGCTAAGATGATGATATACACGGGAGCACGTATCTGACTACCACGTAAGTACATACACCCATACGGCAACCGCAGCGTTACCCAGCTTCGAATGACTTTTGCCATAGCTAGTCGTCATGCGAATTCGAAGTCTCTCGGGTGGGTGGCGAGGACAACGATACATATATGTATACAAGATATGCGAGCTATAGTACACGATGCGCTGCGGTATATATACAATGATACTATGGTATACATACGTACGGGATATGGGGAATGTGGCATGCCAATGTGCGGAATAGTATGAGCCTGGTTTTACAAGTACACCGGCAGTTCCGAAACAGTCATACAAATACACTCGGAAAGACTCGAGCAACAGAGAGACGTCGACGCTTCACAACGAAGTAGGCTCCAGGACATCAGGCTTGAACCGAAGACGAGCCATGAGAATCGTGTTATGTCCCGCACCATGATTCGACACCTTGTTCGCAGAAATCGACTGTCCCGGTACAGGTTCCCGATAGGAGGGTCCTGAAGAGGGTGTAGTATCCGTAGTAAACATGCCCCAAGGTTGGCCAACTTTCGGTGCAGAGAACACGTTGAAATGTAGCTGTCACATCCCAAATAAGTGGACGATCCTAGGAAGCCGATAGAATAGAAAACGTCGCAAACCTGTCCATCGGGATGATCATGACTGACAAAAAGCGCATAATCCGGGGTATTGAGAGTCCCAATGACTAGAAACACCAAAGCATCAGCAAAACCAACCAACAACCACAACTACTCCCCACTCCCTGACAACGATGAAGAGAACGGAAAACATACTCAAAAACAAATCCTCCTTCTGTATTTTATGCTCATTCCCAAAGATCTTGAGAATCGTAGCGATATTAGCCTTGAACCAATCCTTCGGCGCTTCGAGGTCTTGCATATAGCTATACACCGTCGTCTCGGAATACAAATACGCGGTTTTGCGACCAGCTCGGAGAGGTGAGGATGCTCGTCGACTGATACTTTGCCTACATACAAACACCGTCAACAATCAACAATCACCCCCAAAAACCCAACAAGTAAGAAAACACTCACGACAAAGGCGCCCCAGCTTTACCCGTAAACGTCAAAAATCCAGACATCGCAGCACGACCAGCGTCGAAGCCACGTAACGCCACATTCCTGTTATCCTGTCTCACATTTCCCGTCATCACACGTCCGTAGCCGGACAATGAAGGCATCCCTTTTAGGCCAAGTGTGCTGTGTGCTTCCAAGGCATTGAAGAGCTGAATGAAGGATCCGCTGGGTTTGGAGAGGTACCCGACGGATCCGAGGGGAATGAGGCTGGGCGTCCAGAGGGGGAGCGTCACTGTAGATTTTTTGAATGAGCTCACTGAGGCCAACCAAGAGAAAGAGAGATTAATGATGACTCACGAGAAGGATGAAAATTATGCGACAACAAAATCCTATACAACCGCTCATTCCTCATATCAGACGTCACATCCCCATTATTAGGTGGAAGCGATTCATAACCCTCATTCAGATTCATACCAAGACTCTCCACAGAAGCTTGATTAGGCGCAATAGACGCACAGCTGTGGTTCGGGGACGGCGTATATAATACGGCCGTAGGCAGGCGAAGGTCCGGAGCCGCAGCAGCAGCAGCACTACTAGTAGCAGCGACGGCGGTTTCTTCAAATTCCTTCCCGATGAAGATAGCCGAAGGACCTCTCTCCGACATCATAACACTTGGAGATGCAAGAATATCATCCCCACCCCCGACGATGATCTTCTTCAACAAACGGACCACCCTCGAGAAATGCGGTCGGACGAGTGGTTCCCGGCGCCAACAGGATTGAATGAGGTCATCGACAGCTATGGGGATTTTATGTTTGCGTGGGATGGAAGGGCGTTTGTCTTCGTCTAGTCAAATCAATCGTTAGGTGGCGTGGCTTTGAGATGAGTATATGTCGATTTGAATGAGGATGACGCACCGAGGACGAAACGTATAAGCACCGCATCGTCAATACGACCCCATGGAAGCTCCCCCATGGTCAAAATCTCAACACAAGAAATAGCATAGGCGTAAATGTCCATCTCCATCGTCAGATCATTACGACCCGACATGAGTTCTGGGGCTTGCCATCTCAACGTTCCCCGTTTTCCAACTGTATACACAGACATATAAAATGTATCAGCACCGGCATAAGACAAGGGAGGGAAGGGGGATAGTAGCTCACCGGGAGGTGGAGTCCCACTAAGCCGATACGCTTCCGATTTCATCTCACTCTGTCCAAAGTCCGAAATGACACAACGTATATCGTCGTCAACGAGGACATTGACAGCCTGGTGAATGGTTCAGTCAACGGCACCGACAAAACGAGGTATCAATCCAAGAACTACCTTGAGATCACCATGTAAAACACCCTGACCGTGCAAATATTCCATCCCCTGAGCAACTTCCAACATCATCTTCACAAGATCCGGATCCGCGTCCGCATTGGTATTGGCATGATGAGCCGTCCCCTTCAAATACTCCACCAAACTCCCATTCTTCAGATACGGGCTAACGAAGAACCAAGGAGGTTCCCCAATCGCACTACTAGCGCCATACAGCTCCAAAACGTTCTCATGTTTCAGCGTCTTCCATATCTCCGCCTCCTTGAGGTACAAGTGCCTCGGGGTCGTCGAAGCCAATGACTTGATAGCCACAGTCTGTCCACGCCATTTACCCTTGTATACATCCGAGAAGAACCCGTATCCGATTACTTTTTCGCGGTCGACTTCGTATCTGTGGAAGGCAGGGTAAGAACACAGGATATCTGAGGAATGGAGGCAACGAACCGAGTGATGGTCCAGCTAGGCAAACTATGTTCAACGCCGTGACTCATCCGCTTGAGGGCGTCGATGGCAGTTTCCACGAATTCCCTGTCAAGCGTGCTTCTGATCTCTCCAGGAAGACTGCAAGTCAAGCTTGTCTGGCTAGTACTTGCGTCGCTAGTCAAGTATTCCGAATTGACCTGTGACGTGTTGGAAGAGTAGTTGGTGGTCGTAGACCCCGAAGAAGTCGTAGATGCCTCATCACAGCCCACAGCATGATCATCGCTGCTCTCTACCATCAACTCCACCGCCCTCTGAAGAGTCTTGATAGCCTCCGGCATCTCCTCTCTTCCAACCTGCAGAATCCTAATCATCTCATAGTCACTATTGGTCGCTAATGCAGTCTTCATCAAGTCCGTCAGATCGACCATATCACGCGACGTATCTCGTTCGTTTTGACGAGCGACGAGGCTGAGTATGGCATGTTGGACTTCGTCGACAGATAGAGTAGATATAGGCTTCGTCAATGCAGATGGTATAGGAGGTGCTTCGGATGATGCTGCCAAAATACCCGAGCGGATGAGATTCTGCGATGTGGCGTGGTGGCGCACTTCGTTGTTATGGATTCGCTTGAGAATACGGATCTGGACAGAAAGCTGGGAATGTTGTTCGCATCATTCTGTTTTGAGAGCGTAAATGTTTTGCACTTACATTAAAGACTGTCATGCTATCATTCAAGCTCGTGTCGCAGGCAGCAATCTGCTTCAGGATCTCCTTACATTTGAGGTATCGTTTGATGAATGGCCTATGGATCTGTTTCTGCAAAAATTCGTGAACCTGGAGGAACGAGCTAAGGAAGTTTCGTGAGTCGTCATATATGAGAAGTGCTGATTATAACAACGCTCTAACAGACAGGAAGTACGCGTCAAAAGACACTCACTAGCACAATTGGGCTACAGGCGCCTTCAATTCTTCTGCAGAGGCTAGCCCTTCTTGTGAGATATCCTGGTGGACCGATATAAGAGTTTCTGCGCATCGCTCAGTGAGACGAAGACACGACAAGCGATTCATCTGCGAATGTAGAAAGATTAAATCAGAGCAGCAAAGCTAGACACAGACAGACTACTTGCATCGACCATCTGTAACGCGTCCCAGATATCCAACAATGTCTTTGCGGCCTGCTCTAAACCTGCCACAGGAGCAAATCCGAGGGCATTTACACTAAGCATTAGAGTTTCATGACCAACGTCTGCGGCAAGACCGAGAACGGATGCAGCAGCTTTAGCGACCCGCTGTACGTATAAAAATGAGTACGCAGATGACGAAAAGCACTGGACTCCAGTACCTCTCGCGTCTGAATCCATCCTTCGGTCTGCTCTGAAGGCACAGTTTTCTTTCGTTTGGGGGGATCGGTCC
Source organism: Sarcomyxa edulis (assembly GCA_009761415.1). Lineage (NCBI taxonomy): Eukaryota > Fungi > Basidiomycota > Agaricomycetes > Agaricales > Mycenaceae > Sarcomyxa > Sarcomyxa edulis. Next base: position 194,315 of record QUOL01000016.1, on the reverse strand, counting down.
ATGGCCTCGGAATCAGCTCATTGCCGCTCCACCAAGTAGACAGAGCGCTTGAGTCAGGTACGGTAGCAGGACCTCTAGAACGAAAAGAGGTTGGGAACTCTTCCGCCTCCACGTTCAGGTTCAGGTTCTCCGCGTTTGGATGTAATGCTCTAGAGCACGAGGACGCGACGCGGCTCAAAGGCGGAGCGACTAGATCACTTGCACGGCGTGCTAATGCAGCAATTGAGATGGAATGACCGCGATGGCGACCTTTGAGGGCGGGCGGGGATGGTGCATTGATTGGGGTCATAGCGAAATTGGGAGACAAGGGAGAAGACACGCTGGCTCGGGGCGATGAAGGCATTTCTTGCGAGATACAGCTGAAATACAGAACCTGAATTTTTCAGAAATGGTATATGGTATGGTATGGGTATATTGTTGAGCAAAAGAACGAGAAGTGGAAAGAACGAAGAAGAGAGGCGACGCGACTCAGATCACACGCGGCGAATCTTCGAGTCCAAATCGGGACACGAGTCTTCTTCGACACGGCCTGGTCTTCTACAAAAATCAAATCAACCTGCATAACGAAAACTACACTGAAGTTCGAGTGAAGAAATGCAAAACGTATGACAACAGCGAGATTCGAACTCGCGCCCTTTCGGACTAGATAAGACAACCTGATTCTAGCGCCTTAGACCACTCGGCCATGTTGCCGATGGAAGACAGCTCTATGGATGCGCTATGGCGTGCGTACGGACACCAGCACAGTTGAACAAGACAATAAGAACATTTAAAATGACCCACCTATATTAGAACCGAGAGTAAGAAAGTCATTTTGGAAGAAACACAGAGCTTTCTAACGCCAGGCACTTATTACCCTTGGCTTTACGGCCCTAAATTCCAATTGCCGTGTCTATAGAGTCAAGTTGATTAGCAAAGTTGTACTATCATGGATCATAATACGAAATTCGACGTAGGCAATTAAGGACAGAATATACAGACTGATTGTGTCAAGGGACGGATGTATACGTGTGGCCACACAAGCGTAAGTGGAAAGTTTGAACTGGGGCAGTTGGATCCACAGGGACCCACAAGTTGTCATTGCTTGGCAAAAGCTTCCCAAACTTTTCGGAGGACGTCCTCACGCGAGCCGATATCGATCACTGCCACCAGCAGCCGGAAACTCGTTCGTATCTCTGTCTCACACCATGGACTCACAGATTCTCACTCGGGACGTTCCTTGGTTCTTTTCTCCACTTCATAATTCGAGTATGCGAATATCACCCGGTCCAAACTCTCGACAGCACTTATCAAGGCAACTAATCAGCGACTCGGAGGATATGGACCGTCACCCGACCCCTCGCGTCTTCTGTCGACCAAATTTTGTATAGTGGATGTCACAAACCAGGAGATGGTTCCAAAGTACTTGTCTCCAAGTTTCCTGCTGGCCACATCGGGATTCCTCATGACGTGTCACATTGTCTGCGGAAACGAAAGACGGATTTCTCGCTGTCTACATTGGTGCGCGCCAGTGAGCCGTTTCCTTCTATCTTTCCAGTCTAACTATAGCACTGTCTGCACTTTAGGGTTCGTCAACTTAGACTTAACACGAGGATCACTGCATTCTCTGTGTCCAACCCATCAAGAAGACGTCGGAACCAGTTCGGTTGTCACCAGGCAGACTCTTCGGCGAAACAACTTCAGTAAAGGATCCTCGGTTCGAATGCCTTCCTTATCGTTATCAATTTATCGTTGCCAGTTGGCTATCAGAACTCTAAGCAATCTCCACATGACACCAGCTTCGAGAACATGTCTACATGAAACCGTCGACCTCTCTCTTCGAAGTCGGCACCGCGACTCAATGCCTTTCTACTCAACCCATGCTTGGTCGCCTTATCGCTTAGGGGGTTCTGCCTCGGGCTCACTCTTACACTGCGCTTCTCAAGCCTCAGGCATTGCATAACGAAATCTCTTTCTGGCTATATCCTAGGCTTCACTGCGATATGACATTTCTCCATCCGCATTCGAGGTATTTCCGCGATGTAGAGAGTATCTGGCTGAACTTGCTGTCTTGGCAAAACTCTTCCTTATGTGTCCCCCGTAATTGCTTATCGCGAATCGAACATATAAAATACCGCCTCGAAAACAACGACTTGTAACGACACTCTACGAGAATGGTTTTGTTGAATCTGCGCCGACTATTCGCTGCTATATCCTTCCTTGGCTATGTCCACGAAGCTCTCTCATCCCCTCTCAATTCGACTGCATATGATAGTCTTGGTTCCGAGGCTCGCTATATATTGTCCAGAGCTACCCCAGCAGCTCCACACTTTGTCATTTACGGAGATCAATATGTCTCCGGCCAAACTGGACCTCCTCCCGTGGCACAAATACAGGTACAGTCCACCTAACATATTAACATATGCATATGCTCATCTGACTTACTAGGGCTTCAACGTCTTTGTGATCTCATTTCTGCTCACTGAAGGCGCTTGGGACAAAGCAGAAGAATGGACTCAACTCACCGCAGACCAACGAGCGACAGTCAAATCACAGTATGCAGCTGCTGGAATCAAGCTCGTGGTATCCTTGTTTGGCTCGACAGACGTTCCCACCTCCAGTGGAAATGATCCAATCGCAACCGCGAATACTATGGCAGCCTGGGTCAAACAATACGGTCTCGATGGCGTCGACGTCGATTATGAGGTCAGTCGATCATCTTCTATGATACTACACTGTTTAACATGATCACCCTAGGACTTCAACGCGATTGATGCAGGAGACGGAAAGGCTGAAGCGTGGCTCGTGAGCTTTACGAAACAGCTTCGAGTACAACTGCCTCAGGGAACATACTTGTTAACGCATGCACGTAAGTCATACATTCTAGAAATTTTGGATAGACGAGTGGTGATACTCATCTTGTTCCTCTTCAAGCTGTTGCCCCATGGTAACAATAACCTCACAATCTTCGTCGTCCCGTGTTGAGATTGTTCCAGGTTCTCCCCTAACAAATTTGGAGGTGGAGCTTACTTGACCGTCAACGCAGCTGTTGGTAGCTTGATTGACTGGGTAGGCTCCCACTGCAGTCGTGGTTATCACACGCTGATATTGTTCATGAAGTATAATATCCAGGTGCCACACACCTTTCTCATAACTTCCAAAATGAAAAACTAAACTGCGGTGTCCTTAAAAGTTCTATAACCGTTCGTATCATGGCTGAGTCCATCCGCTTCACGAATTCATGAGATTTGTTTATTACAGAGGGCTCAAGCGAGTATACGACTTGCGCAGGACTGTTAACCACGTCATCCAGCACCTGGCCAAACTCAGCGCTCTTCCAGATCGCTGCATCTGGAATTCCACTTTCCAAGCTCGTTATCGGGAAACCGGCGACCACCGGCGAAGCAAGCAACGGTTATATGTCCGCCTCTACTCTTGCTACGTGTCTTCAACAGGCAAAGAATCAGGGTTGGAGTGAGGCGTCACATTCTGTGCTTCATAAGTCTCGTTGCTAACATTCAGGTTCATTCAGACGCCGGGGCGATGGTGTGGGAGGTAAGTTATAGGCATTGATCCTCGTTACTATATATAAGTAAATTCATCGTTTATCTCACGTCCAACTCAGTACCCTGGTGCTTCGGCTGCATGGATCTCCACCGTTCGCTCGTTATCTTGGCCAGAGTGACTCGTGGAAAGGTTACCTACTCAATTAATTTTTCCATTGGGTATTATGTTTGTATGTCTTAGTTGTTTAACAAAGTAACTTGGCGTGGGTAGCACGACTTGACCAGGACACGAGTCAAGGCAAGCTCATGTAAGGAATGTTTGAATTTGAATAAACCAGTCGCGTCAGATGTGTCGATCACATGCAAAAAGTCACACCGAATCAATTTTTCTGCGTTCCGAGTCACCGACTCTTCAATCCTTCTGAGTTCTCGCGCTCGTCTCTTGAGCTCGGAACCTCTTCAATTTTCGGGCAATGCAGCCCCGGACCTTCAAAATCTCCACCCTGTTCTTTTGAGCTGTATTTTTGGGCATTCGCACGGCGGAATCCGCCTCATCATGCCATACTAGTTCCGTCACCAGCCTCGTCTATCATTGGATCTGTGGCCAGAAATCTGATATCGAGGATATGACTGATCTCGACTGATCCTTCTTCGGGAGAAAGGGAGCCCCACGACAATGCCCTGGTCAAGAGGCTGCGACCAGACTTGGATCGGGATGTCGATAACGATTTCGGACTTGTCCCACACGGATGTTATGAGCTTACATCTCGCTCGAAGGAGTTTTATCACAGGTTGCGAAGACACTTCGTGGGTGTGGAGCCGTCCGATTATAGTTCAATAAAAAAATCAGCAAAAATGAGGACATTGCTCAGACGCCAGCTCCATGCTAATTTCACGCCCTCCACTTTGTTCAGACAGAATAAACGCGATTGACTCTGTTCTCCAGTTACTTCCCGCACACTACGAGATGCATCCTTCCTTTCACCTATCTATGTCTCAAATCGGATTGCTCGAGATAGTCTGCGGCTTCGCGTTGGCTTCGCATGTATCTTATCAAAGATCACCACGAGGTTATCGCGCTATTGGTGAGTCTTGTTAAGTCCTACTAGAGAAGCTGCTCTGAAGCCATCCTTTTAGGATTCCATTCCGACCATGTTCAGTTATCTCCCTTAGGAATACTAGACCTTGTGGCGACAACCCATTCTTTTTCTCATTCGTCGACTTCTTCGAGTTTTCTATTATCAAAATATCCTCGCCAAAAGTTCATCCTCGCTGTATCTGACCTGCCGTCCTCGAATAAACTATCTCGCTCACACACATATCTTTGTCCTCGCGCGACGTGCAGTTTACGAGTCTTGCCAGCGCAACTAGCCATTCTTGATCATATCCAAATTTCATTGACTTATCTCAGGCTTTGTCGTACCCATGCGGAGGAAATTTCGTTTGCTGAATCTATCTGTATGTCTCTCTTTCTTCCCTTGCATCACCTGCCACAATGGCCACTGAAGCCATATGCACCTTCCGATTTGCGGGTCCTGCTGATATCCCGAATATTATAAAACACCAACTCTCATCCTGGTTCCTGCAGTCCCTGCTCTCCTCTCCCAGCCCCGACAATAAAGGATGTTTTCGTTCACCTTTGTTCAAGCAGCTGCGACTCTCCTCTCACTCTCTGGCATGGCATTTGCCGCCTCTATCCCTTCGAGTCTGGACAAGTATGCTGCCTTGGATACAACAGCTCGAGAAATTTTAGCTCGCGCAACTCCAGCAGCTCCTCACTTTGTGATCTACAGCGATAAGTTTGTATCCGGCGAGACAGGTCCTCCCGATGCCTCCGCAGTTGCTGTACGAATTTCCAATGCTTTCCATCTATCATGTCACAAACTAAACAGCGCGGATATAGGGGTTCAACGTCTTGTAAGGATATTTTCGTTATATCGTCTTGAAAATCTCGATCTGAACGGAACGGCTCTCCAGCGCACTCTCCTTCCTCCTGACTGAGGGAGCTTTCGACAAAGCTGAAGAGTGGACCTGGCTGACAGCTGACCAGCGTACTTCTGTCAAAGCTCAATATGCCGCCGCCGGTATCAAAATAATTGTTTCCGTGTTTGGTTCCACGGATGCGCCTACCTCTACCGGGGCCGACCCCATAGGCACGGCCAACACCATGGCGGCTTGGGTCAAAGAGTTCGATCTGGATGGAATTGATGTAGACTACGAGGTAAGCTCGTCGCACATCTAGGCGAAATAATTCTCTGATGAGATAGTCTTGCAGGATTTCAACGCGATCAACGCTGGAGATGGAAAGGCCGAGGCTTGGCTTGCTAGCTTCACCAAACAACTCCGTACACAGCTCCCCCAAGGAACTTATATCTTGACTCATGCCCGTTAGTGGATCATTTCAATATTGCGACCATTTTCTGACTGTTTTGATACAGCTGTAGCCCCTTGGTGATAGATCACGTTCTACAATTTCTTCACAATAATCTGAATATATTGTCAGGTTCTCTCCCGGCAAATTTGGCGGCGGCGCCTACTTAACTGTTGACGCCACTGTTGGCAGCTTGATTGATTGGGTGAGTCTCTTGGGCTCTGATATTTATCACTGCTTATATTGAATCATGCACTGCAGTATAACGTCCAGGTAAGATTGTATAATTACACCAGTTTACATGTCTCATGCATCTATCCTTTCCCTTGACAGTTTTACAACCGTTCGTGTCGAGTTTTTCCAGTTTTCTGACTCTTACCTGACTATATATATCTCGATAGAAGGGACATCTGAGTACACTACATGCGACGGGCTGCTCACAAGTTCATCGAGTACCTGGCCCAAATCAGCTCTGTTCCAAATCGCCGCATCTGGAATCTCCCTCAATAAGCTCGTGATCGGGAAACCAGCTACTACTGGAGATGCAAGTAACGGATTCATGTCCACGTCGACTCTCGCTACATGTTTACAGCAAGCAAAGGCTCAAGGATGGGGTAGGTCTTGTCTCCGAATACTATACTTGCCGTGATGTATTGAGGTCTTTATCTCTTTAGATGCAGGGGCTATGGTCTGGGAGGTAAGCTCCATCAATGATCGTGTTTTTTCGATCGGTTGACTGACATGTTGCAGTTCCCTGACGCGGCTGCTGCCTGGATTTCGGCGGTCCGTTCACTAGCCTTTCCAGAGTAAGCACCAGGTGTGAGTTCCTTTGGAATAGATGATGGGCAGTATGTATTTCGTTCCTGGGATTCGAGTCCTTTTCTTCTTGTGTATATATGAATAAATATGTATAGGAAATCGTGCTGAAATCTTGAGAGCGTCGCGCTGCATACGTCTAACCCGAGTCTAAAAAGGTCGAAATGTCCAGGCTATACACACTGTCCAGGCTATGTACACTCCATATGCATACTGTGACCAAAAGTACAAGAAGTCCTAACGAAAAAGTTCTAGTCCACGTGGCACCAGCAGCGTCTCTTACCATCGTGAGTACGAAGTCCGCAAAAATGATAATTCACCTAAGCATTGACACCATCTTCGAGGATGTACAAGGTCTGAGGAATGCGCTAGGTCAGGAAGGATGTCTGGTGACGGATAGAAAGAGAGAAGGCGCACGACAGCTTCGGAAATCGGAGATGCGCTTGTGGAGTTCTGAGCCTGGAATTTGTTATAGGTGATGATGTCGCCGGTGAAGAAGAATGAGTCTTCCTGCACATTGTAGCCGATAATTGTCTGGGGCTGAGTACCGTCGGGGTTCACGTAGTGAGCTTGATAAGCCAGACGCAGTCTCAGCATCAAATCTAATGCTTGGAGGATAAGGATAACACACCTGTCACTTGCTTAGTGTTGGGATCGATGGACCATATCGCCGACTCGATTCCTTCCTCGTCGTTATTAGAGACTAGCTGCGGTACGGGTGGGGAACTCGCCGGCGCTGAAAACATACAGAGTCAGTAATCTTCTAGCAGGTATGAAGATTCATTTGCTGACTGCTCTGAGTTGTGTTGGATAGCCGAACAATGCTAAACGTATCAACGATCAGATGTCAATTACACTAAACAGAGAAAGGAAGCGCGAACACTTAGACGTACTTGGGAGAAGCAATGGCAAGATTGTCGCTGATAGATTTTCCAGTGGCGCCGATGTAATGATACAAACTTGGCGATGCTTGCAGGTAGTCATTCTGGAGGAGGTAGCATCCAGTAGATGTCAAAAAGTATAATCAAGCCATTTCTTTCATGCAGAACTTACAGTAGCCACGATATCAAAGCGACCGTTTCCCGAGGCCGTGCCGTGAAACTTGATGCGTAAATCGTGGCTGGATGTATTCCCCAGAAAATTGATGCCACCTCTGTTTATATTGTCAATTGGATCATATTATCGAGAGAAGCATACGTACACTATGGACCATGACGGGCTTGTTGCATTTATAGCCTTGACATATCCAAGGCTAGTTCCGTTATCGGCACGAACTTCGAGACGACCCGTATATCTGATAAATATTGAAAGGTGATCCTCGAGAAGCAGGGGATTCGTGAGACTTACGAAACGAACGGCGTTGCCGACGTGGTAGATCGTTTGGCACCTATATGACGACCTCTTTTCGGTGAGAGGCTCGGAACACTGAGGACAGACGACGTACCAGAAACCGGAGTAGGATTATAGTACTGGATTGGGTACCCCGGACGATTTCGTCCAAATTTAGGGGGCAAAGGAGGGAGACCACGAGCCAATCTTTGACTGTTGGATTCTTGTGGAAACGCAGCGACCGCGCAAGTTGCGCTGATAAACACCGCAACGACTAGTTGACGGAGGAAAAGCATGGTTCTTCAGAACAAGAGCAAGCTCGAAACAAAGACTAGAAGCGAGCCCCAGGCTTTATCAGAGGCTGCCGTCGTGCGTGAAGCGCTGAGGTCATTGTTGCCCGTAGGCTGCCTCGTGAAAGGCGATATAGGCCTGAGGTCCGATAGTACAGCCCAAGGCACAAAGGTTGAGGTCACATAGCGGCATGAGGTTTCCGTTCAATTAGAATGCAAGCCAGAGATGAACGTTAGAGGTTCGTTGGACTCGCTATGGTCTCATACCGGCGAATCTCCACGATCAGAAAGCTCGAAATTGAAAACGAGGTGAGACACCCTAGACAGATACCCTTGATGCCCACGAAGTCCGATGGAAGTGAATCTAGTCCATCTAAGGTAGAGCTTGGAAATGCCATCTGGGTAAAGCGGCTGGAGCCTGAGCTAGATCTAAGGTGTGGTAGCCGCCTGAGTCCTTGAAACAAGTTGGGTTCTGAGCAAACTGTTATCTACACCTACGCCATCTGTTGGCAGACATCCACGAGTACCGAGGCAAACTATACGGTGTTGCTGAATAATGGATCCACGAGGGTCCCCGGCCATGCATGGAAACCAGCTCTCAGCTTGAGGCTGCTGAGGAAAGTTTCGAAACGTAAAAAGAACGAAGTTACAATCAGACCATGTGACCACAACGCGTGGGGGCCAGTGCCACACATCCAAGTCATCTCAAAAAAATTATATATGTATGTATGCGCATAGCAGAAACAAAAAAGCAAGGGGCAGACCGATAGGCGACGAGAAACTCTAGTCCGAGTATACGTAGGTACTGTTGAGACCGATATGATAGAAAGAAAGAGAAAAAATGCAGTGATGAGGGAGTGAGGGGATGCTAGGGTTGCGGTGCGATATATGATGTACAGATGCATCAGAAGAGAGAATGCCATGATTGAGATAAGGAAGGGGAAGGATGAGGGAAATGAACTATGCAATAGATAATAATTATGCATGCAAGGTATAAGAGAAGAGAAGGGCTCGAAAAGAACGACATCCCAGTATGCATGAGCAATAAAGAAGATAATATAGAATATACTGTTCGTTTGACGGTAGAGTTCGAAGTTGGGTTCATCATTGGACAATGCAATTGGCTGATTTCGTGCCTCGAGTGTGAGTGTGCTTTGCCTGTCTTCGCGAATCTGCAGGCATCTCGCCCGGAATGATACCCGATCTCGCGTCATCGCTGGTACTCGTAACTCTCGAAGCACCGGAGATAGAGGTGGATGTCATTCTCGAAGACCTATGACCACCAGCATCTGAACCCTTGGCAGAAAGACGTCCCCCTGTTGTATGACTGCTCGTCTCATTAACAACAGACGTGGCATGTCGGCTCGTAAAACTTTCTGCAGCAGTGGCAGCGCTCCTCACGCTGGAATCAGCATTCGTCGTAGAACTCGCCAAGGACCGTGGTCGTTCTTTACGTAGAAGGACCGTGGGTTTGCGAGCTAGCTTCTCCTTGTCGTCTTGTGGGACAGCTTGGGGAAGCGAAGCTGAAGACGCGGGTGCTGTCGCTTCCTGATGCAGATTAGATCGCGAACGTTTGAACGCCGTGATGAATTTGAACGCAGTAGGAGGATGGATTGGTGGTGCTCCTGGAATAGGAGATGGAGTAGATGGGACATCTAGACTAGTCCGTGGAGTATGCGCAACGTAGGAGACATCAGACTTGGCACTAGTTGGTGGGACTCCATTTAGGATGTCCACAGGATTGGAATATACGCTACCAGGATTTCCTTGTTCTGCATAACGAGCGTATAAAAGGAGTTGAGCACGAAGATCGCACGTTGGCGGTGCATTCATCGCGCATTTGGAGTGTGCGATGAGACTGCATTGTTCGCAGAGTACAGCACTCTTTTTTACGTTTAGTAGACAGACTCGGCATACCATAGCTGCAGTGGCGAAGAATCAGACCATGAGCAGCGAGATGGAAAGAGCATGGCACGTACGTTTGCTAAATGTTGTTTTCACAAATGTATGTTCACGGGGGGAGATATCATTATCGGCCAAAGGCCTAGATGAAGAGTTGGAATGTCTAGGTGGGGAACCACTTATAACATCGTCTGATCTATGGTTCTCCAATGTAGGTACATCCGGCATCTCGATTTGAGATAGGTAGCGCACAGCCTCCGATTTCTGCAAATCGGCGCTGACGCGACGTAGGAAGGGGATACTGTCTTGTGGACGCAATTCCTAGATGTAGAAAGGGAGTCAGGTTTTATCGAACTATGATTGTATTATGTAACGATGCGACGAGGCTTACCTTGTGGGCACCCCAATTTTTCTTGAGCCATGCATGCTCACAAAGCAGTTCTGCACTTGGCCTTTTGGAGGGATTTTTGTTGAAGCACTGCACGAGGAAGTCTAGCAGAAGAGGCGAGCAACCATCTGGGAGTGGAGGCATATCATCCTCAACGATTCGAAACATGACTGACGAATCAAAGATGAACGATGACGCCTAATGACGGTAGATATAATCTGACGTACCAGACATGCTATTGGCAATATCAGCATAAGGAGGACGTCCTGTTAGGAGCTCGATCACCGTGCAGGCGAGCGACCAGATATCTGACTTGGTCGAGGCGCCTTTGAGTTCAATCACCTCCGGAGCCATCCAATTCGGTGTGCCTGCAACATCTTTGATCTCTCTTTCCATAGCTCGTAGATTGAGCGAGACACCGAAATCAGATAGTTTCACATTGCCATTCTTGGTTGTTAGGATGTTCGCTGCTTTGAGGTCACAGTGGACGACTTCGCTTTGGTGTAGATAGTGGAGACCTTCCAAAATTTTCACAACGTAACTTGCGACAAGCCGCTCATTGAGTTTACCGAACGCTTTCAGGGTTTGTCCAAGGGAACCATTCTCTGCGTATCTGTAGATGCGAGAGGTTAACCATTGATGGTACCTGCTGTCAGATAAGAAGAATGACTCACTCGAGTACAATACTCAGAGTGTCTTCATCTCGAGCCATCCCTTCATATTTGACGATGCTGGGATGAGACAGACTCTTGACTAGATCGACTTCCTTCATCAGCTGCGTAACCTCGTCCTCTTTCAGACCCTCCAGCCGAATGCGTTTGACAGCCACCATCTGTCCGGTATTGAGATTCAATGCTCGGTAAACCGAACCAAACTGCCCACGTCCGATACAGTTGCCAAGTTGCTGTGAGTTCATGAAAAAAGCGGTGTTAGAATCTTGGAACCCGAGGATGAGATCTACTAGGAGTGACTTACGAAGTGAGTAGGTGGTTTCCCTTCTTCTCGGAGAATAAGAGTCCGGCGTACTGCACTTCCGTCCAGAGAATTTCGGGGCGACAGTAGATCACTAGCACTAGCATTGCCTGTTGCAACGCCCAGATTTACCATACTTTCGAACCTCGACCGCTGAGGCTTTGCGCCCAGATCATCATATGAATTCGGCCGTCCACGTCTTCTGGCACTTGTACCTTCAACGTCACTCTGAAACCGACCCCGAGGTGGGCGCGGCTTGTCGTGTAAATTGAGATCATCCCCGGATGACGAACGCGGGGAAGGTGAGCCATGCTCTCCAGACGTCGTTCGGGGAAATGGCACAAGAACATCGCTACTCTCATTTGACGAAGAACGAGCGTCATCCAAGCTACCCCGAGGAATATAAACACCATTGCGCTGCGGACCTGTGGGTTTGGTACTCTGCCTCCGGATCACGACTCTGTTGGAGTTGGTGGGCATGCCATCGGGACTGGCGTCCCGGCGTAGAATGGACTCTTTGGGCATAAGCACAGGAGTATCGATACTGTGCCTCGCACGATGCGTGGGCCTCTGTGAAGGTCTTCTTGGCATTTGCGATATCGACTCGAGACTTTCATTGCGTCGTGAAGCACCTACGATCGCAAGCTTTCTCGGTGGGGAGATGGACAGTGGAGGGGTCACGCGAGGAGATTCGTCTAAATCAGGAGATGGCGTAAAAGCGGGACTAGGACTTTTCGAAGTATGTGCTTGTAGCGCATCAAGGAAGTCGTCTGGCCACTTCCCCTTCCCAAGCCGAAGTGGAGGTGATTTGTCCACCTTCTCGACATCTCTTTGCTGCTCCGCGGCTTTAGACTTTCCCTTATCCTTGCGACGGTTCCCTCGAGAACTCGAACCACTCTCATCCGTCTCCTCTGCAACTCTCGACAAGTCAATGACAGGCGTCTCGCTTGGCCGGCGGTCCCTAGGATATTTGACGCCTGGGTCCAACCCGCGCTTACGACCAATTTCATCCGCCAACGACGCTGCAATCGAACTGCCTTCCGTCCGAGTGAATGACGGGGCCTCCGATGTCACATCGGTGGTAACAGTGCGTATCGTTCCATACTTGTTACTACTGCTCCTCCCAACATCTAGCAAGCTAGAAAACGCAGTCGTATCCGAGACAGCGCTGGAGGCCATTGACTGTCGGATGTACGAGTCGGCCAGAGACGCACGATCTCCGACTGAGCTCGAGATGGGTGATGAAGGTGAGTCTGTAAGTTTACTGGCGGAACGCGAAAGGGTACCCATAGCCCAATGTAACAAACCACCCTCGTCTTCCTTCATCCTCTGAGACCGAGCACGAAGAGGCGACCTTGGAGGAGGTATCATGATCTGAGGGACTTCTTTCGTGACAGGTGGTGGTGGAAGTGGTGGCGGTGTATCATCTTCTTGGGCAGTTTTTCCGCTGCTGGAGTTACCCGAGCCTTCATCTGGACTATTGGAGCGTACAGTGGGTAGACCAGAGGGCGGACTATACCGTTTTCGCGAAAGCGGTGTAGGTGATGTCGAAGGCTGCATCTGAGCGATACTGAGATTTGGCGTCGAAGAAGCTCCTCGAGAAGATGTGCCATGACTATAAGGACTTGTCGGTGAGGATGGCGGTGAGGAAACGAGTTTCTTGCCTTGTCCTGGGATGAACTTAATTCGACTAGCAGCAGGCGTCTCGACGAACTTGATGAGAGCGATAATGGTTCGAGCGACGCGCGCCAAGGACTCCCCAGACGCTTCGATGAGATCGTCACGTTGGAAGAGGTCCTCAGAGGCTAAACCATACGAAGCGCAAGCTGCCAGAAATTTGGTCACGTTTGAAGTACGTACGAACCCATCCTCCTTGACGTCCGGCCGTACGATTGAACTTGATCGAAGCTTATTCATGAGCCTACATTACGATGGAAGGGTTCATCAGTTAATCGGGTCAGCGACAGCAAAACGCAAACTGGAACAATCAAGAAATGACTTAGACGCACTGGCATAGTACAAAACCATCTCTCAAAGCTTCACAGAACAGACGTTTTTCCCTCTCTTCTCCACCTGCGCTTAGCCCACTCGAGGTCATCCCTCCGCCTGATGTGCTGATATTACTCGAGCTGTTAGCACCTACACCTCCACTTTTGCCCCATATTCGTTCGAGTCTCGCTAAAGCCCTCGTCCTAACCTCTACCTCCTCCCATTCCCGCATAGCAGTCTCGCTACGACCGACGTGCACTGGAGGTTTCACCAACTCTTTGCACAACATTGAAGTTGCCGTCCGAATAAGCTCCCGTTGTTCGGGATTTGGGGGCGAAGAAAGCGACGTGGTCGAGATATTGAAGTGTCGATTCTGCGCATAGGAACGCTGAGAAGGCGAAATAGGTCGTGGTCGGACTTGAGATGACGGAGATACATTTCTCGACGTTGGCGGAGGGGATATTGAGACCGAAGGACGTCGAGGACCATCTATAGAGGGTCTTCTAGGTGTCGGGGAGGGGCTTGGTGAGGAGAGTGGGAGATGTGTTGCGGAGGCTGATGATAGACCACGTTGGGAAGGGCTTACCACACGCGACGTGCGGGTTGACGGCGATCGAGCGCGGATTGGACTAGGACTGGAGCCCCGTGGGGTAGGTGTTGTCGGTGAACTTGCCTCTGAACTTAGAATAGCGGTTTTGGAAGAGGTGCGGATGGAGTGACCTCGAGGCATGGGCGTTGGAGTATCCGGAGGGCTCGGGAGATCTTCACTTCGTCGCGTGGGTGTTGCCAAGGTATCGGATAATGCACTGTTCGTGAACAGAAGGGAAGGAGAGGACGGTGATGATGGGATCGCCGATGGGTTAGATTTGGTGGCTCGGTGTCGGGAGGAGATATTGGAATTCGTTGGCGCGTGTCCATTCATGCGACTGTCGCGTTTAGGCATCAGAGGCGCTGGAGCACTAACTTCCCTATTCTGCGGCTGTAAGCTAGCTCTTCTGGACCTGTCTCGGGAAGGTGACACGAGGGCGGCACTTAAGTTGGAAGAAGAAGCAGGGACAGCGGATTGTGACTTCGGGGAAGGCAACGCCTGGGACGAGAGATGCAGGGCCGGTGACGACATTGATCCCTGGCGCAAAGAAGGCGTTATGAAACTTGATAAACCAGCTCTTCGCACTTTGTCAGGTTTATCAGGTTTGGGAGCATCCTTCTTGTCGGCTGGAGGGGCGGGTGGATAGGGAGAGGGCGTGTCCCGACGAAATGTGACCTTGGACTCCAGCCTCTTCAACATCTTTGATCTCCCCTTCTCTTTCTCCTTCGGTGGATCCTCGGCTGGAGCCTTTTCCTTGCCTTTCCTGGTAGAGGAGTGGGTACTGAGCAGAGCAAAGTCATCAGCATCGGGAGGTGGAGGTTTAGTCCTTGACCTTGTCGCCGTTCTCAACGTATGCTCCAGTGACGAGCGTATCCGACTGAAAGGTTTTGAAGACGATTCCGGACTTGTGGATAGGGTCGACGACGATGCAGCCGGTGGTTGTGACGCAACGCGTTGAGGAGCCATTTGGAAAGGATTGGAAACGGCGGATGTTGAAAGGACAGCTACAGCCATGTGTTCGATATGGGTGAAAAGAGGTGGAATACGAGTGCCAAAGGAAAGTAAAAGCAGTTCGAGACTCGATAGATTGGCAGAGTATGCTCGAGTAATCTGCGGTGGATCGAAAGGAGAGTCTGTGAAAGTCGGGATGAGTTCAAATTTTACAGCGAAAGTGCCTGTCTGGGAATGGGTGGTCCCAGAAGGTAAAAGTAGACATGAATGCTCACAATGTTAAAGCTGCGAGCTATGTGGTAAGTGAGCTAGGGCTGGAGGATGCAATGCAAGTGCGGGCCTACCGTCTCGACGCCCCGAGCTCGTCGCGGTCGTATCCAAGGACTGAAAATACCTGGAGATCTATACTCTAGGGTCGAAATGCCCCCTAAACTTCAGTGTTCGTTGGCCTGGCTAATAGTATAACGAAGACCAGCCGCCGAGGTCTCCAGCGTGGCCAGAGTTATAGTCGTCGCGAAAAGAGGACTTGGAGAATATAATTCCGGTCGGGTGTTCCTTGAATAAGCTTGATCCTCTGTCTCAGACGGAGTGCTCACTCTTCTGTCTCTGATATCTTGCGGATGACACTCGGAACCGATCTTGGAGTGCACTGCTCCAGACCAGTACGGCAGTACCTGAATAGTATTTACAATATCTTTTGAGTCTCAGATGTACACGCCTGCAGTAGCTACTAGGTTCATCCTCCTCAAACTCAACCTAACCTTCTGCTCCAATCCCTCCAACGTACGCCAGCATAAACGAATGCCGTACACTCATCAAATTCCTCGTGTCTGTCTCTGATGATGTGTTTATGACGCACCCAAATAGATGGCAGGCAACATACATCAAAACACCCACGCAATTTCCTATCGGTCAGCAAAACTTCGGTATCACAAGGACCTCATGTCAAGAACCTACTTTTCGAAATCCCACTTCGATTCCTTCCGGTAGATGCCTGTTAGATTAGAGTCATGTACATGCTAGTGCATGCAGTACCTCCCCGGATGGATCAACCACTGCCAGTGCGCGCTTTGCAATCACCAAGATGACCCCAATGACGAATACACTCTCCCCAAGGGTGAAATAACAGACCGGAATCTCGATGCGCCCGGCATACTAGCCCCTCGACTATACTCCATGCGGCATCAGACGCCCTCGATAATGGCGCGATGGACACGGGCAGGACCGGATGTGTCACACCGTGACAACAGTGGACCGCACGTGAAGTGATTAGACGCGTCTACGCCAAACCATCGGTGCCACCGCAATCCCAGAGCTGCACAAATGCGGATTGAGGTGAGGCAAGGACGAGAGAAAAAGAAGTCGACTCGCAGGCCCGCCGCAAGGGTAAGGTCTACAAGTACCATGTCACGGGCCAAGCAGACGGACCGATTCTGGAATTTGTCCGTTTTCGTATCTGCCTTTTGCCATCAAGTGGCCGAGATCTCATCAACCTTCCGAATGGAATCGGGATAAGATTGTCAATGACGAAGGAATGAATAATGGACATACCTGTCTTTGTAACAGATGCCTTGAATGTCAGGAGGCCATAATTAGTCCGTGTAAACGCGAGAAAAGATATGAATCAAGTCCTGTGAAGTTTCCAAGGCGTGGTGTATATTGGTGACCACGAATAGAACGGTCAGCGCCGAGCGCTGAATACTGAGTACCACGTCGGTGTCTCGGAAGAAGCAAACGCGCAAACCTGAGGCCTCGAACATGAGGTACATCCGTCGACCATATAGAATGAGAAAGATGGAACCCTAACCAGCCAACCATATAGAGTCTCGCGACTGCGGAATACCACCCAAGATGATTGGTATATGTCGCGGGATGTTTCGGACTGACACCGCCGCGATGGGAAGCTAAGACGAGAAAGCATAGATGAGCGGAAGGGACTTGACATAGCCTTGAGAACATAGCTGTAGATTCAAGAAGTCATTTGACGTCGACAGTCGTGGAGTTGAGCAAGAAAAGAGAGAACATCGAGTTGCAAATTGGTCGAAGGTGGCCGTGCGAAGGGTGGAGTCGCGCCACCATACCAACCACAGCCAAGCAGCGGACTCTGAAATGACTTATCGGATTTGTTTTCTGCTTGATCATCGACCACGATACCGACTGAACGGCATCTCTCAAGCAATGAGCACTCGTGCAAGAACAAGATCAGCAGTGGCTGCTACTGCTGCTAAAACACCCCCAACTAAACCCAATCCAAAAGCAAAACCAGCAACGAAAGGACGACCGCCTCGTAAGGTTCCAGCACCGCCTCAGATTAGTCCAAAAACAGAGGACGACGATGCAGTTGAAGTCGAGAAGGAGAACGAAAAGGAGAAAGAGATGGACAAGGTGACCAGTGTGAAGAGAAAGAATGTCAAACCTCAGTCTCAGGCTCCTATTGTCAAGCCAAAGGAGACAAGAGCCTCTGCAAAGAAGATTTACTGTCTGTGCAAACAGCTTGACGATGGGACGCCGATGGTGCATTGTGCGGAATGTAGCGACTGGTGAGCATATCTTGTCACTCCTCTCATGTCTTGGGTATCTGATTTCGCTTTGAAGGTTTCATTTTCGGTGCGTCCAGCTGAGCGAACGGGATGCAGAGGATATCAGTGAGTTTCTCCCTGTCGTCTTTCTTCGCCACATCTGACCCTGTTGCGACTTATAGGTATATATGTATGTCCAGCTTGTACACAGAAAACCGGTCGACGAACAGTCAGTGAGTACTCTCAAGTCCCTACTTTATCCACAACATGTTTCTTTTGCTTCGCCTCTCCTTTCCTTCATGTGTCTTTCCCTTCTTTTCGCCATCGTGTAATCATGAAAACATGTCCATGTCGTAGAATGGGCCATTTATTACTTCGCGAGTACGGCAACACTCAGTCTTTCAGTCAAGCAAGTAGTGTTGCTTCGCTTTTTACTACTTTGGAGGAATCACGATTGCAGTACATGAGTGTGTTCGTGCCCGCGTGAAGACTGCAATCCCCTCATGAGGTCGTTTGCCTTCCTCGTTGTAGTACTGTTCTTGAGACACATACATCTCATGGTGGCGAAAGACCATACGAAGGAACTTAATTCTTATACCATATCATATGCTACATGTTTTGCTGGCCATAACTGCTTTTCGGGGACTGACAATTTTTTTTTTGCTTCATAGTGGACTGGGAGGAATCGGACGTCGTCGAAGAGACAGAGGTCGAGCCTACCCCCGCATCTTCCAAAGCTTCGAAATCAACACTACCAAAGGAGGAAACGAAGGCATTGCCGAAACCTGAACCACCGCTTCCTTCTGATTCGGACGACGAACCGAGTAGTGCAGATGAATATGTCGCTGAAGAGAAACACAAAGCACTCGGAAAGGTACGTTTCATACCAGCTTTCACTCGACATAGTAAAACTTACCCCTACTTGCATCTTCTGAAGCGTCGTGCCCGTATCCTAGCCATCTCCGAATCAGACTCGGAAGGTTCTGACCATCCTGGAGGGCGTTCTGGTCGTTTGCGCCGGAAGTCATCGGCTTCGCCTGGCCCCAGTAACCTGAAACGCAAGTCGAAGGTAATTGCGGCGCATCCTCCGCCTTCCAAGAGAAAGAAGTCTGAATCGACACCAACCGACGATCCTACTCGCAAGTATTGTCTCGGGAAGTTGGAAGAAGTGTTCTGTCAGATATTCATCAGGTATCCTCACATCAAAGACGACGATGACAAGATCGACGACAACGCGATGGGGGGCGATGGTAATGGAGAGGGTATGACGGTTGAGAAAAAATCTGAGGATTTGACGGACGAGGAAAAAACAAAGTTGGAAGCTAAGGCTAAGAAGTTTGCTATTGAACTTGAGCAATGCGTGTACGATATATACTCTGACCACGATAAGCAAGGGAAAGCCACTGCTGGCCCAAAGTACAAGTACAATCATTTCTCAACTCGATTTTATGCATGCATGCTAACGATCTATTCTTCTTCTTTACAGGGAGCGTTTCCGAATGCTTCAATTTAATTTAAGCAAACCTGACCGTATCGTCATACACAAGCGCATAGCCTCCTCACATATAACGCCCAAAGAGATCTCCCTCATGTCCTCCACTGACCTAGCCAACGAGGAAACGAAGCAATCCATCAAAATTGCGGAGAAAGAAGCTTTGGAACACTCAATTTTGCAGAAAGCAGTCATTCCTCGTGCTAAAATCACTCATAAGGGACTGCAGGATATCGAGGATATCGATGGAGGTCTTGCAAGTATGCGTGATCGGGAGAGTGAACGCGATCACGAGCAGGAGGACGAAGAGCGGAGAGAGAGGGAGCGTATGGCTAGAGCCAAGGCAGCTCAAGCACACCAGCTGCAGCACCAGCACCAGCGATCGACCTCTGCTTCGGTCCCACCAGAGTCTCCCGTCGTGCAACAAGGCCCGACTTGGGGTGCACCACCTCCATTGCCAATCCACGCTATGCAATCATCCCACGACGCGTCTTCATCTTCTTCCTTTGGTGCCCTGCGGTCGCCTGTGGCACCTCTGTATATTCATACCCCAGGGCCTTCGGATATGGTCGTTTCTGAGCCCGAGCTCAACCTTGCAGATTTGATCAACATCGACGAGGATCCTAATGCTTCCGGATCGAACGTGCCACTATCTCCCCAGTCCTTATTATCGCCAGGTTCTCGTAGGCTTTCCGAAGGCGCTGATGTTCCAGCCATCTCTGCATCACCTGTTGCTGCCACAGGCATCTCTCCCTTCGCCGCCAATGTACCTCATCCTCCCGAACTCCGTCATCGGTCAACATCGTTCGATCTGAATGCTCTTTGGATTGGCCCGAAAAAAGACACATCCGCCACTCCCGTATCCCCTTCGTCACCTCACTCGCCGCCTCACGCAACTGCAAACACGGAGGACAAAGATGTTGTTATGGACTCTGAAATCCTTGGACAAGAAGCCGATGATCAGGACTTTGATATGTTCCTCGAGGAAAAGGATCAAGAAAATGCAACCGTGGATACCGCAGAAGCACAGCAAGCTGCCTTCGACGGTTTGCCCCAAGTCTGGTCTGGCAAGGTACATAATATTCTCCTCCTATCTTCATCTACCCGTGCTAATACAAAGCTTCCCAGATCAATATGCCTTTAGATTCGACGATTCCTCAAGAAACTCCTGTAATCGCTCGTCAAATGGGAGGTCGACCATTGACGGCTGGTTCTCCCCTCTGGGGCGTTCTGTTCCCCTCAGATCTTCTACGGATCGATGGACGCGTCGCTGTGCAAGAATCGGGAAAGTTCTTATTGCAAAACCGAATGAATCCTGCCAAAGAGCTGATAGCAGTCGCTTTCTCACCGTCTACTGATGCTGCCAGCAGTGGATTTAGAATTCTATCCGACTTCTTGATAGCGAAAGGGTAAGCAGTCGACTTCTGATTTTTTTTATCGCAAATAATAACATTCTATCTTTCTACAGTCGCCACGGTCTGGTCTTTCCATGGGGTCACCGAACGTCAAGCAACCATCCTGGCCGCGAACTCTATATCATCCCATTGCTTTCTAGTGATCCCTTACCAGAGTATATGGAACTTCTTGACGATCTACACTTGCCTAAAGTCCGAAAATCGAATTACCTCGTTGGTATCTGGGTTTTGAACAAAGGAAAGCTCGTACAACCAAGTCCACCCGCAACAAACGCCCTCCCAACAACTCAACCCCATCAATACCCCGTTCCAAATCCGAACCCCCTTTTATATGGTGCACCGCAAGGATTGCCGCCGATGACCTCGGCGCCACCTACCGTTCCGCCATTCCCAAAGCAAATTGAGCCGTCTGCTTTGGCAGCAGAAGTCGCATCTCTAACACCGGAGCAGATCCAATTGATGTTGCAAACACTTAGCTCTGTGGCGCCCATCCCTGTTCCCGTTCCTGCTGCTCCTGCTCCCGTTGCCCTCATACCAAATCAAATGCCACAGCCGCCAGTGCCACATCAGCCTTGGCAAAACCCAGGTCCCAGTATGCCGATGGGATACCCTCCATCTCAGAGTCCTCGCCCGAATATGCAACAACACAGTCCATATAACCGACCAACTTACGATCGATATGACCAACGTGATTCTCGACCAGGACCCGGATACGGTGATGACCGTGGTGGTGGTAATCGCGAGTGGCGTGGCCGAGGGCGAGGAAGAGGACGCGGACGTGGGGGAGGTGATGGCGGTGCCAGTCCTCTCAAGCCAGTAGATTCTGGATGGCAGAGAGTGCGCAACCGCGGTGATAGTGGTAATCGGGGTGGTGGTCCAGAAAGCCCGCCTCGGGGACGTTGGTGATGACTGACTATGATTCCAAATCGTGCTGAATTGTATCCTAAACTTATTCGAATCGAACCCGTTCTTTGTAGTAGTAAACTAACAATTTCTTCCTATGTACTTGTTGAATTTGACCTTTTTTTCGTGATGTCATCGTTTGGTTTTGCGAGAGACACCAAGCATAACCAAAATTTGACCTCTAAATTTTTTGTTTAATACAGCCATAAGACCCAATACGATACACTGAATGATGTAAGGATACGAAATAAACCCTGCTTAATCCTGAATTTGAACTTTGATAGCACCCTGCGCAGGATCAGCAGCGACATGGAAAGCCGAAACAGCGTCCTCGAGACTGAACCGATGGGTGACAAGGGGACGAAGGTTGATGAGACCACCTGCAACGAGACGGATGGCTTTGGGGTACTACGAGACGAGAGTATGATGAGAAACGACTATGCAAGAAAGGAAAGGAAGAGAAGAAGGCATATACATACCTGATTCGCGTAACGATATTGGAACTTGACGTCAATCTCATTGGCGCTCAAATGCATGAACGGGAACAATTGTTCGCTTTTGCCGACACCGATGATGAAGACTTTACCTCCAAACTGCATCGACTAACGTACGAAAGCCCCCATGTCAACTTTTGTTCTTGTATCCGCGAACACACAAAAAGACGACTCACATAAATAGCAGTATGGACACTACTCTCCACACCCGTACATTCTAGAGCAACGGTCAATGGACCTCCAGCAGCCTCCTTGATCAAAGCGGCTTGCTCTTTTGCTCCTAGTCCTCGCTGGATGAGCACAGTTCGGACACCTGGAACCATTTTCTTGGCGAAGTCGAGACGACTTTGGAATAGATCGGTGATCACGATTGGTTCCGCTCCAGCCGCTCGGGCGGAAAGGAGGGAGACTAGACCGATGGGACCTGCACCGCTGGAATCCAGGAGTTTTAATCAGTCATGTACGCTACAAGGATACGAAAGAAAGAAATGGAGAGAGATAAAACGCGTACCATATAAGTACAGGATCCCCAAGTCGCAGTCCAGATCGCTCTATTCCAGCCAGAGCAACAGCTAGAGGTTCACAAAGCGCGCCCTCTTCGAAAGTGACTTGATCAGGAAGCCGATGGAGCCACTGAGCAGGGTGTACATGCCAACGCGTTAGAGTTCCTGAAGCAAGTGCAAGCAGTTATAGTTTGATCATGAACGACTCTGATATGGACGATAAGAACCTCGAACGTACCATGATAAGGAGGGGTGGAGAAGAAAACGACATCGGGGCAACCGTTATATCTTCCAGTGCGACAGGCATCGCAAGATGGCTGGGAGCATGGTATGCCTACTTCGAGTGCTACTCTGTCACCTTACGATTGAAGATCCCTAGATTAGCTTGCAAGTCAAAAGGTGTATATACTAAGACTTTACCAGCTTTCCACTCAGTCACACCCTCTCCGACTTCTACGACTTCACCTGCAGATTCGTGGCCAGAACCGCACTATTATGAAGATCAGTGCAAACTCGAGATTGATCTTATCTCATCGAACACGAACCTCGTCGGTAACGATCATCGAATCGCCAATCCGGCCATGTTGCCAGAAGTGAACGTCACTCCTAAAAATCAAAACCAATTCCCGAACATTAACTTGGCCGTGCGTAGCAATAGGTATCTCGAAGCAATACCACATACCCGCAGATACCAGTAGCTTTGACATGTATGAGAACCTGTCCAGGACCAGGTGTAGGACGAGGTTTCTCCACGATATGAATCTCGTGTTTTGGGTTATAAAATGCAGCGATATTAGCAGTTGGAGGTGGTTTCTCGCCAGGAGCAAGAACTCTGAAAGCTGGGTCTTGAAGGACCTTTAGAGGGTTATAAATTTCTGGGTTTGACGACATCGTATCGTGATGGAATGGAATGGGATGGGATGGGGGAGAGTGGAAAGAAATCGCGATAAAATCATTTTGTTATAAGGAAATATCAGGCCGATCCCGAGATCCGTGAGGCCGGGAGGGAAATCTCTGGAACGGGTTCATGGACATGTCGAGGTTTCCGGGAGGTCAAGTGGTAGGGTTCTGGGTGCAATGGCCCGGGGAAGATTGGGGTATCCGGGAAGATCGGGCCGTACTGTAAATCACATCTTCACTCTAAATGCAAATTTCTGATGAATATTCAAATGTTTTGAGTGCACTGGCAGTGGTAGTGAGCGAGGAGCTGCGAGGAGGAACCACCCTCCGAGTTGGGTTGGGGTTGGGGTATGTATGTCATTAAAATCCAAAAATTATATAGCCATCCTGTACATCACAAAAAAAAATCAAGATGTGTTCCCTGGAAAGCGCTTGAACGTGAATCTATATCGCAAATCAATCAGTCAAGTTATCCGACAATTGGTCCACAACCAAAACAAAGCAGCAACTCACCCAAGGAACGCAAGATCCTTCTCCGCCCCAATCCCCTCCACCTGCTCCATCTGATCCGGTACATTCCCAAAATCGTCCGTCGGGAAATACGACGTATCAATAATCGACTGCAGATGCGGTACGAACGGCGGTTCGATATGACGCAGCGCGTTCCAATCTGCACCGTAGAAGAACGGATGGGCTTTGATCTGTCCTACGGTCAATCGACTTTCAGCCCATGTCATCATGCTGCGGATGAGGCTTTCGCCTTCGCGGGAGATGAAGACTTCTTCGGGGAAGAAGAGGTAGTTGGGCCAGTCGATGATTTTTTTGTAGGTGTCTAGTGGGTTATCCTAGAGAATCGATAATGTTAGGCTTAGGGCTGGGGATAATGAGGAATGGGGTACTGACACTGCAGAATGGAGCGTAGCTGGAGAGAAATAAGGTTAGTGGGATATATTGGATGGTCGGTTCAAGGGTACTGACCCAACTAAACACTCGAAGAAAATCGCCCCGAGTGACCACCAATCGCATTCCTTCCCATACCCCTTCATATGGAACACCTCTGGCGCGATATAATCCGGAGTACCCACAGTCGAATACGCCTATCCATAATGAAATGAAATGAAATCAAATCAGAATCCATCTCACACACAACACACATCCCCCAACAACCACATACCAGTTTCCGACGATTAGCTTTCCACGTCGCAATCTGCTCCCGCGACATCGTCAAATTAATCGGGTTCACTTGGACACTATTCCGTGCTGGATCGCGTGTTTTCTCCTGCTCCAGGAATCGTTTGTAATATTCCCCATCGGAGCCTTTGTGTAGGCCCGTTGAGAGACCGAAGTCGGATAGCTTTAGGTGTCCGTTTTTGTCTATTAGGATGTTGTCTGGTTTTATGTCCCTAATGTATACGTATACGTATAAGTGTGAATTCTGAGTTGAGGATGACGTTGGGATTAAGAGGAACAAGAAGCCGAGAACGCACCTGTGGATATATCCAAGATTATGTACAGCTTCGATGGCGAGTATACATTCTGCCATGTAGAATCTTGTTACATCTTCTGAGAATACGTCCTATATCAGGTGTTTTCGGAAGTAAATAAATGAATACAGCCTCCGTTCGTACGCGCCTAGAACATGGATGGACTGGTCGTACGTACGTATTTCATCAACATTGTCATGAGATCACCACCCGGAAGGAATTCCATGATTAGGTAGAGATAGAGAGGGTCCTGGAAGGAATAGAATAGTTGGACTACCCATGGGGATGTGGATTCGGCGAGGACGTCTCGTTCGGCGCGGACATGGGCTAACTGCGCAAGTCGTTTCTCAATGAGCATCGACAGTGATTGAAGATGCAGTATCTCTCACCTGATCCCGTTTAAGCATCTCTGCTTTCTGTAACGATTTCATAGCATACACCTTTCCTGTGTCTACTTTCTGTACCAGCCGTACCTAATGCAAGAAACACGATGACGGTCGATGGGTGAGGCGTCAATGACGAAGAGTTGGACATCAAACCCACCTCTCCAAACGCGCCCTTTCCAATCACTTTGACCGTTCTGAAATCAGCCAGTTTGATCTTTGTCCTCCTAAGACGCAAGTGTTGCGATTCCATCTTGGAGTACTTGCGGATCTCGCGGTCTTTCGCATCTTGCGTGGGCGCTTGTGTTAACCTGGTTTCCAACTCGATGCGGCTGGTTTCGTGTCGTGTGAGGGGTATACGACAACGCGAGTGGGGTTGGGAGGACGTACCGAGCGTTTCTCTCGATGGCAGTATCGACTGCGACCTTGTAGTACGATTCTAGCTTTAGTTTGGCTGCTGTGGAACGAGCTACGGCATCGGATGTGAATCCTGTAGTTGTACGTTCAAAGTAGACATAGTCATCTCCGCGAGGTTTGCTAGAGCTCTGTTCGGAGAGGTTTGGTTGTTGAGGTGGCAGGATTGGCGTGGATGGACCTGGGGAGGGTTGGTGATGCATACTCGGAGATTAGAAGGTAGAAAGAAAGATGACAGAAAGAGAGAATATGAGGGGATTGTGTTGACGGGTAAAGGATAGATGGGTGCCTCGCAATGGTTGCCCTTTGGATCCGACTTGGTTGCACTTCCAGAAATGAATTTGAGCTGAGTGTGACCGCATGTTCCCATCAGCCAATCGATTCTGCGACAGTGCGACGCGACATGGCGATCAAATCACAATTCACGTCTAGTCCACGTATGAAGAGACGGTGAGACCTCTGACGGATGCATGGCTTGAGGGTTTACAGGTGGTGGTTGGAACTCAAGTACAAGGAGAAGGAGAGTTGTGAAACCGACAGATGGATAGAGATCAATCGAATGTTTATTTCTGAAACAACTCAGCCAATGCATGGGTATGATAGGGCTGACTGGGTACATTCTACAAGAGGCGACAATATCTATGTTCAAGTATGTTGGGTATGTTGAGTAGGTCGAGGAGGAGGATGCTGGGTCCAGAGACTCCAAGAGACCAGCGGGATCACTCTCTGAATTCGAAGTCGTCTGTTTATATCCGAGGCAGATGGCAAACCACCCATTTCAACTCAAGCTCATTCTCATTCTCACTCACTCTCCACATCCTGTATAGCTATAGCTAGTCATCGTCTGCTACACGATCTCGCACTCCGCCCACCATGGCCGACCTCACATTCGACACCCTCATGGACGATGGCAATTTCCTCGGTTCAGAAAGAGCCAGGATGGAAAACAAGGTCATCCTAGACGAACTCGAACGAAAGAAGAAGGCTAGGACAATGGCCGTTCCTACTGATGATAATCGCGTCAAAGCAAGACTACGAGAGATCGGTGAACCAATAACTCTGTTCGGTGAACGTGTACGTTTGCATCAGCTCGCTCTCTTGGTCGGGATAGTATCGCTTGACAATTGGCATAGGCTGCAGATCGCAGAGACCGTCTGATCTATGTACTATCACAAATAAACGCTGCTCGTGGTGACGATGCCATGGGAATGGAAGATGAATCGTCAGATGATAGTGAGGAAGAAGTACGTGCCCCAATTCACTCTAACTACTCGAGACTGTCTGTACATCCTATTCCTAACACGCGCTATTCATTCAGGAAGAAGAATTCTACTCACCAGGTTCCCTTGAACTTCTCGAGGCACGTAGACGATTAGCGGAGTATTCTCTCCCCAGGTTGGATTTCGCTACGCTACCCTCCGCATACGGTTGACCTACAGTTAGGTGCTTACTGCATTCTCTTTGTTTCTCCTCTCCTCTCCAGAGCTCAAAAGCGAGTCGCCCAGCAGCGAATAGACAGCAGGATGCCTCTTGGTCGGATCATTGATATTCGAAAAAAAGTCTTTGCGGATGTAAAGGTGCGTTCTCTTCGTTCTTCATTGTCGACATACATACAAATAAGCCTTTGAACAACAACAACGATGATGCTTCCAGAAATTCGCCAACCTTGGATCGCAAATCGGAGATGAACGACCTATATCGCAAGTACGCTTTGCCCCAAATAATACCACACTGGCGACTGGAAGTTGGTCTGGAACAGTGAAACTCTGGAATGTCCCTGCGTGTACACCAATACGGTCTTTGAGAGGTATGCAACTATTATTCGTTGCCAAAATACGAATTAATCACCATTCTAGGACACAGCGACCGTGTGGGTGGCGTTGCATGGCATCCACAGGCCACCTTGACGCAAAGTCCAGACCTCGTCAACCTCGTCAGTGGTGCAGCAGACAAAAACGTCCATTTATGGTCGCTAAACAGGTGGGTCGCGCTCACTCTTTCCTTCAATTAAGATACTATCCATTGATTGACTGAATCCGCGTACGACAGTGACTCACCATTATCAGTCCTAAAAGGCCACCAAGACCGCGTATGCCGTGTCGCGTTCCACCCATCAGGTGATTATGTCGCTAGCGCCAGTTTCGATACGACGTGGCGGTTGTGGGACGTGAATACTTCGAAAGAACTTTTATTGCAAGAAGGGCATTCTAAAGAAGTGTATTCGGTTGAGTTTCAGGATGATGGGGCTTTGGTCGCTTCTGGGTACGTCTCCCTCCCTTCGTTTTTTTCTTTTGCTGTGAATGAATGAAACAAATTGGATGACGGGCATTGTTTGTCTATAGGGGACTCGATGCTATAGGCAGAGTATGGGATCTACGAACAGGTCGGACTGCTATGGTCCTCGACGGTCACGTACAAGCCATATTCGCCATAGCGTTCTCACCAAACGGGTTCGGATGTGTTTTCTCTCTTTTGTTGCATGTACGCCACCTGACTTTCCTTTTTCCTCTGTTTCTTCTCCTTTTGCTGTTTCGTCTTTGGAACGGAAACTTCATATAGATACCAAATCGCAACAGGCTCAGGCGACGATACCATCCGCATATGGGATATGCGATCCCTGAAAGCTCTATACACCATCCCCGCACATCTCTCCAACGTCTCCGATGTTCGATTTTTCCGCGGGAACGATCTTTCGTTCAAACGCACTGATACACTCAGCACTGATGTTGACATGGCCGCCGCCGACGACGATAACAACGAAACGGCCAAAGACACCACGCACGACTCCGACAAAGAAGTCGCAACAAGCGGCGAAGAAGAAAAATACCGCTCCGGGTTATATTTCGCTAGTTCCGGTTATGATGGTCTAGTCAAGCTGTGGAGTGCTGATGATTGGCAGCTACTGCGCACCCTATCTACGGATGCGGGGAAAGTGATGTCGGTGGATCTTTCTAGCGATGGGAAGTTGATGGCGTCGGGGACGTATAATCGGAATTTTCAACTGTTTGCACCGGAGGATGTCGCGTTGTAAAAGGTCTTACTTATTATTCAATAAATCTGATGCGAGACGTGGTACAATTGCGAAAGAAAACAAAAAGGAGGAGGAGGAGGATGACCCGAGAGAAGGAAAGGAAAGAAAGCATACTTCGTTATATAACACCGTCTCGGACCTGAGTGTGAGAGGGGAGGTGGTTAGTGATGAATGAGAGGGTAGAGGAGAAGTTGAGGACGGTACCTTCTGCATGAACCCGGAAACACGAGCTATATCTACAATTTGAGACTCGCTCTCGACAGCGATGACTAGATTCTCCAGCATCTAACACAAGACCCGTCAGAAATCAATTCAAGAACTTGGATAGAAACAACCCACCTCTTCAACCTTATCGATAGATATCCCAGTACACAACGCGACAATCTTCTTACACTGATACTCCTTCTCCGCACTAGCACCCTGCATACCCTTAAGTCTAGCCGCCATCATCTCCTCCATCCTCGCATGCCACAGTTTCATCCTCCTCAACCGTATCAGACTCTCCACCGAGTTGGTCATAGGCATAGGAGGCTCAGGGTCTACACTGAAGGAAACATCCATAGAGCCAGGTACTCCTACCATCGTCGACTTTGTACCACGCCGTTGGAAAGCAGGATTTGCTCGTACGGTGTTGGTGTTAGTAGAACCGTCGATGTCAGTCCGGCCCGTCCAGTCGAATTTCTCCTCGTCTACGAGGGCCTTTTCGACGTTCCGAACACGTTGGTTGATCTGATCGAGCTCGCCACAACGCGCGTGCCAGGCTTGGATTTGTTTCCGTTGTTCGGATAGTTCTCGGGTCGCAGCTCGTAAGTGGGCTTGTGTGACGTCGAGGGAATCTTGTTTGGATTTGATCTCTGCTTGGAATTCGGTGCTTAGACCTTGGATCATCGTCGTCATATCTGTGCAGGTGCCGAGCGATTAGCTTGGGATCGAGAATTAGTACTTGGACTCGTGTAGAACGTACCTGCAATGACATCTTGACTCTTTTGCACAGGAGCTGGTGGCCCAGAACGTAAGACGGACAAGAAATCTTCGGCCCGAGGGCCACCACTCAGTTCCTACCAATACATATCAGTATAAAATCCGAGTGACAGGGAGGTTCAAAGACACCCACATCAGTCTCGACACCAAAGTCTCCAGGCCTCAGCCCCAGTTTATTGGGCAGTGCTCGATTGGCTCCAACATCGAGCAATGTTCGGACTAAGCTTCTGTTTCCCACTCTAGCAGCGATGTTCAAAGCGGTATCGCCATGCTCGTCTTGAAGATCCACCAAAGCCTTGAAGTCCCCGCCTTGGTTCTGAGCGATCCAATAGAATATCTGATCAAGGTAGTATCTTGCCGCGACGGCACGGCCTTTGACACCTGCCAGAGAAACGATGTGATGAATGACAGATTTCTTAGACGTGTCAAGCGTGCGGATAGACTGGTTCAAGCAAGCCACCAGAGTCTGGAAAGTCTGTCTATCGTTATTGTGCGTCGCGAGGCAGGCACGGATGAGAGGTGTTTCACCGAGGTAGTTCCCGCGATGGATGTCAGCCCCACTAGCGACGAGGGAGTCGACGATGTGCTGACGGGCCATGCTCGCAGCCAAGTGTAGGGCAGTGTGGCCTTGATCGTCAAGAACAATGTCTACATCTACTTCCGGTGATATTTCACGCAAAAGGTCGAGGACGGGTACAGGATCGTCGTGTTGGCAGATGGCGCCTATGACAGCCGCCCGTCGGTTATCTTTGAGTGGGATCGAAGGATCAAAGCCTCTTGGAATGACTGGTTTGGAGGCAAACCGCGTAGGGTGCACATCGAGCGCAGGTGACCGTTTTCCGTTTGCTCCTGAGAGGGAACTTGGAGGCCTGGATATACCATTGGATTGATTTCGAGTAGGTTGAGATTGCCAAGATACGTGTTGAGCAGGTTGTGGAGGTGTAGGTTCCTTGCGTGCACGTTTTGCGGGTGATGGGCCTTCTTCTCCGTTGAACCGAGGAGTTGTGGATGGTGGTCGGGAGTGGATATCTGGGGCAGCATCCAGAGAGTGAGATGTCTGTAAAGGTATAGTCGAGATTTGGACAGGTGCTGGTGTGGGTACTGAGTCTATGTCCGCTTCAGATCGATTTCGTTTCAGATTTGACGGAGGAGGCGTCTGAGTGAAGGAGGATGGCGAGTATCCCCCTGCTCCCGACGGGTAGTAAGGACCTGGCGAGACATAGCCAGAAAGGGTTGAAGTAGAAGGCGTAAATAGACCTTGGGCTCGACCTTGGTGTAGAAGACGAAGGGCAGACCCGGGCATTATAGGGGGTGGAGCAAGGGTGGACGGCATTGATGGCGTATAACTCCCAGACACCCCAAGACTTGAATAGGAAGATGAAGCTGATAACGGGCGAGAAGGCGCATTTCCAGTGATAGGATGACTTATGGGGATAGCTCCGAGAGAGTTTGTGCTAGGGGTGAAATCGAAGAGTGGCGACAAGAGCGGAGCAACGCCGAACTGGAGGGCAATGTCGCGTCCACGCTCGAGCGGTATCCTAAGATAGATCTCATAAGCCCAGAGGTCGATTGGAAAGACAACTACGAAGATGCACACCATGTTCCTTGGTATTTTCCGTATCCTCCCTGCACAATCTCGTGCTTCCCAGGCAGAATCTCTTTTTCCAAGATCTTTGTTCGGCGTCCTTTGTCTACGCCAGCCACTTTGAGGATCTGGGTCGCGTTCACATACGAATCTCCGCGTCTCCGCATAACAGCGATGCCTCTAACCATACACTCGTAGACCTAGATGACGCGACTTTAAAGTGCGAAAAAAGCGAGAAATGGATAAAAAGTAAATACCTGTACAGAAGAATAGACCGCATTGTATATTTTGACCGGGGGTGGCTGATTTGGAGCCTTTGGACCAGACTGCATTGGTGCTGTTGAGTGCTCGTCGGTGTGAGAGACGGTGAGGTCGAGGGTGTTTGACTTTGAGAGCGCGACCCGTGAGTGCCAACGCGTGGTGCCAAACACCGCTTTTGATCTCAGCTGTTGTTTTGTCTGGACTTCTCCATTTCACCATGTCCGAGTCCGAAGCTCAGGCGGAACGCCATCCTCTCCTCCACTCGGAGGATGTCGATGCAACTCAAGTATACCCAATAATCCATATGATCAGAGCAGTGCGTATTTCACCCTTGATTTTATTCTCTTTTTCCGCTAATAATTTGGCTTGTAGGACGTCATGGTATGCTCCTTTTGCATTTTAGACGCGACTCGGAGGCTAAGCACTTCTCGGGACGGCTTCTAGCACTATATAGGTGCGACTGATATCTCTATGAAGCTATTGGCATACTCAACCCATTGCCAGATACCCCGTTAACTTATGAGGCGGTCAGTTATGGGTTTGCCCCTTTTCCTACCTTGTCCTTATTTTTGGTTCAGTTGACAGCCCCGGATCTCACATATACCCTGATTCGTCCGTTATTGGAGAAATATTGCCGCCTTCAACGCGATGGCAATATGAGTGTCGTTTTCTGCTTTCTGCTCAACCGAGTCCATTTTATTCGGGATCGAAACTTGGCCACTTCCGCCATTTCTAAATCTCGTGCCACCCTCTGTGAAATCATGGCTAGTCGTGCCCTGCGAGATTATGGCAACAGTATGCTAGATCTTACACTTGCTCTGACCACCACTTGGCCTGTTTATTCGGGTGCCGATGCCTCTGTCATAGCTCGCGCACGAGAAGAACGAGACGACGATTTGGAAGATAGAGTCGGTGGGTAGCCATTGATTTGTGCATTGTGTCGCCGTCGGTGACCCTCGTTCAATCTTCAGGCAACGCGATCGAGATTGCTATCGTAGGAAAAGCTAAGCGATTTATAAAGAGTCCATCGTGCCAAAAGGTCATCGATGGCATCTGGTCTGGAAAATGTGTCTACCAAGCTGAGAGCAGTCACTCCATCCTATCCGATGTGAGTTTTCAAACACACTGCTCCAGACTCTTAATTCATGGCTATACTCCTCAGACCTATAAGCGCACACCAATTCATTTCTACGATCCACATAAAGCTCCGTTGTTGGATCATTATCGGTAAGTTACCCTGATGTCTCGCACTCTCTTTTCTAATCCGCCCCTATGATCCTAGACTAAAAGTACCCGCTATTCGCTCGGTCTTGGAATATTCAAAGTGCGTTCTAACGAGTCGCGAGCACTCCGAATAACTGAAAGACTCTCTATCCTAGCTTTCTCATCTTGTTCATTCTTTTCGTGGTAGCCATAGAAATGAATGAACGTGATAAGCTGAACACTGCCGAAATTCTATTCATGATATACGCATTGGGTTTCACCCTCGAAAAAATTGCAGCAATGCAGGAACACGGAATCAAAGGTGATCAACTATCATTCAGGATCTTAACGAACAGAAATTGATTTATATGCTGTGTTTAGTATATTTTAAAGGCACTTGGGTTAGTCGCGACCGTTTATGTCTTGCTCAAAATGTGCCAACCTCTTTGAATCTAGAACGGATTCGATCTAGCATTCGGTATGCTCCCAATCTTTGTCTTCTGAGGCGCACTATATTGAGGTTATGCAGTCACAACTTATTTCATCTATGGTTTCTTGAGACTTTATGGTGTATATCATCATAGTCAGTATCTTTTCAGAGTCTCTACACGCTCTATAACTGATAACGTTCTGGTCAGATCTCTGGGCACGATCTACGGGTGTAGATTGTCTTGCTCTTATAGCATGTCTACTTTTCCCGAGGTAACCGAAATCCTGTCGCGTCTTGCTCGTTCAACTGACATCGCTTATAGACTGGCATTCGTCACTCTGAAGAACAACCTCATGGTCCTTTCCCTTCGAGCAATGATGGTACAATTCGCTGTAAGCCCTTTCCTTCGAGTAAATTCAGTCTTCGGTCTGAAATGCATTCGTCGTTAAAGGTCCTTATGATGATAGCGGCGTTTTGTTTCTGTGGATTTCTCTATGCACTGTGGACGTATGTGTATCGAACTTCTACTGCTAGACATCTTGGCTAATGGCTCGTTGATTCCAGCCTGAGTCGAAATCAAGCAGGGTGAGTGGCGTCATGTGAAAATGCCAACTTTGTCTCTGAATAACTGGACGGTCATGTTAGCTATTCTGCAGGGTAAAGATTTGTCCTTATTCATCTGTGGCAAAGCTTGACGTACCAATCTTTTCGACAGCACCATCGCATGGTGGATGTTGGATTTGTGGTTTGGTCTGGATGCCAGCGGGTTTGACACCGCCAGTACGTATCAAAAGCATCCTTGTTTCTTCTAGTTCTGATCTGATAATCGTTTTGTAGCCCAATTTCATCCTGTATTTGGTCCAATATTGATGGTCACGTATGCATGCTTGAGCAATACGCTACTCTTGACCGGTACGCAACACCTTATATTTTCTCTTTCAGACGTACATCTGACGCTTCTCTAGTTCTGGTGTCTGTGGGTTTTTACGTAGGCTCTCACAGTATTTTGCCTTGATTATGCCCGTCTAGATCTTATCGCACACGTTCTCCACTATCAACGAAGATGCTGCAGCCGAGGTATGACCTTCAATTGCCTTCCTATATTTCCATCGAAACTCACATATACATAGGCAATGTTCCGGAAAGCTGTTTCGACCATTGAAGGGTACGACTCATCGACCGTAGCCCAGCGTTCGTTCGGAACTGACAGTCTGTCCTCAGAGTGAAAGCAGATTCTCTGTTTTCGTATCAACCGCCCATTAACTTGGTCGCGGTCTGTATTATGTTGCCAGCAAGTTATATCCTGTCACCTCGCTGGTTCCACAAGGTCTGCCACAAATCTTTTGTCATCGTTTCAGGTTTTGTGGTATTCTAAAAATCTGAATCTCCGACGTAGGTCAACGTTTTCATGATCAGGTATGCGTTTCTCTGTCTGGATCGACGATTGGCCAAATCCTTATCATGTCTTGTAGACTGACAAGTTTCCCCCTTTTGCTCGCAATTGCGTGGTACGAGCGGCAATCGAAACGAACCAACTCAACTGGCTTCTACGAAACCATATCAGCTATTGCAGAAACGGTCTTCGATACACTTCCTAGGCATCTCAAGAGACTCAGTACGTCTATATAACCGCGATGCACATGACATGCATCAATTTGACTGCTTCTAGCATTTTTCGAGGGTCTTGCAGGCTCAGATGCCGATATCGACGCGGTGAGTAGAATGTCAATATCATTGTCCTGATGACATACTGAGCGTAATATCCACAGATTTTTGAGATCGAAGATGAAATGGACAGTGCTCTAGATACCCACGAGTACGAAGATTATTCTCCACCTGAAAGATCGGCATCGCCTGTGCGCCGCATGACACCTGCGTCTCCCCGTCGTCCATCCCGTCCATCATCGCCTCCTCATTCACCGTCTCAACAACAATTTTCTTCCACATCTCGTGCCATCCCCCGAAACCGAGCTACCTCAATCTTAACTCGAGGGGTAGAGGCCGCACAGAGTTTCGCCAGTCCTCTTGCCCAGATATTTCAACCCTTTGTGGTGGAGGACCCCAATGAAGAAACGACCGACCAGGCACCGGCTGGCATCAGCTATGGGCCCGCAAGTCGACGGAGGTTGATGTCACAGAACATCATACAGCGTAGGATGTCAGTCGATTCTCATGCACAGCCAGTCCATATGAAGAGATTTCCGACATTGGCGACGGATAAGGTTGCAAACAGTAACAAGGGTGGTAATGGACAGCTATCAGAGAGCCCAGATAAGCTGTCAGATATAAAAGAGCCCGAAACGGTCAAGCAAGTCAGAGTCGATGAAGAGTCGGATGCAATCGAACTAAACCAATGGATTAGTCGCTTGGACAAAATGGAGCAGAGGCAGGAACGAATTGAGGCTCTTCTCTCCCAAATCGCAAAAGATGTCCGACGAAGCAAAGATTGATCTCGTCTCAAGCTTTGCCTTCATATTTGAGTTACTACTATATATATGCCTTCCCTATACACGACAAATTTACGATAACTACGCCTTTACGCACACGATCTGGCTCAACGAGCTCCCCAAAATCTGGAATACTTCTTCTATCTTCCACCCTGCTTCACCGGTGATATCCATAAATTCTCCCAAAGTACGCTCCTGGCCATTGAATAGCGCAGCCATAGTGAAGTCTGTCGAATATACGTCCGAGTTTACTTGACCAAGATTTGCAAGAAGGGGTGTGGGCGCGCGGACAGGATCCATCCCTCTTATTCTTGAATAGGTCGCAGGGCTGGGGCATGCGTATGGTACAAGTCGG
The DNA here is from genome assembly GCA_009761415.1 of Sarcomyxa edulis. Classification (NCBI taxonomy): domain Eukaryota; kingdom Fungi; phylum Basidiomycota; class Agaricomycetes; order Agaricales; family Mycenaceae; genus Sarcomyxa; species Sarcomyxa edulis. Next base: position 158,433 of record QUOL01000016.1, on the reverse strand, counting down.
TCGACGAGGAGAAGCTTGGTGGTGGGCGAGGCAGCTGCATGAAGTTGCTTCAGGATGGTGACGCATTCGGGACTCGGCCAGTCATGAGTGATGAAGCGAAGATAATAGACTGAGACGGTGTTGGTGAGATAGGCGGGTTGTTCCTCGAAAAAGTCCTGAGCTAGAATGAAAACTTCAGTGGCACATTCCGAATATGCACGTCGATTGGAAGAAAGCCACTGACATATGAGTTTCACACGGCCGGAAGTGATCAGCTTCTTCCTAGCTTCGTCATTGATCCAAGTCTAAGCAATGGACGAATCAAAACACGCGTCAATGGACTACAACTCAACTTACCGGGGTGGTGATTTGTTGAATTGTTTTATCACGATCTTGAATTATAATTTTCAAATGGGGTGCCTTGGTAGCGATTTCGAACGACTCGGAGCCATTGCCTCCTCCCACATCGATCACCAAAGAGTCGGCAGGAAGCTTTGACCAATTGAATCCTAGACTCACTGGCGATTAATTGACGGTGATCGGAGATATGGATGGGGGACCAATGAGTGGATCATACCATTAAATTGTCTCTGCTGAGGTTGCAAATAACTCCAAGCAACGATAGCCATCTGTATGCGCTGCAGATAGCCGGGGTTCCTATCGAGGAAATCCCACATCGAGGCGTTGGACTGCATCGCCTTCTGGAAAGGCGTGTTCGTGTAATTATTGGTCAAGACTACTTCGGGGAGGAAGGCAGAGGACTTGAAGAGCTCATCGGTGCTGAGAAGAAAAAAATCAATGATGTGTCGGCGGGTGGCGCGATCGATTCATAGAGGTAAGAATATACCATTGTTGCACCAGCGCAGACACACCGTTGGTATCCAAATAAATTCCTCCTTGGACGTTGCTGACCCCATGTCCCTCGATGGGATTTTCTCGTTTGATTCTACGAGTATTAATGAATCTAGAAATACTGAAAAGGGAGGTTGACTCCAAATACATACCTAGCGAGAGCCAGAACGCTTTCGCTGCTCTTTCCAGTATCCATCATACTCGATATTCTGTTGTTGACAAACACGTTGGGATCGATCTAGCCCAATCTAATCAGATATTTTCCAAAACTAGCGATCGTAATGCAGAGAGAACCTCTTTGAAAACATAATGGGTCGCGAGTAGACGTAGAGATCGTCCTGAAGGAAACTATGAGAACTTGTGCGTTGAATCGAGTCACCAACTTGAATGCTCACCGATCACAGTAGGATTGGTGCTGGTTTTAGCAGCTAATTCATTGACATGCATTCCTTTCGGACCTGCCTCGCGCAATAGCTCGACAGTACAAGTCTCAGACGCTATTCGTAGCGCGGATGGGACATGAAACTGTCAGCAGGGTATCAATACGTGGTACCTTGTAGAGATTTAGAGTGATAGCATACCGCGTTTGCTCTGTCAAGCAAGGTGAGTCCGGGAAGCTTTAGTGTAGCGATCAATTGCGACGCGGCAGAAGTAGCCAGCATGGCAGCCTCGAGCACCTCTGGTTTGACCGTGAATTTTTCTGATTCGGATTCTGGGTCGTAGGAGGTATCTATGGTGGGATGCTCGACGCCCTGCTTTTTGGCAAGTATTTCGATAACATCAACATTCTCGGTGATGATAGAAATGAGCTGGCGGAGGTTGGATAGCTCTGCGCGAGACATTCTTCAATAGCTACGGGTGAGCAGAAGTGAAGATACTGAGCTGAGAATGCTCTCAAATACGTCAATGTAGCGCGCAAGGCACAGTATCTCGAAGGAGTACCGTATGATCTCCGACTTGTTAACGAGGACAAGTCGCGCCCATGCTGCGCCACTATGAGCAAAATCAGATTCAAAGCATTTGGGGCCGTACCTTTTTGGTATCAACACAGCTCCGAGTCATTGAGAGCTGAGTCGAGGTGATTCGGGAGAGGAAGAACTGAGAAGAAAGCCATGAGCTTGCTATGAGCTCGAAGATCATAGCAAGCTTGAACGGACGAAAGAGTCTCGTGACGCGTCGCCTCTGAAGCTGAAATTGACTCGGAGTTTTAACTTTAAAGTCTACTAGACCGGTCGCGGTCCTTGTTCACTTTCGACTTCACCTTGATTCAGCACTATGTATCTTCGAAGCTTGGATTCCTACGCTTGACTTTACGAGGGCTTGATAGTCGACACCAGGTACTTTCTCGAGCTGCGCAGTGAAAATAACGTATGACATCCTCTCATTGAACCATTTCCAGACATTGAATCGACCATATGGCGCTGTCTTCTCGAAGTTGACCTCAAAAATCGAGGTGGTCTTATGGCGCCTTAGGTATATTTTCAAGTGTGCTGCTTGTAATTATAGCCATCTTACACAACCTTTAACGCGCCACCACCACCACCACCACCAATTCCTTCGCGCCCACAAATCGCCCCCAAATTACAAATCACTGTCTCCGGTTATTTTTGAGTCGAGGACTCAGAACAATCAGTATACCTCATCGATTTATCATTAGGAGTCATCTCAACCTGTTACGTTCCTATCAAGACGGGCGTAGCTCGTACAGCGGATGCAGACGAACACTATTTATCATCCGCATCACCTGCAGGGACTGCTATCACAGCTGTAGATCATTCAAAACTGACACGAACGGATTCAGAATGGCATCGAATGGGAAGGAGTAGGAAGGAATAGGAAGGAAACTGTGATCATGACCTGAGCGCTGAGCTCGAAGAAACTCAGAACAAAACGATTTGAAACTCAGCGCGTCCGACTTGGACGCGTCGATTGCCCTGGCCCATCCTTCTCTCTCTCTCCCCTTCTCATCTCCTGAGTCGTCGGTTTCCCACCATCTCAACCTGACACGACATCTGAGGGTTTGTAACATACGCCTGGGTGACGGTGAAAACGAGAATAATACCAGCTCAACTGGCACTAGGTACTCAAGTTATCTTGAAATGATGCAGTACGCTATCCTTTATTAGAGACCATTTCAGACGCTTATTCAATCATAATATAGACTACACACATTGTTTGTGTCAGCGTAGTCTATTTTGCTTGCAACCTCAGGTCGTGTAATGATAATTATAGCAGCCTTGCACGATCTTGACCCGCTCCAAGTCCCTTCCATCCTCCTGAAATCACTGATCAGTCAAACTGCCACCGATTTATTTTCTGGGACCAGGGCTCGGAACAATCAATGTCCCTCATATAACGAGTTCTGAGTTGCTCCGCTCCTAATAAGACGAGCGCAGGAAGGAGCTGTCTCGTCTCTTTGTTATCCCTCGCATCCAGCTATGCCTGTATTCCCTCAGCTACCAGTCATACCATCATTGGTGGTTGTCTGTGGTCTAGTGACAATCTGGCGACTATGGCGAAAAATCGCAGTAAAAAGCCCGTCGAAGACTATCCGAGGACCTGCATCCCCTTCTTGGTTATCAGGTCAGTGATTCTCGATGCATATGCTCGTACCCGGCTGACACTAAGCTCTTACCCAGGCAATCTTTTACAGTTGAATGATCCAGATGGTATTCGCTTTACCTATTCCCTTCTAAAGGATTATGGCGGTGCCGCTAAAATTCACGGAGTATTGGGGGTAATTCGCGCTTCTCCTCTCCAACACCATCTCGGATTGATGCAAAACTATCCCGTGGCATATCTAGGACGAGCAGATATATTTTTCGGATTCGTTGGCAATACGGCACATCATTATCACAGATCATTCTGTATTCTCTGAATCATCTCTGTTCATAGCGTGAGTCCTCGTCGTCCTATTGTCAAAGACGGACTGACTGGCCTCACCGACGGCCCAGAATAAACAAACTTCAATTTGGAGAAGCCTTGACGGCTAGCTTAGGTACTTCTACTGTATACATCCCCTCAATCTATTGTGGACTCACTGGCAATTCCCGTCTATCAGGCGTAGATCATAAAAGGCAGCGTCGGATCCTGAATCCGGTCTTTTCTTCCTCTCATATACGAGCACTGGTACCAGTTATGTCGGAAGTCGCTTCTCGAGTATGTATCTACCCTGCGTTATATACCCGGTATCTTGTTGACACGATGTACTCAAGATATCCCGTATCATCGAGGAGAGCATTACTCAATCGAAAACAGAGATTAACATGCTCGACCTCATGTGGCGCACATCACTCGATATCATAGGGGAAGCGGGGTTAGGCCATTCATTCGATACCATAGACGCCACTGGGAGCAACGCGTATATCGAAACCATAAGGCAACTCTTGTGAGTTCGCCTTCATATACTGACCCGGGGTAAAAAAACATTAGCTTATCTTCGACGAATCTACAAGTCCTTCTCTCCAGAAGCTCGGATTAGCCGCTCTATCTCTACCCGTACTTCGTCAAATTGGGACTCCAGAATTCCGCCGAAAGGTTGTTGAGATTTTTCCCTGGAAGGTAGTCCAAGACTACAGAAAGCAAGTGGACATTCTCAATCAGCACAGTCACGATGTGCTTCTCAAGAGAAGATCTGCTCTGGCGGCCGAAGAGACTACTACTTCAGAAACAAATGGTCAAGCGAAGGACGCAGTGACTCTGTTGCGTACGTGTACCCGTACTTATCTTGACTTGTTATCTCCAACTTCTAACAGGATCTTTAATCGAAATGTGTGCAGTTCGAGCAAATGCGTCCGAGATCCCCAAAAACCGTTTATCAGAGGAGGAGGTGATCGCCCAGATTAAGTCCGCCTCTAGTCTAGTTCATTGTTCATTTGTTTGCGAACTCTATGACTGACTAACTTCTTCCCAGCCTTCTCATTTTTGCAGCATCGGACACAACCTCAAGATCCATGAGCAAAGTCATAGAAGAACTAGCTAAACACCCCGTTCTTCAGGATACGCTGAGACATGAAGTCAAGCAAGCGATCCTTGAGTACCCAGGGTCGTCATTGGATGACAAGATCAACGAGCTCGGTTATCTGGATGCAGTTATCAAGGAAACTCTGCGGCTGTATGTAACTTCCTTCGTGCACAATCTCCGATGCTTGTGACTCACATAATCCGACAGATATCCGCCCGTCGTTAAAATGGAGCGCACGTAAGGACTGGTCATTCCAAGTGATGAAATTGCCACTCATGACTGAATCCTTTCTCATCGTCGAATTCGAATGATTTTACAGTGCTTTGCAGGCCGCCACAGTCCCGCTACATATCCCAATAACAGGAACGGACGGGCGCTTAATCACACGAGTACCCATCGCGAAAAACCAGACCGTGGTTGTTGGTATCGCGAATTGCAACAGGGATCCCAGGTTATGGGGACCAGACAGCGAAGATTGGAAACCTGACCGATGGTTGAAACCATTTCCGGAATCTCTCGTGGAGGCCCGGATCCCTGGAGTCGCGCCGAATATGTGAGTTTCTGTCCCTCCTGGAATCAATGATTCTTGTTTTGACAATTGCGATTCCCAAAGACTGTCATTTCTAGGCGGGGAAAGAGGTTGTTTGTGAGTGGCACTCGCGCGAGTCTTTCTTCCATCTTGTTGACATGGATCCTCTACCTCTAACAGAGGGTATGGATTCGCCCTCATGGAAATGAGTGAGTCGATTTGTTTGCTAACCAGCCACGGTCAGACTCTAAACATATATATATATACATTTTTCTTGGGTAATCAGAAGTCGTCATCTTGACTCTCATCTCCAAATTCCGATTCGAGTTGCCGGATGGGGGACCTCCGATCGTGTGGAAGCTCGGTGCCACTCAGTACCCAACCGTCGCCGGATTCGGAGAACCGAGACTCCCGATCAAAGTCACTCTGTTATCTGATGCAAGATAAAGACTCTGGCGGACTGATCGGTGCTGTTGGCTAGGGCCTTCAGACCATGAAGCAGGAAAGACAGACTTGGACTTGCATCTCACGTCGTGACAAAGTTGTCAACCCGAAGTCGTCGAAACATCATCTCATTGTCCTTTCTGTACTACCGTATATATCGAACATATGCATATGACAAGCCGAATCGGCGATCACCTCCTTCTCAGATAAACGGTTTTTTTCAAGTTCTGACCCGAACTTGGTACGACTCGAGACTCGAGGGAGATTGTAGACTTTCGATGCAGCAGCTAACTTTGATTTCTAGGCTCAACGAAAAAGGGTGTACGAACAAAAATCAATTCAACCCCGTGGAACGTACTTGTATGTTTTGCAGAGACTCGAGTTGAATTCGAAAATAGTACGGTTTCTCCCAGGTGAAGCTGTACTGCGCCATGGCCTCGCCAGACGTGTCTGTGATATGTTCTTCATGGAGCGTGCCTGTGAGTGCGATCATGATCAAGGAAGGTCTTCACGAGGACAACTGATATCGATGGAATCTGGGTGGGGAATTGGTGGGGGAATTGAATTCGAATGGCAGGAATGCGGTGTGCACCGGTAAACAGACGATGTGCCGCTCTTCTCGGCAGACTCGGCAGACTCGGCTCCTGGAGACCTCTTGAGTCGCCGATCGATCTTGTCCACCTCCACCTCCCTATCCTCAATACTCTCGACCTCTAGGTCGTTAACGTTTAACTTTTGCGTATCAATATTCGATCATCAACGCATAATGCTAACTCGATAATGATAATCGCGGAATCCACTCGAAATCAGGCTGCATCCCAATCGTCGATTATATCTGTCGATGAGAGTCGCATCTTTTCTCGGCGCTCCTTCACTCTCAAACTATGGGAGTAAGTAGTCATATCAGGTCTGGAATCTTCATGTACATCTTGTTCCTGCTTCTATCTTGATGCTCGCACAGTCGGTTTGTTCGGTGGTGTTCTTACTATAGCCAGTTGCATCAATCACTTGTTTTTAGCACCACACCAGATTGCAGTGTTTGACTGGAGTCCACCATATAAGTTGTACTTGCGATTGTGGGTGTGCAGCACATAGTATCAAGACCCATGGTGCTCAATCCCAACGAAGCCTCTTTCCTGGGGTGTGGCTTCGAACTCGTTCTTTATGGTGTGGCTTGACTTTCCGTCTTGGGCCCTCACAGACTCACCATAATCGGGCTTTGCATTCTAGGTCTTAATGTCGCACTCTTTAGCGTTGCCGTCGTCTGTTTAATCCGGAAACGCAGGACCAGTATATCCACTGGGATGCACAAGTTCTACTTGTTCTCCTGCTGCCTTTTATTTTCTTGCTGCACAATCCACGTATTCATAAAGTTTAGGTACTTGTACAAAGACCTGGTAAGCAACCTCTCTTCAAGCAGGAACTTCATAGGCTGAACCAACCTTACAGAGCGAGTCTCCAAACGCAACTGGCACCCTCGAGGCTGGAACAAACGCCCTGCGTGCTGCCGATACCTTGTTTCCCCTCACTGACTGGTTTGCTGAACTTGTATTGGTATGGTGTACTCGAGCTCCACAACCGTTCTCATTCTCACCTCTGACATAACATAGATGTATCGCTGCTGGACTATCTGGCAACGAAATTATTACATCATAATACTACCCCTCTTGACATCGTTGGCATTTGTCTGTAAGTCCAACTCTGTATCTGTCCTTTTGATTTTTGTATTTTTTTACAGACGGGGGGGGGGCATCCATTATTATTATAGCGTGCTCCATGTCCATCGCCATCAGCCTCCTCACAACATTTCGAAACGATGCTATCGTTCCTAAATCCCTCGTGCCTCTCGGACTAGCCGGGTTCGCCATGGCTCTGATATTCAATTTCATGGTCACAGCCCTCATCATTGGGCGCATTTGGTACGAGGGCCGGCAGAGGCGCTTGGCTATGAGTCGGAGCGGCGGTATCGTTTCCACTCGCGTGCAAAGCTACATCAAGGATTCTATCGATGTTGTCGTCGAGTCCGGTATGCTTTATCTCATCGTCCAACTCGTCTTCACGGTGCTCTTCGCCATCAATCATCCTGCTCAAATCATCCTGTCCGATATGGCTGTGCAGATTTACGTACGTATGCCTTGTTTTATTTTTTTCCATACCCCTTTCGTTTCGTTCATTGACACTGCTCCTAACATTATTCAAAACAGGGCATCGCGCCTACTCTCATCATCGTCCGAGTGGGACTTGGTTCTACTTTTGGCACCCCGAGCTCTTCTGGTAGCGTCCAGTTGAGTCTTGGACCATCGCATGGTCCCACGTCGACGTCTCGCAGAGTGCTTGGACGGCCCGGGCAGCAGAATCAAGGAGTCTCTCTCGTCAAACCCTTTCGCTCACCACGCCGCTCAAACGAGTTCGAACTTTCAGAGTACAAGACTACTACCTTGCCTGAGGGTCACGGTCCTCCTGCTATTATTGACATTGGGGACTATACGAAACACCGCGACGACCATTCGATCGCGGACACCTCACGGTGAAGAATATCTGAGACTGTGTGCTATCAGGAGTGATACCACAGAATATTATGATTTATTTTCACTCTCTCTCAGTATGATTTCTAGAGGCGAAAACGCTATCTAAAATGGAGTTTGTCTGCGCTGAAGCTGTAAGAGCTACGTCCGTCTTAGGGACGACTCCGTATGACATGATGAGGCATACTGACTGATTGTCCTGAGTCCTCGACTCAAAAAAACAAAGACATCGTAATTATGACTCTCATATCTAAATTCCGACTCGAGTTGCCAGATGGGGGACCTCCCGTCTGGAAGCTCGGTGCCACTCAGTACCTAACCGTCGCCGGATTCGGAGAACTGAGGCTCCCAATCAAAGTCACTCTGTTATCTGATGCAAGATAAAGAGGCGGACTGATCGGTGCTGTTGGCTAGGGCCTTCAGACCGTGAAGCAGGAAAGACAGACTTGGACTTGCATCTCACATTGTGACGTTGCCAATCTGAAGTCGTCGAAACATCATCTCGTTCTCGTTTCTGTACTACCATATATATTGTACATATACACATCCAGATTCATCTGTTCCTTTTGACACTTGACACCTACACCTACACCTTCACACAAACAAAATGACCCAACGAACTCCCCGAAGTTTGAAATATCTCCTCGATCTTCCACCCAGAATCCCCCGTCATCTCCTTGAACTCACCCAAAGTACGTTCCTGCCCATTGAACAACCCAGCCATACTGAAATCGATCGTGTATACTTCTGCGTTCGCTTCGCCGAGGTTCGCGAGTAGTGGCTCTGGAACATGGGGCATGTTCGTGCCCGTGCCAGACGACCCATTGACCGTGCGCGTATTGGACCCCGTAATCTTGATTGTGCTGTTGGGGTTGGGACAAGCATATGGTACGAGCGAATCGACGATGAGAAGCTTAGTGTCCGGGGAAGCTGCGGCGTGGAGGTGTTTAAGTATCTTCACACAATCAGGAGTCGGCCAGTCATGTGTGATGAAGCGGAGGAAGTATACGGATACTTTATTGGTGAGGTGGGGTGGTTGGGCGTCGAAGAAGTCGTGGCCTGGGAAGAGGAAGGAATGGGAGATCCGAAGAGAAGGGAGAGTTGATGAAAAGTCGGTTTTTGTTTTCTCAGCTTTGTGGACTCGGATAGGGTAATCTAATTGGCCTACCTTCGAGTTTGACCCGCCCGGATACAATCAGTTTCTTTCTGTCCAGATCGCTGTTCCAAGTCTGTCGCGTAAGATGATGGACATCAGTCTTGAGAGTAGTTTGGGTCACTTTCTGACGTACGGGCATAGCAACTTCTTGAATAGTTTTGTCTCGATCCTGGACCACGATATTGATGTGTGGCGCCTTCTTCGCGATTTCGTAAGATTCGGAGCCGTTGCCTCCTCCAACATCTACTACCAACGAATCTTGTGGGAGCTTTGACCAGTCGAAGCCTGCACATGACCATGACATATGACTAGCATTAACGGACGAAGTTTTGGTACGGTGGGAAAACTGTCATACATACCGATAATATTTTTCTGGTGCGGCTGTAATTTAACCCACGATACCATAGCCATTTGTATACGTTGCAGATACCCCGGGTATTTCTCGAAGAAATCCCACATCGTGCCGTCGCAGTGCATTGCCGTTTGGAAAGGTGTCTTGGTATAATCATTGGAAAGAAATACGTCTGCAATGTAGGAGGAAGTTTTGAACGATTCGTCAGTACTGCAGCACATAAATAATCAGTAACGAGTATGTGGACGCTGGCGTCGAAATGGACGAGCGAAAGAGATGGACCTTTGTTCTACGAGAGCGGCGACACCGTTGGTGTCGGTATACTTCGCCCCTTGAACGAAGTTGACTGCGTGTGCGTTGATTGGGTTCTCTAGTTTGGTCCTAGACAGTCTTGAAATCAATATCCTGAATAGTGCATCGTGACGGTATGTACTCGCTTGAGAATGTCTAATAGCACGTCGCTAGATTTCCCAGTGTCAATCATAGACGAAATCCGATTGTTGACAAAAACATTCGGTTCAATCTAATTATCATGTGAGATACGGACATGAATGATAGTCTCTGGATTACCTCTCTGAAGATATAATGCGTGGCAAGAAAACGCATAGAACGGCCTGAGAAATTGAGAATTGAAACGGAGGATGTGATAAGTATCCCAATACTCACTGATCATGGTGGGGTCCAAATTTGACTTGGCACCGATGTCTCTCGTATGCATTCCTTTGGGACCAGCCTCTCGCAATAATTCGACAGCGCATGATTCAGATGCAATGCGTAGTGCAGCGGGCACGTGAAACTGTCAACTTGATATTAGAATGTGGCGATATATTACAGGGTACAACGCACACCGTGAGCTCTTTCGAGGAGCGTGACTCCAGGAAGACGAAGTGTAGCAGCCAGCTGTGATGCAGCAGAAGTGGCGAGCATGGCAACATCTATGACTTCCGGTTTCAGTGCGAATTTCTCCGCTTTAGAATCTGCATCGTATAAGGTGTCGATGGTCGGGTAGGTTACACCTTCTTGTTCGGCGAGTCGTTCGATAGCGTCGACGTTCTCTGAGATGATAGCTACCAATTGACGAAGGTTGCTTATAGTTCTGTTTCCGTTGGATATGGCTCCGTTTCCGTTGAGTATAGTTCCGTTAGGCGACATCGGTGGATAGTTCTGCAGTGAAGATGGGTGAACTGATGAGAAAGGTATACAGAGAATGGGTGGTACTTATACATACCTCTGTATGTCAGGTGTGGGTATAAACCATTGTACCCTTTATCCGAGTCCATACAATTCATGGCTAACTCGGCGACATAAGTCTAACATTATCGATCTCCCAAAGCAAGAGGTGTCGATACATCTATTTCTAGTCCATGAACGAGTGAATGGGAGCCGCCAAGACCAAGTAGCCGTGGTTGAGGATAAATATCTAGTCCGAGTGGTCCATTCACGCAGACGGTTGCTGCAGGATCTCGAGAGACTGTCAGTAAGCGTTACGGTTGGACTTTTGTTCTTCTTGGATGAGAACACGGTTAAATTTCCGTTAGACTCGTAGAGAAAGGTGTGTACCACCCAGGTATCCAATATCCAGTACTTGGGTATGCTAGCATGCAGTACTTCCGAATACTCGGGGCCGGGTCTAGCACTGGCAGGTGAGATGAAGGTTAAAGGGACTATTTATAGATGCTGCGGTATTCGTGGCACAACCAGTCACACTAGGGTCACACTTCACCTTGCAACAAACACAATTCCTCCTCCCTCTAGGCCTCCTCCTTCGGCATGTCTGTCAAAGGCCAGCCACGTCTGAGGCAAAAGCAACCCATTTCAGGACCTAGCAATAGCATCGAGTTCGACGAACAAGACGATGAGCATGTCTCGTCTCCACTTTACACGAATCCAGTGCGTATATCAACGCGTCTTCTCGTATATAGCTAACATCGTTTGCAGAGAAATCGCAGTGCAATTGAACAGATTCTAGAAACAGAAAAAGCTAGCGCAGTCGTCGTAGCAATCTTAACCGCTATAGCATTCGCATTGCGTTTCTACAAAATCAACCACCCAGATCAAGTCGTGTAAGCATGTCACCTTCCCTTCACCCTACACTATCAACCCTAACCCGCTTCTCACAGCTTCGATGAGGTCCACTTTGGTAAATTTGCATCGTACTACATCTTGCGAGAATACTACTTCGACGTACATCCACCTTTCGCGAAACTACTGTTCGGTCTCGCAGGCTGGTTCGTGGGCTTTGACGGCCACTTTCAATTCGAGAATATCGGCGATAGCTACACTGAAAATCACGTTCCTTTCGTCGGAATGCGCGCCCTCCCAGCTATTCTAGGAAGTCTCACAGTGCCTGTCGTCTATGCCATCATGAAACAAAGCGGTTACTCTACTGCTATCGCTGCGTTCTCAGCTTCTATCGTCTTATTCGGTGTGTCTATGATCTACTCAGGGCGTTTCGAACTTCGCTAAGAATTCTCTTCAACGTTCGTAGACAACGCCCATGTTGCGCAGTCTCGCTTGATACTCCTTGACGCGACTTTGATCTTCTTCATGTCACTCACCATATATTCGTACATCCGTTTCCGTAAACTTCGATACTTGTACGCAGCCTTGGGTTCCTTGTCCCTCGCTTCTTATACTGATTATAGCACAGGGAATTTTCCACCGAATGGTGGGGATGGCTATTAGCGACCGGTACCTTCATGGCTTGCACATGGGGGTCCAAGGTCAACGGCATCTTGACAGTGTTCACTATCGGTATCGCTGTTCTGATCGATCTCTGGGACATCCTGGACGTCAAGAAAGGATACTCGATGGCAAGTCTCTCTGCTCAAACCCCGCGACGCGTTGTACTAAACATTCGACCACATAGGAACACTTCGCAAAACATTTCTTTGCGAGAGCAATTGGATTGATTGTCGTGCCCTTCATTATCTACCTATCATTCTTCTACGTGCACTTTGCTGTCCTTACCAAATCCGGGCCTGGCGATACGTTCATGAGTCCTGCTTTCCAAGAAACGCTCAGCGGAAACGAGATGCTCATGAACAGTCAAGGTTAGCCCCACAACCACCGAAAGTGTTTTGCCGTCTGAATCTAACTTCCGCTCTTGTCTTCCAGAAATCCGCTATTTCGACATAGTCACGATGCGACACAAGGACACGAAAGTATTTTTACATTCCCACATCGAGAAATATCCTCTCAAATACGACGATGGACGTATCAGTAGTGCTGGTCAGTATCTCCCATCTCCACATCGTATAAAACGTCAGCATTCCCTGACGATGCTTTGCAGGTCAACAAGTGACAGGATACGGCCACAACGACACAAACAACCACTGGCAAATCATCCCCACCAAAGCAATCCCCGAAACCGGACGAGGCCGGGTCGTTCGACACGACGACATGATTCAACTTTTGCACGTCAACACCGACTCCTTCCTCCTCACGCACGACGTTGCTTCTCCCCTCATGCCTACCAACCAAGAATTTACCACCTGGCCTAAAGACGATCTCAGTCGATACAACGAGACTCTATTTCATTTGAGTCTGAATGACGGACATGATGGGGAGGCGTGGAAGAGCAAGTCTGGGTATTTCAGACTCATACATGGGAAGACGAAGGTGTCGATGTGGACTCATTCAAAACAACTTCCGGAGTGGGCTTTCAAGCAGCAAGAAATCAACGGAAACAAAAACCCAGTGGAGAAGACGGCAACGTGGTATATCGAAGAGATTGTCGATAATCCTAGTAAGCCGGGAAATCTATACATTTTGTTCGTAAATCCTTACATTGATCCATATGTAGGTGAAGAGGATTTCTTGAACCGAACAGCCCCCCCAGCACCTAAAGAACCAAAATCCATGAACTTCTTCAAGAAATTCGGAGAGCTTCAACTCCTGATGATGCAACACAACGCCGGTCTGACAGCATCCCACCCCTACGCTAGTAGCCCTATCAACTGGCCTTTCCTTCTCAGCGGAATCAGTTTCTGGACGGAGGCTGATACGAAAAAGCAGATATATTTGATCGGTAATCTCCTTGGGTGGTGGGTGTGTGTGGTGGCGTTGTCGATTTATGTTGGCATTGTCGGAGCGGATTTATTGGCGAGGAGGAGGGGTGTTGAGCCTATTCCTGATCGTGAGTTTCTCTCATAGCTGGAGTTTACACTTCATGACCAAGGAACTAATATATACATCGGTGTAGCCGTCCGCAATCGCCTCTGGAACTCAGCCGGTTTCTTCCTCCTCGTCTGGGCCGTGCACTATGCCCCATTTTTCCTGATGAATCGTCAATTATTCGTCCATCATTACTTGCCATCCCATCTCGCCTCAGCTCTCATCGCCGGGGCCGTTCTGAACTTTGTACTTTCTGAAAGCATCAACTTCCCGATTTCCATCCGCGGACCGAGGACGCGCGCACAACCATCGCAGTATTCCGATCTGGGATTGAAGGGGCCTGTCATCCTGATCGTGTTCGATCTACTGCTTTTCGCAATGTATTTGTATATGGCACCGTTGACTTATGGGACACCTGGGTGCGTTCTCCTTTCCGGATGATGGCGAGGCGTTACTGATTTTGATTTTGATTTTGTTTCGCTACAGACTGGACGGAGACGCTGTGAACAGACACAGACTCTTATCCTCGTGGACCCTCCATTTCGCGGGTAAAAAGACGGCGGATGTCTTGTAGTTGACGTTCAGAGTTTGTGAGTTCTGGTAATTCAAGTTTGGACTTATAACTAGTCGTCGTTCGTCGTCATTATAATTTTCCCTTTGAAGGAGGAGGAGGAGCATGTTTTGTATATATGACTCGGAGGAGTCGATGACATGCAGTATAATATATATTGGACTGCTGGACGACCGGAACTTGAGGAGGAGATGTGATAAGGAGGGTTTGAAATGAGTGTGACCGATACTAGTGACTGCCCTCCAAAGCGGCTCAGTGCGCTCAGGCACCTCGGTCCTCTGAGTCTTAGTGCTAGACAACTTCGACGGTTGTCTCATCTTTCTCTCTTGAATTATGTTTAACGCTCCTCGCCCAGCCCAGAGATACGTCGCGACATCTGGTAACGGATTTGGGGGAAGCTTCGTAGACGAGAACCCTCTCGCCGGTTCAGCTTACGACGGTCTTGACCCATGGAGTGCAGCCCCGAGTCCATCGCCCCCTCCACCACCTCCAGCAGCTTCAGCTTCGATATTCAGCTCTGTTATCGGTGCGTTTCCACTTGTCCCCGCTGGAACGAGGGGAAAGAGAAATATAACGCAAACTTGAAGTCTAATTGGGATGCACTACCGTTTTCTCAGCAGATGCTACGGTACCTGCAATTTATAACCAAGCGTTCGCTGCAGTCGATCCAAATAATACGGGAGAGACGTCTGTGAATTCGTTGTCGCGCGTCCTTGGCACGTCTTCTCTTCCAGCTGCTACCATCGACAAAGTGAGCACAAGACAATCATTATATTGACGTTGCATCTCGCTAATATTCGGTTTCCAGATTGTCAGCTTGGTTAGCACCCGCCCACGCGTATCTAAGCTCGAGTTCTTCGTGGCTCTTGCGCTCGTCGCATTAGCACAGTCTGGAAAAGGTGCGCACCCAGTACCCGCAGCCATATTCCCTCAAAGTTTTTAACATTCCTTCATCGTAATTTGCAGACGTTAGTATTGAACAAGTGGCTTCCTTATCCTCACAGAACACCCTACCCGAACCCAGTCTCGATCTCGATGCCTTGAAATCCTCCAGTTCAGACTTCACACCCCAGATACCTCAATATGGTAGGCAAATCAGCAATAGCGGTCCATCCGTAGACCCCTGGAGTACTGTACGATTTGGAACCACTGGGCCTGCTAACAAAAGCGCTTTCGGCGGTGGGGCACAGGGGAGTTTGGTCAACGGGACTTCGTCGAGTATATCTGGTTCCGGTTTACCCAAGGATTGGTGGAAGAAACAAGAAGTTGTTGATGTCAGCATCCTGGGACAGCAGGGTTTTATTTTGAATAGGTATACGGTTTATCAAGTCTCGACTGATGTGAGTCTTTGTCTGTCTTCCTCTTCTGTAACTGCTCAATATTTAGTTCTAGAGAGGCCCCTCTGTGCCTCGGCGATATTCCGAATTCGTGTTTCTATGGGAATGTTTGACCCGTCGATACCCATTCCGCCTATTTCCTTCATTGCCACCTAAACGGATTGGACGTGAGTCCTTGCATCATGTCATGCGCTTACTTACCCGAATCTGATCACTGCTGCCTCTGCAGCGGATGAGCATTTCTTAGAACAAAGACGGTAATCCGATCACATGTTTCAGCTATGCTAATTCTGACACTCCAGTATTACAGACGAGGACTAGCAAGATCTCTCAACTTTGTTGTGTATGTTACCTTATATTATGAGCCTTTTCTCTTAAGAAATGAGCTCACGCGATCCACAGAAACCACCCTATCATCAAAGAAGATGGTTTATTGACTGTATTCCTGACGGAACCGTCGTTCGAAGCTTGGCGGAAGCATACTGCCGTCTCGTTGGACGAAGAATCTGCCACTAAGCGGGTGGACAGGATTGAAGAAATGAGCATCCCCAGCGATTTAGAGGATAAGCTAGCGTATGATTCATTCCTCTGGAACCTCCGTGTATCAAGCGCTATCAGTAGTTCATCACTAATTTCTCCTTCGTTTCTCTAGGATCGTACGAGGAAAGCTGAACCCGCTCATCGAGCAGTGGCAGAGAATATGTATATTGGCGGAGCGCATTATAAAGAGACGCGAAGCAGCAGCGGTACGGATACCTCCAGCCTTGCGACGCACCTTCCTCCCGACTCACTTCGCATTTCCTCTTTTCTCTCCCTCCCCTGTGGTCCGATCCTCTCTTCTTGCTGGCGACTCTACTTCTTCTGTCACTTCCGACTCTGATTCTGCTTCTGCTTTTGGTTTTGGATCGACTTTCTTGGTCGAACAGGGCGATTTGTCAAGACTTACCAATACTCTCCGGGCAGTCATCGAAGTGAACGAACATCCATGGCGAGGGGATGATTGTGAACTTTCTAATGGTGTAAGACAAGGTCTCGAGCAGGTTGCGGCACATACGCAGCGGCATTCTGATCTAGCCGATTTGCGGGTAAGACCATCTAACTAATTCTCAGTGAAATATCGATACTGAGATGAATCCTTTAGACACGTACTTTGTTTGATACTACTCTGGAGTCGTTGAAGGTAGGCCTCAAGTTGTTTTTTCCAATAAGCTCCCCTATCAATCTATCATCATGCAGAGTCAACGAGATCTCTATATCGCCATGCGAGATTTATTCGTCCGTCACGACCGCCTCTCCATTGACCAAGTCGAACGGCTAAAAAAGCGAGTTGAAACCAATTCACTCAAACTGGAAGGTGTGAAAGCAGCACAGAAGGAAGGCTGGCAGGTAGAAATGGATCGGATTGTTGGTCTAATCGAGAAAGACCAAGCAACCATCTCTGCCCAACTGAACCGACGCGTGTTCATCCGTGCAAGGTGGGTCACGAACAACATTCCTGAGTATATAAAGAGGTACTGACGGTTCTGTCCTTCGTCAGCATGTGGCATGAGCTTCGTGTAGTGCTGCATAATCGGGAGAACACGCTGTTGACAGTGGCTGTTCAGAATTTCGCGCGTGAAGAGCAAGAGTTTGCGGAAAGGGTTGCAAACAACTGGGTTTCGCTGGGTGAAGCTGTGGAGAATATGCCTTACGAGTAGTGGCAAATATTTATATACCCTAACGAGTTTACGACTAGTGACGATCCTACTTTTCTTCCTAATAATTGGCAGAGAGAACGTGGTTGCAAGTTGTGTTGTGAAGTCCAGCTATAGATATCGGGACAACAAGATTGATTGCAACTCGCAAGGCTGTAATGCCTTCAGAATCGGACAATAAATAGATGATACCGTCACCGTCTTACTAGATTTCACTAGGCTGCAGGGCTGATTACCATCCCAGCTTTGCTGGCCAACCCAGCCGCCTTACCATCTGGAATCCTGATGAACTCCATCTTGCCCTGTACCTCGCCATCATAAATGAAATATCCCTTCCTCTCGAACTGCAGTATATCCCCTTTCTTCAAATCCCGCACGTTTCCATCGGCGACTGCATCCTCGCGGAATTCCGTAACGGGCGTTACAAAGTCCTTGACGTCGTCGTCTTCTTCCAACTTCTTCTTGGTGATCAGATAGTCGTAATCAAGGAGCGTGACGTTGACAAGGGGAGCTGCAGGTGGTTGTGCGAGCCATGTCACCTTCTTCTTCGTCTTGCGGAAATCACCTGCGAGATTGAGATCCATGACTATCGAGATGACATTCCCCGAGGAATTGGTGGCCTTTGAACGCACGATTGCGTTACCCCAGTCCATAAGAGTGATCTGGGGGATAAGTCAGTATACAAGACTTGCGAAGCTTGGTCTCAATCCTGTCGTACCTCCTCTTGGTCATCGAAGGACAACGCGTCCTCCTGTTCAATGAATATGCTCGACGTGTATACAGTCTCCTTCTGGCCTATATCAGGATTCTTCTTGTGCTTGGGCACCTGTTTGACCTCTGCATTCATAGGCCCACCGTTGATTGTTACAGGTACCCTTTCATTTTTGTTATGTTCAGTATGATTATGAGATAGAGGAGAGTTGAGATATACGAACTTCCCCTCGTTGACGACAGCCCAAAATCTTGGCGCGATGGGGTCAATTATCTTCTTGTTCAATGCCCATATCGAATCCCATTCAAGAGATACAATCGCCTGCGAAGGACCTTGCGATAGCATGAATTGAGAGAGAGCCTCGACGGTCATACCACGGCGTCGGATACCTATGGAGACATGCATTATATCCTTTCTCGGGACGCGAAGAGGAAGTAAACAAGTATTACGAACCTCGGACGGTGGGGAAGCGAGGGTCGTCCCATCCGCGAACAAGCCCATTATCGACAAACCAGTGAAGCTTGCGTTTCGACAATAACGTATAAATAAAGTTGAGTCGACTGTGCGTGAATGAGGTTCCAACATATCGCATTGAGATCAAGTACAAGAAGCTGACCTGAAGTCCCATATTTGAACCTTCCTAAGCCCAAGAGCATCAATCATCCAGTAATACTGAGGGTTTCGATCGCGGTATTCGTTAGTTCTCAGAGCATGCGTTACGCCTTCGATTGAGTCAACTATAGGACAAGCAAAATCGTAGGTCGGGTAAACTTTCCACTGATCACCTGTGCGGTGGTGGGGAAGCATATTGCAGCGATAGATGACGGGGTCCCGAAGGGCTTTATTTGGATTATCGATGCTGATTTTTGCACGTAAACACCATCGTCGACCCTCCTCAGAACCTAACCTCATTTCAGCGAAACGATCCAGGTTCTCTTGTATGCTCGCATCGCGACGTTTGGATGGAATACCGTGCCAACGCTGGTAGGCCATCTCCGTCATATTCCCATGTCGTTTCGGAGAGCAGGAACACGGAATATCGCAAACGGTGATGGAATCTATATCGTCTGCGTAGGCCTTTCCGGACTCGATCATCTTCACTGCGAGGCTATGAAGATGATCAAAATAGTCGGATGTGTGAGTGACGCGATCTCCGTGGACATTCAGTAGACTCAAATCCTCCAAGATGGATTCCTCAAATTCGCTCTGCGAACGTAAAATCATTGAGACTGAGCTAGCATCAACAAAGGGAACGATATATGACGCACTCGCTCCTTAGATGGATTCGTGTCATCGAATCGAATAATGAGTTTGCCCTGGTACATTTTGGCAAAATATTGATTCAGCATTGCCGCTTTGGCGTGTCCGATATGCAAGTAACCGCTAGGCTCAGGCGGGAAACGCGTTACAACTTCGCCCATTATGGCATTTTCGAGGCCGATGGCAAATGACGATGCAGTTTTGGAACCAGAGCGAGCAATATCAGCTTTAGCTTCCGCAAGGGCGGCGAGTGCGACTTTTGTGGACTCAAGACTCTCAATGTGGGCATACCAACGCAAAAGATGCGGAGGCTGTCTGTTTTTCAGAAGCCCGACAACTTTAGCAGAGCCTATGTATGAGAGATTGTGTTAACCACGACACTTCTCTTTGAGATATGGAACATCAGAAGCATATCGACGAACTTTTCATAGAGCCCCAGAGCATCAGGTCTGCTGCAGTGAGGTCGTGGCCTATCAAGAACGTGCGGTATGCTAAATAAGCATCGAGATAGGAGATCACTTCTATCGCCTTTTCAAAGGTAGGATTTTCCTCCACAGAGCGAGCGATAGCGAAGAATGAACTAGTCTGTGCGATATAAGAGAATGAGTAGATGAGATCGGATAGAGAGCTTTAGACGAACTTTGACACTATCATCTGACAAGCCTCCCGCTGCGGCTAACGTATATACAATAGCCTCCTCTGTGTATACTGAGTCTGAGCTATCTAACTCAAGGACAGGACCATCGATAGCCCTAGCACTGTCAAATACAATAGTAGCTTCTTCCGTATAGCTGGCGGTGATAGCAGCACCATATGGAAAGGATAACGCAGAAACGATCAGACGCCCAGTCATGGTAGGTGATCTGAGCCGTTTATGCTGGTAGAACGTCAAGAAGAATGTTGACTGATTCACCGAGAAACCTTGACTCTCTGAGTCAGATCGAAGCAAGATTAGACTTTGATCGACATCTATCGATATCTATCTCCAGAACTGCAGAGCCACAGCCATCCGTCTTCACTGAACTTGCACTGAACGTTTTCTTATACGTATATGATGTCTTCAGCTCCCATCTATACCGGTTTCGAGATATACAGCAGCGAAGAAGGGTGGACACGCCTACGGTTTGCAAATGTTTTAGCGGTTTCGCGTTCGAGCCTCACTCAAATCACCTTTTGTGCACCACTTTTCGAGCATCCTAAGCTACTATACGTTGATTCTAGAGGGCACACTAGGTTTATATCCTTTTTTTCGAGTCCTCATGACCTGACTGGTACTCGGACAGCCTTGGATGGGATTTGTTGACAATCGGTGCCATGCAATCATAGTATAACATCGAGTTATTGATCTCAGGCAGATGAATCCATAAGGCTATCTAATAGATGGAGGTACCATGTATATGCGTGTACTCCTGGGGAAGGATAAGACAGTATAAGAATCAAGATACTAAATGTGCGAGCCGCGAGCGCATTCAATCATTCAATGCAATCGCAAAGCTCTTGTCGAGTCGCTAGAGCAGTGATTCTGAGGGCACTACGCACGAAATATATATATATACATGCAAAATATAGTAGCACATAGTAGTATGAGACATGATGCTGACGCGACTTGATTTGTGAGTGGAGTTGGGAGTTGGGATGCAGTGGGCCAAGGCTAGAATCGTCCGAGCACAAGGTTACTTTCTTCTGCGTGGAAGTAGTTGAGCAGCTCGTAGCTCCCCTGAGGTTTTCAACGCGCGAACTCGAGCTTTTCGTTGGCTGAACAACGAGAAACTACCAGCACCGGCGGCGGCAGCACATAGTCACCCTCGGTACCTTTTCTCCTACTATGTTCCGTGGCTGAAGCCTGCCGCCCTATGCCCCTTCTGGACCAACGCACGGTAACGGTATTGCACATGTATGCCGCCTGAGAATGATAGGATCTTGGCCTGGCAGTGCGGCATGGAACCGACGTGGTGCGATGACAATCGGGGTCTTGAGTTCGTCTGCTCAACATTCTGGGCCCTTTGGAGGTATGTTATACTTTCCTAGACAGCTGATATGGGTAGAATGTATGGATAAACAGCTCAGGTTGCTCGGAAAATGGTGCACGAAAAGTGATTTGAGTGAGGCTCGAACGCGAAACCGCCAAAAAAATTGAAAATTTCCAAAATTAGACCATGGACTCCCTGGCCACCGTACACGCCCAAATATCGAGCCTATCATTGGACGCGTAGAAGATGAATTCAGCGACAGATGTGTCGAGGTGACCTTAATGGCATATCGTGAGTCTGGTGTCCTTCTCTTGTAATTGTACTGAAATTATGTCCAGGAAGCAGACATTTCGTACGTTCGAACGTTATTGTTGCTCTCGAATGGAGTTTAAATCACTTGCATTCAGGTAGCCCACCTCCGCCTCCACTTGGGGAAGGAGTATGTTGTTCGCGTCGAATTTGCTTTCATGGCTGCGATTCCTTGGAGAGCTATCACCGCACCGTGGACATTAGAATCAGAAGTGAGCTTGTCTCTCCTCGTTCTCTCCGTTCTCTCCGTCGGCCTGCTCATGAAGTCTAGGTTGCTACTATGATTTATCTCAAGGAGAACACATCAATCCCTATCCCAAAGATATATATGTACGACAACGATACTGATAGAACTGTAGGCGGTCCGTGGATGATCATGGATTATGTGAGTCTCGTGTTCGTTATGGGCCATCGCCACTCAGGTCAAAGACTATTTTAGATTCCAGCCCCTTCTTTGTACGACTCGTGGCCCTCTATGTCTTCCGCGCACCGGAAAACTGTATATTCTTCTGTGGCAGATATCTGGTCTCAATTGTTTGCTCTTCGCTTCCAATCAATTGGCAGCCTTACCTTCGCGAAGGGCCAAATTACGGTCGGCCCAGTTGCCCCACTACCGTCTAGTAGACTGGGCGATGTAAGCCCTCCGCTTCGTGACAAATGCGGCCCATTCGGGGACACTTCTCAATGGCTACGGGCTCTGGCGCATAGTGACCTATCTTATGTCAATACCCGACACCCCGTGACGAAACAAGACCTTCTCAACGTCAGTAATACACTGTCAATCATTGAGAAGAACTGTCCTTGCCTTACTACTCGTTCGAACGACATGTTGCTGTCTTCCATCACTCTCCGACCGGTCGATCTGTGCCCTTACAACATTCTGGTGTCTTCTGACGATCCCACGAGAATTGTAGGCGTCATTGATTGGGAAGGCACATTGACCAACCCCATCTGGAATGTCTCCCCCATCTTCTTCAGTCCTGCTCTGATTTATGACAACGACGCACTAGCGAGGGAAACCGAGGATCTAGAGATTTATCTGTGGGACGAGGTCGCACGTCGATCGCCTTTATGGGCAGAGGGTAGGGACCGCGGAAAGCCGTTGCGTGATTTGGCTCGTCGGGCATTGTGGAGCAGTGCTGATCCTAAAGCTATGGAGCTTCCAGATGACATCGATTTACGGACCTCGTGGTGATCTAACTTCAACAGGTATCAGAGTCCCTCTTGTTGTTAGATGTTGAATATATCACTCGCAATAACAAACTCCAGAATAATGGTCAACATCTTTCAATCGTCCTATCGCATCACGGATCTCTTATCGATAAGATCTCTGTCACACGGTGAGGTCTGGTGCACTAAAATTATTCCGTGATGGGTTTCTAGCTGACATAATGCCACCACGGTCGAAGAGAGATATAAGCCGCTCCTTTGGGGTGCCCCCGTCTGACAATCTGTTCCCTGCAACTCTTCTTCAATGAGTGGCTATCGAGTTGTCTCAAACCACAAACAAGCAGTGTCTCCTCTTTGGATACCTGGCCAAAACTACAACGATGGGGATATGGTTTGCATTCGGGATACAAGTCGGTATCTCAATCCAGTCCATGTTTTCCAATGCATACAGCCACGTAAAATTGCCTCTCGACTTCTTTTTGTTCTAGTCGTAGGAGCTGATACTTTCCCCGTCAGATATAGCCAATTCTTCAAACCACGTAGGCGTCCATGCTCTTCATTATATATCTCCTTCAACCAGACTAAATCCACTATTTTAGCCTGTCCCTGGAGGCAACGCCTACTGGAGACATCATTTCCAGAACGGTGGGTATCCTGCCACAAGACCGGCTTGACGATGTCAACATCACTTGAATAGTATATTGGTATGTTTGAGACTTCTGCCCTCTGACGATGATTCTGACGGTTGAATAGATCCATTTCCATGGACTGTCTCTGTCCATTTTTGTCCCCTTCTGCGATGTCTTTGTCCATCGTCTCTTGCATCCACTAGTGTAGATGGCATTTCTCTGTCTACACAAATTCTCCGCGAAAGTCGGTTATGCGCCTACTACTGTAATATCTTGATATGCCTACCACTCTTGTATACAAGTTCTGGCTCTTGAATTCGCTCAGATATCTGAACATGAAAATCATCCCTTCATCGATCATCATCGGCGGTAGTTTGCAGCTCTTTGGCTATGGCGTCAACACGTGTACGGCTAAATTTCCTTCGTGACTGTCAACGTGACCTTGACGCGTCCAAAGCATCGGACGCGACATGATTTCAGAGATCGCGAAAAACTTATGAACTTGATCTCGCTATTCAAAGCATGATCGTTGAAGTGATCATAATATTCCGTACTTCCAAAACCTTGGAGACTGATACATGCTATATATCTATACTCCGAATGAAATGTTGTCGTTTCCGAGATTAGAGACAATCTCTACTGCCGTTTCCTGAACATCACTTTGGCAGTCTTATTCGGACGACAATTCAAGGCGCTCCACTCGTTTGGCGGACGAACACCTTCATTTTCGAACTTGACGTCGTAGGACATGACAATGTGCGCGAGCATGGCTTTCAGCTCATTGGCTGCAAAGAATCTGTGGAGATTTATATTCGGGATCAAAAGTCCAAGGACAATTTGCGAGCACATCAGAGAAGCATACGCACCGTCCAGGGCATGCGTGCCTACCATGTCCAAATGGCACATAGTCCACATTCGTGTTCACCATTTGGTATTTGATACCCTCGCCCTCTCCGGCTTCCCTCATGTTAGCAAACCTGAAGCCGTCAAATACGTCTGAATTTGGTCCATGACTGGCCTCATCATGGTGGGTGGCATGCATTGCTACGGTTAGGAAGGTACCTTCGGGTAGAGTAGTTCCGTCGGAGAAGGTGAATCCATCTGGTTTGGTCACAAGTCTGTTCATCGTAGCTGCGAAAAACATGTATCAGAATCAAGCTTTAAATAGTCTAGAGGTATGCGCTCACTTGCCCCCAAGCCATTGAAGCGTTGTGACTCTCTCAAGAAGCTATCTACCTTTCGCATTTTCCCCATAGCGGCCTTGGTCCATCCCTCTTCCCGTACAACGGCTTCTACTTCTTCTCGCATAGGCTGCGCATACTCTGGGTTCGCAGCGAGATGGAACAGCGCGTGTGTAAACCCCTAGAGAACAGTGAGAAACGCACGATTCAACGGAACAAGAACTCAAATGCTAACGAGAGAGCTGGTGTGTATCGCCGCGAAGTTGACAAGGAGGACTCGCATGACAAGATCGTGTACATTCTTGCGGTCCTCGGGAGCCTCGTCGAGCAGCCAGCTGAGTAGGTCGTTCTTTGTCAATTGCGAAGTCTTATCAGTGACAGATAGTGTGATGAATGATGGGAACACGAACAGGTCTATCAGCCCAGTCTTTTCCATAGCGAGCCTCGTTTCTTAGTCGCTCTTCAATCATAGGAGTAAGATGCTTGCTGGCCCGCCTCATAGCTCGATACACGGGGGAGAAAAATGGCCCGACGATCCTGAATATTCGTAAGACGTGCGGACAAAGACCTGCGATCCTACTAGTATCAACTCACCATTGGAGTGATTTCGGGAAGAGATTGATGATATGAGCACACGAGGTGACAGCGATAGTGAATTCAATATTGAGGGCAATGTAATCTGGGTTACGACCTAGCATGTGTCAGATAGTGAGCGACGTCCAGGAAAAAGGTCAGAATCATTTGTTCTCACAAAGAGGGAGACCCACAAATAGTCTGTTACTTGTTCGACAGACCACTTGCATCACAGTACTCAAGCCCGGAACAGTCAACCAGTCTGCATACTTAGGCCTTAGTAGCAGACAGATACAATGATGCGCTGATCGGTCTTACCGTCACCGCTGAGGGGCAATGCGCTCGAGAACGCTTGAACGATCTCGTCACGAACATCAGAGAAACGAGCTCCCAAGTTCCTGGTCAGCGGCGACCTCACAACGTCGACGTGATAACGGTTGCTATTCACGTCAGGTCCAAGAGTGTATTTCGATTGGATCGACTTGTATGCGGTCAGCATACTAAGAAACTAACGATCGGTCTTGACGTACTTACTTCCTGAACCGCATGATGGAAAGAAAGGTCCTCTTCACGAGCTTGGCGTAAATCATTGATGAGCTTTGGACCGCTAGATCAAGAGATCCATGAGTTATCGATGCGAGATTAGTGCGAGGAAACGAGTCGACAGACCTGAGAACGACCACCCATTTATCCATGTATGGAACTCGAAACATAGCAGGGTGGTATTTGTCATAACCGTCCTGCATAATCTGGCGACCATTGCGAAGAGATCTATATGCCGTGATGTAAGACAGCAGCCCAGAGGGCCCAACTGTGGGTATGAAATCCAACTACAAAGGTGATTAGCGGGCCGATCATATACATGCATATTTGGGCTTCACATTGACTCTGGTAAAATATTTGTACAGTGTGAATGTGATGATGGCAAGCCCAACAGCCGCGTAGGCGTTGAAAGCAGGGAGATCCATGTTGTCAGTGAAGAGACAGTGGAACAAAGAACGGGTCGAGGACCGATGCAACTTATATGTGTCGTACACAACACGTACAGCAGATCATGTAAAAAAAGACGAACCAGTCATGAGTCGAACGTACAAAGATACGATCAAGATATTGTCAGTCTGTGTGAGTCTTCGAGGTGCTGGTCTCACGCCTCTGGACGTTCTCGTCTCATCATGATCGTGAGTTGGATATTTGCGGGGAAAGTGATTCGGCAACCTGCTGCACCTGAGCATATTATCGGTCCTAAGGAAATGCCGAGGTCAGGGATACTAAGGAAATGAAAATGAAGTAGAATCTCGCACGTCGAGTTTTATTTAGAGCTCGTAGAACAACAACAACGAGCTATACGTACTGCCCGATCTTCCTCGGACAGCCATTCTAAATTTCTTCGGGTTGGTCTTCCGGGGCTTGTTACTAAACTTGCTTTAGCAAATGCAAGCTATCAATATCAACGGCTTCGGCGATTTGCCCTCTCCCTAGATCCAGAGTAAGGACGTCAAGTTGTTTGCATTGCATCTTCAGCCTACGGTCACTGCCGTTTCCTAAACATAATCTTTGCATTCCTATTCGGAATGCAAGTCATACCGAACCACTCGTTCGGCGGACGAACACCTTCGTCCTCGAACTTGACATCATAAGTCGTGACAACATGTGCGAGCATGGCTTTTAACTCGTTGGCTGCGAAGAACCTGTAGGGAATTCGAAGTTGAAGGTGAGCACATACATACAAGATATTTACAGAAATAGAAACGGTCAGACAAAGTACAAGCTACGTACCGTCCAGGACACGCATGCCTCCCATGTCCAAACGACACATAATCCACATTCGTATTGACCATCTGATATTTAATACCCTCGCCCTCTCCCGCGTCTCTCATATTAGCGAAACGGAACCCATCGAATACGTCTGGGTTTAGCCCATAAATCGTTTCGTTATGGTGAGTGGCATACATCGCTACGGTCAGACGGGTTCCTTTGGGGAGGGTGGTTCCGTCGGAGAATGTGAATCCGCTGGGTTTGGTAACGAGACGATCCATTGAGTCTGTGTATCCATTTATCAGATCAGAGACCAGAGAGAGAGATGATGAGATGGATTATGGACGTACTGGCTCCTAAACCGTTCAGACGTTGAGACTCCCTCAAAAAACTGTCGAGCTTTCGCATTTTGCCCATAGCAGCCTTAGTCCAACCTTCTTCCCTGACAACGGCTTCCACTTCCTCACGCATAGGCTGTGCGTATTCGGGGTTCGCTGCTAGAGAGTATAGTGCGTGGGTAAATCCCTAAAATGCAATATCATGTATGAGCAAACGCTTTGACGATTGATATGTACGACAAGGAGCCTACAAGAGAGCTAGTATGAATGGCCGCAAAGTTGACCACGATAATTCGCAAGGCGAGGTCGTACACCGTCTTTCGGTCTTCTGGGGCTTCGTCAATCAACCAACTGAGGAGGTCATTCTGTCAAGGATCCACATCAGTTAGATTAAATCATTTAGTATAATGTTCTTGTCGCGAATCAGGACACGAACAGGTCTCTCAGCCCAATCTTTTCCATACTGAGCTTCGTTCCTCAAGCGCTCCTCGATGACAGGAGCGAGATGTTTGCTGGCGCGTTTCATGGCTCGGCGGACGGGGGAGACGAGGGGACCGATGATTCTGTCGATGTGCGTGAGCAATATTCGTTTTGAACACCTTAGAGATAGGACGGTTTGACTCACGGATGAAGTGCCTTGGGGAAAAGGTTGATGACATATGCACCTGTAGCTACGGCGACGGTGAATTCGATGTTGAGGGCTAAGTAGTCCGGGTCACGACCTATAAGATCCTACAATAAGTAACTCTACAGATGACAAGAAGTTGAGTATGAGTGAACTCACATAACGGGAGACCGACGAAGAGTCTATTACTTGTGCGACAGACCACTTGCATCACGGTCGCGACGGCTGGAACGGTGGACCACTCTGCGGGATTGAGTTAGTCCATTAAGAGACCGGAGACTAGTAAGTCGAGTTTCTTACCATCTCCTTTGAGCGGCAAGACCTCCGAGAACGCCTGCACGATTTCATCACGGATGTCGGAGAACCGTACGCCCAAGTTCCTCGTCAGCGCCGATCTCACGACTTCAACGTGATAATGGTTAGTTTCTATCTCAGGACCCAGTGTGTATTTTATTTGGAGTCCCTGGTAAGGTGTTACTTGATGCGCAGTAAACTCAACACAGACATAACTCACATCCCCAACGGCATCGTAGAATGATAGATCTTCTTCACGAGCGCGTCGTAGATCATCTATGAGCTTTGGCCCACTGGTTTAGGGAGTTATTAGTTGGAGCAAGCAACGAGGAGAGTACGAGGAGACAGACCTGAGAACGACGATCCATTTATCAAGGGTGGGAATTCGAAACATGGCGGGGTGGTACTTGTCGTAACCCTCTTGTAGGATCGTACAACCATTAACAAGAGATTTGAAGGCCGTTATGTATGAGGATAGTGGTCCAGAGGGTCCGACGGCAGGTATAAAATCCAACTATAAGTTAGATCAGCGCGTGACTATATACTTGAGGACAAACGAGGAGCTCTACGTTGGCTCTTGTGGTATGCTTGTAGAGTACAAGTAAGATGAGCGCCAGTCCCGCAGCTGCATATGTGTTGAAAGCAGGGAGATCCATGTCCATAGTGCAGTGAAAAAGGGAGTAGAGCCAAAGATTGATGGGCTCTTGCTCTATATACGTACAAGGGTCAATCCAAGACGTGCATAATGGTTGGCAGTTTCTTATTACTCTTAACAGTAGTTACGGTCCCATGCCTGCCAGAGAACCCGAGATAAATATGGGGAAGACCACGCGCTGCAGTTGAGAAGCAAAGCCACCACGATAACCGGTGACTCGTCGACTAGTTTCGACAAAGTTTCGATGCCCGTGAGCTCAGAGTAGCAAGTGAGTAGTCGCCTAAGCAGAGGTCGGTCGGATCCATGGTCGTCGGCGGCAGTAGCCCAGCTCTAAGCGTCGACTAAGCGTCGACCGTGACTAAGCTCTAAGCGTTCCGACGGAGGTAATTTTGAATTTATTTTTGAGCGAGTAGCCAAATAATCATGCCGAACGTCCTAGCCGACCTCCGAGACTCAGACTCCTTTGGATCTTCATATCATCTGCTAGACCCATGGACGGATTCGACGACCTACTCGCTCCCTCTCGAAGTGCTCTAGAGGAAAATCCATTCCAGGATCCATTCGCGAAACGTTCAAACTCACCAGATCCTTGGTCTACCCCCTTTGCACAGCATGCAGATTCGCAGAACGCGTTTACATTCGACCAGGACCGAAGTACGACACCAACAACTGCAGCAGAAGCTATAGAAACAAGTAATGAACCCGGGCCTAGTAGTAGCAGCAGCATTACACCAGAAGGTGAGACTGCATCAGACCCGTTGGACTCTACCGCACAGACAGCCGACTCGGACGACGACGAACCATTGCACCGTGCAAGCTCTCCTCGATCTCCTGGATTCCGAGAAAGCATACCATCAAGCTTCTCCGAAATCGCTACCATTCGACCAACCCAACCCGAACCATCCATCCCTGCACCTGAAGAACCCTACCGTTCACCATCACCCCAGACAGACACCTCCATATCCATACCTTCTCCGCCCACACAGCTTGGTGTCGATCATACATCATACAGCGCTACAGTCTCTCCCTCTCCTTCCGACTGGGAAAGCTCAGTACCCGTCGTATCGCCATTGGAGCGTCCTGCGCCAGTAGCCATTGTCGATCGGTCGTTTGCTAGTCTAGCTCTTGGCGGAGAGTCTTCTGGGGCATGGCAAGGTGCTGGACAAAGCTCTTGGTCGAATGAACGTTCACCAAGCGACGATGATAGCGATGACGATAAACCTATCATGCAGACGTTGAAACACACCGACGCAGAATACGGTTTCCCTACACCTGTCAGTATACACACCTCCCACACTTATCCTACGTCTCTAATTGTACATTTAGAACCCCGGAGATGTTCCCACTCCGAAACGGCTAGACAACGGCTTACAACCCGTCTTCGTCATCTCCGTCGAAGACCCACAGAAAGTCGGTGACCCCATACGTTCATTCACAATGTACACCGTACACACCCGAGTCAGTCGTTACCCTCCACCATATCCCCTATATCCACACTTCTCACCCTTTACATTCTCATCCCAGACTACATCCCCAATGTTCGAAAAATCAGCCTTCTCAGTCCTCCGGCGCTACTCCGACTTTCTCTGGCTCTACGAAACATTATCCATCAACAACCCCGGTGTGGTCGTACCACCCGTCCCAGAGAAGAATCCTTTCGGTCGGTTCAACGATCATTTCGTCAGGCAGCGTCGGTTTGCACTCGAGAAATGTATACAGAAGATTGCTAATCATCCGGTACTCGCGAAAGACCCTGATTTGAAGCTTTTCTTGGAGAGTGATAGTTTTGCGTTGGATGTTGGTGTTAGCTATCATCGATTCTACATTAATTGACTGACGCCTGGGACTCGTGTAGATCAGACATAGGAAGGCCGAGCTTGCTAATGAGCGAGGTGGTCTTATGGCGTCTATCGGTCAAACCATAGTCGGTCCTCGATTCTATGAGACAGATGAGGTACGAAACCAGAACCAGACTAAACTCTCACCTTCAATGCGCTGATACGCCTTTCCTTCCGCAGTGGTTCGACAGACAAAAGGGATATCTGGACAGTCTAGAGTCCCAGCTACGCGGTTTAGTCAAAGCCATCGAGTTAGTCGCTAAACACCGTCTAGGCATGCATGCTCCTTCACTTCTCATTCTCAATCCAAATACATACTGATCATGGTCATGTTTCGTCCCACATACAGACCTCTCCGTCGCCACAGGCGAATTCGCACAAACCGTCAGCGACCTCTCAGCATCAGATGTTGGCAAACAACTCTCGCATTCGCTTGCTGGTCTCTCCGAAACCGAACGGACAGCGCAAGATCTGCAGAGTATGCAGTCTGAACAGGATATGGTTACTTTGATGGGAACAGGTGAGGAGAGGATACCCCCGGTCCCTTTTTTTTTCTCGTGCTCGTATAGTATGATTGATGACTGACGAATGTATGTCGAGGTTAGTTGATGAATACGCAAGATTGATCAATTCTGTTCGGGTTAGTGGTCTCTCTCCCTACCTCTCTCTCGAACTCGGATTGGGTATCTGGACCCGGGACTGATATACATACCCTAACTCTAACAGCTAGCTTTCAATTCACGCATCCGAACATACCACGCATGGCGCACAGCCGACAGCGACCTCCTACGAACTAAACAAGCGCACGAGAAAAACCGTGCGCAAGGCAGGATACCCAATGATCGGTTAGGTTATTCGTTAAGCCAGATCGCTGAGGTACGTTTCTTCCCACCTCTCTCTCTCTCGTCCCCCATCGTTTCCAGGTATGGGCCATGCTGACTATTAGCACACTAGGCTGAACGACGAGCGCTGGACGCTAAACACGAATTCGACCATGTGTCGAAACTTATCAAATCGGAAGTAGCGCGGTTTGAGCAGGAGCGGATCGAGGATTTTAAGGACTCTCTGCATGCGTTTTTGGAGGGGATGATTGGGCGGCAGAAGGAGGTGCGATATACACCTGTTTTATTCGCTTTGATTTACCGACTGATTTTTTTGACGGTAGTTGATCAACGCCTGGGAGAACTATCAACATATGCTCCTCAAAAAAGTAGGAGGAGGGAGGAGCGGCGCGCCATCTGTCTCAACTTGAGTGCCTCCTACAATTGATATACTCTACATCGTTTATCTTTTCGAACGATGCTAATCGCACACCTATGGAATTAGGACGTTCATTGATCATAATATACCGCAAATTTTGGATTTTCATTGATTGTGTGAAGTGCAGTACTGATAAGTAGTGTGTACAATGGCTCAAAACTTGAAACGAAGACGAGTAGCATGTTAAGAAATGAAGAACGAGGAAGCTATAGGGTGTTATCGCGCGCCATTATCCGTGTCTATCAATAATATGTGATGTGATGTGATGTGTAAAAACCGTCCACTGCCTGATTATATGCGCATGTGTCCCCATACTTGCTTCACTTGAATAGCATTTTCATTCATTCCCAGTATCTTGGAACCTTACTCTCCTGCTCCCCCGGTCCTCCTACCTCCAAGAAATCCGAAGGACGCTCCCGTTTAAGATTACGACGACGGTTGTTCAGAGGTAACCGCTGATACGCAGAATCCTGTCCCGCAGGCTGCTGGTTCGAGAAAGCGTTGTTAGTCCACGTCCTATAATCGGGTTTCTGGTCCTGATAACCCATGTTCATGTTATACCCCATGCCCGCATTCATACTTTGTTGCTGCTGCTGCTGGAAACTAGTAGCGGCCGCCAACGCGGCTTGGAAAGCTTGAGCCTGTTGAAGCTGCATTTGCATTTGATGGTGCTGCATCTCTGTCGTTTGTCGTACGTGATTTGGGAGGGA
The DNA here is from genome assembly GCA_009761415.1 of Sarcomyxa edulis. Taxonomy (NCBI): domain Eukaryota; kingdom Fungi; phylum Basidiomycota; class Agaricomycetes; order Agaricales; family Mycenaceae; genus Sarcomyxa; species Sarcomyxa edulis. The sequence continues at coordinate 125,635 of QUOL01000016.1, read as the reverse complement.
AGGGTTTTGGAGCATGACGGAGATTTGGGCGATGTTGGCTTGGAGTTGGGGGATGCTGTCGACGAGGAGTTGTGACATGTCAATATTCGAGCCTGGTTGTTGGTCGGAGTAGAAGTCTTGCTCTTGATTATTTGCGTCTTGAGCATTGGAAGACTGAAATCGACCATATGTCAAGACTACGATAGCTCTGTGCATGATCGAAAACGTACCTGCCCGCTGCCCGATGGAGCGTTGGCGCTGCTTGAAGTACCTTCTTCTTCACCATCCTTCTTGCTGTCCTCGATGGCTTTCTCGATGTAGTCTGTAACCTTCGTACGCATTGGTTTATCCATGTTTAGCTTATCGAGTGATGCTATTTTCTTTCCGCAATGTGGACAAATGAAGTCGCGTTCAAGTAGATGTGTCTGTATGCACTCTTCGCAGTACAGTGTGCCACAGCATGGCGTCTTGACAGCATCGCGGAAAAGTTTGTTATCTATTGGACACACGAGTGAGGCATCTGTCGGCGTGCGCTCCCGTACTTCAGCAGCTGTTAGTCCTTTAGGTCTAGAAACTTGTTTTTGCCATGATGCACTATATCGACGGATTAATTATACTCATCATGAGCAAGGGAAATATAACGGACGAGTCAGGTTGTGCAACCACGTAGCCTCCCTCCGGCGTGACCATCACGCCTTGTGCGAGCTGGGCGATATTGGGATTCTCTACGGCTTTGAGCATGCTTCTTGGTATACCCGTCGTGCGCTTGATCCTAGGTCTATTATCGTATTCACGATCGTTGTTTGTGGGGCAGTCCTGAATCCAATGACCTTCGAAAGAAAAGTCAGAACGTCGGAGTAATACGACGGACAAATTGCAGACCTTTTTGGCCACAACGATAGCAGACATAACTTGGCGGTAGTGGTCTATCGGGCTGCTGATGCTGTGGTTGATGTTGATGAGGAGTATGGGGCTTGCCGCCGCCACGAGCAAAACCAGTTCCACGGGGATTCTGATTATAGATGCGTGTAGCACTGTTCGAAGATATGGTGCGGAACAAAAGAAAAAACAAATAGCGTATATGAGACATCGAGCTACTACATATGACAAAAAAAACCCGCAAAAGGGGCGACACCAACTGGGACATCTTTTCCTGGGTTTCCTCCCAGTTCGCGGTCTGCGCTTGAAACATGGCAGCCATAGCGGCTGCTTCGTCACCTTTCGTAACGGATGACTTGACCTCCAGAGGGGTCGACTAGAGACAAAGGTAAAGGGGGATCCAAGGACAAAGTGAGAAAAGGACGGACGGTTGAGGGTTTGGCATGTTCTTCCTTGCCATCGAAACGTTTTGACATGGCACCTTTATGCCACGCATTGTTGCTGGGCGGGCCACCTCCATTCTGTCTATGCGTAGGTTCTGAAATGGGGACGGAAGCAGTAGTACCGGCAATATACATTGCAGCTTTACCCTTGCCAGGTCGTGCAGATGGAAGTCGTTTGACGATAACGGAGGATGAGCGTGGTATGATATGTGAATCATCTTTGAATTCTGAATATGTTTGGTGGCAAACGTTACGGTCAAGACTTAGCATGAGACGCATTAACAACGCACCTTGGTTCGAAGCACCATCGAACACAGATAGATCAAAGTCGTTCGCCTTACCCAAGTTATTGGCTAGAATGATATCTCTTTTGAGGTCAAACACAGATATGCCAGTACCGTCGAATGTCACCCGGGACTCCTCCCTCTGGGATTTGAATTTGTAAAAAACAGAAGATGCCATATTGGCTAAGGTATGGATTGACAGCAAGGTAAATAGAGACACAAAAGCAAAGCCAAATTGTGCACGAAGACTGAGACTGCGAGCTGGAAGTTGAAGCAAGGGATAATGAGGAGATGGAGCAACGGAAGTTTGCTGGCGGGGATACGACTCGGACGATGGAGAACGGCGAAAAGAGTCTGGGAAAATTGGCGTTTGCATTTCAAGCGGAGATTCAAGTCGGCACCACCACGGCCACGGCCACAAGCCGCGTCCACGACATCGTGACAGCCACTAGGAGGATTGCTGCATCTCGACTAATGGACAGGTCCCGCTCATGGTGAGGAAATCATTGAACAAGAAAGTTGACGTTTTACAATTGCAGGCCCAATCATCTGCTGAAGATGATCTCAAACACTCCATTCGTTTTCTGACTTCATCCCTGAACAAACACCGATACGGCGATGCGTGTGGCAAAATGTCGGAAACACCTCCTGGCCTCATTGATACTTTCATTCAACTTGCCAACCTGCTTACCCTTGGAAAGGACATTGTTGCCGTTACGGGAAATTCTACCTCGGATGGGTTGATGACAGCCATTGTCGTATCTTCCAACTCTGGCGGAGAAACTCCTGAGGCCTCCAATGCTTTATCTCAGCCCGATCCCAAGCAAGACTCGGACTTCGTCTCTCGGTATCTTACACCTAGTAACTGGGAAAGCATCGACTTTGAGAACCCACCCCAGTGGGTATCCAAGTCTTACTTCTTACCATGTTTATCATCTCAGACGCACCTCCAGATCGATTCCGTCTGTTGAACGGCACGCACGGGATCTAATCTGTATTTTCCAGCACCAGGAGGAGCTCAAACTGGACTACGATAAACTGCGCCTCTGGGTCCTCTTTCGCTGTTATCCTAGACTGAGAGCTCGCCTCTTTTGTTTGTTGGGCACCGCTAGAGAGGGAGGGAAACGGATCCTATCGCGACCATGTTGACTTGGACACCGACCGAGGACGATCGAAGACTATTCCAGGTATACGTGAAAGACCGTCACGGAACACAGAACACCACTCTGATTGTCACGGCCGGGTCCGCGCATCTCTTCACGGATTATGTACTGTATCCTAGTGGCTCAGACCCGACGAAGTTTACATTCCACATGGACTCTGCCTCCAAGAGGCTCAATCTTATCTCCCATCACATCTCTGAGCTCAGGAAATGATGCACGTCGATATACAGACCACAACCACAACTGCACCTGCACTTGCACTGAGGCCTAGGAAGAAGACGAAGCTCAAGGACAGACCGCCGAAATGGAAGCCGAGTCGTGAAGTATTAGTAGCCGTCGACAATTGGCTTGCCTTTTTAACCGGAGTACTCGAAGGTCTTCCGGCGCTCAAATGGCTCTTTACTCATTCTTCGTTGAAATCTTTGTTTGTGCTGAAAGGATCTCCCAGTACGCCTGTTTTTTCATAGCAACCATTATTGCCACTGACTTGTCCGTCTTTCATACAGCAGAGGCACAAGACGAGCAGCATGATGATAGGGAAATTACGATGAACTATGACGAAGAGGGCTCGATGGTAGATCATGGTGAGTCCTACGATTTTTGTGGCTCTACACCTCTACTTCTCAACGTTTTCTCTGGCAGATGAGGCACAGATGTTTCATAGAGCGACAAATTTGGGCGAAGAGCTCTTTCAGGGTATTCGGAGCATGACTTCATGGCATGTCGCCGCAATCTTCTTCATCACTAATTCCAAGTATGCTCGCGATATCAAGGCGACTTTAATAACGCTACCCAACCACTTCGAGGCCCCGATCACGGATAATGATAACCTCAAGAAGGACATTCGAGATCTCATTGCTGCTGCGTTAGTCAAGCGCCCCAGAGACATTATCGACAACGCGACAGAATACTTTGAACGCAAAGCAGCCAAGCTTTCTGTTTTCCTTGGCCACGTTCATGCAGAGGCGGGGCTCATGGCGCTCACTAAACATTCCCAGAATCAAAATGTCAACATGAATACTTCTCTTTGACAGATCTTCTCCCCTGCGGTATGTAACTGGATACCTCCTATGTCGTTGGCACTTGCGTGACTAGCTCCTTCACAGGCTTTGGGTGATACTCTTTGTATCGGTGTCGGCAAGAAACGTTGCTGGATGTGTTGGCAACTTGGGCAAAAACTCTTCAAAGGCGCGTCCATACTTTTTCCTCTCTCGTACCCTGTTTACACGCCTTGAACAGATGATGATATCAGTGTACAGCTTCCTGGTACGCATGGGACTGTATACCAGTGGGATCCACCCCAATTCGGGATCAGTAAGGAAGTACTGCAGGAGCTAGTGGACGATTTGAAGAAAGAAGTCGTCCGACTGGCTGTTGAGGCGGCTAACGAGTCACAGCCTGGATCAGCACAATCCTCCCCTCGGTCCCTCCAATCTGACGTCGCATCGTTCTTCCCAAATACTCGTGAAACCCCGGTATATACTAGTTGATGTAGAGTCCCATTGTGTACTTACCGTGTCTTCATATGTTGGCCATAACGACCACACATTATTTGCACTCTCATAGACAGCCCCTCCCTCCATAAATCTCACAGTACAATATCAAGCTGCCAGTCGAAAGTATTCGGAGAAGGAATTGTCAGAAGATCCAAGGGTATATACATAAAATCTCTATGTAGTGTAGATAATCCAAGGGGAAGAGTACCTTATAAGAGTGTCACCGGAAAAACGACATAAACATATCCCCTCCTCTTCTAGAGTGATCCACAATCTCCTCTACCTTATCCGCATGACTGAGACTGATACTTAAATCCCCAGCAGCCAACCTCTTCGTTAAGTCTTCATCCGTGAGGATATTCCCCTTTCTCTGCCCGAGAAATTTCAGGTCTTCGCTACAAAGTTGTAGCCAGACACCCGGAGCACACGGGACCCAGTACCACCATACGAGGCCGACGCCTGCATTCGAGGACCCTTTAGGCACAAACATGGGTGCGACGCTGGTCTCTACGTCGTACTTTAGGAGCGGTTTCCCGGATAGGACACGCGCAGACGGGACAGCAATGGTTGTCGATGTGGGCGTCCCCGGGCCTAGCGACGATTCGGAAGTGATTTTGAAGACGACGATGCAGCTATCGTAGAGATCCATACTGCTGAGCTTAGAACCGAGAGTCCAAGCAGCGGAGGAGAGTACAACGTCGCCGATGACAGCGACAACAGTTACTTGAACGCCGGATAGATTTGTACGAATTTTGTCACCCAAAGGGTAATATTGGAGTAGAGTCTGGCCGATCAGGAGAGCTGACAATTGGCGGGAGGAGATCATTTCCTCCTCATAGGAGGGAAGGCCTCGAGGGTGTACGTGAGCTTGAAACCTCGATAGTCCCAGCACGAGGTCAAGCACTCTATTCTTCATAGCAAGCGGGGTAGTTTCCCAAGGCCGATCCACCAGCATGCGATGAGCCATAGTGTCGGCTGGATCGGCGAAATAGTAAAAGAGTAGTCTGGACGCCAGCCACAGCGCTTGGAACGCAGCCCAGATATACCCAACTGTTTTGTCTTCAGCCGATCCTAGTATGATATATGTCAGTAGGAGGGAAGCAGTAGAAACGACAGCTCCTATAGCCCATGAGATCCGCCACCAAACCGAGTGTCGAAGATTCTCTGCTGCACCTAACACGACCTTTCTGCTCCCTCCCTCTTTCTTCGTGGTAGGCAATTGACCTGCAAGGATATCTACCGTACCAGGGTATTCCGCGAATTGACCATACGATAATGTATGCAGATGTAGGCAGGTGGCTACGACGACGAAATATGTCCATGGAATGACGGACATGTAGGCGACCAAACGGTTGCCGCTTGTCCAAATCACGTAAAATTCGATGAGCTTTACGGAGGACAAGAGTAGGGATATCGTTTGAAACCTGTTATCGAGGTTTCGTACGAATGGATAATTTCCATATGTGAAAATTCGCAGAGGGTTGCCCGAATTACTTGCAGGAGCACCTTGGAGCGTGTTGGAAGTGGAATAGTCGAACGCGTACACTCCTCTCCATGCAGGTGGGTTTTTATAAATGGAAGCTTTATTTGTTTTATTATTCTCGTCCTGGGCACATACATGGGTCACTTCTAAATGATGGCTGAACCAATCAGGTGTAAAACTCACAGCTACGACTGAATGGCAGATAATCCCTACAGCCTCTTCGTCACTTCGTCTCGTCAGACGAGAATTCCACGATAGATGCAATTGCATTCCAACCGCCATGTCTGACCATTTACTGCGTACCAGTAGGAATTCACGTATCCAGCCCGAGCTTGCTCCCGAGACACATCCTTTGACGATGGAAAGGGAACCAAAGGCACTCATTGAGGCCCAAGCCAATCCAGCAGCCCCTCTGTTCCCAAGGATCAGAGCTTCACCAGTAGCGGAGCCTATCAAGGTCGTGAGTGCGCTGATTTCAAGGAGGCCTGAGCCAATATTGAACGAGCCAAAGTCGAGTGTGACCGGCATGGTGTGTTTCGTGGGGTCGAGACCGACCCCGCAGGAAGTTGTGTTATATAGACATGATTTCCGAGCAGTTTCCGACGACCTGTATGATCCGGGACCTGCAGGGTGCAAATCCTGACTCACGGTGTCAATCTGTCAGTCGGTCGCAGTTGGCAGTCGCCGTGCAGGACGAGGGTCGGTGATAGCCAGCTCTCAACAAGTGTCAAGTCCTAATCCGGAAATGACTCTTTCTCCGTTTCACCAGCAACCCTTTGGCAGCGACCTACTTACTACAAGGTATTGTTCTTCGGAAGGCATGGGGAGGGCTTCCGTGAGCTTCCAGCTTCTCGAAAAGAAATCCTCATGATTTTGACGGCAACGACTCAGACAATGTCGGAGAAGCCAAATACGGCACTTTGGCTTGGGACAAGTGAGCCATGTCATTGCATGTCTCTATCTTCCCGTATCAATAATGTGTGCGTCGTTCTCAGTTACTGGGCTGAATTGAACGGAGACGAGGAGATTACCTGGGGCCGTGCGTGTCCAAACCCTCGTCTCCTTCGACGCATCGGCCAACATCCAGTCGTGTCCGGTTTACAGCCGATCCAGAACTCACAGCTCTAGGTGAATCTCAAACTCGTGCTGCTCAAGATGCATGGGAGTCAGAGCTGGAGTCCGGGATCCCTCTCCCGGAGAAACTATATTGTAGTGCTTTGACGCGCGCTCCACGAACGGGCCAGATGACTTTCGACGGTATCCTCACGGATGAGAACAGGAAGACAGTGCTTGTCGAGGTGTGTGCGTCTTGCTCATCGTGGATGCACCATTCGCTAAAAGTTGTTCTCGGTCAGAATTGCCGAGAAGAATATGGAGAACATACCTGCGACAAACGAAAGACACCTCCAGAATGCATTTCCGAGGTTTGAGATCGAAGACGGATTTACCGAAGAAGACAAGATTTGGACAAAGGAACGCGAAACGAGACCTCACGTAGCGGAACGCGCTCGGGCGGTACTCGACCGTATCTTCCAAGAAGACGCAGAGACATGTAACATTTGTGTTGTCTTCCGTCACTGTCCTCTGCTTATTTTCATGGACAAAAGTTATTTCCATTACAGCGCATGGGGGTATCATCAACGGGTTTTTGACGACTGCGGGAAGACAACGATATGCTTTACCCACTGGAGGTGCGTCTGCGCTCTGTTCCTGCAATTTCGTAGACAAATCATGAGATGATATCAGTACATTGTGTTACAAGTGAGATACATGCCAGATACGGCTAAGGGTTGTAGGATATCTTGTGTAGGGTGAATGCTGCTTGTTGAGTTCGGAAGGGGACACGAAAGCTAAGAATGGAAAATGGGATGGATTCGGGAGTAGACAAGTAGATACAAGAATAGTGAGAAGTGGGAAGAAGGAAGAATCGAAAACGACTGTCCAAAAGACTATATGAGCCAGCCTCGTGTGGAATGCATGGAATACGTGAGGTGAAAGAACAATGGAAAAGACATATCTAATCGCACAGCCGCCGGTGCTGCGATGGCGAGATCCGTGCTCAGCCATACCGGATACCCTACACTTGGCGAGAACGTTGTGTGTTTGGTGAATAGTTCATTGTATATCGCTGGAGACGATGCAATTGTATGGCATGAATTGCCCCAGGTTTCAGTGGATGAAGAGCGATCATATGTCTGCATGTCCCGAGAGCGAAATACATATCAGAGTGAATAAGGAGCATAGACAACGACAAAGACGAACCCCTCTATTTCTGAATAGTGGGAAATATCGTAAGTCACACAAAACAGAGGATGGGAAGAGGCACAGCTACTCACAAGAATGATACCGTCGAATCGCTGTTTGAACCAAGCCATGGTATCGTCCTTCTTGATACGGTGCGAGAATCCAATTCTCGCCTTCTGCTGCCGCCGCTTGGCTACCCGTGCGCCTGGTCGTCCCATCACAACGTAGAAATCCATACCAAAGATACCAATACCAGGGTCATACCGTGCTCCCAAATCAATGTGCTCCTGGATTCCGAACCCGAAGTTTCCGGTCTCCGAGAAGTTTCTGCGTCTCAGCTCGTATTCCTTCACTTTCAACCCACGCTCCAGAATCTCCTCAGCCTTGGGTCCACGGATGGTGACGTGTACGGCGATTTTCTCGTTACGACGGATACCGAAAGTACGGACGGTGTAACGGGCTTTTGAGGTGACGGGTGTTTGTCCGGTGAGTTGTTCCAGGACCTTCGAGGCTCGGGTCAAACGATCGCCGGATTCACCAACGGAGATGTCTTGAACGGTTGACGTTAGGATATGCGTTCGGATGAGATTCAAGAGGCGAACTTACTGATGACGAGTTTCTCGATGCGAGGCTCCTTCATGTGGTTGGTGGGGGCGGTTTTTTGGTCGGCCTGCATCCATAGGTCAGCATTTCAGTATAGATTGCCAGTAAAATCAACATACCATTTCGCCGAGGGGCGTTTCTGTCGGTTGTCGCGAACGGCGGCAAGGGCTTGAAGAATTGGCTGATTTACGGAAGATGCCGAGGTGTAACTATACAGGACTGGAAACTGCGTTTGGAAATGCCATTCCCACGCCAGACTTAGACCCAGCCTTCGTCGATTCTCCTCTTCAATTCTATCATTTACTTCCGGCCCTCCGCGTCGAAAATACGCTGGTTTTTTTGGTAACTTGGATCCGGATTTTTTGCCAGCGAGGAGTCTTTTGCCGCTGGGTAGTCGGCTGACATTGAGCACGCCTCACTGCTCAGCGCTCAGTCTCAATCGGACACCAAGTGTCTTTGCGCCATGTTCATGTACACCCTCGCTCCCAAGTTTGACAAGGACAAGATCTGCATCAACATGCTTGATCCCGGGGTTGTCCAGACCGCGCTCGGAGGCGATGCCCCGCTTTACATTCGCGTTCTACGGAACCTGTTCACACATGTGACGGTTCGGACGCCTGAGAAGGGTACGTGGTGTGTAGTGAACGCAGTCGCAGTCGCTGGACCTGAATCGCACGGTCGATTTCTCCAGGATAAGACCATTGAGGAGTGAGTCTCTATTTTCACCAACACACCTGTTTTCCCAAGTCGGAAGTGATACGTTATTGATACGCGTTCTGTAGGGTTTACAAATTCATCGTGTCGCCTACTGGAAAAGAGATACAGAAGAGGCTGTGGACTGAAAGTTTGCAGGAAGCCGTGAAAATGACGACCTTGCCTCCAGCTTTCACGGCTTGATCAACCTCACGTATTTAGCGTAGACAGAGTACTCGATTTCTCCTCGGAGGCTTCAGTTTGATTCAATATACCGCTACTGCCTTCTCAGTTAATCCCTTCGACACACCGTGCCGTGCCGTATTCTTCGTTAAGTTCCCCAAGTCCTTCCTTGGCGTTCTTATAAGAGTCATCTACGCGTCTGGATATGGGTCCTTGTATGGTCGTGTTGAAGACAGAGTCCATCACATGAATCGCATCAGCATCCTCTAGGTTTTAGTTGAAGGTTGCATGCATATGAAAAGAGCATCTATATACGACTATTAGGGTGATTATAGGAATTTCTGTAGTGCCCTCCACATATCCGTCAGCACTTGGGAGATATGCGAGGCTTTCCTTGGCCTCGATGGGGGTGATTGTCGCCACTCGCCAATGGGAACAGGCCCATTATTTGTTAGCTCTCTAGATAATAAGAAGCATTTCTTCGACTATGCGAATGCCTTGTAGCTCTCGCTAGAAGAGGGGAATATATATACACTCTGCCCAAGAGAAAGCTGATGCTAGCCGGGCTGAGAGGTGTCTTGGATAGCCGGTAATTCAGTCTTGACTTGTTCGTCTGCGAGGGCCAGCATGGCCTTAAGACTTCGCTCCATGACCGGTTTTGTCAGGACACTGGCATAAGTGAGATAACTTGTCAAACACGATTACATGAATAGATTCAATGACGGAACGCACTGATTAACACCAGCAGCAAGATATTCGTTTTGATCTATAGCACGTCAGCGCGATTTGATGCTCAGATAATCTGAGATAAACTCACCAGTCAGTAAAGCATTACCTACAAGCGCGGAGTCAGCAGTCTAGCAGAATTCAAGTTGCATAGCTTTCGTACCTGTGACACCACAGATAAAATCGTCTCTGCCCAACGCACGCAACCGCGCGACAGTCTCTGGACCGGATAATACCGGCATTTGGTTATCGAGAAATATGATCGCGTACTTACCCTTGGGATTGATTATTTCCGATCGTTCCAGGATAGGACCAGAGTGGACGGACGAAGGGGTCGAGCCCAATATCATCTGTAGAGCTATTTCTCCGTTTTCAGCTGTGTCCACGGCATGCCCCATTCGAGTCAGCATGCGCTTCATCAGAGTACGAGTCAATGCATCGTCATCCACAACCAGAATGCGGCCTGAAGGGGCTTCGAATGTTCCAGGTGATGTCTCTTGGGGAGAAGTGCTATGCGCAAGAGTAGAAGCTGATGACGGAACCGATGCGGCAAGATCGAGAGAGAAGGATCGTGGGCTTGGTAATGAGATGTATGTTGGACGGGCCGTTTTCCCAACATGTCTCACAGTTTCAGATGATGTCTCTTCTTCTAGTGGTGGCCTTTCTTCAAATTCCGTGGGCAATTGTAGGGGGCTTTCTGATTGATCAGCGAGTACCAACTCCACGCTGCCACCTTATCGCAAACACATAAGAAGATCGTTAATGCTCAAATAAAGGCCTCGATAGGACTTACCTTGGTTCATGAGGCCATGAAGTGCAGAGGGTGATCGCATAGGCTTGGGAGACGGAGGTTCCCAGTGGATGGGAGCATCAGTCGTCATTGACACAGCAGTTATTGAAGGCGTGATACCAGGATGCGGGACAATTCCGGTCAGAAGAGGGGAGACTGGCCCGGCAGTTCCTGGTGCAGGGGGACCCGCCGAAATCATTATTTTGGGTCCCACACCCAGGGCTGGAGGGACGTTAGTACTTGAGGATATCTTGACGTGAGTTAACTCACGCAGTTCGACCCAGAAAGTAGAGCCTTTTCCAACTTTGCTTTTCAGACCTAATCGACCGCCACTTAAGGCAACGATATGGCGTACAAGGGCCAATCCAAGTCCTGTTCCTTTCCCGCCTGGTTAGAGGAAATAGGGACATCAGGACAATTCTGATAGGAATTGAGGTCAAAATATACCTTGTTGTCGGCCCTGTTCAGTTTGATTGAAAGCACCTGTGAAACGGGCCGTCAGTTTCCATGCCAATGTTGAAGGTTGAGTACAACTCACTGAAAAGTTTACTCTGCTTCATGTCCTCGGACCGGATGCCCCATCCTGCATCGAGAGAAATAAGGAGGAGGATGCGAATGAAGAGTAGAACATATTGACCGGTATCAGACACCTCAATGCGCACTATGATCTTTTCTAGCGGTTGATGCTGAGCATTATGGAAGTTCAAGTTATGCATGGACAGAGAGTAGTCCCCCGCCTCTGAACCAGGTGTACGATCCTGTCCACGCGTAGACATATGATCGACTTGTGGAGAGATCAAGCGCGTGGTGATGGTGAGCTTGCCACCCGCAGGTGTAAACTTCACAGCGTTGCTTCCAGAAAATCAGCATGGGCCGGATATTTCACAAAACATGGACTGAAATACCTTGCGAGATTAGTGACAATCTGTCTTAAGCGAGTCTCATCGCCAATGACTGTTCCCAGAGTCGATTCTTCCGATGGTTCTTCCATATGTTTAGTAATCATGGCAGGGCTTTCACCCATAGCTTCGTACGCTGCACGTCTGGCAACCTACGAAGAGTCAAGACATATTAGCGGCACAATGAAAAAAGCTGATACAGATAGACAAACCCGGTCAATATTTTCATCGAGGTCCGTGACAAAATCCAGATGGCGCGCGTTCGTAGCGAGCTTCAATGGGACGAACAAAGAACGCATTACATGGTGGAACGCATACGGCTTTTGTACGAGATATATCAGCGATATACACATAAGAGAGCGGAGAAAGAATATACTCGTTGTAAAAACTCCAATCGACCACTGTCCATTCGGTTACTAGAAGGACGAAAAGATGAGGATTTATGGGATGAGGACGTCTTTTATCTGATGCTCACAAGTCCAAGACGTCATTGAGAACTAGATTCTGCGTCAGTAAGAGTGTCTCGGATCAATTTCGATACATACCTTTTGACATCATACTGAGGCTCCCTGACAAAGCTTTGAACTCGACCTCTTCGATTTTTCCCGAGGCCTCCATATTCTGGACAGCCAACATAGCGGTGTTGAGAGGAATCCGAACTTCGTGGAAAACATAACTGCCGATAGCAAATATTCAGTAGCAGAGATTGGGTCAGAGTGTGCGACCGAATTAATCGGACTTGTAACGCACGAAGTCAAGCGGCGCTTTGAGTCGGCAGCTGTGCGCTCGTTGACCTGAGCTCTCTGTGTAGCCTTGAACTGTATTTTAAGCTGAGCTCGAAGGGTATAAAGCCGTCGATTCGACTGCGGGAAACATGCAAATGATCAGAGATCTTGTAGAGATGGAGGATGGTGAACTGTATTAATCTAGTATGCTTACGTTCTCTCGTTGATAGTGCATGTAAAGGAGTACGGCCTGATAAATGATAAAATTGATGGTGTCTAGAAATAAGTTTAGCGACAGGTGTCAACACATGGCGGTAGGAAGACCGCTCACTTCTGGTCCAGCTGACGCGCTCGGGGATAATGAGACATGAAGAACTGGAAACATTTTCAAATCGAGACCTTCAGTGTAAGTGATGATATAGCACTGACTATATCACGAAGGTGACGGCCCCAATTGCAGCTGGGAACCGTTTCAAATTCAACCCAAAGAGAGCGATTGCTTGTAGAGCCGAAGTGTAGTAGAAGGTAGACAGAAAGTCCTTGGTCCCGCACGTGAAATGGCGGCTTTTACTGCTATAAAAGCCGCAGAGATATCTGTGAGGTGATAGAGGGGTCTTGTGGTTATAGAAGATTATTAAGAAATATGAGCGTGGGTACTAACATGAAAAGGACCTGATAAAACGACCTTGGCGACACGGGTAATGTATTAGTTGCTGATTGTGAGGGACAGATACGATGACCCACCAAGACCACGTAGAAACGAGAAGAAACACTTGATAAAAATGTGGACGATCCCGAGGTAAGTCAAAAGCACACATCAAGACGATGGGCATTGTCAAAAAGCACGCAATCTAAAGAATGTGTGAGCGGGAGCAGATATAGGGAAGATCTGTGAAAGTACCCCATAGTAAAATATTTGATCCATGAGCACCACTGGACTAGGAATGAAAACACAACCGAGAACCCAATTAGCAATCAGAAAAACAGACGCCCACATCGCGAGTGGCTTTGAGAAAAAAGTCAGCGTTAAGCACTGTAGACTGGATGCGATCGTACCTTTTTGAGGAACCAATTTTCTTGCTGATATTGAGCCTCTGCTTTTTTGTCAGGGAACTGTGAACTGAAGAAGGCCATGATGCCGGGCCAGAGTTTCCACCGGAGGATGGCAAGTAACGCACACGAGGCCCAGAACCCGCAGTGCTTATCATCGAAGCTGTTGTTGTCTTGCATTCCGAGAATCGGGGGGATGCTATGGCTCTCTGGATCTGTAAGTGACCCGGAGCTCTGCTGTGACCAAGACCTATCGACAATTGTCTCATCGACTTCGTCGTCATCATCTACCCCCCACTCTGGTTTACGCTGCACATCGTTGCTGTCAGAATTGTCTTGGACGATAGAACTCTCCGATGGTGGTGCCGTTGTTCCGAGACGCTTTTTGGCATAGGACCAGGACTGTAAAAGGGTGCTGATGGGAAAGACAGATGTTCTACTCCTACTGCGATGAGGAGTGGAGCTCTGGAGTACTGGAAGAGGTAGGAGGCCTATTGGAGTGGCACTAGAGGACATCTTGGACAAGTCGGCTTCCACAGTGTCACCATCTCTGAAGCAGCGGCGACTGCCAGACGCGAGTGCCTCCGAGTCGGTTGATTGCTCCTTCGATTTTTTCCAAGAGTTATCCGGAGAATCCATACCAGTCAAAGACGGGGAGCAGAGAGGGTAGAATTGCGAGATTTGGTGTCTTTAACGTTGAGCATGCTACACAGACCTCAAGGCTGCTACCGGAACTTGCAAACTCTCAAACTTGAGAATCTTTAGGAGACGGCCTGTCTTGCCAAGCATGGCTAACTTCGGCCGGCCTTGGCCGCCCTGCAGCTTGATATCGATAAAGTTTCAGAAGGTTTCAGAGTCGCTCAATTTGAGATTGAAAGACGATTAACGGGTCTGGCTTTGGAAAACTAGAACTACAAATTGCTATGCGTGTATGACAACAATGTCCGTCGGTGCAATATCAAAATTGAGTCGCATGATCTTCAACTGAAGGAGTGTCACCTTCGACTCCGAGCCTGCGTCGTTCGTCTGCAAGCACTAACATTCTTCTGAGATTTCGCTCGAGAGCTGGCTTGGTCAAGACGCTAGATTCGTGTAGGGTCATATTAGTGTCAAAATTAGCCCAAGAAGGTGAAAGAATTGCGGACCGGTCAGCACCAGCATCCAAGAATTTCTGTTGGTCTTTGAGCAAGGCATTTCCTAGGATATAACAAAGTTAGCTATCACCCTCACCATATAACTGCAGGCATTCACCTGTTACTCCAACAACGAAGTCACGCCGTCCTAGTGCTCTCAATTTTGATACGGCCTTTTCACCAGATAAGATTGGCATTTGATTGTCGAGAAAGACGACAGCAAAATTCGGAATAGCGTTCGTTGCTGGTATCCGTTCTAGAATGGGCACGTCGTCCATGGCGAGCGAATCAGGGCCAGTAGTTCCGAATATCATCCCCAACGCCATCTGCCCATTCTCAGCCGTCGAGACGTTGCATCCCATTCGCGTGAGCATGCGTTTCATGAGCATCCTTGTGAGAGGATCATCATCCACGACCAGAACGTCCATCCCAAGTTCATAGACCGTCGACGTGCTAGATGGTAATCCCGAGTATCCGCTGACATTTTGTTTGTCGAAAGACGCAAAGTGTTGCCGAGACGAGAATTCACTCGCGTTGGCTAAGAGAGCACCTTCCGTAGCTTCATACCTTGGACTGGGTAACAGCACGAATGTTGGACGACCAGTCTTGTTGTGATTTAGCGGCTCGAGTGCCTCCGGATGACTGTCAGGAAGTAGCGAAGGGGGCGGATTGGTCACATCCAGATCACTGAAAGGATGAGGGATCGATAAGAAGTCTTCGGGAATCACTTCGGGAAGCGGTGGTGCAAAGACGACTTTGGGTCCTACGCCCAATGCTAGGGATGACATTAGTAAGCAGAGCACGCTGATAATCGATTGCAATCGTACGCAATTCAACCCAAAACGTCGAGCCTTCCCCAGACTTCGAACGTACTCCCAACCGTCCTCCGCTGAACTTGACAATTTGGCGGACTAGTGACAAGCCAAGTCCTGTCCCTGTATTTGCTAAACGCCGGATTAACATTAGTAGTCAATGAGACGTGAGGCGTGTTTCCACGAACTCTCTGTTCTTCCTAATTCTGTTTGGTTGAAAGCGGCTGATGGATAGAGAGGATCAGTATCATACCATCTGGTCAAACGAAGATATACAGCTTACAAAATAGCTTGTTGTTCGCCATATCTTGTGGCCTTATTCCACAGCCTGCGTTCAAGTGTCAGTAGAAGCCCGGGCTCTGGATCGCTTGTTGTCACTCTACCTGTATCTTTGACTTCGATGCGTACCACGATCTGTTCCAGTGGTGTAGGGAGCTGCGGGAATAGCTTGGGCAGGTCGTATACAGAAAAATCCTCCTCCCTGACACTGGGTACCTCCGGTGATCCAGCGTCGTCAGAATTCAGACCCGTTTTTGGGCGGTCCGCCGCCAAAGGGATCGAAGGTGATATCAATCGTGTAGATATGGTGACTTTTCCCCCGGCGGGCGTAAACTTGCAGGCGTTGCTGTTTCATTATCAGACGATGCTGTTCATGAGTGACCAAACCAATCAGAGGAGAAAGCTTACCTGGCAAAGTTAGTAATGATTTGCTTCAACCGTTTTTCATCGGCTGAGAAAAATCGGTGAGATATCATATAGAGCATGATTGACGAGATTGACTGACCGAAAACCATTCCATCTACCGAATGACTTCCATCTATATGTTTAGCGATGGCTTCCGGAGTTTCGCCGATTCCCCAATACGTAGCTCCTCTTGCCACCTGATTAGATCGATGAGCGAACGTTAAATTTTATGGTTACGATGAGAAGTACCTCGTCGATCCGGTAATCGAGATCTGTGATTAATTCTAGCTGACGGGCATCGGTAGCTAATCGAAGTGGGACGAGCACTGATCGCATGACTTCATGAAAGGCGAAGGACTAACTGGACTGTTTAGTGGGAAGGAAGAAGAAACGGCGAAAAAAGGAGTCTACCGTGGATGCGGACTCGAACTCCCCAGTATCCATTCGGTTGCTTGAGAATCACATATCAGTACAAACGCGAGGAATAATGGAAAGGTTGACGGACAAATCCAAGACATCATTAAGTACTGTAAAAGGGATGAGTTAAAGCGACTATTGAGAGGGTTTGGATGCGAACCTTTGGACATCACAGTCAAACTCCCAGTAAGAGCATCGAACTCGACCTTCTGAGCCGGTGATACAGTCAATGAGGCCTCCATATTCTGTGCAGCCATCACTGCGATGTGAAGAGGTACTCTGACCTGTGAGCATACGAAGAGGTAAGTACAGACTAGACCAACAAGCTCGACGCTTATGACTTATCATGGAATTCGTAACTATAAAGGGTGTTAGATGGATGAAGGCTTATAAACGTCATTGACTAACGAAGTTAGTCGACGTTTGGAGTCTGCGTATTGTCGTTCTGTTGTTTGAGCGGCTTGAGCTTCTGCATATCGATTTTTGAGGTCGTCCCAGATCGTGTAATGGACTCTGTCATGCTGGAATGCGCGGTTAGGCTTGTCAAAACGAGAAGAATTCGGATGCAAGCGCACCTTGTCGTTTGAGTAGTTAAATAAGAGTAAAATTATGTGGTAGGCAATGAAATTGAGGATATTTCGAGTCCAATGGGTATTATTAGGGAACATTGTTGCACAGGAGCTGGGATGCGGTCAACATTCGTGTCATCGATGAGGAACATATGAATTACATACAACACGATGAAGGTTAGTGCCCCGATCATAGCTGGAAATCGCTTTAGCTTAAGCCCACACGTCGCGATCGTCGGTAGAGCCAGCGCGTAACTGATGACAAATGGTCAGAAAATACCAGTAAAATGACGAGACAGAAACTCACTAGAATACATTCAAAAAATCTCTGTCCCCGCAAGCGAAACGGCTGAAATTTTGATCATAAAACCCGCAAAGAAAGCTGGGTCATCGAGGGTATGTCAGTAAGACGTCATGTTCAGAATAGGGCAAAAATGCAGACATATATAGCACTTGGTAGATAGCCCTGGGAGTACCGGTCAGTCGGTTTGAAAACAATGAGACGAGAAAACAAGCTACCAAGACCATGTTGATATACAGAGAAAAGACTGGTACAGATATGGGCGTTGATTCGGGCAGTCATATAGCACCATGAATACAACGGGTAGCGTCAACGAGGGTGCGACCTACAGCAAATGTCAGATGAGCTCATCATCCGGGGGTAGATCACTCTCAAGACTCACGCCGAAATAGAATATTTTGTCCATCAAGATCATAGGATGAGAAATGAATGCACAACCGAGAATCCAGTTGACGACGAAAAACAATGAAGACCAGATAGCAAGGGGCTGCAAGATAGGATGTTAAGCAGGCGCTAGAACGCTCAAAAATGATGTAACACACTTTTCTATGCCGCCAGGACTCCTGCTGGTAATGCGTTTCCGAATGGTCTGTGTACTGCGAGATGAAAACACAGTGATGTGCCAGCGAGTTCATCCACAACCGAAACTGCTTCCAACTTGAGAATGGCCGACACCGTTCGACGTCTGGGTCATGGACTGGTATGTCTTCCGTCGGTGTCGCAATAACATTCGCCTCCTTCAACCAATCCCGATCCAAGATGACTTCGTTCACCTCTGCCTCTGGATCATCATTCTCTGGCTTCTCCAACCATCGAGAATGTTCGGTCTCCTCAGTGCTCTCCCATTTAACAGTTGGCTCGAGCTTCGGCGTGAATCGCCCCAGAAGAGTACGGAGATGCAGTTTGAAACGCGCCCAGTCTTCGCGGTTTGTCAGTCGTTTAGCGGTCAGAACGACTGGAGGAGGGAGCAGACTGTCGAAAGGATTTGACGCCAGTGGAGTTGAAGGACGAAATGTGGTGGACATGATGATGAGAATTAGGACATGAGGCACCAATGGGGTGAACAAGGAATTGGGAGATCTGGTAGTGGTCTGGTAGCGTCTAGAAGGATTCCCCTCGTTTTTTCAGATCGGGCAAGTCGGAAGAGATCTGGAATTGGAAATAATCAGATTCAGTGATATCATCGCGACGTAGGGCGTACAAAATATTAACCGGCCGGCGAGAGGCACAGCCACCGGGGTACACCGGTCTGAAGCACAAGTCAGTAGCGCAACTATCCAGCCAGTAACGGCCACCATGGCATGTTGTGATGCATCTCTTCACTGGAGCCGGCCGTCTATAGTCCTACGGAATATCTTGTTCGTTCATCATGATAAGCCGAATTTGTCCAATGGAACCTGAATAGATAGGTATACTCATATGCGCGGAAAATGAGACAGTAGCAGTACATACGCAGAGAACTTGCGGAGGCCGTACATACCAAACTTCTTGGTTAAGCTCAGAATGAAATGGAAGGAACCTATGTACATTCTCTCGGTGATTCGGTCTTGACTGCACTGATGGTGTCGTAGAAATACGTACGAGTTACGATTCGGAAAATTCTATGTGCATCATGCTGATGTTTAGGGCGATATGCCGACATCGTCAGGTCCGTGACCATAGGGTATGCAGCTTTTTGAAGCGGTCATGCTGGTCGGAATGAGGGTTGCAACACTGTCATCGCGAACTTGAAGGACATAAACGAGGGCATGAATGTAAAAAAGTACACGCACGAAATGATCAATATGGGACGATGATGGACGTGTTCGCAGACTTCTGATCACGACAGATACCGTCAATGAACGCCCCAAATTCAAGATTGAGTTCAAATACCAGCTCGTCACCTACAACAAGTCGGAAATAGTCCAATTCAGGTCAGTTTTCCACAAAACATGAAGGCACACTCAAATGTGCAGTGCCGGCATCATGTCCATCGCGCATGAAACCTACTCACAAGGTTCTATCAGATCGAAAAAAAGCGTGTCCTGAGCAAAACGAAAAGGGCCTTAGTAACATGTTCATCTATAGATGTAGGTCTTTGAGCTTGTCGTGAACCCAGACACTGGGACTCTGAGGTTCATATTACTCTGTAGAAAGGAATACGATCGGCAGCGGGGAAGCATCTTGCTGCCTGGGATGTGATAGACTGTGAGTGAGCGGTAATTGGGATGATATTGGCACTGCTTGGTATCGATATGGCTTGGACTAATGGAACATTGCGTAGTACATGTGGGAAATGACGAGAGAAAGGGACTTATCACTTCGACTTCATTTGCTCGTACCGGGAAATAACCTCACACCCTCGCCATCGGCGACCCCGATGATCTGAGCGCGGCCCGTCTTACCCAAGATGGTGATGGCCTTGCGTAAAAGAGAAATGGGGACACCAGAAAGCGGCGATTCTATCGGAGGGTCTGTGATTTCGTAGAATGTTAAGATGGTGTTCATTTGGCCCGTAGATGTTGCCTTCAATAGTGTTTTCATCAGCAAGATTCTGACAGCATTAGCATTGGAACATAATGGCTCACCCATCCATGAAGCACTTCAGCCCATTCCTCTGGAAGCCGCCAATATAGTAGCACGGAACGCGTCTGTTTGGCTGGTTCATATGATGCGAGATTCTTGGCGACCATAGACGTGATTATAGAAGATAGATGTGAGGGAAGTAAGCGTCCTGCAAGAGCTTTAGCGTACTGACGTCGGACAGGAAAATATCACCGTACGATTTATTCGTTCGTTCCGAAATACCTCATCCCAATCGCGACTTGAAGTCTCAGCATCCTCGATGCGTAAAATGAATAACTTTCGATGTCGGGCATACTCCAAAATGAGTCTTATCCATTGTTCTTGTACGATGGATTCAGTGGTGGGGTTAGGTTGTTCACTACAGCGAGTCAGTCAAGAGCAAGCAAGCAAGCGTATAATTGTGGCTCTAACGTGAAGAACGGGGGTGCCGAATGTATAGAAGGAAGAAGGAATCCTGTGGTACTTCTGATAAGTCTCGAAGGACGAAAACAGTAGAAAAGACGAACCGGTGGTGGTGGTGTGTGTTGAGAGCGCCATTTCAGTCAAAGTCTGCAGGTGCCCTCCTGCTTTCGACCATCACACCTAGATGACTGTCAAATTCACCGACTGCTATATACATGCTTCTCCCACTATCCCGCACATTTTCTAAAGCTTTGAAAACCGCGTGAGATTCTAATTGAAGATTCCGAATGTCAGGAATTTAGATGGGATACTCAACTCGCACATCCAGGACTTGTGCTTCGACGCTGTCATCCATGATTGTTTCCTCCTTTGCATTCCCGCTCGTACCCATCTCCGGGACTAATTTCTGCTAGCCCGTCGACGGTGCGACGGTCCGCCCCCTTCTGCTTCACTTCGGGACCAGTGACTGACGCCATGCTCACCGAATATGTCACCTGTTCTCCTTGGAACCCTCCTTAAGAACCCATCTGGAGAGAATTTTAACGAGGTACGCCTGCAAATTGTTGATCCAGCGCTGAGTATAAAATCTATGATGCCAACAAGTCACCGTCCTTTGTGGAAGCCATGTTGCTACGTGTCCTCTCTTTCCTGACATTCATCCTGGCCTTTTGCTCTGTGAACGGCAATGACCATGACCATTTGTCGCGGAGAAACTCGACGGGTCTCACTGACATCGTGACTTGGGATTCGCACTCCCTGTTCATCCAAGGTCAACGCGTTTTCATCTTGTCTGCAGAGGTTCACCCCTGGCGCGCTCCGAATCCGAATCTTTGGGCAGATGTTTTCCAAAAGATCAAAGCCAAGTAGGTCTCACTCTATCATATGCTAAATCATTGCCGTTTGAGACGATTATCATTCCAGTGGCTTCAATACTGTGTCTTTTTACGTCAATTGGGCTCTGCATTACCCGACTCCTTCGACGAATGACGGACAAGGAGACTTTCAGACTGGCACGTACCGGGATATACAGAGATTCATCGATGAGGCGAAGAACGCAGGATTGTGGATGATCGCAAGGTATAATTTACACCGTGATTGTTTCGTAGACCCTCGCATAATGCATTTCTCTCTTGTCTTTTAGGCCTGGACCGTACATAAGTGAACTAACAGTCTTCTTCTTGCAAGTGGTGACTGAGCCGATTTTTTTTCCCAGACGCTGAAACTACGGGTGGTGGTTTCCCTGGTTGGGTCGGCAACATCGCAGGTGCAGTCCGTAACGATAATCCAAACTTCACCCAAGCGTGGACTCCATATTTGACATCGATATCCAAAATAATCGCGAAAAACCAAATCACGAGCGGTGGACCAAGTAACTATATCGCCGCAATTACTCGTCGTACTTTTCTCATCTCTGCTCTCTAGTTATCTTGATCCAAGCAGAAAATGAATACAGTGCGAGTGCCAACAATAGTCCGTACATGCAAGCCGTCATCGACACCTATCGTGCTGAGGGCATAGTTATACGTGAGCCCTTGCATAGTACAATCCACTAGGGTCTCATGCTTACATATCGTAGCCATCACTCACAACGACCAACATGCTGGACAAGTTGGGAATTTCAGTCCTGACCTTCCTGGAACCGGACGCGTAAACATCTACTGGTGAGCGGGTTTCTTTGTATGCGAACGAGGTCGACCATAACGATTGCACAGTGGCGACTCTTATCCTCAGGGATCCAACCGCTGGGCTCAAGTGCAGACTGTATACTACTCAAATCACGAGGCGGTTGCTCCTAACAATCCGCTTTGTCTTGCTGAAGTGAGTTTGTTGTCACAGTTGTGATGCATTGTCGGGCTAAAGCGCTATATTTGAAGTTTGGCGGCGGATTCTTGCTCGGCTGGGGTGCTGCTGCTCTCGGAGGTACAGGCTATGAAAAGTATTGTACGTGGTTGTCATTTCTAGAAGCAAGCTTTCTCACCATCTGCAATGTAGCAACTGATTTGACGGACGCTGACTACGGTAATACTCCTGTATTGCGGAGACATAGTGCAGATCTGATCAGACACTCACAGAAAACGTATTTTACAAGGATACCTAGTAAGTTCACGATTCATTCCGTGAACTTGCAACTTGAGTCAATTGTTTTTGTGTCCATGCTGCAGCGCTCAAACTGCAACGATACTCAGTAAGCTTAATCCGTTCTAATTCATTCATTAATCCATCACACTCATCTTGTTCGAATCAGACATCTACAGTTCGTGTCATGTCCTTCCATACGGTACAACTCTAAGTTTGTGTGTGATATAGTGCTATTCGGCGGGACGAATTGGGGCCAAACCCTCGAACCTACTGTGTACTCGAGTTATGATTACGGCGGAGGTATGCGGTATCACCAATTATTCACCATTACCTTCCGACCAACCCGCCTCTGCCCTAGGCATCAATGAAAACCGCGTTGCTGGACCAAAAATGAATGAGATGAGGCTCCAAGGTGGGTTCGTCTCGAGTTCCTACTTGACCAAGTCACTAAATCCGCTCAAGGGCTATTCCTCCGTGTTTCGAGAGACCTTCTGGGTGCAAATTTGATTGCTAACGGAACGAATTACACGACATCTTCACTGATACACGCAGCCGAACTCCGGAATCTCGAGACTGGTGCCGGCTTCTACGTCCTTCGTCACAATGACACTACGTATGTGAAGTTTTCTTTCTCGTTCCCTCGAATGCACCCTGATATTTTCATGTTATATACAGATCCACCACACTCACAACAACACAGCTAAATGTGACCACTTCCCTAGGTTCCATCCTCATTCCGCAAATTGGCAATCTGACGCTCAATGGGCGTGAAAGCAAGATTGTGGTAACAGACTATGTCTTCGGCAAAAGCGGTACCAAAATTTTGTATTCCACTGCTGAGTATGTTTCGTCTCTGATCTTAATCCCTATTTTTGTACTCAACCGCATCGTTTGACTAGAATAATGACATGGACAACGTCAGTCTCTCCTTTCAGACTCGAGTCAGATGAAAATACTCACTTTGATCTTACAGCATCGACACTACTGATTACATCATTTTATACGCTTTAACCGGCCAAACTGGAGAGACCACCTTTGTTTTCCCATCCGTTCCAGTTGTTGATTTGGCGAATGCCCCAAATGTTGCTTCCGAATCCTCAAACGGAGTGCTCACACTGACTTATACTTTGGGCCTCGGGGGCAATCAATTCGTGACGATCTCTGACTCGTCGTCGTCGTTGGTGGTTTTCATCATGGACAAGGAGACTGCTACGCAGTGGCATGCACCTATCATTTCGGGAACAGGGACTTTCGCGAATTATTTCTCCATCGGAACTAACCAGAGGTACGGTAGCCATCTAATTAGTCTCGAGATGTTAAATATGACTCTTACTTTCGCGGATCCTGGATAGTGTGCTTGTTGGGGGACCATACATCGTGAGAACGGCTGCTATCTCTGGACGTACATTGTCTTTGGTGCGTTCTACATCTTTGTGTATTCAGTAACCATACATCCATCCGTTCGCTCATTTCTTGTTTTTGTTAGGTTGGCGATCTAAATGGAACAACAGCACTGGAATTTATTGCGCCTCGTGGCGTTTCTGAACTTTCTTGGAACGGGATACCCCAGACAGTGACGAAGACCCTGCATGGCTCTTTCATTACGAACTTGACTGCTACGTCCCCTGTCGTGAAGCTACCCGCGCTTGAAGACTGGAAAGTGTCTGGAAGGTAAGGTCGATCCGACATCGAACCGTATATTGAGAACTGACGTTTGATCACATCAAGTCTGCCGGAGATAGACCCAGACTTCGATGATTCTGCATTTACTACTGCGACTTTGACCACGACCAATGTATGTCATCGTTCATGTTCTTGTATTGGGTCTCTGTTTTGAATCACATCGTCACCAGTACACTAACCTCCCACCGTTGTCCGGAACCCAAGTCTTATACTCGCAGCAATATGGGTGAGCATCTCAATCCATTACAGTGCACTCATGACAAGGTCACTGACGCATCTTAGCTTCTATGGTGGCAACCTTATCTTCCGAGGACACTTCAACGCAAGTGGCGAAGAAACGGCTGTCAATCTTGCCGTACAAGGCGGCTTCTCTTTTGGGTACTCTGCGTGGTTGAACTCTGTGTTCCTTGGTTCAAATCAGGGGAGTTCCACGGTCAGCATGACCACCGATACATGGACTATTCCCAATGGAACTCTTCGTGTGGGGAGCGATAATGTGCTCGTAGTTGTGCAAGGTGATTTCGAGACTCTGTTTACCTATTTGATACATGCTGATGGCTGCATTCAGATCATATGGGGTACGCCAGACTTCTTTGGATTCATGTAAAGATCCTGCTTTGAACACCGTTCGTTTCAGTATCGTAGAAACTAGCAGTGAGTTTCCTGATAGATATAGTGCCTTGGTTCGTACTTATGAGCGGCCTCAGCTAATAGCGGAAAGGAGCCACGCGGGATCAGAGGGTCCTCTATAACAGGTGGCAATACCACCATCGATGTTTGGAAGATCCAGGGCAACCAGGTGAGACAAGACGCATAAATCGATACACCAGACTCTGATCCTCCTTTCAACTTGGTACGCAGGGAGGAGCAGCCCAAGCTCCAGATACCTACCGTGGTTATCTCAATGAAGGTGGACTGTACGCTGAAAGAATCGGCGCCCATCTCCCAGGCTTCCCAGACTCATCATGGCATGCCGGGACACCACTTTCTGGTGGTGGCGTCTCAGGAGCTGGTATCAACTTCTTTAGAACTAACTTTACACTCGTGGGTGATCATTCGTTCATATCATCTATCTTTATGTTCATCTATCTTTCCAGGACTTACCATCGGGATTCGACGTCCCTATCCGACTATCGATCACTCCAAGTGCCATCACCTCCAACTTCCGGGCCCAAATCTATCTGAATGGCTGGCAGCTCGGAAAGTACATCAACAATATTGGGTGAGATTTTCACCGTGTCCCAACACATAATTGCACCTCATCTTCTGGAACAGTCCTCAAACAGTGTTTGTACTACCAGCCGGGTGAGAAACCTATGCTCGATAACTAGCTGCAAGATGTCTATACTGAAACTGTTCTCGCTTCTACAGCATCCTTCGTCATCAATCTCCAAACACGCTTGGCATATCGCTGTGGTCTCTCGATGGCTCCGGAGCTTCCATCGCTGGTCTTCAATTGTTCTCAGACGGCACATTCTCGACTGCTTTGGATATCAAGGATTACACAGATCCTCCCGACTTCGTCGCACAGCAAGCTCTCAGACCGAAGGGTGCTTTCGTTGAACCCATGTAAACGAGGACTCAAAGGATATGATGGTGTACATCCCAGCTATAGGGTGAATACAGATATTATCAATTTAAAAACCCGAAAGTACTGTCAGTTTTGTATACAATCTCACAAATCAATCGCCACATCACTCGTCGTCACTTTGATCACCTAAGAAAGCCATGATACTCAACCTAGCATTGCTCTGTCGATGTAGATTGTCTAGTGATCAGCATGACGCGGTGAATTCGGAAGATGTATGCGGACCTTTCTTTTAGTTGGTGCTTCTGCATCTTGAGATTCTTCGCCAGAATCATCCTCCTGAGTCTCTTCTTCCGCAGCTTTGCCACGCGTCTTAGAACCACCAGCAACAACGGCCTTTTCAAATGATTGAACATCCTCTAGAAGAGATAGAAACGAAAAGTGATCAGTTCCAGCCTTCGGGTTATCAGAGTCTCCAGACATAAGAACCCTACCAAGTTCTTTCGCCAATTCCCTCTTCTGCTTAATAGCTCTGGCTTTCTCCAAACTCATCCTACCCTCGCTCATCCCTAACTCTGCAAGGATCTCTTTCAGCCTTCGTATCTGTTTCGCAGGCTGGTCCTCGATATCGCTAAATACTTTTGACCACACTTTGCGTACCCCACACGCCACGACAAAGGACTGGGAGCATTAACAATGTATAAGCGATTGCTGACTCAAAGTCGATGTAAAGTTCTTACTTTCAATTTCTTGATCGTTTCTTCCTCTTTACTCAACGAAGCAGCTGATTTCCTCGGTTTCTTCTCCTTGACCGGTTTCTTCTTTGTCTCAACCTGAAGATGAAGTATGAGATTCTGACTCAACAGACGAAGGAACTACGCAGTAAACCTTATCCTTAGTTGTCGATTTTTTGGTGCGTTTCGGGGGAAGGTCATCGTCGAGAACGGACAGCTCCGACTCACTCTTCTAATGGTGAAGTGATAAACAAAAGTATAGAGAAGGAAACATGTTCGACACTTACAACTCCTTC
Source organism: Sarcomyxa edulis (assembly GCA_009761415.1). NCBI lineage: Eukaryota > Fungi > Basidiomycota > Agaricomycetes > Agaricales > Mycenaceae > Sarcomyxa > Sarcomyxa edulis. Next base: position 98,792 of record QUOL01000016.1, on the reverse strand, counting down.
ACTATCGTCACGATCGGCTTTGGACTTCAGTTTTGGTTTCGATTTTGGTTTCGAAGGGGCAGTCGCTGCAGACGCCTTGGGCTTGGGCTTCGAAGGCTTCTTATCACCGTCAGACCCGTCTTCCGACGCAATCGTAGTGATCTTTCGTTTTTTCTTGGGTGACACCTGTATCATGTTGGGTGAGTGAGATGTAAAACCCGTAACGACGATGGCTCTGCATACCTTCGGCGATCCTGAAGACGCGCTTTTGTATGCTACAGGCGCAACACGCTCCGCCATGGGATCTTCGTCAGGTTCATCCTGCTCGACATCCGAAGTGGCTACTTGGGCCTACAGGAATCCCATAAGCATCGAGGGTTATAGCCCAGTAATAGAGCGAGGCTACGCACAGGTGATTTATATTTCCTCGTGTCCACTTTCACCTTCCTAGTTTTAGTACTAGTCTCCTTCGGTGACTTGTCCTTATCCTTGGGTGCGGCTTTTGCTTTCTTCGCAACAGGCTCAGATGAGATGCTTTCATCTGACTTTCGTTTCTTGGTACGAGGCGCCTTAGTAGTATCCTCGTCCGTCTCCTTCTTCTGGGGCCCGGGTTCATCATCATCCCCGTTCTAACGACGTCTCAGTCAGAAAACCGCCACCGCAAGATTTCCAACAACGCACCAAGATACTCAAAGCCGTATCCTTCACAAGATCCTTATAAGGGTTCGGATCCAAAGTCCCAGCATCTACTCCAAGTAGCTGTTCGACCTCGCGACGGATGATACGTGGTGTGAGAGCGCTAAAGACATAAATTGAGCGCAGTACTTCAAAGCTCAAGTAAAGGTCTGAAGAAAGGATAGAACATACTCGACTGTATCATCCTTCCTAGCCTGGTCGATAACATCTCTAACAGTTTTCGTTATCTTTGCATCAGATATGGATGGAGACATCGTGGGGTCCGAGGAGGGAAAGGCAAAAACTCAAGAAGTGTCACAGGAATACACGATGTGACATCACAAGACGCGACGCGACGCGCTTGTCATTTTCAAATTTGAGTTACTTTACATACGGCCATGGCAAAACCCCACTTGATCTTGGAAACACCAAGCAAATAGAATAAATATACAAACAGAACACGCATATAAGTAAGCATGAATGTACTGTCCCGAAACTTTTCTGCAACACCAAGTCCCAAACAGACGACTTCGGACTCACAGCCTGGCCTTCCCAGCCGTCTTCACCTTGGAAGCACCCCGCGAAAGCACCTCCGCCGCCTCTTCAACCATATTATCTACAATTACCTGCGCCGGCAAGACATCGTGTATAAGCGCGCTGACACGTCCCATGAGCCACGATCGTCCCTCTAGGGATTTCTCGGGATGTTTCTCGAGTTCGTGGACGTGGGGTACGATGCCTTTTGCGAGGAGTTCTTTGATTTCGGCTTGGCGGTTGTTCTCCCTGCGTGATGATGGAAAATTAGGGGGAAAACTCGTCTAGGGAGGGAGCAGAAGACGTACCAGTCCTCGACGTATGGCGTTCTCCTGACGCGTAGAGGTCGTCCGGTGAAGATAAGCGTGGTGATCGCATCTTCATATCCGGCGCTCACGATCAAGTCCTTGTGCGTCTTTGGCGCACCTGCTTCCGTCGCGGCAACAAACCTAGTGCCCACCCAAACTGATTAAAGAAAAAGATGTCAATATCAGGTCTTTTATGTTCATGGAACATACAAGGGGAACATCCGTGACTCACCAGCTTCAGCACCCCACATCAAATTAGCCGCAAGACCTCTCCCATCGTATACAGCACCAGCACCAATGACATACACTGGTTTACCGGTAAGTGGTGATTTATGCCCTTTGACTGCATCGACACAAGCTGGGATCAAGATCGAAGCTGGCGTGTCGCCGGTGTGTCCTCCTCCTTCACCGGCTTGGGCACAGATGAGGTCGACGCCTGCTGCTAGAGCTTTCGCGACGTGTTTGGGGTGTCCGACCATCTATGTTTTTGTTTAGTGAGCTTCAAGGGGAAGGGAGAAGGGGGAAGGGGGGATGCATGACGTACGTTCATAACAGGAATACCGGCTTTGTGTAGTTTGTCAACAGCATCTTTGGGTGGTACGCCGATTGCACAAACGAATAGTGATGTCTTCTCCTCGATGATAACGTCGATCAAGAGAGGGAGTTGACCCTTGGTATAATCGTACTGCAGAATCCCGAGTCATTAGACCATTTCAACGCGGTGAGTGAGTGGATCAGGAAGCCTTACGTTCGTCTTCCGTGCACCACCGCCAACCTGGGGAATCAACAGATCAACGCCGAAAGGAGCGTTCTTGTCCTTCAGGTTCTTCTTCACTTCTTGGATCTGCGAACAAACATAATGTAAGATTCTCCTTCATTACGTTGTACCACGCTAGCGGCATACCTGACCACGAAGCATCTTCGGGGTATACCCAAGACCACCAATGACGCCTAGACCTCCTGCATTAGTGACTGCTGCTGCAAGCTCTGTATATACCCAATTTACGTGAGTATGATCCGCATTCAGGAGCCAAATGAGAATGCGAACTAACCTGGTCCCGCTGCGACGTTCATTCCAGCCAAGAGGATAGGATGTTTGATACCGAACATCTCGGTGATGGGGGTTGAAATTGTGGACATCTTTGTTGGTATTTCCTGGTGAGGGAATGAGGGGGAGGAGGAGGTATGTTTAGTGGGACCCCGGTTTATATAGACCCGTTCATATGCTTCAAGTTCATGATAGTTGAGAGATCGGTAATAAAGTCACCGGAGGCCGGTAAGAGGCCGCACACCGGTTGGCCCGCATCACTTGATTGCACTCTAAAGGGGCAGCAGACCAAAAGCCAAGGGGTAGTTATTCAAGATGTAAGTAGATGAGTAGAAAGGAGATAAGATATAGAATGATAGAGTAAAAAGGAGATAAGATATGGAATGATTAGTTGAAGCGTATAGCGGCAAAGATAGTAAGTCAAAACCTCGGCCCAGTTTAACCCTCGACTTTGATCGACACACTACGGCGCGCTAGCCTAAGATTCAGAACTGGACGAGTTGGAAGCACATGACGACGCGTCGAAGCCTCTCCGAGTCCCAAGTCCCTTTGGTGCCGTTGAAGATACACATTAGATACATTGAAGGGATTCGCCCTGAGCCCGAAGAAGTCGAAGTCGAGCTCGTGCTTGATCTTGGGCTTGACGTCGCGCTCTGGAGAATCATCAGAGAATAGCAGTTGGCGATTGCGTCTTCGCATAGACTCTAAAAGTGTTTCTGGCATCGTGGAAGTAGAGGCGCTATGTCTTGCTATTTTGTGAGAAGGTTCTGGCAAGGTAGAAGTAGATGCGCTGTGTCTTGCTATTTTGTGTGGAGGTTTTGGCATTGTAGAAGTAGATGCGCTATGTCTTGCTATTTTGTGAGAAGGTTCTGCCATGGTAGAAGTAGATACGCCGTGTCTTGCTATTTTATGTAGAGGTTCTGGCATCGTAGAAGTGGATGCGCTATGCCTTGCTATTTTGCGTGGAATTTCTGGCATCGTAGAGGTTCTGTGTCTTGCAATGTTGTATTTCGGTCTTTGCTTAACAATAGACGGTGCCTCAAGGTTGTCTTCTGCCTTGCGTTTTCCGGAAGATACCGTTCGAGGCCTTTATAGATACAATATTAGAACGAAGGTTGGGGATCATAGGGCCCAAAGACTAACTCTTCCTGAGCGAGCTGTGCCGATAGATCTGCATACTTGTCCTTGTAAATCTGTGTCTGTTCTTCCGACCACTGCAGTCGGCGAGTAGTATCATCATGCGCATCAACCAAAGTCTGTACCTCTTCCGCATGCAGTTTCATCAGACCGACTGCCTCTTTGTCCCGCACTGCAACCCGCCGGTTCAAAGCCTCGATTTGCAATGCGCTGTGCTGATAACGCCCTTGTAGGCCTTGGTGGCTAGCGCAGATGGCAGCATAATTAGTTTGGAGGTTTTGGTGTCCTGCAAGAAGGTTTTGGTAGCCAGTTCGGAGTTCCACGTGAGTAGTGCGAAGTCTTTGAAGATCTCTTTGGAGAGCTTCGGCATGTTCTTCTGCCTGTGCGAGCTGACGTTTCAGTTCATCGGTGGCCTCATTTGCGTTTTCATGCTCGATGTACACACGACGAGTGACCGGGAGGATGTATTGATGGTATTTTTGAGGTATTAGGGTCAAGTTAGGGGCCGCTTTGAGGGGCACACCGGTAAGTGACACTGGAATTGGAATCGAACGGATGTCGCTTACCGGTATTGAATTCTACCCGACATATAGGACAAGGAAACGTGTCTTGGTTGGCGCTTGCATCGACCTGACCTGCGAGACAATCGGAGCAATAAACGTGGCCTGTAAAGGAGCTGAGTATCCCGGCATATCGGTCGGATTGAAACAAGACTGACCACAAGGAACGGAAACGGGGTTGTCGAACGGAGACAGACAAAGAGAGCACTCTGACATTTTGCGATGAACGAATCTACTTCAAGGTGTGGGTATAGCTGATGGTGGATAAGGATAAAAATAAAAGTCGGCTTCGGAGCGGCGTTGTTGCCAAACGGGGCTCTAGCCTAATAAGGACAAATATCCGGGCACAGGCCGAAGTCGCTGACCTCGAGGCGGCGTTGGACAGCGAATACAGCCAGAATATTCGGATATTCTGGTCAATTTCTTCCTTTTTATTCCCCCACACTCTTTTTATCCCAATCTCAGTTCAATCTGTGAATGTCTTCGAGTCCCAGCTCTCAACGCACACAGTCCACCTCTCTTTCCCCTCTCCTTCACGCTCATTCTTCGTCTCTCTCGAGGCCTTCATCGCGTACCTCTATCCGATCTGCACGCGCACCTAGCCCGTCTGTAATAGCGTTGGATGATCCAGGTACGTGCAGTCGACTCACTTTTGTTTCGAGAATGTGGAGGCTGGAATGGAATGGGCAGTCTCCAAACATGGTTTGTGGCAGAAGTTGATGGTTGTTCGTCGTTGAGTCGCCGGCCAGGAAGCCTGTCAATCCTGTGCATTGCAACACGTCCACCTCACTTGAACAACCATTTTTTTCTTTCCTTCACGGGGCTGACTTTCGAGCATTGGATTAGTTGCTGTCCGAAACCAGATGTCTACGCTGAAACACACTATCAGACACCAGCAAGCTCAACTACATAATCTCGAAAACATCATCCTCCGCGGCCCACGTCCCGTATCACTTGACACTGATATGATGGATGCATCCTATTCTTCGCAACATTCACCACCACCACCCTCGGCACCACCACCATCATACATCCCTCCTTCTACTTCCACATCCACAAAAGTAAAGCGTCGTTCGAGTTATGACGTGTTACAAGGCATCGCAGGTCCAGAATCGAGCTTGCCGCTTCCTCGACGTGACGGAGCTGGCACACCTTCGATCATGGACGATGGAGGGATCCGGGAGGGCATACCGATGAGCTTCGGAGTCGGACCAGCAAGTCCGCAAACATTCAAGCGCACTTCGAGTCCCACAAGAACATTGAGCCGTGCGTTCCTTCTCCGTCTCACTCCTCTCTCTTACTAACTAGATTCACACATGATTCCTTTCCCCGTTCTACGTTCAGGAATCCCAGTAGCCTCTGTAGGTTAGTTGACATCTTGACTTTATATCCTACTTTGGGAGGGACCTTTCCCCTATACTCCTCTGCCCTCCCAAGTATTCATTCATTTGTAAATCAATCATGTTTGCTCATATATAGGCAATGCCCGGGCCCTAGCCGATGAAGGTCAACCAGCAACTCACCGACCCATTTCCGTCTCCGCCACATCGAAACTCTGCCCCCTCGACATCGACAGTAATGCCCAAAACCACGCCTCAACATCAGCTCTCGCACCCCCATTATCACCTAACCGTCGCATGTCGATGACACCAGGGGGGACAACGAAGGTATTAGCCGATCTGCAGACGGGTGTGGTGAATGCGAGGAACGCATTGGAGAATACGAAGGCTCAGCTGAGGTTATCGCAGAGGAGTGTGGCGCAGCTTACGCGACAGTCGGAGGATTTGAAGGAGGTCAGGGAGAGGTTGAGGCTGGAGAATGAGGGGTTGAATAATGTGGTTGCGAGGAAGGAGAGGTTGTTGCAGGAGGTGCGTGCATTCCTCTCCCGGAATACTGACTTTCTAATATCAATATCCTGCGTCTTTGAGCAGGTCCTGGAACGAGCGCGAAAAGCGGAATCAGAAGCCGCAACGCTAAAATCACAACTCAAAGCAGAAACGACGACGTCTAAAAAATCAATGCGGGAGATGGAGCTAGCGCTCTCCGAATCAACCGCCCTATCGCAAAAATCGGAACGAGAATATGTCACATTACGAGATAGCATCAAGGGGCTTGTTGAGTCGTGGAAATCCGATATGGAGCGCCTACGTGAGGAGATGAAGAGGAGGGAGGATAAATGGAGAGCGGAAGCTGAGAGCGCTGGGAAGAAGTATATCCGATTGGTGGAGGAGATTCAAGCTGTTCAGGGTGATAGAGGGACGATAAAAGCGCTTAGGGAGGAGAATAGTAGGATTAATGGGGAGGTGGAGAGGACGTGGACGGAAGAGATTGAGAGGTTGAAGGGCGAGGTTGTGCAGAGTTCGAAAGAGAGTGAGGTGGCGGTGAATACGGCTAGGTGGGTTTTTTCATCTTGATCTTGATCTTGAGCTTTTCTTAGCGTGTATACATCTGATCATGATCATGATCTGGCTATAGGGACCTTTCAAACGAGCTCGCAAGATTACGACGACTAATGCAGAACGCTGGTAGCTCGCCGACTGGATCGCAGTTTCCGGTGTCTAATGATGCTGATGCGGAGGGACATACGCCCCCATGAGAGGATGGATTCATGTTCGTCTCTTGGATACTCATACTCATCTTTTCTTTATTTCCTCTCGGTCTCCCTTTCCCTCTCTCTTTATTCATACAGATCTATTATCGCTCTGGACCTAGTACTCCCCGCATCGCTCTCTTTTCCTCTCTCATCTCTCATCCTCGCAAGCTTCTCCTGCACTCACGTTTCTAGTTACAATTATTTACCTCCCTACATTGCATATACCCTGCATTAATGAATTTTCCTCATCCTCACTTGTAGAAAGCTCGACACTGTGGAGGTTCTTTCGCACAAGATGTAGGCGCGGATCTATAATTGGACCTCGCTCGGCTCTTCTGTGTTCTGCCAACTCCGAGTTCGTTCACTGTGATGATTCTCGAGCAGGACCTCCATAGTCAATCCACTCCAGGTCTTGGTGAATCTTGCTAACAAGATAGTCTCTTCGTTGGCATCATTGCTCTCCCTCTGTGTTTCTGATTATCGATCTCTTGTCTTGTCAGTACTGCGCCGCGTCCAACCTCTCCCCTGCTTCTGCTTGGACTGGTCTGGCATTCGTTCGTATGGACTAACGATGCTCTTTGTTCAGACCAGCCTTGTCTTTTATTGTGAGTCCATGTGTCCTTCAAGAATATTTCCTCTAGTTGAAGACTGACGACGCGTTATTGTCAAAGACACGTTTGTTTTCTGGCTGTCTCTATGTTGATTCCGTGGCCGTGGTCGGTGCCCCTGAGTAATATCCCTTCCAGGGTGTAGCATTGCACGACAAGACCTCGCATGTACGCGCGAATGATGGCTCCAACGGAGATCTTTTGTACCGAAAAAGACATAGTCACTCGGACATGGAGTTGAACATGAACTGAAGGCAAGCGTCAGTTTCATTTTGGCTTCATATCTATCTTGTTTTTATCATGCTGAAGCGACTGTACTCTTGAGCAGGAGAATATCACGCTCGACGATCAGACTACGAAGGGCTCCATCACATCTTGCAGCCAATGAATTGAGTCAAACACGTACCGGATGAGGCACCTCAGTAGCGCTATCTGTACGAAGAAGCAACAATACTAGTGACCTCCATTCCTCGACGATATCTTCTTCTCTTGCCACGAGATTTCCAACACCATTTGAACGAGATTCTTTACGGGCGAAGAAGTGGGAATGCCACGCTTCCCGGCCATCGACCTCCATTTCTCGCTGTTATCTTCCACTTGCCACGAGAGTTCAAGTACGCATCGGACGATGTCTTTCGGGAAATCCAGTTGGTTGAGATATTAAAAGAAGAAGCGGTGATACTATGAATCCCGGGCATTGGCATCCATTCCCTGCCGATGACTTCTACCCGCCCATTCGGACAGTCAATGGCCCTCTTCACAGTTTTGTTCTCCGTCGGAGGCATTTGTTCCTCTCACCGAGCCCTTCATGGTGAAAGGTTATTCCAATTCGGTTCCCATTTTCTCATTCTCCATTTCGTACAGTATCACTCCGGGACCGATACAGCGATGTGTTGACTATGAACACAATCAGCTCATGAATAGCATGCAATCCACGTGTCGGGTCACAAACCAATTACAATTTGACGAGGAACCCTTATTCGTTCGTGTCTTTATCGTGGTCAGGAGACCCCTGACTCTGAGGAAGTCGGACTTCTTGTCTCCGAGTCTGTGGGATTAAACCTAACAGTTAGCAGCGCTAATAGTATATCCAATAAAATGAGGTTCTTGGGCAAGTGAGATATATGTGGACTCCGGATGTTCTCATACCGGTTTACTGCTACCAGAGACGCCACCCATCGCCGTGATCAGATGTATACTTCAATTGGCTATCCGGACGGGTGATATCTTGAGATGAAACGATATGTTTTTACTCTCAGTTTTGAGAAGGACTGCATAAAGATTGTAATCTATCTGCAATACCTTTGGATTATGATAAATGCATGCTCATTACTCCATCTGGCTCGTTCAATGCCCGGCTCTCCAACACGCAGATAAAAGGTGCGGTTCCTCGACTCCCAGGCGCTACTATCAATAAACCGTAGAAGATCTCATTCATCAGCTATACTAGTACTAGTGCTAAGCATCTCAGTAATCTGCTTGTTCCCTGAGCGCCTCCATGATCTAGGATTACCATATAAGGAAGAAAGTTGAAACTCCGTGGCGTCGCCGCGTCGGTCCCACATTTGCTCCGTCCTAAGGGTTCCCCACATGTTTCCCACTTGTTTTTTCTGATATGAAATCCACCATCCTTCCGGCAAGATTCAGACGAATCTTTCGGCGTAACCTCCTCTCTTTTGCAAGAAACCCCTGCTGAAATGGCAGAATGTACTGAAACAGGCCTGGAATTGAACGAGATCGATCGGGTGATATTTTTATCCCATTCTGGGTCGATCTCAGAACGGTCTCTGCAAGTCTCCGTCAGTGACCACAGTGACCATGCCCAGCCATGCCCCACCTACTTTTCATCGAGAACTTGCATGGACTGCAACCCACACCGCACCATCCTTCCGACTGCTTCCGTAAATCTTACCTATACGTGTCGGCCTCCGCCCGGACACCCACGACATTATAAAATGTTCATCCCCTCTGGAATATCGCCACCTAACTCTGTCTTCAACTACCACATATCGTCCGTCAAGCCACTAGAAGATGCCCACATGCAGTATCTGCATCGATACTCTCAAGTCTCCGGTCGCATTACCATGCGGTGAGTTCACCATTACAAGCTGTCTTCGACGTGCTAAATCTCGCATCAGGCCATGTTTTTTGCCATGATTGTTTGTCATGCGCTGTCCAAGCGGTTAAGCCATACAATATTCAGCATTGCTGTCCAAATTGTCGGAATCCCTATACCATTGGTTAGTGCATCTCCTCAGTAAGACGTCAGTCCTTGAGCTAATCTACACAGTAAACATCAACTCGGAATCCGTCCCTGCTAATATTCGGCCACATCTTGCTCCGAATATTCGAAAGATCTTCCTCGATGACTCGACGCCTTCCACGTCTTCCACACCATCATCATCAGCGCAGTCCTACCCAGTAGCCGCTTTCACCCGCGTCAACGCGGAAAACATCACACTCCGGGTGAACTGCGATTTGTGGCGCAAACGTGCAGAGGTCCATTCGGCGGCTACTCTTGGTCTACTCGGACTTGCGCGGTTAGCTAGGGACCATGCAATTCGGATGAAATGCGAAAGAGATGAACTGTTGGAAAAATATACCGCACTGAAGAGAAAGTATGGGGAAGACGAGTAAGGATAAATCATCATTTTTCCCATTGCACCCGCTAAACGTGGATTTGTCCAGACCTTACTCGAAGATCGCATCTCCGTCAGCGTTTGTCGCCACATCCGGTGCACCGACGCCGCAGGCCGCCCCGGTTTTGCCCCCCACACCTCCACATAACCCCGAATCCTACCCACATCCACCACACCAGATGGTACCGGTACCTGTATACTATCCCCAAAATTCAATACCATGCGCTGGTGGTCAAAATGATTCACCTGCAAAGCGAAGGAGAGTGAATCCCCCACGAGCGGCCAAGATGGCCTTGTACACGAATACGGGTCTGCCTATCTCGCACATACGCCAGCAACCACCAGGAACACCACCATCCTCTGGCTCGCGATATCGTACTGTATCTTGAACTCGGGACTGTTTCTCGTGTCTTGGTTATTTTTCTGGATTCCGCTTATTTATCTCGTCTTTCTTCCTTCTTATTTGCATCCATCCGAACTCCTTATGTATTGTACTTTTTCATCGCTTCACACATCTCCACTCCATGTAACATAAAGTATACATTTATATCCATGGGCTCCCTCTGCCAGCTAAATACCTCACAATCTTGGAGGTTGATTCCTATGCGTTCGACTCTCAATTCCTCGGAGAGCTTGATTCCGAAACTTCGGCGTCAGGTTCTAACATACGTGAATATAGCAAATTTAAGTGGTTCCTTCAACTCTCTGTATATCTCATCGCGCCCAGCTGTGATTTGAGGCTATGAAATCCGGCAGCATCTTTTCCGTTCTACTTCCAGCTTGTTTTATGGGACACGATCGATCTGTAGGCTTCCATTGTGTGTCAAATCGAATCTTAGCAGACTCTTCCGCAAGAATCTTCTGACAGTGCGTTAGAGTTCCTCGCCGCCGGTCGTACTTCGGGAATTTTATCAGTCGCGTCGAGCTAGACGCGCCTAAACCACGTGCTGTTTTTTTGGCTTGGCGGCCCCATTCGCGTTCAGCTTGCTCAATGCTCATGCACCGTTCAGCTCGCCAACTCCTGGAGTCCTCCGACACGTTGCGTATAGCGACAATGCCATAAAATACGGTGTTTAGTGCGAATAAGCCCAGGGAACTTCGAAATGTCTACAGGTTTATCCAAGGTTTATCGACTCCGCTTTCGCCGTTCAAGAAGTCGACTCCGAACCTTACGCTCCGTACCAGTTTGATACCAGGGCATTCCCATCCGCTTTTTCCATGAATTTATGTTACCAAATCTTTCTGTAGCACAGGGAATGTACAATAAACGGAACAACATGACTATGCTATCTCCCACTGACCACCATTTACGCCGGTCGTGTGAGTCCTGCTGGCTGGAAGACTACCTGATATGAAAAGATACTGATTCTGGACTCGCCCCCATCACTCGTGTCTAGACAACTACTTATAGCTTTTAGAGTCACCACTTCACTTATAAAAGATGCCACCCGATAATTGCTACCTGTGTACCTTCGCTGCTCTCGCGAAATCGTCATGCCGTCGTTAAATCCATTAAAGGTCGTCGAAACTAGGGCGAGTGCTGCTTCACCAGAGCTTAAAACATATCATCACGGCGAGCTTATCGCGGACTTGGACTCGAATCCTTATATCATCGATGCAGAAGCCGAAAGGCGACTGCTTCACAAGTTGGACTTGATATTGTTGCCTCTATTCACGCTTATATGTACGTCTTTTCTCCACTCCGAGATAGCTCATTCTCACCCGTCAAAGATTGTGCCAATTTCATCGACAGGTAAGCCCGATAACCTCCGTCGGTCTCCCAGTTTCTTTCTGATTGCTATCTCTCGTAGGAGTGCCGTAGGTATGTTTCTATTCTTCCAGTTTGACACGTCTCATTGAGCCTTGCGAAAAGGAAATGCAAAGATTGCAGGTGCGCTTAATCGACAAACAAACAAAGTAGACCTAATTCTTGCCGTCAGGTATTGAAGTGGACCTCGGGATGACTGGCTTAGACTTCAATAGAGCTTTGACCGTGTTCTATGTCTTCGTACGTCTCCATCGTCTTTCGAACACAAGCAAGATGATTGATTCCGTTATTCCATAGTACATATGTTTTGATATTCCCTCGAATCTAGCCCTCAAACACTTCGGCTCCGTATGGCTCGCCTGTACAGTCATATCGTTCGGTGTCATCTCCCTTGCAACTGCATTCGTGAGATCGTATCGAGGTTTTCTTGCGATACGGATGTTTCTGGGCCTATCTGAGGGAGAAACGGTGGTAAGTCTTTTTAATTTGTGTTGACCGTTTGGCTCGCAGACATCTCCAAATCACATCAAACGCTGTATCGATAGTCAGGTTTGGCCTACGTTCTGTCTAGAGTGCGAATCTTGATAACCTGAATCCAACCGCCTTTCCCGATGATTTTTTCTCTTCTTTCTTTAGTACTATCGTCGTTCCGAATTGGTTTTACGTGTTGGTTGCTTTTTCGGCGTCGCACCACTGTTGGCTGGGGCTTGTACGTTGCCAGTGTCCCAGAGACACAACTAAACTGATCTTGTCATGCAGTCGGTGGACTGCTAGCTTCTGGCCTGCTTTCCGTGGGAGACATCGGAAGCGTGAAATCTTGGAGGAAGATATTTCTTGTCGAAGGTGATCAACAGAGCTTATTCCCCGTATGATATATCTATGGAGTCTGAAATCAATACAGGGATCATAACGACAGGCATAGGCCTTCTATGCCTCATCATCATCCCAACCGACCCTCTACGCTCGCGTATGCTTGGCCCAGCAGAACGTGCACTTGCCCTGGCGCGTATAGATGCCGACCAACTCGTCAAGACTGGGGGTCGAAGGGAACGAACTAATTTGAAAGCGGTTCTGCGAGCTTTCAATTTCAATGCAAGTCGCTGCTCCTTACTTGATCACAATGATACAACTGAGAACATGAATCATACAGACCATTCTGTGTACCGTTTGTTACATATTCACCAATATATCGTTCCAAGGACTGAGTCTTTTCATGCCTACTGTGGTGTCTACACGTTCGTATCTTCTATTTCCTCCGAGACTTACAGCCTGACTGGTTACTCTTAGTGGGAAAATTTAGTACGTCTCTTTGTCCTATCGCTATATTTTTCGACTCTTTCTTACGGCTGATTTTGTTCAATGCCAGCTGTCGTTCACTCCCAAGTGAGCTCCCACTTTGTATGACCTGCAGACGCGAGACCGATAGTTCTGTTCTTCAGCTTCTTACAGTCCCGCCCTACCTCGTTGGTGCAGCATGGGCATTGTGTAGTGTCTATTATAGTTTTCGCATGAAGCAGCGAGCCATCCCTCTCTCAATCAATGCCCTTCTCATGGTTCTTGGCTACGCTCTTGCCGTGGGGACGAAGAATTCACATGCACGGTATTATGCCAGGTTTCCCTCATGTTACGCGCCGTGCTGAAAACTAGATTGACTTGAAGATATGCTGCCTGCTTCTTTTCTATTGCTGGCGCCTCTCCTATTGCTCCTATACTACTATCATGGGCTGCTGAAAATGCGGCTCCGGATACAGTTCGAGCTGTCGCCACTGCCATCGTTCCAGGTCAGTAGCCTGCGTCCCATTCAGCAGTCGTCACACTCAACTATTGGTCTTTCCAGGTATGGGTGCTCTCGGAGCTATAGTTGGGTGAATATATTCCTGCGATATTGACTTGACTGCACTTATGTCTTCTCTATAGTGTTTGGACATATCTTCCTGAAGACGCGCCAGACTTTCGAGAAGGTAATTCTTTGAATCTGGCTACAAGCTCCATGGTTTTTGTGCTTGGGATTGTCGGAGCGTTGTACATTCGATGGGAGAATGCTAAACGGGATCGCGGGGAGCGAGACTATAGGTTGCAGGGTGTCAGTGTAGAAGAGGTTGAGCGGTTGGGGCATTTGCATCCTGATTTCCGTTATCAAACGTGATCCAGATCGGTGCGACTTATTATGATAGTCGTTGGGCTTTTACGAAAGGCATATCAAGGCAGGAGAGGTTGCCAAATTACCCTTATTTCACAGGATTTTGTACACTTGTATGATTCGTACATTGTATCTTAGTAATACGGATACCTTCATAGTAGGAAGATAATCCTGAAGGCTCAAGTTGCAGCGGAAGGACACCTCTCGAGTGAGCTTGGCCTTTAGGTAGCGAACCAGAACCATAGATCCCTCACACTTCTTTTTACAGTGCATCGTGAAATCTCCGGTGTACCGTGACCGCCGGTCGTACTTCAAAATTATCAGTCGCGAGCTAAACGCGCCGAAACCACGTGCTATTTTTTTCCGGCGTTTCTCCCCTTTCGCGACGCGCGTCGCGCGTTCAACTTTCTCGTGCAACGTTCGGCTCGCCGATTCTGGAGTCCTTTGATATGCTGCATATAGTGACAATGCCACCGAACAAAACATGACCAGCGAAACGTCTAGAGGTTTAAATTCGACTCCGAGTCCGCGTTCAGGACTCCGAACCCCGGGCCTATGCGTACCATAGTGCCTTCCTATTCGCTTCGCCTTGTTATAAGGACTTCAGAGTACCGAAGAATTCCGTAGCACATAGGATGTACGATATATAGGGCAGCTTGGCTATGCTATCTCCCACTTACCACCATTCAGGCCGGTCATGTGAGTCCTGTTGGCTGGCAGACTATCCATGATACTGATTCTTCCATCAGTCGTGTCTAGATAGCTACTTATAGCTTTTTGGGTCGCCACTGTCAGAGACTCTAATCGCTACCTGTCTGTCATCGCTGCTCTTGCGAAGATATCATGGCATCGTCCACTGGCAATCCACTAAAGGTCGCCGAAACCAAGACGATTACTGTTTCACCAGAGCTTAAACTGTATCCTCACGACGAGCTTATCGCAGACTTGAACTCCAATCCTTATATCATCGACGAAGAGGCCGAAAGGCGACTTCTTCACAAGTTGGACTTGATCTTGCTGCCTCTATTCACGCTCATATGTACGTTCCTTCCCCACTCGAAAAAGGTCTTGTACTCACCCATCAAAGATTGTGTCAATTTTATTGACAGGTGAGTTGCATGACCTACCATTCTATGTCCTGATCTCTATCTTACCACCATACCTCGTACTAGGAGTGCCGTAGGCATGTTCCCTCTCTCTTTATAGTCATGGCCATCTCATTCAGTCTCGCGAGAAGGAAATGCAAAAATTGCAGGTTGGTTTAAGCTCAAAGCAACATATGATGCAAGTGTCTGACACAATCTCACCGGCAGGTATCGAAGCGGACCTCGGGATGACCGGTTTAAATTTTGAGACAGCCTTGACCGTGTTCTATGTCTTCGTACGCATCTGCAATCCATCAGCCTCAGAAAAAATCATGCATTTATTGATTCTACAGTACCTGTGTTTTGATATTCCTTCGAATCTTGCCCTCAAGCACTTCGGCTCTGTATGGCTCGCCTGTACAGTTATAGCTTTCGGTGTTATCTCCCTTGCGACTGCGTTCGTACAATCGTATCGAGGTTTCCTTGCGATACGGATGTTGTTGGGCCTATCGGAGGGAGGAACGGTAGTGAGTTTGACCATTTAATGGCATCTTCTCACATCTGAATCCTTATCAACAGTCAGGCTTGGCCTATGTGTTGTCTAGAGTGCGTGTTTGGATACCCATATATATCTCCACCCCTCATGATTATCTTACATCTTGTTTTTCTTTAGTATTATCGCCGTTCTGAACTAGTTTTACGTGTCGGATGCTTTTTTGGTGTCGCACCACTGTTAGCCGGAGCTTGTGCGTTGTTTCGAAAACACGACTTGACTGATCTCGCCGTGCTGATCATCGTCTCTCTAGTTGGTGGCTTGCTAGCTTCCGGCTTGCTTTCTGTGGGAGATATCGGAAGCGTAAAGTCTTGGAGGAAAATATTCCTCGTCGAAGGTAATCGACGCAACTCATATCGGGTTGGTATCTTGATTCTACTGAAAACCAAACTGATCCAGGGATTATAACTACAGGCATAGGTCTGTTATGCCTCATTATCATCCCAACCGATCCCCTACACACGCGCATGCTTAGCCCAGCAGAACGTGCCCTTGCCTTAGCACGCATCGACGCCGACCAACTCTTTAAAACAGGTGGTCGAAGGGAACGAACTAATATGAGAGCAGGCCTGAGAGCTTTCAACTTCAATGTGAGTCGCGCTTTCTCAAAATGTGATAGAGCTGAGAACGGGAGTCATACAGACTATGCTGTGTACCGTCTGTTATCTATTCGCCAATATATCGTTTCAAGGGCTGAGTCTCTTCATGCCTACTGTGGTTTCTACTTGTTCGTATTTTTCTAGTTTTCTACGATAATTGCAGCCTAATGGTATTTTCTTAGTGGGAAAATTCAGTGCGTCTCGTGGTCCCTACCATTTTTCCTTCATGCTCATTTTGGTCAAATACAGCCGTCGTCCATTCCCAAGTGAGCTTTTACTATGTTGCTCAGACTTGATGCACTGAGCATATTCCGTTTATCAGCTGCTTACGGTCCCGCCTTACCTTGTTGGCGCGGTATGGGCATTGTGCAGCGTCTATTACAGTTTTCGGATGAAGCAGCGGGCCATCCCACTCTCGATCAATGCCCTGGTCATGGTTCTTGGCTACTCTCTTGCTGTGGGCACGAAGAACTCACATGCACGGTACTTACTTGCAGCCTTTCCAACTGTTACGCGCTATACTGAAATTCAGATTGACATGAAGATACGCTGCATGCTTCTTTTCTATTGCTGGCGCCGCTCCTACTGCTCCTATACTGCTGTCATGGGCCGCTGAAAATGCGGCTCCGGATACAGTTCGAGCTGTCGCCACTGCCATTGTTCCAGGTCAGTAGTTTACGTCGTATTGAGGGTTGATCTACTCAGCTTATGGTGTCCTTCAGGTATGGGTGCTCTCGGAGCTATAGTCGGGTGAATATATCCCTGCAATGTCGACTTGACTGCACTTATATCTCTTCTCTTTAGTGTTTGGACATATCTTCCTGAAGACGCGCCAGACTTTCGAGAAGGTAATTCTTTGAATCTGGCTACAAGCTCCATGGTTTTTGTGCTTGGGATTGTCGGAGCGTTGTACATTCGATGGGAGAATGCTAAACGGGATCGCGGGGAGCGAGACTATAGGTTGCAGGGTGTCAGTGTAGAAGAGGTTGAGCGTTTGGGACATTTGCATCCTGATTTCCGTTATCAAACGTGATTTGTATCGGTTCAGGTTATTATGATAGTCGTGAACTTCTAACGAAAGGCATATTAATATTGAGGTAGATGGCGAGCGTGTAGTAGGGCAGGTGAGGCATTTATATATTCTGGCAATCACTGGAAACTTAGTAGTATAAGGTAGTATAATCCGTAGGTCTCACTAGTGCTCAAGCTATAGATCCTACTGAAGAAGATTTCGAATATCTCAACCTGTTGTGCCAATTTTGTGCCGTATCGAAATTTGCTATTGTACGTCGCACTTTGGTCGCAATGACAAAAAGAACACATGTACGAGACATGATTGTTGAAATAAGTACAAATGATACTACTGGTCTACTAAAAATTACAACACGATAGCCATTTCCAAGGTCTACAGAAAGACATCCAAATCAAAGCCAATGAAAACTACAAACATCAAGACGCTGCAATTCTACGTCGTCGAACATCTTGAAGCGCTGCATTGACAGTCTCTTTCGAGGCGGTCTGTTTTCTCCATAGGTCACTAGTTCCCCTACATGAACGATCAGCATACATAGCTCCACCAAATCTATGGAAAACGTACTTGGTCCGCAGCAGAAACACTACAGATAGCGCAACACTCTTCAGTGAACGAGTCTTTCGGGATGGAGCGGGAGGCTGCACGGGAAATCCGATCCGTGCTATGGAGGCGAATATGGTTTGTTCGCTACAAGGGAGGCAAATCAGCAAAACTATCGAGAGAAGTTCGACAATATATACCTCTTTTCATATCTAGACAGCAAGACGAGTAGATACTGTTTCTGATAGCCCAAGTCACAACGGAAGGACGCCTCTCGAGTGAACTTGGCCTTTAGATATTGAATCTGAACCATCAATCCCTTACAATCCTTCTTGTGCTGAAGATGTATCTCGGCTAACTGGCGTTCATCCCTGTATATACTTGGGTCAGCACAGATAAAAAGACAGCACGGTGCTCATGTTGGACATACGCAGTGCAGACGTGATTGTTTAGCTCTTCCTTGGCTTGAGCTATTTGTCCTCGCTTCTCCTCCAGTTGTTCGCTGAGTAACCGAATATGGGCTTGACTTTGCTTCTTCGCCCGTTCAGCTTTCACTGACTCGTCCTTCTGCTTGGCTTCAAGACGTTCTTTTTCTGCTCGTAAGGCCTTCAAATCTCGACCAAATGCCTCCGCATCCTTTCGAACACGTCTGAGGTCAGATTCCAGAGCTGCAACGGTACGTGCAACATCGCTCTTCTCCGCTGCGATACGATCCTTTTCAGCTTCCGCACGTTGAAGTTCATCGGCCTGGTTCGATAGCGCTCGACGTAGTTCATCGATCTCACTGAGATGGAGGTCAAGCTGCTGACGACGGTTTGCATGAGATGTTTGAGAGGTGGCATATTCATCTCGTAGTCGATTTGCATGCTGCGAATTCTACGTGAGATCCTTACACTACGATGCACAAAAATGATAACATACCTCAGAAATTTCAGAGAACCGACGCTGCAGTTCCTTGTGGTCAGCTGCGAGAAGCGATCGTTCTTGACGAAGCTGGTCAATAGTATCTATGTTCTCAGCAACTTTATTCTCAAGCAATCTGGCCTTTTGGTCCGCGTTTACGTTTTCTATTGATTCCAGTCAGATCCAAAAAAATCACAATACTTCAACGGCAACATACCTCGCAGCTCGCTCTCGAGGGCGTGGTTCTCTTGTTTGAACATATTGAGCTGTCTCTTGACGTCATCCATGTCCTAAACAGTAGTGTGGCGTCAAGGTCAATTGAATCGTCTTTCGACAAAGAGCAAATACCGATTCAGTTCTTTTCAGCTGCGCAAAAACACCATCTTTATCTCGTTGCACCCGATCCTGTTCCGTCATCAGAGCTCGCAAACGAGCTCGTTCAGATTTGAGATCAGTTTCGAGGTCAGCAATGGCACGTTTTGCTCTATCGAGTTCCTAAGCAATAGTCCAGGTTCAGTATCGTCGAAGAAGAGCAAGCAGCCCTCGAGCGACATACCCCTTGAATACCAACCCTCATCTTCTCACCTGCTCGCTCAGATTCGGCAACACGTTTTGTCTCGTCCTTGGCGATACGGATTTGAGTAGTCAATCGATTCGCGGCGTCTTGAAGGACAGCTTTCTCTCCAAGAAGCTGTCGTTTCTCCTCTTCCCATTGCTTCTTCATCACTGTAAGCTGGGAGTTGACAGAATGGAGATTAGCCCTTAAAGTTTCCGTCGTTTTGGTCGGGGGTGTGGGGGGCTCGGACGGGAGGTTCACTTTCGAGATATCAAGCGTACTATGAAACCAAACATAGTCAGTATGAGAATAGAGATGTAGGTGTCGAACATACGTCTCGTCACCGTCAATCGGTCTAGTTATAGCTGTCAAGTCGACCTTGGTGAGGCACTTTTGACAGCGAGCTCTATTCAACCGGCTGAGACGTCTTTCTTCCCTTCTTGATAGCTTGGCAATCTCATCTTCCAAGACGACGATTTTGGACCGAGCATCTTCGAGTTTCTCGGTCAGACCTACGACACCGAGGCCTGCATCCTCAAGTCGATCCAGCTTATCGTCGATGCTCTCATTAGCGCGGTCGAGTTCACGCTGTAACCTAGAAATTTCTGAAATCAAAGGGGAGACGTTCGAGTCTGTTGAGGCAGGAGTGTTCAACCAAGACATCTGTCAACATCGAGATCCGTCAGTAATCGACGAGTCCAAAGTGCGATGTCATACGTACATCTTTGAGAGGAGCACCTGGAGTCCTAGGAGCCCTGATGGACATGGCCAAAACTTGACGGTGAATCGGAGAAATCCCACTGGCATTGATGAGCTTGCTGGGAGTAGCCATCTCGGTGACCGTCAGTCGCAGACCCTTCAGTCTTTCCAGAAGGTCGTCCTTCTCCCTCTCCAGCATCTCGATCTTGGTGTCTTTGGCTTTGTCCATAGCTTTTCGAGCGGGTGACTGGCTGAGCAACGTAGTCAACCGAGCAATTTCCCTGTTTGCACCATCCAACTCTTCCTCGAGGGCCTCGACGTCGGCCTCCGTCGGACCTGGAGCGATGTGGCTTTGGGAAGGATCGTGGAACATGTTTGAATTGTCTCGTTGACGCACTCGCTCTCGCTCCAGAGTGACAACTTTGCCCTTCAGTTCAGCAAGTTCTCCTTCGTCGGCCCACATCTTCTTTTCCGCGGCATCCAAAGCCTCTTCCATTTGCCTTGCCAATTCGGACGCCCTCTGTGCATCTCCTTCCAGTTTCTCCATGTTCTCGTTAGCCTGCGTCTCCCGTACAGCCAGCTGATCAGCCTTCTGTTGGATGGACGCGAGCTCGTCTTCGAGGTTCTCGATACGTTCGACAGCGACACCAGCATCCTCCTCCAGTTCAGCAGCGTATGCTTTGGTTGCGCGCAATTCTTCTTGGATTTGATGCGCTTCCTGTTCGAGGTCTTGGATTCTGTTTCGCTCCGCATGGAGCTCGTCCAACTTAGCCTGAAGCTCGTGTTCGAGGGTCTCCGTCATCTGTTTCTCCTCTTTGAGTTCCTTCTCAAGCTCATCGACCCTCTCATCGGACCTCATAACCTCCAGCTCCAGCTCCTTGATCTGAGCGTTCGCATTTCGAAGATCCCCCATGACGTTGCCGACCCTCTCATTTGCTTCTCGCAATTCCCCGCCCAATTCTTTCCCACTTTCCAGTACTCCCTCAGCTTTCTCAGCTCGCTCCATCGCTACATCTCGTTCTCCTTCGAGCTCAACCATCCTCTTTTCGGCATCCCTCAACTGTTCTTGGCATTCCTTCTCGACAGCTTTTGCCCTCTTCTCCGCTTCCTGGAGTTTCCTCTCCAACTCCCTCACAATCCCTTCCACGCCCCGCTCCACCTCTCCCATCCTGTCTCTCCATCTTTCCTTGTCTTTGTTCCTTTCCTCCACCTCTGCTTCCAAAGCCTTCTCGACTTCCTCCTTCTCTCTCATGGATCTCTTGACCTCCACCTCGAGGTCCTCTACCCTCTCCTCTAGCGCAGCCTTCTCATCAATCCACCCCTCAGCACTGACATCTTCAGCCACATCTCCCAACGTACTTCCAATACTAGCCCTCCTCTTCGCATCAACCCTGTCCTTCTTCTCGTCCTCCATCTTCTTCAACCGCACCACAAGAGCCTCATTCTCCTCCTGCAACCTTCTGTTCAGGCCATGCAGATACGCATTCAGCTTCCCCGCATTAAACCTCCCGAGACCGAACCCCTGCGCCCCGAGTCCCATTACAGGATCGAAAGAGGTGTTCGCGCGATGATGTGTCGTCAGGTCATGCGAGGATGTTGTCGAAATGAAAGAGGCTCTGTCTCCAGCGCCATCGTACGGGGATTGACTAGGCGTCGCCCATTGCTCTCCAGAACCAGATGCCCGCCTCGACCTAGGTTTCAATTCAGTCGGGGGAGAAAGGGAAGTACCAGCTTCAGACACCGCAGGCGAGGCGATATGTGTTTGTGCAAGTGGATGAGACGTCCTTCCTTTCCTCGGTCTCGGAGTGACACCTGCGAAGGCTGTCTGGAGGTTTGTGCCTACCCCAGGATCGAAGCTGCGGGTGCTGGCGGGCGTCGATTCGGCAACACTTGGGGTAGTAGCGATGGCGAAGTTGCGAGGATGGGGAGTGGGGAATTTGAGACGTGGGCGTGCGGTGGAGTTTATGACAGAGAGTAAGAATGAGCGACGGCGGGTATGTGGTGTCAAAGGCTCTTCTTCAGTTTGGTCTTCTTCTTCTTGACCATCTTGTTCCAGGTTCGAGGGATCTTGGGATTGGGATGCAGCATCGAGTCCGTTGGGAGGTGAAGGGATGTCGAAACGAGCTCTAGGGCGAGGGTAGGCAGGCGTTGGTGTAAATGCAGTGGACGGAGCTGGAGAGGAAAAGGCAGTAGGAGACCGGTTATCGCCACGACTGTTGTTGATAGCACCACTGATTGCTCCATGAGCGTAAGGCGTACGACCATCCTCGTCTGAAGAGAACGTAGGATCGCCAGTTTCTTGCGAAGCATTCTCATTCTCATGATCCTGTGCACCCGATTCGTTCGAATATGGATGACTATCTTCACCGGAGTGCTCACGTTCAGAATGTATGGGTGAGATGTGGACATCAGTGATATCCATTGAACGCTCTCGCTGAGATTCTTCCAGAGAGAAACTCTGGCCAACGTTTGAGATTGATTCCTCGCGAGACCTATCATCCCGTTCGTCTTCCGGACGACGAACTACGATGGCAGGCGAGGCTGTAGTTGAGCGAGGGAGGGGAATAGAGGCACCAGGGAGTGGCGATGGTCCATTGGAGCGAGGTAATGCGATGGAGCGGGTACTGTGCGGCGTCGAGTTTGTGGGCGACGACGCAGGGGAAGGTGTGGTGCGAGTGAGTGAGGGCGTGCGTGCGCGAGCAAGGGGTTTACGGAATGCCACATTTCGGAATTTGTCGAAGGGAGATGCCTAAAGCAAGTTCAATCCCAGTAATGAGAGATCAAGCAATTACTCACCTTGGGTTCGGAGCGCAGACTGACTGAATACTCGAAGTGTTTCTTTGGTGTAGGTTCGATCTCTGGTGATTCCGCAGGATATGGAGGAGAGCTTGTACGACTAACAGAATGAAGAGCCTCTGTCAAAGACACATCCTGCTCTCCATCAACACCATCTTCTGGAGGTGGGAGATGGGCATCCGGAACACTCTTGCTGTGACTTAGCTCCCATTCCTCGTCGCTTTCGTGTGGTGCAGTGTGGTGCATATCTGGTAGAGATGGAATGCTACTGATGTCAAAGCTATCGAGCTGTTGACTGCGCCTTGTCGACATGCCATTGCCTTTGGACGAAGACAAACCGAGAGAAGATTTGGTTGAGCGTGACGCAATAGAGCTGGCGAATCGGGCGGTACTAGAGGTGCTTGAGGTAGGACGGATGGTAGAGGTAGCTGTATGAGATGAAAAGGCAGCAGGCGTGGAGTGGATTGGCGCTGAGATATCGCTGAGGTTATCTTCTTCTTCGCTCTGCGAAATCGCATCGCTCGAGAGTTGATCTGTCTCTGCAGAGTCTTCGAAAGCGGGCAGCGATGGAAGCGATGGCATTTCTCTCTGATCAATAGCCTCTATCCGACGCCAGATCCTAGAAGGCGTCTCTATCATTGCAGCCATGTCGGCGTGATATCTAAAACAGATTCCCAATCAGTACTGATGGCTGGATAAGACATGATTTCCCTGATTACCTAGATTCTCAAGGGTATATTGATGTTCAACTTCCAGATATGTTTGCGAGTGCGAGTAGCAAGTGGAATGATAGTCGAGATAATCGGGGCAAGAGGAGAGACGCGAGTTCAACATTTTCGTCGCGACTGGTCATGCCACCGCGTCAACTCCGACTCATCATCCCTACTGGCACGTCTTTGATCATGGATACACTCAAATTTACATCTCACAGATCAGCAACATCTTTATACCTATGGCGTACTGGTACCGAAATTTCCAAACTCAAAGTTGTGTCCTCCCTGACCTGCTTGTACACAAACACGACGCCCAACATCTCGTCAAAACTCGAGCACCAAATGAACCTGCATTCCGTGTTATGCCTTTTCCAATGCATGTCGTGGGAGGGCTGGCCAATATCTTGTGGAACCTTTTCAGATCGCCATAGGTTCTGAAACATCCTGAGCATTTTGAAGTACACGGGGTCATGTTAGCTAAAGGTCCGTCACAATCAGGCTCAAGGAGTGCAGCGCTGTGAGGTCTCTTTGCTAGCTCGGCTGCTGAGATCTGTTTGTAGTCCTGCCACCATTGGCACAGATACGAACGGGGTTTACCACTGGCATCAAATGGTATGTGACCCATTGCAACACTCCCCGCCGCTTTCCCGCACGCGAAATAATAATCGGAAAGATTTTGAAGGTCTCTTCCAGTGATATGCCTCAGTTCCTCCACATTGAGACGTTCGTCCAAGGTCAGTCGGAGACTCTGAGTCGCTGCTAACCTGGCCACCCTCTCCACCTTATACCGCACCGCGATCGCATACACCCTAACAGGATCCTTTTCAACAAATCTAGCATCCCCCAAAGCATTGATCATCCTCTCCACGATATGCATGTCGTATTTGTCCATGATCCCCGAAATGGTCCGTACATCGTCAAAAGTATGCATCTCCGGGTTCCCTCTCGGATCGCACCAGGACATCATCCGCTTCAGAGTGGCACTGTCTTCGGGCATCACAACTACTGGTCTACCTTTGGCATCCACCTCTTCGTTGGGACCTTGGGGCATGGAAAGCATCTCTTTCATGACCGAGGACGCCAATCGCAGTGAATATATATGACAGCGGAACTCGATACCATCGCTTGATCGCAAGACGATGTCTGCGTCAGCATCGTTGAATGGGTAGTCAGCGATGATAGTGTTGGGTGGGACAGCTATTGACATAGTACTGTGACGGGTCTATCGATAGACAGATAATATTGTCCCGCGCGCTGAGTCCTATTGCTGATTTTTTTGACCTATCCATATATTACTTATCCTGCCTTTCTAGTAATGGTACTCCAGAGCCTCCACACTACAGCTTGGATGAGATTCTCAGTTACCATCGAGCAAAATTAAGAACTCGATGCACAATCCGTACTATGACATAGGCACTTCGCTTCCAGAGCTGAGTTCCCAGCACTGAGGAATCTAATGGAGAAGGTCAGTAGCTATATTGTTCAAAATCGTCACTTACTTGTACTTACCTCATCTATCGCTTTCTCAACCGCGCTCGCGAACAATTTCTTGAACCTCTCCATTTCCGACAATGCTCGATTAAGACAAGTTACGCAGTTTGAACTGCCCACTTTCTGTTGGAACAAGTCGGAATCCAGTATAGTCGCACTGCATGGTCTTGCCTTCAGCATCACACCAACTTCCATCATATAATCCTTCCACCAGTAGCACGGGTTGCGAGCTTTTGCGCCTCCAGAATGACCGTAATAGCAGCCTGACTTCGTGTTGGAGCATGATACGCCAACACTTATGTCCTTCAACCATTTTTCTGCTGCTTCTAGGCTAGCTATGGCGGCTGCGGCTCTGCCACACATTTGATGGTAGCCCAATACTCGATGGTATATTGAAGCGGGAATGAAATTTAACTCTGGGACCCAAGTCGACTCTATGAGCGATTCTGGGGTAAATCGAAGTGTATGTTTGACTCCTACCCTGGCCTCCTCCTGTAAGTCATAGCGACAGGCGATGGCGAAAACGCGGAGGGGCTCTCGCTCTACGAAGCGAGGCGAAATCAATTGCTTCAGAACACGACCCTGCACCTCCTGCATGTCGAACTTCCGTGTAGCCTCGATCATCGTCACTACATCTTCCAATGTCTCGAGAACCGGATCTTCGGTAGGGCTTGGGCAGCAGAACCTAAGAATTCTCTCGATAGTCTTACTCTCTTCGGCGACATGGATGAGGTGCGCATCGGGGAAGTTCGAGGAATGTTCTGTGTCCTTGGGCTGAGGCAGGCGGAAGGTGTCTTTGAAGAATGGAGATGCGAGGATGAGAAGCAATTTGTAGGTTGCAAACTCGACGTTATCGGATGTACGAATGACAATATCTGCATCTGGATCATCGAAGGGAGATGGACCAACGATGAAGGAATTATTTTCAATATCATCAACGGTAGACATGATCGGATGATTCAGGGAATCGATGTCGCAGGTGGTATGTCTCTGAAGGTAGAGGGAGAGATATATAGACACCTCGTTGTCAAAGTACTCTCTTCTGGGAGACTGGGGATAAGTTTATTCATAGATGGACACGAGGGGTCAAGATTTATGCGATGACCTGCAGAACTTCATCGAAGTGCGACTGGACCCAAACTTGACTTCCGATAGCAAGCTGGAGGCAATATCGTTTCTGTTTCGCAAGACTTGATCCATTACCGCTACGAGTCTGATCGATGCCACTAGCAGCCGGGTGGTGGTCGCGAACATGAAAAGCCAAATGTTGTTTCTCAAACTGCACGTGACCCGACGCGTCAAATTTTGTGCAGTTTCCATAATACAGACTATCGTGTATGCTCCGTAAAAGAAATACAGTGCTCATGAAAACTAGCATATATATAAACAAGAGACGGAAGGTAGTATTTGTGATCATACAGTCAATCAAATAGAGCCTCAACGTGGCAATAGTAGACCATCTTCAAAATTCAATACCCAGGACGACCTGTAAGTAAAGTGACGGAGTCATCAGAATTTATTCATGGAGGCGATATAATGATATAAGATACCTGACCAGTCGCTTGATCGACTGCCTGTGCAAACCACTCCTTGAAGTCGCCCATTCTGAGTAGACCTTTGCCTATACAATGTGGGCATGCGGAAGCAGCAAGGTTTTCTTCGAAAAGGTGCGAGTCCAGCACAGTTGTACCGCTTGGCCTGTCCTTCAATTGAAGACCAATAATTTTCATACTGTCAACCCACCAAGACGACGCACGCCTTGGCTGACTGTCGCCGACTTCAACCCACGTGGCGCGTATAGTATCCCCACAATTGCTCCTACATCCCAGTCCAGCCTGATCATAATTTGTCAAGAAATAGGGCGAAACACTGACAATGCTCGCTGCTTCTCCGCACTTCTTGTGATACTCCAAAAGTGCGTGATACACGACCGTTGGGACCGAGTGCAGTTCTGGTACCCAACTTCCCAGCAGAGGATATTTAAGTGTATGTTTAGCGCTGATCCTCGCTAGCTTCTCCAATCTATATCGAGCAGCGATGGCGAATACCCTCACTGGTTCCTTCTTTAAGAACCGTGTCGACAGGAGCTGGGTTGCAACCTGCCCGAGGACCTGCGGCATATCGTACTTCTGGGCGACCTCTATAATCGAATTGACGTCACCAAACGTTGCGAGATGAGGATCTGCGCAGGGATAACAGAACCTGAGCAGTCGATCGATGGTCAGGCTGTCCTCCGTAACTTCAACGGTGGGTACTCCTGGGAAGTGTTTGGAATAGTCAGCGTCGTCTGGCTGAGCGGTCTTGAACATATCGGTGAAGAATCGGGAAGAGAGTCGGAGAATGACTTTGAAGACACCGAACTCGATGTTATCAGATGTACGAATGACGAAGTCAGCTTCATTATTGTTGAAGGGAGATGATGCGGCAAGCGATCCAGATTCACGAGCATTGTCAAGTTTCGACATGTTGTAAAAAGACAGAGTAAACGATGAAGGGTTTGTTAGAATGACGATCACCTTGTGAGGAGTAAGGAAATGGGATTGGGGTGATAGGTCTTTGAGGGTTCAGAAGAGACAGGAAGGCCTGGAAGGCGACACGTTAATAGCGTAGTTCATCGGTGAACATTAAATCTAATCATAGAGCGTCACAATAGCTTCGAGATGAGCGTAGTATTGGTTCGACATGTTTCAAGAGGAACTGGAAGGAATGAGACAACGAGGAGCAAAGAGGAGCAGATTGTCGACAGCAAGCCTCGTCAGGAATTATCAGGTCATTGTCCCATGGTTTGCTTGGGGTTATGCATGACACAAAAAATCTAGCTGATCGTGGTTTTCAAGTTCCAGAATTCAATAGCATTCTTTCGAGTTGGGAACCTATAGATATTCCAAGGGAACAATTGGATAGTGCTCGAAGAACATAGATAGACACAGATCGTGCAGCTCGAAATGAAGAGTCATCTCCAAGCCGTGCATACCTATCAAAGTCGCACTGATGGATCATGCCTTGAGTCAAGATATCAATGTACTTCAGGCCGTCGAGATGTGGAGCATAAAATGGTGGAAGGCCTATGTTGCGCTGATTACAGCTCCGATCAATCTCGACGACAGACAAAAGATCGAGTCGGATCATCATCCACAATTCGAGGTAAATGTTCTCGAGACGCGTCCGAGGAACAGCACCATGTCGTATTTCGACGACGAATTTTCGTCAGGGATTTTAAAGCTCGAGAGATGGATCAGCGGAAGGATACTCGAGAAGCCACAGTGGGTACTGCGGAGAATGACCGAAATCGGCTCTATAGTCGACATATTCTCGATCTCAGAAACAGAGAAGGCAAGTCGGAGGACAGGTTTATACGCCGATTCGGGTGCACGAGTAACGAAATGGCTGCTGATCCCTGAGCCACTGAACTGGTATGGAGAAACCGTTGGTTGGTATTCCTGACCGTCCTCGAAGCTTATACATGATGAGGCGAGATAGACCAAAGAGGTTGACTTGAGAAGCGTAGAAGGCGACAAGATAGTTGAACTCCACGTACGTGGAATCCATGGATCCTACATCCACGATAGGAATACCGACCAGTCTGGCTGCGGCTGCGTTTGACCTAGGCCGGCGGTTTATGAACCTACGCCTACGAGCCTAAGGAAAGACAAGACACTAAATCGGGATCATATGTATGGAAACTTTGTCCAGGTACTGTGTTGACTGCGCAAAGTTTATCAGGACACGTTCCCAGCTGGAATGTAAAGAGAAGGGCAGAAGAGGCTGTGACGACATTGGATCCGGATAGTTCAGCAAAATTTGGTCGATATCATGAGGTCCGTTGAATAGGATCGGATCTATCAAGCTATGTAGCAATCGATGAATGGATGAAATCCTTTGAGAGCTGGGTGCGGTCTAGCTTGGCAATGCTTTTGTGGCACTACAAGCGCGTCGATGGGGGATCGCAGACGAGACTCTGCAGAAGTGGCCCCGCGGAGATCATCTATAGCGCGAAAATAAGAAGATATCGGTTGCTTTGTTCGAATGTATCGTATCAGATACGATGTAAAACGCACGTTGGTAGAAAAATGAGCCAACATAGATTTGATCCTTCGTGGTGGTTCGATAGTAGCTAAGTAACGCCGGATACACAATGTAGAATTGATTGCTTGAGTCCGAGATAAAGGGATGCTCATCGGCCATCAGCCATCAGAGCAAGTCTGCCGCAAGCCCAAGAGTCTTGGTCCCTTGGTCTCCCTCGGTGTGCTCGGTCGGGAAGATGGTTCAGGTTAAATAAGTCACCGAAGACCGGTGAGTAACAGACCGATACTTACTATAAGTATAAAAGAAAGTTCCTCGCCTTCAGAAATGAATAGAGAGATGCTTCCAAGACGTGAACGATTAGCTCGGAAGTCAGCTCTTTGTACCCATACTTTTGGGGTATTCATTTAGATTGGCACGAACATGATAGAAAGTTCATCTGGATCAACTATAGAGATCATCAGACCTATACGAGTATTGACAAGTTATAACACGTACCATACATGCTGTAAACGCGAAGCGATTTGAGGGCGAGAATGAGCTCATGGAAAGCATGAGGCGGGTTGCACGATATAATGTAGGATCAGATGACCATAAAATGGAACTGGTACGTGGATCCGATATTGAGATGCTCGAATGCCCAAGTACCAGCAACTGCCTGGTGGTGGACATGCATGATCGACGGGGAAACCATCAGGTGAGAATACAAAGGGGGGCGGGGCGGGGAAATGTATTGAAAAAACTCGAATACAGTTGGACTCGGTGGGTCATGTGGTTCGGAATGATGGGTCCTGCTGCGAAGGATCAACGGAAGGACGTGATCCCGAGTGTGTGGGGAACAGATCAACGTCCAGTACCATCGAATGATAAGACAGCAGAAACAAAACAAGATGGCGGTCGGAGAGGAGGTGGCGCGAAGGGGTTCACGAGACAGATATCAGGTCGAATGGAGATAGATGCCGGACCACGAACATCGCACGATCCTTAGTGCCCTAATATGCCTTGATTGCACTAAAAGTATCTCGAGTGTGTACCCGCAAATGTGGGGTGCGTACCCCGCGACTAGAGGTATAGTGAATTTTACACACGGATGTCACTCAAACATGGGCGTTGCCGTCAACGACTGGGCTAATATGGAACGGCCGGAGCAAGCGATGGTCTCGGAACATGCTAGATACGCAGCCCAAGAGCTGAGGAGAGCGCGGTGGTAGTACTGCCAGGCTGTACCCGACCGGTGACTGTGCACTGGGACGAAAGAACGGGGAAAGAAACGACGAAAAAGGCAAATCGTCGGGCCATCGAGTTGTCGTAAGTCGTCGTGGCGCCCAGTACTGCTAGCAGGAATACACTGCGAAGATCTGGTGACCTTGAGCTTGAGCTTGAGTACTTGAGTTCCCCCTACTTGAGTTCCACCTACTTGAGTACTATACTTGAGTTTGCCAGTGGATACTCTTGAGTGGCTGTTGCCCGGATATCGGCACCTCGGAACGAATAGGAATTCGAAAAGACCAAAGTGGGTCTAAAATTTAGGCAATATTTACCCATTTATTCTCATTATTCTCCTCAATTATTCTCATTCCTTTCTACTACCTGTGGCTGTCGAAATATCAGCGCCTATCATTATATTCCCCATCTCCGATTGTAGCCATCACTTTTCGTCTTGTTTAGGCCCTTTTAGGCCCAGGAAGGACCCCTGCTTGTTCGTTACCCTTTTGCTCCGGATTTCGTTGTCGATCTACCCGGCAGGTTCACCCCTGGAACACCTTCTCCTCATACCATCAACGTATGGCCAACTATCTTCCTGTCCTTCTCGTCTCTGTAGGTGCAAACGCAATACCAGACGATTCCTCAGTATCCACGCTCCCCAGGGGACAGGTCGACTATCTCTCTCATGACTGGCAGGAAGAAGATGTCTGGAAGTCATGGCGGAACATGACAAAACAGAAGAACGAGATCGCAAACGGCGTCAGATTAGAGAACGCAAGTTGGAGGACCTGGTGGAAACAGAGAAACAAACTCAAGACCGTCTCCCCAGAGACGCTCAACTGGTGAGTTCCTCTTCGTTTCTTCTTCATTTCGCTTCATATTCTACGTAACTCTTAAAAGAGAACCTCTGGAAATACCCTTTCATTTCTACACTATCTAATCTTTTTCTCTAGGTTGAAAGATTCTGATGTTACATGGCTCTATGGGCCTCTCCACACCGCTGTCGAATGGTCACCGCCTCCCAAACCTCCACCTGTCTCTACCTCTGTCGACAAAGATTCACCTAACTCGGCCCATGACCGTTTAGACCTAAGTCTCCCAGATCCAAACAGACGGAAACCCATACTCAAGCATAGGAGCATCAGCGAATTACTCACCAGTGATCTGCCCAGTCCGTTATATAGTCCTCAAGGGAGCGACGACAGCTCGAGTGACTCCGAAGGACTTGACCCTATCGCAGAGGAAGGCGAAGGCGAAGGCGAGGAACCAACACCAGGAGGCGCGCGACCCCAGCTCATGCACACAAAGAGTGATACGCACATAACACGATGGCCCGACCGATACCGCGCTCTACGTAAGACCTCACCGCCCAGAGTAGTCCCCAACGAAGCCAACGGAAGCCTCATCGCGTCCTCCTCCTCCTACGCGCATGCCAGTGAAGTAGAACACCGCTCACACCCACACTCACATCCACATCACGTCTACAACAACACAAGCCTGAACGATTATTTCAGGGGGTCGGATCAACCTTCCACCAACGGCACCCGCTCGGCGGGCGACATTGACTCTGGTGCGGCTGATTACAGACCACATTATAGTAGCAAAAATATCATGTCGTCTAATGCTCCTCGCGTAGGTCCGGTTCTAGATTATCGTCATGAGTCGCCGACGCCGGGGAGTGCGACGAGTCTGGGGAGTGCCAACACGAAGAAGAGACATATCAGTTTCAACACGTTCGTCGAGCAGTATATCGCTATCGAGAAGCCTAAGAAAAGTAATGGTGGCAATACGGGTGATGTGAATGGTGAAGGCACTGGTTGGAACGGAAATTCGAAAGGTCAGAGATGGGTTGATGATGGGTTAGTCCATTTCGTATCCATTCAACATGTGCTCATCCTAACATATGTATCAGGTCTGATGAAGAGGAAGACCGAGACACCCTATACGCCCATGCAGATGGAAGTGCCATTGAAAGTGATACCGACACAGATGGCTACGACGAAGATGTAGACGATGACGAAGAGGAGGACGAAGAAGACGAAGAAAATGAGGACAGAATCGAAATGCGATCCTCTTCATCTTCGTCTTCCACAACCCAGAAACGGTCCAAATCCAAAGTATCCAATTCCTCGTCGTCCTCAGCATCCACCGTATCCTCTACTTCGTCAGACAGAACCAGACATAACCGGAAACGGAGAAATAGCTCATTCCGACCTCCGCTTATCAAGAATGGAGGGATGATGGGTGGACAAGGCGGGCCGTGTGAGGGAGAGAAGGAGCATGTCACTATTGCGCCTATCGCCCCTACAATACTGAAGACGACCGGTGTAGGTAACGTCTGGGAAGAACATGGTGGGTGGAAGGAGGGTTTCGGGGATGAGGGTTACAGTGATAGTGAAGGTGGTGGGCCAGCCCTGACTGGGTTTGGACATGGTACAGGGAGATGGTATACTGGCGCTTCACACGGGCATTCCGGGTCGGTTGGCAATGTAGGATTTCATTCCTCCAAAGGGGGTCGATGGGGACATCATCGACAACACGAAGGGGCGGAAACGCCTGTGGAGTTGGTATATGTGCCACCGATGAATAGTAATTATAGTGTGCAGAAGGAGGAGGAGCGTCATGACCGCGATGACGAGGCGGTGTTTCATCACCAGGAAGCTTACTTTAGTGTGGGCACTGGAGGTGTTACGGCGGTTGGTGGTGACGTGCCTAGTGTTGGGGTGACTCCTCCTTCTCCTCGCGGACCGACTCTTTTTGCTAGGTCGACACCCCCGCGTCAAGCGAGTATACCATTACCAGTACCAAGTGTGGTGAGGTCGCCTCCTGTGGTAGAGAGAGAGGATGGGGCTGAGGAAGATGCGTATGATTATTTTGGAGGTCCGGACTTGGGAGAGGATTTTGCGAGGAGGAGGACAAAGTCAGGGAGGAAGAGAGGGTCTCCGGATGGGGATTCTCCAGGGAGTCCTGATGTCACGGGTGGAGCAGTGGCGAGTAGACGGAGTAGTGATTCAAGGGATGTGAAAGCTAGTAACAGGTTTGGTGGCCGTGAAGGAAGAGATCGAGAGGAAGGTTCAGAATCTCGATCAAGGTCGCGTTCGAGGTCGAGGTCGAGGACACCGTCGCCGGCGATGGCGTCTCCAGTGACCTCTCCTGCGTCCGCGTCCGTGTCCGCATCTGCTGCGGTCCCCGTCCCTGCTGCACGCACCAACTCATTTGATCGCACCACGTCGCCTCCTTCGACTTTGCTTTCCCCGCCTTCACGTGGCCGAGGGTCATTACCGCCTGACTCTCAATCCCAATCTCAATCAAGGGGCCGTTCGTCCACGCGGACGTCGTCTTCGTTTTCTGATCGCGAACGCTCAAGTCATAGTTCATCCCTTGGAAGCCTATCCCCCGACGGCTCCTCCCCACTCAACGGTTCTGGTGTGGGCCTTCCTGGTGTCTACGGTGTCCTTTCCAACGGCAAGGCCGAAAAAGAACGGAGCAGGGGAAGATTGACTGGCAGCCTAAGTCCGGATGGTCACGAAACATCTACTGCCAGTGCTATTACCAGGAGTAAGACTTCCACCTCTTCTTCGTCCTCATCCTCAGTTTCGACCATCATCCCAAACTTAGTCCAGGCTCAGTCTTTCCTACCAGACGGACCTCCTACACCACCTGTTACCATACCTCCCATCCCTGAAGAACGGGAAGAGGAGGAAGATCAGCGATCTCGCCAACCTACACCTGCCAACTCGCCCGTGACGAAACTGAAACTGAGGCCTTCCATGACATTACCGCCACCACAGCCTGTCTCCCCAAGTACCACTACCTCGTATCCTCTATCTCCTCCTCTAGCTCCTGGGGCAGGCTCTTCCAACGGTCATGCCACTTCTTCCGAAACAAAGGCTACTTTGAGCCGCAGTCCCTCTGGTACGGCTGTGCCCCAGAAGGACAGGAGCCAGCAGCAACACCACCACCACCATCAGCATGCGGATGGAACTATCGTGGGCAGAGCGGTTGATATAGTTTCATCTGCAGGAGCTTATCTAGGCTTCTGGCATCATGGTCCAACGACCTGAGGCATGCGCGACCTTCCATAATACCCTGACATATTTCATTTCCTTTCTCGCCTTCCTCCTCATCGATCGGTGTCATTGCCCGTTATGTCAGTGTCACGACGCAGCGTCCAGCCGTCAAAGCCACTCAGCTTCAAGGCTAGCAATTCTTTCCGTCGTTCCGTTCATTTTTCTCTTCAGTGTCCGCATCACTATGCTACTGTTGCAGCTTAATACCCCACCCTCACCTCATCGTCTTCCATCTCCTGCTCTTCACCGTCATCTTCTTTATGTCTCGTGCTTTGGACTCCGTGCATTATATATTTGAATGTCCTTCCGTGTCCATGACGTTTTGATGGTCATTATCTTGCATTCTTTCCACCTTACTTTACTGCAATATATTGTGTATAGTCATGATTGATATCATTTGCCATCTACAGTTCTTTTTTATACATTACCGGCCGGATTTGCAGCATACTACTATCATATGTATTGTAGAGTCCTTGGCTATTTTTGTGTGCATGTCATTCTTGGGTATTACAATTGTGAATAGATGAGTACCAATCGCATGATGGCTCTAAGAAATGCATTGAGATGTATTTCTCGAGTCGAGATGAACTTGTGAATTTGAGTGGTAAATTTGTGTCTGTTAGTTTCCGAGCGGCCCACCCAGGACAGCTTGACGTATGGAAAGCCGGACTGTCAAGCCTCCGAATGATTCCCGAAAATGGAAATTGAGGCTCCGCGCTAATTACTGTTCTTTGTGCACAGGACCCCGACGCCTTGAGCGAGCGCGGCGAATATCATGACGATGCATCCTGCTTGATACCTTTCGTCGTCTGTCCATCTAGAAGTTCCTGGACCCCTATTAGTTCTTGAATACTGGATATTGGATAGTGATGAAGGTCCTAGATGACATGCTCATACTTGTTCTCGCTGCCGCCCAACATCCAATGCCAGAAATCCTTAGGATTTTCTGTGGCCAGTGTTGCGGTGTTTATCTGTGCTCCCATTGTGAGTCTTCAACGTTACGAGGATATACATGTGATTATCAATGACCTACAGCTGTTCCGAGGTCTGTATCTTTCGTAGGTTGCGTCCGCATGATCACCGCCTCTTTCGCTCCGCAAATAGGATGAGGTAAGTCCTCTATCATGATAACAATCCACGAGCAATTTGCGTACAATAGTAGTGCGAGCGCTAGCCGCACTTCTGCGGCGACCTCGTACCAAGCTGCAATCAACTGCAGAGTGCGGCCTGCCATTTAATCCCCTCGATTGGGTCTTTGGACAGGGTGAGCTTCTGTCAATTGGCTGTCCTTTTGTGGCTAGATTTTTGTGCCTGCTCATGTCTAGTGACTATAATCGTGGTCCTCGTGGAACTGAATACATGTGGAATCAGTATTCCTCGCCCTCTCTTCCGAGACTTCATAAATTCTCAATACTGTCATATCCGTTGGTGTGCCACTCTCTTTACCTTAAATACACTACTGTTTAATGCTTCGCTTAGGCTCCGTGCAGTCTTTTATACCATACCGGGAGACTCTCAGCCGGGATCGATGTTCTGAAATCTACGTTTACGCTCCTGGCTGCGAGTGAGTCTTATAGTATATATTCCTTCGGTCCCGTGGATTCACAGACTAGCGATATCCCGCTGGGTCAAACATCAATCACATTCTCCCCATGACTCATCGCTGTCTTGCCTTCAGTGATGTCGACATTGCAACCAACCAACCCGAACAGAAAGCTGAAGCTCACAGCAACACCTTTGAAGTTGGACCTTTAAGGACTGGAGTATGTGATTTCCCTCTCTTATCAAATTCTACCATGGGATATTTCCCAGCTTGTCAATATAGTATCCCCAGGGACGCAGAGTCCCTTCTCTGGCTCTCTAGTTCGGTCACGACTTCATATAGTTCTGTAGATCACCTTGAATTTGTATGATTCCCATTTGCCAGTCTGTTTTGAAGCAATACAAAGGCTTCATCATGAGTAATAAGTGTGTACTGATGCTATCCATACCAGAAACCCCTCGAAAAGACACTGAGCAGACAGTATACGCGCACTTAACGCGTCGCACAGCGGTTACGGAGGATGCGACACTCGGGGTCCTGCTCAATTTCTATTCCTGGCAACTTTTCGGAGGCTTGACAGTCCGGCTTTCCATATTGACGCGACTCGGACTCGGACGAACACGTCGACCTAAACGTCCTCCTCTTTACCTCTCAGCTTCCTCACTCACTTGATAAAAAGTCGACGAATCTCTGACGATAGCTGGACAGGCCACTTCCATTCAAAATGCATAGTATCTTCGCCAGGATCAACAATCTTTCTGCTTTTCTCTCGTCCTTCGTTATGGCTTTGCTCGGAGCTATAGCGCTTTCATCGTTCTTATTCAATCCGGACGTCAAGGGCGACATTGGAATTGTATCAGTCAAAGTGTGCGTACCGCGTTGTATCGCGTTATCGAACTCCTAAGCTAACCGGCCGGTCACAAAAGACATCCAGCAAACTCTCGAAGATACCCCAACCACCACCAAGAGTTCGCGTTCGTCAACTTCAACATAAGCGCTGGTACACTTGACGTTCCTCATACCTTCTGCAATACGTAGCGAATTGACTTGCATTTTCAATCCTCGTACATTGTAGATTTGACGCCACTGTTCAATTGGAATACGAAGCAATTATTCTTGTATCTAGAAGCAGATTACAACAACTCAGGAGGGGTGCGTGTCTTCATTCCAGTCCTTCATCCCTCTTCTGTTCTTTGGCCTCCTGACAATATATCCTCGTTAAATCCTGAGGCGGCCCGCTCTGCCTACGACACATGTTTAACTGACATCTTGTTTGCTATAGGTGAAGAACTCAGTCGTGGTCTGGGATCGAATTGTACGCCGCAAAGAAGACGCTATGATCAACGTCGTCGGAAAAAACAAGTATGCGTTCCGCGAGATCTCATCGACGTTCAAGTAAGTCACGTCCATTGGAAACTTTTGGCCTCAAGTTTCTGTTGTTATTGTTCTACGTTCTGTGCCCGTGTTCATTGCGTCAATCCATATCCACTCAGCTGCACGTCGCGTAGATTGCTAACCAACCATGTACCCTTTACTGATTATCGCTATTTTATCTAGGAACGTACCCCCTGCCCACTACTCCTTGAAGTACAATCTGATGCCTCATGTTGGAGTCCTCACATATGGGGAGGCTGGGAGAACAGCCGAGCCAATTGCATTCCCTGACAGTCAACCACGTGTATAGCGTTGTACTCAATGACATTGACCAATGCGGGTATGATAAACCTTATAACTTCCAGCCTACAGCAACGAGCCAAGCCATTCGCGATTCACTAGACAATGATCAAATGAAGGTCATTCATTGAACTTAAACTCCACCAACTACTAAAACACTGATCTTCTGGGTATGATTCGCGATTGCTGGGTACTTTTCAGGTTTGTGTGAACACCGGGTCGAGCAACGCTAGCGCTGTCATGCAGAAAATTAGTGAAACATCCCACCACGTATGCGGTCTTCCCATTGGGCGATTTTAATCAAGCTCTGCATCAACTCAGTTGAACGTCCTCCCACGCCCCACTCCACAACTTAGAGCAGAAAGTACGGTTCAATGTGTGGTCTGTGGATCGCAGTTGTTCCTCGTCCGGTCGTCATCCAAGTTATTCAAGTGCGTCCAAGTCAGTCCTAGTCTAATCTAAAAACAAGCGACTCAAGTGAACTTTTACGGCATGGTTGGTCCAAGAAGGAAGGTCATATGATAGAAGCGACCATGAAAGAGACTAGCGTGGCTCACCAGGGCTCACCTCGTTCTGCTGCCCCTTTTACTCATACCTAGGCCTTAGCTCGGACCTTTTGTGATATAAACCTTGCTCTATCTGCGTTATATTGCCCCCTTTCTTTCGACATTCTCTTAACCCTCGACACTTGCTTGTAATATCGCCTCACAACTTGTCGCTCACGATTCTCGTCCCCACGAACTCGCATACTCGAAGATATAACTACAGACTGAACAAGTCCTTCTATCCACGTCTCACTAAATAGATTCATATTCGACGCGTGGAACTACGTTGCGACTCTTCATCTACGCTGTAGGATGGAAACAGATTCATACGCGGTGAGTGCTCACGGCATATGCTAATCTTGTCTCGTTCTCATAATCGTGACTGAAAGAGTCTTTCGCCCTTTGAACGATTCGTTCGAGAAACGGACGAAGTCTTTTCACGGACGTTCCCTGGTTCCACGCAATCTCAGACCTTGAACACTTGGATTCTTCACGACCTTGATGACGACCAATACTTTCACGGAGCCGCATTCTACTACGATACAGACGGTAATGGGTACCCGAGCTCTAGCGGAAATGACAAGCTAAATTATTCAGCTTCTTCGCCCGAATCTACCGAAGTTTTACCTTCTCTGATGAACTCGGACGCGCCCGATATTTTCGTTCAGCCGGAGTATTACCACCTCACACCACCACCAGAGTTGCCGGACAACTCTGGCCAAAACATCCACGGATCGGCATACTCCGATGTAGTCCAAGACTGCGCAACTCCTGTGATTTCCCCTCTCGTTCGGTATATATCCGACGACCGCGAATCACCGTATCGTGTAACCTGCGAACAGGTAGACAATGAGTACGAAGCTGTTGAAAACGGCTCTCCTGCGGTGCGAAACGCTCATACACTCCTACATTGACTCAAAACACTCATTTCATAAGCAGGTGGCGAATGGAACCTATGAAATTTATGAGCCATTTGCCTTGTCTCCCATTTCAACGGAGCCCACGTACGTAGAGCCTATCCCAAGTAACCTTGTCGTACCCTCCCAGCGCTCTTTCGGTGACTTGATCGATCAGATGTACCCCGGTAGCCCCATTCGTATGCACCGGCCATATGAACCATCCGAAACCTCATGTACCTCAAGCCATACTTATCCCACATCCCCACTCTCTCCCGCCGACTCGTACACTCCTTATGCTTCAGGCTCAAATGTGAGGCAAGACCAAGACGTACTGCCTCGGGACTGGTACAGCTCTCCTGTCCAAGAGGAAGCCGAGTATCCTATGACCAGTTGGGCTTCGAGCGTATCCGTATCCCCTACGATTCACGCTCCCGCTCTCATTCGCGCTGTCATCAAATCGGAGACGGAGGTTTCTCAGTCCCAGGATGCATCGGGCTCTGCCGAAATATATAATAGTCTTAATACGCGTCGTCGGCGTCCTCACGCTTCTTCGTCGGAAAGTCACCTCCATTTGCAGTCCCAGAAACACCCACCATCGCGATGGACATCGCGATATTCTACGTCGCCTCGTCTCACGATGCGACTTAGTCCGTTACCTGGGAAGAGAGCGCCAGACAAGAAACCTTCCCTAGCATGCCTCTTCTGCAGAGGTAGAAAGATAGCATGCGGTCCCCCTCCACCAGAAAGCTCGGATCGAACTTGCACGTACGTTTCTCTATCTTTACCTTCTTAATTAGTCATTCGATGAATGGGCCAGTGCACGTTTTTTCTTATCGTGCCTCATTGTTGTTCAATATGGTTCAATTACTAACATGCTTTATCCCCTTTCATAGCCAGTGCCAAAGGAGACAGCTCCAATGCAACTACCCGGCAGAGAGCCACCGTGGTATACGCAAGAAAAAAACGCCTCTGTCGAAACCCGGCCCGAAGGTAATGTTGAAGGCAGCCCCGCCCAAAAATTGATACACATAGATTTTTTACACGTACGATACGTATACCCCTTTGCTCTCCCGCCTCGTTCCTCGAATTTTACTTTGAGTTGGAATACATACTCTGCTTTCGTTCTTGTTTTGAAGTTGTTGTACTTACTGTTACATCTGTCGAAATTGTTTATATCAAATAATATGTACCTCGTAATTGGGTACTTTCACGGTATATAATGCGATGCTACTCTGTACTCTTGGTTGTTGGGTGGCAGTAAGTCGATATATCAAGCCGAAGAAATTTGTTCGATGTCGATTGTTAGGAACTCCAGACATTGCTGCGCAAGGTCAAGTACGCACACACAAGCAGGA
Organism: Sarcomyxa edulis; assembly: GCA_009761415.1. NCBI lineage: Eukaryota > Fungi > Basidiomycota > Agaricomycetes > Agaricales > Mycenaceae > Sarcomyxa > Sarcomyxa edulis. Next base: position 58,520 of record QUOL01000016.1, on the reverse strand, counting down.
GAGAGACCTCCGAAATGAGACTGCAATGGCTAGCGAGAACAGTTGGCTTCGCAGAAACATAATGTGATCAAGGACAGCGTTTGTGTCGAGACTAGCACTATAATATCGTCTCGAACAAAGCAGCAAGATATCAGTATAGAATATTTGAGTATCAAGGAGCATGGAAAGACGACGCCACACTCCTGTCTAGACCAACTTGCATGCGGCTCTGCTTGGTTTGGATCGACTGGAGCGCGAAAAGGGTTTACCTTCATACGAGTAGATTTATGGAATTTCGGAACGGTCACGGTTGCAGGTTTGGATCGTCAAAGGCCAAGTCATCAGATGAAGCTATCAGAATCGAAGGCCGGCATGTGTTCAGGCGTATTATCCAGCAGTAGGGGCTAGGAGCTCTGGTGATCCTCTTCAAGAATTATGGTGCTGGCCGCATTTTAATCATTTGTGAAAACAGCAGAGGTGCGATGCCTCTGAACATAGACGACTATGATCCGTGATAAATGCTCTTGGCTTTCAAAGACAGGTGGGGGACTAGTGTCGTCGCACTCTACAAGAACGCAGTGATCTGACCGGCAGAATTACCGTATAATCGAGCGTGCGAGCTCTCGAAGGAGTCTGGAAGGCTCGAGGTAGGTGGCGTTTATAGCATTTCGATACACATGAGTTTGAATAACATCCTCGACGCCACATGTAGCTTCCGAGAAGAACGACTCTCGGTAGTACGGCTGGGAATATTGAGGATAAGACGTGTATGCCATCGTCGTCTTCAAAATGGTATAATGCGCCAGAAGAGTTGAGGTCCGTATCAGAACTACGTGGGCTCGTGAGAGTGATGTCTGGCGCCGTCCTCCACCGTGGAGGTTTAGTAGACAGTGAAGGTAAGTGTATCCCACAGACAAGGCATTTCCCGTAGATAGAAGTCCTTCATCGCAAGAACTGGTGATGCACGCATAATGCCTGGCCTGTCTAGACTCTAGAGTCCGACCCAGTTCGATGCAAAAACCCCGACCTGCAGTCGAATCTGCACTCCCAGTGGAAAACATTATTTTTTGCCTCTGAGAGGTCATCGTTTGCTTTTGGCAACGCGTCTAGATCAGCGCCGGCTACATTTAGAATGTCAAGATGGTCACGCATGGTTAAATCACATTCGCATTGACAAAAGCTTTTTGGCATTGTAGGCTGCTGGGTGAAAATCCCAAGGTGAGCCTTCGGGAACGAAATAAAATACAATAAATACCGGACGTGTTGGTTTTCGCCCTCTCTATACTCAAAGTGAAAGTCACATCAATATATCCCCCTTGTAAGCCTTCAACCCTTATACCAGTCATTTGTTGCTCTCTGCGAACCAGGCTCGCGGTGAGGATGTACGCGTTTTTGGATGGTCCGTGATCAGAATGTGCAACTGGTGTGTTTTGCTTTCGAGACGCTGAGTACTGGTTCGTTCGTATGACGCTCTCCAAAGCTCGAATGGACACAATTGGGTCCTGGGGATCTGGGAAAGTTCCTGCAACAGAATCAGTGGGAGACTCTCTAGATCTAAGTCGGAGCCGTGATGCTGCGTGAGCCTGAGGCGTCAGAGAGCTTCCCGATTCAAGTTGTGGCTGTAGACATAGAGGAGTATGAATGAGTTAACAAGAGGAGGCTAGAAGAAGATTCCGCTCTACATTGCTCTTGAGTGTCAGTGATGGTAAGTGGAGGAGTTTCGAGTTGAAGGACGGCTGCGTCGACGCCCGAGCCTGCGACGCGTTTCAAGTTGATGCTGACTCTGAAGTCGATTTTTTTTTCACTGACGAGCAACTTCGAATTTCTACAGTTACTTACTCCTTACTCGCCACCAATATCTTGCCGACAATCGTATAGTCACTTCAGGCTCGCGGACCCACAAGTCCGGAGTTGTGAGCGCCCAAAATCGTTAGGCCCTCGACGCGACTCTGGCACCGGCTATGCATATATGATCACAATGACAAGAGTTGTCGGTGAAGCCTGCAGCTATGCTATGGTCAAGGATATCGAGGACAGCTTAACAAAATCTATCACCCAAGGTCTTTCTTTGGATCTCATCACCGTCGAACCTACGCCCTCGACAGACCTAAGAAAAGGTTTGGAAAAAGGTTGACAGGGCAGGCGCCGCCGGGCTTGTGTGTGGATCAGATGTGAGTTTTCTGACTGAATCCTTGAAATCAAGGCTCGTCGTTCTCATCACCAGAGACAATGTGTCATTTCTGGTCTATATTTCGTAGTATGATCTCAAACCTCTGAGTTATACTGGCCATCTCCCAATGGAATGGCGGCCCGCGTGCGTATTAGCCTATAGGAAAGCATGGATATCCGAGATATCGATATTTTCGTGTATTCTCATTCGGCTTTCGAGGATAGACTGAACCCGTGTCCGCTCTTTGATCTCCATTTTGCGCGGTATCGTCACGTGTGGTGTGGGGAAAGAGTTCCGTAACGCATCAGGTACGCATCTGCTCATGCTTCTCTATACTTTGCCGTTGAGCCGAGGACGATAAGTAAGGGTCGCCTGAACAGCATCGTTTCAAGTGCTCTTCCCCACAATTCTACCCCGCACGTCCTGTTGCATCCATGGACGAGTCCAAGATATCCCCCTCATCCCCTGCCTCTTCGCGCTTATCGACGGACAAGGAAGCGACGATACAAGTCGAAGAACAGATAGTGGAGCAACCCATTTATAACCCGGATGTAGACACTAGCAGCGTCAACGAACGCAAATTGCTCAGGAAACTCGACATAGCATTGATTCCGTGGCTATCGTTCTTATATCTGCTTAGTTTCTTGGATCGAACGAGTATTGGAAAGTGAGCGATGTACGCATGCTTTCGAATCGCGGTCGCTGACCCTCTCCTTTGACAGCGCCAAAGTGGGGCCACACGCACTCCTGTTCAGGACATTTCGTACTGACGAGTCGTTTCCCAGCTATACAACCTGGAAGGCGACCTTCATATGACCGACAACCAATATCTGATTAGTTTGACAATATTCTTCTTCTCGTATGCTATTTTCGAGGTTTGTCCACTTTGTTCATTCGTGCTCGATGCTAGGCTGATTCACCAGCGATACAGGTTCCCTCTAATGTATTCCTTAAGCGTCTACGGCCTTCTATCTGGCTTTCGCTGTTGATGACATGTTGGGGTATTATGATGGTAAGTTGTCCAAGCAAAGCATTCCTAGTCGTATTCGACTCATAATGATCTGTAGACTGTACAAGGACTTGTTCATAACTATGGAGGACTGCTAGGTGACAATGAATCCTACATATTGCGGTGTTTGCACCTGGATACTCAGGCGCTTTTTTACCTAGGAATGCGCTGGATGCTAGGCGTCTTTGAGGCCGGATTGTTCCCAGGAGTAAATTACTATCTCTCATGGTGAGCCGTGACCTGAATTCTTCCGTCTTTGACTTACCTGGATATAGTTGGTACAAGAGATCCGAGTTTGGAATTCGGGCCGCAATATTTTTCTCAGCTGCAACAGTATCAGGCGCGTTCGGAGGATTGCTTGCCGTACGTTCAATACTCAACTCGTAGCCACCTGGACAAGACCATGTCTCATCGTTGTGGAATTTATAGGCGGCAATTTCGAACATGGCCGGTATAGGCGGGAAACCTGCATGGGCCTGGATATTCATCCTCGAGGGTTAGCAAACAAACTATGTCCTTCCTCATGAGAGCGCACCCTGACGATTTATCCCACAGGACTCATCACTGTCGTTGCAGGTATATTCTCGTTTTGGATCATCCAGGATTTTCCCGACACAGCCAAATTCCTTTCTGAGGCGGAGAGAACTGTCGTTATCCGACGGCTGCAACAAGACGACCAGTTTAGCGCGGCCGGCGAGAAGCTGAAGATGAAGTATATATGGAAGAGTCTTCTTGACTGGAAGACTTGGATGGGAAGTAAGTGACCGATCGATGAACCTATCTCGCGAACGTCATACTTATCTTCTCACTCTTCCTAGTGATTGTCTATACCGGCAGTGATATGCCGTTGTACGCCTTCTCCTTATTCTTACCCAGTATTATAAATCAGGTACGCATGACTTATTCGTGTGATCGTTCTACCTAGATTGAACTGGATATTTGTGTCTTATAGCTTGGTATGAGTTCTGTGCTGCGGCATCACCAAGATAACTTATCATATGAGTAGGCTTTGAGGCAACACCGGCGAATCTACTCACCGTTCCCGTTTACGTTTTTGCTTGTACAATAACTTGCGTCGTTGGTTTCTTGGCCGACAGGTGGGGCCAGCGAGGTTACTTTAACATGTGAGCATATCATCTTTCGATTTGAATCCAAACTCAACGTACGGCCTAGCGTATTCTTGTGTCTCGGTGAGAACGTCCCTAAAATTGAGTATATCCTAAGTTGGTCTGACGCGTACTCGATATAGGAGCTGCTGGGTACATTATCTTGGTAGTCTCTCGCAATGCCGCGCTATCCTACTTCGCTGTATTCCTCGCGACCTGGTTCGTTATCCCATACTCTGTCCCTCGTCGTCGGCTGATCTATATATTCTCAACAATCAGCGGCATCTATCCAGTCGTTCGTGAGTGTGTCCTGACCTGTCCAATGTCTCCTTTATCCTCATGCTTCATACGCTTTCGTTAGCCAACACGATGTGAGTTACTCCCATTTTCGATGCTGATGTTCGCCGAACCATTTTTTTCAAGTGCATGGGTCTCGAACAACGTCGAAGGATCTTACAAGCGTAGCGTGACTTTGGCTATGACGATAAGCTTGTAAGTCCTCCTTTATACGCATGATATTCCCGATTCTGAGATGTCACGACCTTCCCAGCGGCAACATAAATGGAGCAGTCAGCTCCAATGTCGTATGTGATGATCTCTTCCCATTCCACGGACCGCCCTGATCCCATCTTCCTAGTATCGCGCCAAGGATAAGCCATGGTACCCACTTGGCCATGGGCTCGTTCTCATGTATATCGGGCTTGGAATCTTCTTCTCCATCTTATATCGGTACCTCCTAAAAGCGGAGAATACGCGACGCGAGAGAGGGGAGCGGGACGAAATTATCGAGTCTGACGGCAAAGACGGCGCGGCGCAGAACGAGAGGAATGGACGATTCAAGACTTTGGTGGATGCCAAACGGGAGAAAGGCGATGAATGGAGCGGATACAGGTACACTTTATGAATTTTCTGTACATGAATACGATACTCGTTGTTAGATTTGTCAGTGCAAGCTTGGTCGAAGATCCAAGTCCATCATTCGTGCATGGAGGTCCATGGACGAAGGTACCTGGTACAAACGTCGATTCGCTCGATTGCTGCGATTATCGATATCGATGATCAATTTGCAATTGATGCATATGGCGCACGGTGCAGTAATCAAATTGTCTGATGCTGACTACGGAAGTCAGCCAGCGAGACCAAAGTGTTGCATAAGTAACTTAGACTTGGCCAGAGTGACTTAAGCACCTCTTGGCTGGCTCGTGGGAGCATCGGTCATGTGATCCTTGGGTGAGTCGAAATCGAAGCAGCCCTCTTCACGTCGCTCGAAAGACCTATTAAGTATATGAAATCCATGGAGGAAACCTACACCACAGTGGTATATATATGGTCATTTTGTTGCTTCCTCCCTCTCCCTTCAACCTCGAGCTCTTCTAATTATCTTGTTCACATTTGGGAGCATAGTTCTTACTGTACCTCATCTAACTGAAAATATGAAGCACTTGGATCATACTTCATCTCCAAAATGAACATACACAAGTATCATAGAGTGTAGGCCTATGGCTGCACAATCAGTCCATCCCAAACGAAAAAAAAAATAGTATTCGCTTATTCGGTCAAGAACCCAGTTATGCCATTGCGAGCTCGTCTACAGAGCCGAAATTCTTTTGAGATCTATCGTCCTTGTGTTTTCGGATGGTGTAAACGAACGACAGATGTTCTCTTCTATTTTGTTTGACTGTTTTTTTGTCATGTATGTCAAGCAGATTTAATTGCAGAAATTTTGAATTGCCACTGCTGTGAGATTTGTCCTCGGTCATTGTCCTTCTCTTCTGATGTCGCTGCAGTGGCAGCTGCACTAAGGAGCTTCTTGTTTAACAATGGCTACACCTGTAGAAGGCATGATCCATGTGTACGCAATGATGTTGGGTTCTGTACTGCTGCTTTCCGGTGGACTTCGTAGCATCGAGTAAGGTTATTGACAAACGCGACTTGTGCCGCCGTGTGATTGCAAAGTCTCAAGGACTCGACGCGGGAGTACGGCTGCACCAGCATGTCATGACACTGCAGTCTTGAGGTCTCCATTTTTGCGTCGTCGAAATCGTCAAAACACAAGTCCGAGCGTCGAGAGATCAGCTTCTCCAAGCCACGTCGTAGTTTGAGAATCAAAGACGAACAAAATGGCAACATGATAGCCACCACTTGCAACTTTAGCGTGAACGTCGTCCCAGATGTCGTTACCGATGTCATCCCAGATAGCGGTAAACTCGGGAGTCAGAGCGACCGCACATTGGAACTCTTCGACAGACCATCATGATCGAACCATCTCACTCCCAGGTCTATTGCAGGCGTCAACTCTGGATCACTCGCTTTCCAAGCCTTCGATACGTTTGCGACGTCCGTTCCTCTTATGGACCGATGACTTGTGGTCGACAGTGCCAGCCACCATATAACGCGGAGTCTATGGCCCAAGCACAAAAGCTTCGCTTCGAGCGCTAGACAAAAATCCTCCTCGAGGCCTAGTCGCATTTGAGGCGCGTAATGTCGATTGACGAGCAATCTTGTTGGGCCAATAGCGCTCTTGAGGCCATCCGCCTTTGAGGCGTGGCAGATCTTCGTATGATCCTGCGATGCGATGTCTCCGAGCGAGTTGAACATAGTCACACTACAACGTTATTAGAATAGAGCTGATATGTTGGTGGCAACATGAATGCCAGAACGAGATGTGTGGCGATTCGGCGAAGCGGGGACCCTCGTCGCGGGCGGAGGCCAATCGATGATAAGGACTTCGAGGGTGGCCATAGAAGAAGCAGTCGTAGAACACTCGGTTTTGAGACCTTGAATCTCGTGGTAAAGCTTTGCAAAGAAAGCCAGCAAGGCGTGCAGTCGTAGACATAGAGCAGAGGGAGTGGCGGTAGCGGTTCAGGTTCAAGTTGGAGGAACGAACCGGAAACGGAGTCGGAGTCGGACTTTGAACGTCGTTGATCGCGATTCTCGTGACGTGACCAACCCGTGATCTCACGCCAAACTCACGCGCTCGCGCTTCGGAAGCCATTCCATGGTCATCAAGCATCATACTGCGAAACTGTTAAGTGGCACTCTGGAAGAGTCACGCCATATTCACCATGATTACTCGACTCATTCCATAGACGCATCGAGGGCCTGCCCGTCGTGCTTGAAGATGTATCAGTGCGGTCATACGCAAGTCGTACGACGCGTACAATTTCAATCATATAAGTACTGTCGAACATAATAATGATAGAGTGGAGGCAGAAGGCAGCCAATAGTGAGGCAAATCAGACTCAGAGATAGTTGATTTTACAAAGGGAGATTTAATTATCGCGATTCCGAGTCTGATGGAGCATTCAACGGAAATGACGCCTACAAACGAGCGAGGTCCACTTGAACCTTAGAATGGATTGCATCAGCTCACAGCTCAAGAGATTGCGGGGATCGAGTATAGCAATGAGAACAAACCAAACTGAGCTCGAGGCGACTCAACGAACAGTCCTGAGAGAGCCCCTGAGAGAGTAGAGAAGTGACGCAAAGAGAGAACCTCCATAAGCACAAATTTGACAGAGCACCTCATGACAATGCACTTATATTGGACCTTTTCGGGGGAAGGAAGCTGCCAATGCATTGATAGGATAGTCACCCGTATAAACATATCTGCAGAATGAATTGGAGCGCACTTGAGAATACGGTACAGTCTATTTTGGTGAACTTCCCCGCTGGATGTCAAAGATTTCTCCAGGACAAAGTACCCCAGATCTGTGATGGTGTGGCCAAGGCTGGCCAAGCTACTGAAGATTCGGAAGAACCTCAGAGCCTTCGAACCCCAGAAAGGCTTTTGCAAAGATGGTGATACGACCAAGCTAGCTTTCAGCAGAAAACGAAGGCATCACGGAAGGACCAGCTCTGGAGTAGAGCCCAGCGGTGAAGATAAACAACTATCATTTGATGATACTCGGAAGATATCGGATAGATGGGAGGACTCATAGTGGACGAGCGCTTCGTGCACCGCTATTGAGATCGTTTTATTTCGACAGCTGTCCGCTGTTTGTTCCATTCAGCTCTCCACCTCTTCCATTCACTTTCGCGGCCCCCGTCCTCCCAGACAGCCCAACCGTCCCGAATCTGAAGCCATGTCGAGACAGGGTTTTCGATAAGGAAGACCCTTGTTTTCCCGAATATCGATGTCGGTCTATAACTGGGTATAAGTTCTGACACCATATATAGTAGGGTGCCAAAGACAGCGCCTATCCCAAAGCCCCAAATGATTTGATTTGGGGTATGATAGTTCAAATGTAACCTGGAGGGCGTATAGTCAGAACTTGGGGGTCGACGTAGAGTTACAGGCCAGATATATAGACCTTGAATATGCAACAGCAAAGGACCATGCTGAGATACCGAGGTAGAGCGTTACTCTCCAAGCTCGATCGAGGAGAAGAGACCCCGTGGATGCAAAACGATGACGGAAATAGAGATCTGAGATTACGCTGTCCGCATTAGAATGTCGATGATCCTGTGGTTGAATAGGGTCATGATATCGTACGGCAAATCAAAAATGAAGCAAAATAGCCCATGTATTGGCTATGAGAGGAGGGGAAGCCATAGCCGTTCCCAGCGCCTATGAGACCGCTCGTGGGTACAGTCAGTTCTATGTGGGACGCGTTATCGACGATAAGGTACGCACCAATCGGTCGGTCTTGTTTAACAGCTCTTTTCAATACCCAGCTGAAGCCCTCGCATAGGACTTGACCAGTCCACATAGTGATAATGATCAGCTCGCGAGTCTGTACAGCCAACGCAGCATAGGCGGCCTAGATTGATAGTGAGTCCCCTGATGCGCAATAATTGGCTTTTATTTCTGCACCATGAGAAGTATTGGACTAAGTGTTATCAGAGCCATGGCCAGAGAAAGGTGGGAGGAAGCATCGTCTATAAAATTAGTCAGTGGCTGCTGAGCGAGAAATGCGACAAGATCGTACAAAGAACATGGGTGAGATCTAGAGATGTTTGCGACATCGGTCAACGCAAGGCAGTGCAAAAAAAGACGATATTCCAGTGTTCAGAGTCAGAGCAGGGCAACTTGACAGTCACAAGCATGATGGACTCGGAGTCGAATTTACGAATTTCACGGCACCGCCACATGCACACTGACTCTCTCTTTCCAAATTTTTCACAGCCTCCGTTCTTGATCTGTTCTTTTATCGCGTCTTATTCCCCTTGTTCTGACATACAACCCACAAAAGACCTTAGAATTTGTACGCGGTGCACTCGATACCAGTGCACTGCCGTCATCAGACACCAGCGATGCCTCCAGACTAGTCAGACTATGAGTCAAGCGCCTCGCACACCTTGCCTCGTTTTTGTTGGCCCTCGTAAATCTCGCTAAAGGACAATCGATGGCTCGGCACCGCAATCAAGATATGATGAGTTATTTTGCTATAAAACGGCGTTGAGAACGTTGTGTTTTTCCAATTTCCCCCGTCTCATACTACCGGCCATCCCCGCTCAAGAATGGCTTCGTCGTTTGTGCTACTACAACAGATCCTTTCTGGGATTATAACTGCAACTAATGCTACCAACTCGACGGCTCCCGATGCAGGACTTGGAGCGCCACAACCCACTCCTACACCAATGACCATGCCATCAGATATATCATCGCTCATCACCCTGCTTTTTTCGTTCTCAGCGCTGCGTGACTGGATCAAGCTCATAATCATCGGAGGGTTCTTCGAGACATGTCGTCGATTTGGATTCTCTCTCTACTACAAGCTTATTGAATCGTTCTGGATCACCGCATATCTTGATGAGAATGACAGCAGCTACGGTACGTCTTCAATGCGTATTCTCTCTGAGATGTATTTGATCCGTGTTGTGATGTAGATTGGATGATGGTCTGGCTTGCCCGACAATCCTCGTGGAATCAGACGCGTCAATTGGAAATAAGTACCCGAGTGTTCGGACACGACAACTCTGCTGTCCTGCTACCCGACCAAGAAGAAGACGAAAACGAACTCACCGATACCAGTGGTCGGAAAATAGCCTTTCTTCCATCCGTCTCTACAACCTATTCGTCTTGGTACAAGCGTCGGTGGATTACTATCATTCGTAGACAGCAACAAACCGGTTATGGCGGTCAAAGAGAAGAAACACTTATTCTAAGGTACGCCATCATATATTTATCAATTATAATCCAGCTGAGCATAGTTGTATGTTGCAGCATCATGACACGCCATCACAATATCTTGAATCAGTTACTTCTTGAAGCAAAGAAGGAATATATGTCCACCCGACAACACAACATTTCGATTTGGGTTTCAGATATGTGAGTACAGGTTCGATGAGTGAATCATTTCGGGTCTAATCCTCGACAATTTTTCCAGTAGCAATAATTGGAGATGCGCAGCTTCTCGACCCAAACGACCTCTACGTTCCATCGTTCTAGATCCAGGTATCAAGGATCTTCTGGTCGATGATGCCCGGGATTTCCTCCAAAGCAAAAACTGGTACGCTGAGCGTGGAATCCCATTCCGAAGAGGTTACCTCCTTTATGGTGCTCCAGGAAGCGGGAAGACTTCCATGATACATAGCATGGCTGGAGAATTAGGACTTGACGTCTATGTCATATCCCTCTCTCGTGCAGGCCTCGATGATACAGCTCTCAGCGAGCTGATCTCTGAACTACCTGAAAAGTGCATCGCGCTTATCGAAGATATCGATGCGGCATTCCATCATGGTGTGAATCGTGATGAGCCTACGGCTTCCAACACCCCTGGTACCCCAGATGATCCTTCGAAGCCAAAAGCTGGCACTCCTCCACCATCCAGCCGCCTTAGTCTCAGTGGGCTTCTAAATGCCCTGGATGGTGTTGGAGCTCAAGAGGGTCGTATACTATATGCAACGACGTCAGTATCCTTACATTTATGTGTCCAGTGCAGTCGACTGACCCGTGCTCTCACAGTAACAAATACTCCGCCCTGGATTCCGCCCTCTGTCGTCCTGGACGGATGGATATCCATGTCGAATTTAAACTCGCCAGTCAATTCCAAGCACGAGAACTCTTCAGTCGTTTCTATCTTCCTACCCCACTCGATAGCAGCGAAAAGGTTGAGGATGTTGACAAGGAAAGCTTGGATTCGGGTTACAGTTCATCCGGCAACTTTCCCGAGGGTGACCTAGAGACATCATCGATTTCCGAGAAGTCTGATCTTTTCGACAGTTCGCCCGAAGTATCACCCATCGTCCAACCCAAAGAGCCTTCCTTCATTGATCATTCGGATCACAAACGTGCTCCCCAGTTTTCTCGTCGAGAGATTACTGAACTCGCGTCTCAATTTTCGAGTATGATTCCCGAACGCGAGTTCTCGATGGCGAGTCTCCAGGGCTATCTCATGGTCTACAAAACCAGGCCAGACGACGCGGTGAAAGATCTTTCTACCTGGGTGGAGAAGGAACGCGCGGATCGCCTTGCGAAGACGAAACCCACCTGAACACCTGAACTCGAGCACCGCTCGCACGCTGAGATTCTCGGTGAAGAGCAGAATATGGAGGAGTACTAGATGTCAAGAGCTGACTCTAGTTATACGATCTGCTCGTTGTGGGACGAGCGGGTGAAAGAAGGCTGCCGGGGATAACGTAGGTGGAATTATAGTGACCCGTATTCCGGTTTTTTCGTGTCTGTTTTCTTGCATTCCCGTTTGGTTGAAGATGTATTCCCGTTCTGATGATATCCGGACACGTTCTAGGAGGATCTATGAATAAAAAAAGTTGTTTGAAATTGTAGTCCAATAGCCTCGAATGACATCAACTGTAGCCATGGCCATGGCCCCGGTCCCGTACGCGATTTGAGATTCGTACTTATATTAGAGAGTTTGCGATTGCGGCGTGCGGCCGGTCTGGCTCATTGCGAAAGCCGCGGTGCGGCTTGTGGCTGTGCATCAGATATTCGCTCTCGTCGACCTCTATATCGTCCTCAGGAATAGCTACCATGACAAGGTTCCTTTCAAATCATACTCAATACATTGCTTCACTTTATAAGTCAGGCCTCTCAAGTTTTTAGGCACTTATACCGCTTCAATCTTCAGAAATTGTATCATCATGAAGGAAATAAGATCTTTGGACTTCCGGGAGAGAACAGCTCGAAGATAGAGAACATAAATGGTGTATTTGTTAGCCTTCCAGAGTGACATGTACACTGCCAAAACTAAGGATAGATATGTGTCCCAGAAGTACGTGGATGTGCCATTTACTTCCCGGGAGATCGCTCCCAGAAAATTCGTTCATATCTCTATGCCTAGCCATTGTGATTATGATGGGATTTATGCTTGGATTGTATAGAATCTGAGGATGCCACTCAAGGATACGGAGCATGGCCTTCTACGCAGATCTGTCGACATCGAAGGCTCCAGTATAGCCTCACAAAGTACCACAAATTGTCACTGATTCATGATCGAGATAGTGTAGAAGCTTCAGAAAGATGTCTCTGAGGGTGAGCGCATACAAACGAGAGTATAATATGAGGAGCGTACGGTGTATTGATCAGTGCTCGTGTGCCATACTATTGACCCACATCGGGTCAACGAGTACGGATATTGTTGAAGGGCGGCGGCAGCTCCCTAGCACCCTTGCAGTAGTCTGTGAGAGTTCTGCATAACTATCTGTGCGTTGCCATTCGGACTATAGGTGATATGTGTGGGTGACCACCAGATTTACTGATTTGTGGCCGCATGGCTGTTTCTCTGATTTCCAGCGCGATTCCTGCGATAAAAGCGTCGAGCAAAGACTTCTGTGAGACTCGGGCAGCGAGAGAGAGAGACCAAGTATTGAAATTAGTTGGTTGTGTCGTCGATAGAGCTCAAGCTGCTGGCGGCTATCGCAATGGCAAAATGCCGCTGGCGGCTGACTAAGCATGATCTGGCGGCTTTCGCAAACTCTCTATTTGACTGCTCTCGGCTGTTTCGACAATTCCCCTTCTTGTTCTCCTACATCGATGTCGTTCCCAGTCAAAGAGATCCCCACTAAACCTTTTGAAGGCCAGAAACCTGGTACTTCAGGCCTCAGGAAACGGTGCGCTGCTCTTGATCACCGGTCGATGTCTCGCCATTCCTGAAATCACCCTATGACAGCGTTAAAGTCTTCCAGCAAGAGGTTGCGCAACTTTATGCCAACGATAGAAACCACACTGATATATAACCTCACAGCACTATACCGAAAACTTCATCCAAGCCATCTTCGATTCCATCGATGCTAAAGGAGCAACCCTCGTAATCGGTGGAGATGGTCGCTTCTTCTCCCCAGAGACCGTCCAGACGATCCTCAGGATCGGATCAGCCAACGGTGTCGCGAAGTTCATCGTTGGTAAAGATGCCATCCTCTCTACACCTGCTGCCTCCAACATCATCAGAAAGTACAAGGCGTACGGCGGGATATTGCTGACAGCGAGTCACAATCCCGGAGGTCCCAACAACGATTTCGGTATCAAGTACAACGTCTCTAACGGTGGACCTGCTCCTGAGAACGTTACAAACAAGATCTACGAGAAGACCAAGGTTATTCAGAAGTATCTGGTCATCGAAGCGCCTCCGGTACGTGCATTCGATGCAGTAATCGCGATATATACTGATCTTTATACAAGGTCGATCTATCGAAAGTCGGAGAATTCAGCTACGGGCCTACAAAGGTTTCGATCATTGATTCCGTCGCAGATTATGTCGTTTTGTTGGAATCAATCTTCGATTTCCCTTTGATCAAGTCCTTCCTCTCTTCCCATAAATCCGATTACCGCGTTCTCTTCGACGGGCTTCACGGTGTCACCGGTCCTTACGCGTCCGCCATCCTGATTGATACTCTTGGACTTCCTACATCATCCGTCCAGAACTGCATCCCACTTCCAGACTTCGGTGGAGGACACCCCGATCCTAACCTTACGTACGCCCACTCACTTGTTGAGGTAGTAGAGAAGAACGGGATCGAGTTCGGCGCTGCCAGCGATGGTGATGGTGATAGGAACATGATCTACGGCAAAGGCGCGTTCGTCACTCCTTCCGATTCGGTTGCCATTATCGCGGATTGGGCGGATGTCATCCCATATTTCAAGAAGGGTGGAGTGAAGGGCTTAGCCAGAAGTATGCCTACTAGCAAGGCGATCGATCTTGTTGCTCAGAAGAAAGGCTTGGAGTACTTTGAAGTCCCAACAGGTGATTGTTGCAGTTGTCATCCCAACTTCAACCATGTTTACGCTTCATACTAGGGTGGAAGTTCTTCGGTAACCTCATGGACGCTGGACGATTGTCTATCTGTGGCGAAGAATCCTTCGGAACTGGGTCTGACCATATCCGTGAGAAGGATGGCTTGTGGGCTATCGTAGGTGAGTACACATGACCGCTCAAATCTGGGTTTGTTCTAGATGATTGACATGTCACCGTCCTTAGCGTGGTTGAACATCATCGCAGCCGCCAACGCCAAATCGCCCAATAAGCTAATCGGCATCAACGACCTTTTGCAGTCGCATTACAAAGTCTACGGCCGATCCTTCTTCTCTCGTTACGACTACGAGGAAGTCCCATCCGATGGAGCCCACGCCCTCGTTGCACATCTCGAGACGGCTCTTAAGACGGGCTCTCTCGCCAACACTACCCACGCATCCATCTCGACGTCGGAGAAATACACCGTTTCGGGTCTCTACGATTTCGAATACAAAGACCCAATCGACCACTCGATCTCTTCGAACCAAGGACAGGTCATCACGTTCACTGATGGCTCCCGTGTCGTCTTCAGGCTTAGTGGAACGGGCAGTCAAGGCGCTACCGTCAGGATGTACGTTGAGCGATACGTTGCTCCCGAAGCTGGCCCCGAGGAACTCAGCAGAGATGCCGCGGATGGTCTGAAGGGATTGATCGAGGTTGCATTAGAATTGAGCAACCTGAAGCAGTTCTTGGGTCGGGAGAAGCCCACCGTCATCACTGTGAGTTCTCGCATTGCCCTATACATCTGTCTATGTTGACCTTCTCCTCCCTTCCCTGCAGTAATCGCGTGCTTTCTATATCGGGAAAATCGGAGAAACACGTACTGCAACAGAATACGAGGAAATGGACTAATGGAAAAAATGAATGCTGTAACTATAATAGAATCGAAATTGTTCAAGTTATGTCCTCTAAGCTTAAAGTTGAAACACCGGTAACGGTAGGTCGTAATACTAACCCGCATGCTGTAACGAAGTACGCTATAACTTCGAGGTTGTCGATTCTGACTTTTCTCAGTGCGTTGCTTGCTTTGCCCACCTTGTCCACCATCTGAAAGTCCAACAGCTAGTGCATGTCGTCGGAATCGCCATCAACCACTGTACAGGAAATTGTGGACGCGGGCTCCCCTTTCGATGACCCCGGAGCAGACATTATTCTCCGATCGAAGGATGCTATCGACTTTCGAGTCTTGAAAGTCTTCCTAGCGCATGCATCCCCTGTTTTCGCGGCGATGTTTACACTGCCGCAAGGACAAAATCCTGAAGATCCTTTCAGGGATGGTATACCAGTCATTTCGATGGCTGAAGGGAAAAGGACAGTAGAGGCAGTCTTGAGATGTTGTTATCCTAGGGGGGCTATGGGCGAGCCGACGTTTGACACGTTGCAAGATGTCGTTGACTCCTTGGAAGCCTCCCGGAAGTACGAGATGGACGGGGTCGAGTCCTACATTCGAAAGATATTCGTCGAGCCGAGATTTGTCGAAAAAGAACCGTTGCGTGTCTTTGCTATCGCACTATCAAACTCATTGGAACAGGAATCGAGGATGGCCGGGAGACACAGTCTACGCCTGCCCATACTCGGACGAGATTACGTTCCCGAGTTGGAACTCATATCCGCAGGCGCATTCCATAGATTACAGGAGTATCACCAGCGATGCTCAGAGGTCGCTAGGAACGTAGCCTTGGCTAAATCCATGATATGGGTGACTAGAGACACATACGTGTGGATGGACTGCATGGCGTGTACGGGACGTACATCGCCTATGTGTATCACCATCTCTGGAAACAGGGTCAAGTGGGTGTATTCCAGGTGGTGGACGGACTTCATGCACGAGGCGCAGGCAGCCTTGTATGAAAGACCTTTTGGAGCGACGGTCCAGTGTCCGAAGATGCTCGCGCAAGCCTTGATCGGGGCGAATGGGTGCACGAACTGCCAGCGCGGGGCACTTATCGACATGACCGAATTTTGTGGAGAATTTGCGGCAGAAGTCGACCGAGTGGTATCAAAGGTTAGTCATGATGCAAAAGTGTTCGCCGTACCGTCGATACTGATTGCAGCATGCAGGTGGTGTTAGAGATCAAAGTGTAGAGTGTCCGAATGGGACCAACTTGAATCGATGGGGCTCCAGAGCTCCAGCCCCAACGTCGATGGCGAAGTTCTACAATTCACATACATGCTAGAACGCAGAAATAATTGATACGATAAGATTCATAAGAAACTACAGTTTGTTCCTGTTTCAATTGCAAGGTCTCGGCAAGCCAAGACTAGCTGTTTACAAAAATAGTAGCGTGATTCTCAATCTTGTGGTAGGTGTATTTGTTCGTCTTGTCACTGTATCTGGGCATGTTTGAGTACCACTTGGCCACTTTTGTGTCCAAGCCGAACTGGATATATTCGTAGAAAGAAAAGCTAAACTACGCAGTGTGCCGCTCTTGCCTGTGGCCACACAGAATCGTAAAGCCAAGAAGTCAAATTGAGTCCGAAGAAGAATCGCACGAATCAATACCAGAGAAAAATTTCATAGATATACCAAAGAAAGGATGAAAAATTCGAGAAGACCATATGTACCGCTACCTCTTCTACCTTCAAAGACCTCCAAGAAGACCTCCAAGAAGACCACTAAGGAGACCGCCTCCAAGACCACCAAGCCTGCGCAATCAAGACATCAATCATCATGCAACAACGAAAGAAAAGAGAAAGTGGCTTACAAGCCCGTTACAATGCCAAGAACTCCCGGGAGCAGAGCAACAACCACGGAAAGAAGACTAGTGAGAGTAGGCAGAAGGCTTGACAAAATATTGGTTGAAGCGGGGAGGCCGGCAGTGGGGATTGTACCGGTGACCGAGAGGATGGACTAAGCACGTCGAGTCGATGGTCAGCAGCGAGTTTGGAGCTAAAACAAAAGACTGACCGAAAGGATGCCCGAAAGGAGACCGCCAACATCAGTGAGGGATTGCCTCTTGAGGCCTAGAAGTCCGCCGGAGGACAAGTCGTTCAAGGAACTCGTTGCGGTGTTTACAGAGCCCAACAACTCGGTCAAGAGCGGCACGATGTTCTCGTCCGTAGCAGTCCCAGAAGATGTCAGACTACCTGTTCGATGCAGATATATACGTCAGAAGGGTCGATGATCTTTAATTTGAGTCAGACTTACTGATTTGAGGAAGAATGGTCTGGGTAGATGCCTGTAGGGTCTCAAGGATTGTCTCGACTTGGGAAGTCGTTGCACGTTTGGCGATAGCAGCATCAGCAGTGGGTGCAGAGAAGACAGAGCTCCCAAGGGAGAGGAAGAGAGCGATAGGTGCGGCAATGCGAGAGAACAACATGTCGAATGGAACGGAGAGTAGAGGGTAGAAGGTAGAGCTCGTCTGAAGGCTAGATAGGTAGCTAACTAGAGTTAATGAAACCCGGTAGAGCAGCTCTGCTTTTATATGGTGAGCAGTACTCGGTACCCATTTTGGGCATACCGAGAGGTGCAAGTCACATCAGGAACACCGGGACCTGAAGGCCAAATCAGAATTCAGTGGCATGGAAGTAGGAAGTCTTGACATGACATGGAATTTGCTCGATGGGAAAAACGCACCGTCAAGATGTATTTGCAAAACATACGGTCGACAGTGAGAAACGGGGGGCGATGCAAAATTGATCCGTCCCGCGAACATTGAGTGAGTGACTTGGGAGTTGATTTCCGCAATGGAAACAAAAACAAGTGTCTCACCAAGTGATAGAAGCACCCCAGTGCAGATCATAAGAGCATATTTTGGCAGAGACTAAGCTAGCACAAGCTAAATCCTGGACAGCTTGGGGAAAATTGAGTGGAAATTGAGTGGAAAAGAAGGTGACGGTAGACTTCTCTACCTACCAAGTCTCTGCGACCATCCTCTTCGATGGTTTATCCGTTACTCCACGGCTACTGGGCCTGCATGAGACGTAGGCCTGCCACTGCAGATTTCGAAGTGTCTTCGACAACATCCGTCGGGGATTCGGAGCATTTGGAATTCACTCAGGATGAAGTCGAGAATCAAGAATCAAGAAGGTAATATTTTCACAGGGGCCTAACTCAGTAACTGTGACCGATCGTGAGATCGTGACTCGCGTTGAACGTTTTATCCGACCATCCATCATGAAAATTCATTGTCAATTCAGGTCAGGTCCGACCACGTCCGCTTGTACCTGCTGCACCATACCATTCAAAAGCATTTCGTTCGCATGGACTGGATTTATCAGGTTCGATTGTATCAGCCGTGCCGTTGTGCGGCTTTTGGAAGGATCATCTTTATTTATACCTACCAGTGACTACCGTACGTGCAGGGAACGTGTGTTTATCATGCTAGCGCTACTGATGGTTTCTAGCGCTCATTTCTAGCTGTGTATCTTCAAGCTCGCCCGAGTATGACCTGTCCCTGTCCCTGTCCCTGTCCATTTTACGGCTGCATTTCTGTAGCAATGTACGAACGACCCAGCGTGCGCTACGACCACGGCTCTGATACTCTTACTTAGCTGCGAGACAATGCAGGCCTGATTATCGATTCGGAACACGCAGATCCTAGGAAAGCTCTAGACTCATCTCAAGAGACGCTCATATCCATCGGTAACTTACGAGCTCTTTGGGTTTGATGTAGGTTCGCCATAAGTAAGAGCCCAGTCGGGCCTTGAGAGGTAGAACTGCCTTCCCACTTTCCCTCACCACTCAACCAGCTCGACCTCGTATCTTCTCGCTATGCGCGTCTCTGTCTTCTCGTCTCTTGTTGTGCTGCTTGGGTCGGCTTCATTGGTACACGGGGGACCTCTTGCGTACGCTGCTTGTCAGACTGGTGAGTACGGTCCTGATCCACTATCGATGCCCATCGATGCCTTTCGCCGCTGGCTCTACTGACTTGCGGATTGACCTGTGAACTGCTATTCTCATAGGCTGTAATACTCTAGCCGTAGCTTGCTACGCTGCAGCTGGTCTGACATTCGGAACTATTATCGCAGCACCAGCCGCACCAGCCGCTGCCCTAGCCTGCAATGCAGCTCTAGGAAGCTGTTCTGGCATCTGCGCTACTGTCGCCCTCTTTGCTCCAACCCCTTGAATGCACAGTTGGGTAAGTACTTGGTGCTTTTATTCGGACGACATGCCTGATCCACTCGAAAAAGAAGGGTCGGGGACAAATATCACTTCCTCACGTTACAACTATTTCAGTTACGCGCCAAACCTTGTAGGATAGGTGATGAGTCAAAGAGTACATAGTTCTGATTTCTTTGGGTTCCTTGTTATGAAATTCCGGATTGACATGCAAGACTGCATCACGATTGATCTGTCATTGTAAGCGGTCAAATCATTGCGAACTTATTGACAAAACAGCCCAGAAATGCTTCAGCAAACCCAAGTAAGACGCAATCGGACGTGGAAAGCGCTTGGATAAGTAAGAACCCTCAAATATGACGGGATCTATTCATCTGCCAAAGCATGTACTTTCTCCACAAGCACGACACCAAGAATATGATGCAGTAATACCGTCAAGAATCGCCTTCGAGCTCCACCTCATGTTGACTGTGAAGAACTGGAATTATACACAGCTATAGAATTGATTACCCACTTGGCATCTATCCCAATGGGTGCATGGATCAATATTCGTAAAAGAGACTCAAAGTAGCAAGCAACATACCGACGAAATTCTTCGGATCAGCCACAGCATCTGCACAAGTCCCAGGGCACCCAGAGCTCTCATAAGCCGAGCCCGCCCAATCCCCACATATCGTCGTGTCAATCGTAAGCACATGGTCCTGAAAATGCGATGCAATATCGCAGGAGGCGCCGTTAGCCCAGAACCCTGCCGGAGTACCCCAGCTTTCGGGATCGGGAGACCCAGACGTGATATCGGAAGGAACTTGCGACCTAGTCCAACGCCAGATTTTAATGCCTATAGAAGGGTCCCATAGATGAGCGTAGACGCCACCCCCGACTTTGTTGAAGCCATCGCCGTACGATTGAGGGTCGACATCTGTTATTCCACATCCACTGTTGTCGTCGTGACTACTAGTGCAGCTTGTGTGTGAGCCGGCTGTGCCACTGAAGAGTTGGGAAGGATCGCCAGAGTCTTGGAGGCTGCATTCAGCGCTCGTATGGAGGGTCATCTGATTAGTTTTCTGCGTGTTGGCCCCTTCGATGACGTCTGTTTCATCGAGAAGACGATACTAAATCCAACGAACATGTGACAGGAAGAATAATTCGACTAACCTATCTCCCCTCCTGCCGGCCAACCCGGGCCTACAGACCTGTGAAGGATGTCGAAGAAGAAGATGTGAATGAGTGGGAATGGTTCAGTCCTTAATGGACACTGACCACCAGGCTGGCCATACACTGCAACCGAAAGGCATCGCCTTGAAATCAGCTATGAACAGGCCACCGTTATAGGTCTTCTTCGAGCTGATACGCACACTGCATGGCACAGTATCATGAATCTAATATGATTATTCATATAGAGGCAAGCCTTACGAGTCACGTTTCTCCCCAGACGCGAGCGTGGTATTAGAATCGACAGCAAGAATGGCTTGGTGTTTACTGGCGATGGCTAGCCCTTTCGAAATTGCGTCTTTATGGCTTAGATAGTTGATAGTGCTGTTATGGTCTGGGTGTTAGAGTCTTCCGAAATCGATTCATGAGAGAAAGGACATACCCGTTCGTTGGATCGGTGCCGGTGAAGAAGTCCCATTTCCTGCGGTAGACATTTTAGCAGGGTTGCGACACAGAAGACTGACCACAACGAACGTTAGGAAGTCCTCCCCGATGTATTTATCTTGGAGGGTGAAAGTCCCAGTCCCGTCGCTAGAAGGTACTTTCGAATTTAGAGCGCCACTGCGGGCACGCCAAGTGGGCACTCCAAAGACAGAGATAGGAAGAAAGAGACCAAGGAGGGCTAACGGGCTTGTATACATCGTGTCGGAGTATTTGAGGTATATAAGTGTGGTCTGGGAGGCACCTGCGCGTTATGGAAAGATTGTGAATGAATTGAGACCAGCAGTGAACCAGCACTTGGGGGAGTAACATCGGAGGTCTTGTGTATCTTATTTCCGAGCGAAGCGAGGAAATCTATCTGCCGGGGGATGAAAAAGGCCTTGGGCCAAAAGTAAAATTTTTCGAAAAAGTCACGTGTTTCGTCGTTTCGCAACTTGGAGGCTCTCAAAACTGTATTCGTATAGATTGAAAGGCGACGAAAACTTCAATTATGCTGTCCAGCATGCCCATCTACAATCCGCGAAAGTTTGAGAAGAATCCGTGACGAACTGACCACTCCAGAACACCATCTGCTGTTTCTCGGTGTTGGATGGTCAAGGACATGCTCAAAAAATTGGAAAATTACAGAAATAATCACTGGGACTCTTTACAACGCTCTTAACAATCCGCGAGATTCTCATGAGGATCTAATGAGTTCTGACGCAGTATAAGGCTCCAGAACAGTGCCCGCTGCCCACACTCCGGCTCGGCTGACTTGACTCGGCTTTTTCCGCGGCTCATTTCCTCGACGCGCAGACTCAACGCAGACTAGGATTCCAGGGGACGCTTGCGTGGATTGATTTCCGCCGCTGAGCTCGGACTACCTGGCGAGCCAGCATACTATTTTATTTTACAGAACTTGGATGATCATAATCTGGGAGTCGATGTGGCGCAACCTGAGCAACCGGACGAAAGACTTGGGACGGTGGCCAGCGCTCGTCGGCTAGATTTTTTCGTGTTTTCGGGAGGCTTACTGTATATGCGGCCTTACGCGGCGTCAGTGTACAGTCGTCAAGCTTCAAGTCTGGAGTATCCCAAAAGTTTCGCTATGTTCTTCACTATTTAGTCTCGGGTTCCAGTTTAGACCATGGGGCGATGGGGACATGGTGATGCACAGTTCGCGACGACGCGACTGTCTCCGTGACTCCAGTCTCCGGTAGAACGCTATGAGGGGATATCGTAGAGGTTCCGTTTACAAGGCAAGGCCCCTCTGGGTCTTTCGAAGAAAAGACTGTTTCGCTTCAGTGCTCGAGATAGAAATGGAGGATAGACGAGACATGTGTCGCAGTGAGAGGCGATGAGTAAGTCTCAAATTCCTCCTTCCGCCATCATGCCCGTTCCTAGAGCTATCTTTGACCAAGTCAAACAGATCATCCCACCGCTCAACGGAACTCTGCACAAAGGCCAATCTGGCAAGTCCTTACGACTTCACCCACATGGACTTTATAAATTGATGCAAGTACGATAGGTCGAGTGGGAGTTCTGGGCGGGGCATTAGAGTGAGTCGAAGACTCGAAGCCCACTGTGACTTTCAACGTATCATTGAACTCGTCTTTAGTTACACAGGGGCGCCTTATTTCGCTGCTATTTCGGCATTGAGATTCGTATGTTACCACTGCCGCAGATCCTAGTCCAAATAGCTAAACTTGTTGCTTATAAAGGGGGTAGACCTATCGCATGTCATATGTTCACCATCGGCAGCTGGTGCAATCAAATCATACTCTCCAGATCTGATAGTCCATCCAATTCTACGTGAAGACTCGCAAGTATCCTTCTAACCGTGATCTGGCTCATAGCGCTTACGCGACTGGCGTCTTAGGACTCTAGAGAAAGTCCGCCCCGAGTTGGAATCTCTTCTCTCTCGTTTACATGTCCTCATCATTGGCCCAGGGTTAGGCCGCGAACCCTACATGCAATCCTTCGCCAAACTTGCTCTATCCTTAGCACGTGCGCAGGGGATGTTCGTAGTCCTTGATGCAGACGCGTTGTGGATGGTCGGAAAGGATGTATCCGTCATCAAAGGATACCGCCGTGCCATTGTCACGCCTAACGTTGTCGAATTCAAACGGCTAAGCCAACAAGTGGGTGTGAATCCAAAGACACCTGCTAGCGAGTTGGCAGGGTTGGTAAGTCGGGAATTGGGAGGTGTGACAGTTCTGCAGAAAGGTGCGACGGACATCATATCGATCGACACCACAGGGGATGCTGCAGATCTGGAAGACAGTAAAATTGAGGATGTAGACGCAGACAAAGAGAAAGCGAAAGAGAGCGTAGAGGTCGATGTAGAGGGTGGTTTGAAGAGGTGCGGAGGACAAGGGGATATTTTGAGTGGAACTGTAGGAGCCATGCTAGCCTGGGGCAAATGTTACGAAGACGGGGCCTTCGGGTAAGTGTCTCTGCTATTACAGTCATATGGTGGTCGACTGAGCCTTCCAAATCTGTAGTGACAAAAGCATTCCAGCTTCACGGCTTCCGATACTAGCTGCTATAGGCGGAAGTATGGTCACTCGTACCGCCAGCCGTAGAGCGTTTTTCAAGGAAGGGAGGGGTGTGGTAACGCAAGACATGTTACCCGAGTTGGGCAAGGCGTTTGCGGAGGTCTTTGGAGAGGATTCCCAAGGACAGGACAAGGGTAAATTGTGATTTCCGACTCGAATGTAAGCTGTATTTCTTTTGGATTGTATTGTACGCCACTTCATTGCATTGGAAACGCTTCGTCTTTACACCCTCTTGACCTATATCATCCCCGTATAACTATCTGGTTGACTGTTACACGTTTGGACTCACACTTTGGTGCTTGGGGTACGGCGATCCGTCAGTGTAAAACGTGTGCGAAATCCGTCTATTTGGCTACAAAGTCAGAAAAACTCTGCTGATCTTGATCACATTCCCTCGACGCGTCTTTTCTTCCTTCCTCGTACTTATCTCAGTGCATAGACTGCTCGGAAAAGAGTCGATATCTTATTCATTATACCCTTTATTCATTCTGATACCCTCGCACGAAAAATCGCACTCTTTATCCACCAGCAATCCTTAACACCTCACTTCCTCCGAAAAAAAGTACAACATGGGTCGAGCTCTCTTTTCTCAGGCATACGTCTCTCTACCGCCCATCGTCCATGCAGAGCCTGAACCACAACCTCCAGCTCCATACACATACGAGAAATGGTCTTCCTGGAATTCATTCGATCCTGACGGGGATGAATTCTTCGAGGATGCAGTTTACGAGGCATTCGTACCTCGTATTCGAGAGGATGAAGACTCGGATGAGCAAGCGGAGACACTCATCATGGAAGGGAACAGCTCTGCTGCATCGAGCGAGGGTAGCGATCGTGGCAGTCCCATGGCCGTAGGACCCGACGCTGACCCGGTAGCAGACGCGTACTATTCGGCAACGCCTCTCGACTGGGACGGTCGATATTCCATCCAAAACCGACAGCTGTCCACTCTCGTATCGGCCTTGCCTATGCACATACCAGACCGTACACCTTTGCGAGCCCCACGGATCGCAGATATCATAGCCATGCGGCGAGAGGGTCAAGGCCAGGGCCAGGCGTATACATCTGTGTTCGCGAACCCTTACGATGCTTCAAGGGAAGATTCTGGACGTGATAGCGCTCGTCGTAATCGCACCCGATCGGTAACGTTGCCAGATCACCCCCCGTTTCTGCCTCCACCGTCTTTCCGTACCTCTGACCCGCTCTCGGACTCTGAAGACGACAGTGTTGAGAGCGGCGTTTCGTTCATGCGTCGTACTGTCGATATTACCCCGATCGACGTTAATGTCCACCCGCCAGTGTCTATGACTGTACGGCCTATCAGACCTCTCTCACCCGTTTCACCCACTTCGTTCTACCCATCAACACCACCCTCCACCTCCCACCTAACATTTCACAACTTCACACCCTCCCCACCACCTTCTGTCACTCCAAGAATGTACAGCTGGGCTAACCTCCGTCCCGGTATCAACGCCCCCACCTCTCCCTCTCCCATGGTCACCCCCACGAGCACGAGCGCCACCAACACGAACACGAACACCACTAGCACTTCTCCATCCATTGTAGCTACCACAGGCCCTCTCACCAACCCAAACGCACGCATGTCTCTTGCCCATATCGCGCCCACCCTTCTCCGCGTACGCGATACCGTCACGTAACCTGAACTCTTCACCCAAACACCCAAACACAAAAGGGTGGAGCACTCATTCCCGTGCTCCACTCACTCAGTTCACTCCTGGATAGAGTCTGGGATGCTCAATCTTTCTTTCGATTCCTCCATTGTACTCCAACTCATTCATATATCCTCCTGTTTTCTACTAAGTCCGTCAGTTCAGTCTCTCCTAGTCTTACTGCTATTCCCCTTTCTATCGTGGATCTCTTTCGGAATGGGATGAGGGGCTTTGTGTAACAGTACGAGTTATACTTACATATAGACCTTTTTCCTATGATCTTTTACCCTGACCTCTTCACTTACATAGCACCAACCGGTGCCCCGTCTACTTATTCGCTGATATACAAACTCTATGCTTTGCTTTGCTCTGCTGACTGGCTTTTACTTATACACTCGTTGACTCTCGTGTGTCTAGTATCAAGTACATAGCCTATCTGACATGCATTCTCGTTTCATTCAATTCCAAATGGCAACAATGAGGAACAAAGGCCGTACGTACGTGTAAACTCACCCCCATCGAGTATCCCACTTGCCCACGCTTTCCACCATCACCCACTGAGATTGAGACTGCGCGTCTCCAGAACCAGCCTGTCCACGAGTAAGAATCAAACACCAAGTATCCTCCGCATCCTCCCTAGGCATCCTCATCGGGCCCTCACCACCACTTTCGGAGTCTGGGATATACGAGACGGGGGAGTTGGGGAACGCTTGTGCTGTTATCGCGATGAAGCTGGAGGGTGGTGATGATGTCGATGCACTACAATTTGCCGCAGTGATAGCGTCCAAAACGAGTTGTACGAACTCGGGCCCGATGAGACCTCGCCATCGGAGATGTGTGGCATTTTGGATGGTGGAGGGTGTTGGGGGTGTGTAGGTGGATATGTAAGGGTCTGTTCGGTCATTTGCTGATAGTCTAAGAGTGTTGGATGGCCAGATAAGTCATAGATTGGGACGACAGGAAAGAAGATGAGTAATGAAGAAGAACAGATGCTGGGTTGATATATTGGACACATACCTCTGCGCACCGAGACAAGCCATCCCAACCCATTCGAATAAATCAGCCATTTCGGTATTCCAATCTTCTAGTAGTTCGGCAGCATCGGAAGAAGATGATGCTTTCGTTTTACTGGTGTTGGGTCGGGGTGGGATGGATACTAGATTTGGGACCTGAATGTTGGGTAGATGACGGACTTGGCATTCTACGGGGATATGCTGCTGGGCAGAGTCAAGTGGAATGGCTGATTTGGGATTTAGATGCAAAGGTAAAGCCAGAGGTGAGTGCGGAAGCACGTACTGCTGAGGACGGTCCAAGGACGTGCTCTTCGCGCGTCCCATTCCTTCAATGCCGCGTTCCTTTTGGTGATGCTCGACGCGACGGTGACGGTTTTTTGCAAGGGAAGACGGATGACTGCGAGGACTAGACATAAGCTTTGCTGAAGGATAGTTACATCGGCTGTGTACATGCCATGCCTTTGGTCGCAGTTTTTGAACGGGAGCTTCTTGCCTACCAGCGATAGACGCTCGTAGGTGTCTTTCCCGACGGATAGAGTCAAAAGGCCTCGAGGGTCGATGCACCAGCAGTCATCGGTGTCAGTATCATTCGTCACGGCTGAGAAACTGCTGCAGACGTTAGAATATAGAGCACGGTGATCGAGATAACATGCCTCACCTTCTAGTGCCTGCTCCTTGCACGATATCAGACAAGAGGAGACTAGACTTGTAGTAACTGGTTTCCAGCCGACATAGAATGGTCTGCAGCTCTTCGGAGGATGGGAAGACGATGTCGAGCTGTTGGGACGGTCACCGATTATTATCATGCAGCGATACCACAAGTTTAGCGCTCAAGGGCATTCCTGTTGGGTGAAAGGATGAGATTTTGGTAGGTTGTTTAGTTTTGGATTTGGGCTTGAGCCTGTTGAGATTTTCGTTCTACGGTGTTCTTGAGGTGGCACATCCATTATTAGGGCACTTGGGAATCGAAGGTAGGCCAAAGGTGGAAGTTGAAGATGAAGAATGTTTGAGCTCAAGTATGGCCTCTCAGTGCCAGTGCTGGTGTGCTCCTCATAGGTATATTCTTCAATTCATTCTACAAAATACCTAGCTACCTAGCTCACTATACTACTATCTACTGGCTGGGTTACCATGCTGATGATGGAGTGATCCGAATGTGAAGTGGTTCGATGTTGGTGACTTTTATTTCATTGGCCCTCTTTTTTTGAATTTGCAAACCTCGAACCACTCTTCTGCGGTGAGTCCATTTCAAAAACACCCGTGCAGTACCAGGGCCTCCTCGTTCCAGCCTCTTCTCGCCAAATGTCCTCCTTCAACCATCTCTGGCAATCCGTTCAGCCGTTCCTTCCCCACTCAACGCTGACAGCAGCACTCGCCGTTATCTGCTTCCCAATCGTCGCCATCGTCGTTAATGTCCTCTGGCAATTGGTGAGCGTCCAACTTCTTGACTTGTCGTTCATAGCTCATTACGAGTCTTGAACAGATCATTCCACGCGATCCGTCTCTCCCACCGCTAGTTTTCTACTATATACCCATCTTTGGATCGGCAGCACTGTACGGACATGACCCTCTCAAATTTCTACTCGAATCGCGTGAAAAAGTGCGTCGGAATGTCCTTTCATCGTCAATATCATACGCTGATCGTCTCTATTCTAGTACGGGAATGTCTTTTCGTTTGTCATGCTAGGCTCTACCATGACCGTCAGTGCGTACAAAATTCGAATGATCGAAAGATAAGGCTCCGTACTTACAACCTCGTACAGCCCTTGGAACCGAAGGCAACAACTTTGTTCTCGGTGGAAAAGTAACCACCATGTCCGCTGCCCAAGCTTATACCGTGAGTCTCGACGCCACTTGCAAAGTAGCAATGATATATGTATCTAATGTCTTTTCACAGCATCTTACGACTCCAGTATTCGGCAAAGACGTCGTATACGACCTTGCCTGCTCTCCAGCAAAATTCATGGAACAGAAAAAGTACGACCGACACACAGCTCCATCCTCTCTTTCTCGAACCGTGGCGCTGACACAATTAATCATCCCAGGTTCATAAAAGTAGGTTTAACCGCGGAGAATTTCCGTACGCACATCGGTATGGTCGAAGACGAAGTGGAAGAGTTCATCAAGACCGACTCGGCGTTCAAAGCTTATCACAGTCCTTCCGAAGAAGGCGAATGGGGATCATTCGACGTTACGGAGATCCTAGCACAGATTACCATCCTCACTGCTTCCAGGACACTCCAAGGCGCCGAAGTACGGAGTAAACTTGACAAGACGTTTGCTCAGTTGTACACGGATCTTGACGGAGGGTTCACGCCTTTGAACTTCACCTTGCCAAACTTGCCACTCGTACGTTCCTTGGGTTTCTTGATCCGCCGGGCATGCATTGAATGTGTATACAGCCTAGTTATCGTAGACGCGACCGAGCGAATGCTAAACTCACAGAGTTCTACATCGACATCATCCAGGCCCGAAGACGTATGCCCACTGACGACGTAAGTAATGGGTCTGATCCTTTATACACCTTCAAGCTGACACACCAAATAGCACGCACCCGATATGATCACGGCCCTCATCTCCCAAAGCTACCGTAACGGCATTCCACTGCCCGACCACGAGATTGCTCACATCCTAATCGCACTCCTCATGGCCGGTCAACACACATCATCGGCCTCCGGCTCCTGGGCACTCCTCCACATCGCTTCCAGACCTGATATCTCGTACGCACCGTTCCTTCTCCCTTGTATGCATACGTCCTGACTGACCACCTCCTCTCTCCCCCCTCCCTTTCCTTGTTTTGGTTTGTTACCACCTATCCAGCGAAGCCCTGTACCAAGAACAAGTCAAATACTTTGGCACTCCCGATGGCCGCCTCCGCTCCATGACCTACGAAGAATTCCGCGACCTTCCCCTCCTCGACGCCTGCATACGGGAAACCCTCCGCATGCACCCTCCCATCCACTCCATCATGCGTACCGTCATGGAACCCGTCGCTGTACCCCGTACACTCGGCACGCCTAAAGGAAAAGAAGACGGTGTCTACGTTGTACCAAAGGGCCATGTGGCTTTGTCGTCACCGGCGGTGAGTCAGATGGATCCAAGGATCTGGAAGGATGCGAATGTGTGGGATCCGTATCGTTGGAGTGACCCGAATGGCGTGGCGGCGAAGGAGTATAAGGAATACACGGAGGGGGCGGTGGAAAAGGTCGATTTTGGGTTTGGGGCGGTCAGTAAAGGAACTGATAGGTTAGTCGTCTTTTCCTTGATCTGTGCTTGACCTTCCTGACGAGTCGATGCTATCTCTTAGCTCTTACCTTCCTTTTGGAGCCGGACGCCACAGATGTATTGGAGAACAGGTACGGTGGAACCCTTTTTTTCTTGTTTCTACTGCGGTTCTCAACTCTTTTGAACCCTACAGTTCGCTTACATGCAGCTTGGAACCGTCCTCACGACGCTCGTACGACATCTTGAAGTCCGTCTCGATCAGCCTTTCCCTGGAAACAACTATCACGTACGATCTGCCTGTTCTCTTATCGACGCGTTTTCTTTATACTCACGTTTCTTCTTTATTCTGACAGACGATGATCACGATGCCATTGACGCCTAGAAATATTACGTTCAGACGCAGAAAGTAAATTGAGAAGCGAAGAGAAAACTTGGGCTGGAACGCCTGCTCATCAACTTTTGTTTCGTTGTTGGTTTTGGAATTTTATCTGCCATGCTTAGCTATAGGCATAAATAATATATATTTACTTCCCTTCCTTTTTCTTCTTTCTTGAGCTCGTAGACAGAATGGTATTGATTGTAATAAGCAGGTTCGGATGGTTGGTTGATTGATGATGCTATTGCTTAATCGAGGAATACGGAAGCAAGATCAGATGTCCGTGTTTGAGCCTATGGGTCCTTGTGGGTGCAAATGCCACATGGGATAGCCAAACAACAACGCTCTGCTCCAACGGTCCCCGACTACAATAATCTAATTCTTCGTAACAATCAGCATTGACCTCTATCACACAATTAATGACAGAATAAGAAAAGAGAGAGAGCATCAGGAAAACCCTCATTATACAATTAGTCACAGTTGTGTAGGATTAGTGCTAATTAGCTGGAAATTTTCACTAATTGGAACTAAGCGCTAATCGATCTAATTCGCCTAGTTGTGTCTGGCATTTTTCAGTAGGCACTAATCCGTACCAATTAGTTGAGAATTAGTATCATATATGCACAAAGTATCCCGAGATTAATACAGTTTTCATCCTTTATTTTAAATGTACAGTTTGCACCAACTCGAAGTCAAGCAAAAAATTGTATATTCCAATTGCCGAAGCTCTGAATGAGATCGGAAGACTGAAGGCTATCTATCTATATCTATTATACTGCCATATCTGAGTACTTGATGTCGAAAGGCTACAATATTGGTGCGCGCGCCGAGAACCTTGAAGATCGATGACCGACTAGGGATACAATACCTGAGTGATTCCGAGTCTATGTCAGTATCGGCATGTTGAGAGAAGATAAGGAAACATACCTAAATACCGCCCCCTCCACAATCATTCACAGTCCAAGTGCCCATGTCCGAGACTCTCAACCAACACATGGCACCAGTGTCTAGTTCGAAATAAGAAGCTGATGTATTAAGAAGGTAATTGTGTACTCACCTAGAGGCCCTTAAGTGGTACAAAAGGATATAAGACCCAGTCTAGTATATCTGGCACCGAAAAATATCAGTGAAAGAGGTCTATGTGATGGGGACATACCTTAGAAGAATGTTGCAGTGAGTGCTGACCTGAGTAGGGTCCTTTGAATCTTCCAAGGAGCGAACGCGGTTTGTGGGTATATGGAACTTTGGAAGGGAAGGAAGGAGTTGGGGGAAGAGAAATCTACGACGTGTTGATGATGTGGCAGCGTCGATCGGAGTTACGTCGGAGTTTGAACTGACTCACGAGTTCGTTCCTCGCAAGCATTGTTGCCCTCGCTCAGCTCACCACCATGCAATCTCTATAGCACACAACTCTCGCATCTGCGATGTAAGGCTGAATATTGAACGCCAAAGGTTCAAATGGTACTTCAGCTAGGGCCAGAGGAGAGATTGTATCATATCAGAGTCCATGGGATCACGGTGATAGACAGGAAATCATAGGTGCGTTGATGCAGATAATCCTTCTCCGGACATTGGACTGACATCGTTCACTCTTTGTATAGTTCTGACTCTGGCAGCGCCAACAGCCCACACATAGCCGCACCTCTTTTCATTTTTCACACCTCTTTCGTTTTGGTGATGCCAAATCTTCACTCGATCAGCATAGCGGGCAGTTTCACACGGAGAGCTGGTATCGACGGTAAACACGCCTCTACGGATGAGCGCCTTCTCAATCACTACACAAATATGTCAAGGTGCGTCCTTTTCTCAACAATTATGTGTTCTGCTGCTGATTCCCTCGGACACGACTTCATTGATAGATACTATCTTGATTCTCCAGTCATTCTCTATTCTCGAGTCTCTCGGAAGCTCAAACTCGTAGTAGCACTGTAGCAGCACCTCTTATTTTTTTTCAAATCATTTTATGCCAAATTTCGTTAGCCCCCATGCTCCATCTTAAGTCATCATACACTTATTGTGTTGTTTTCGAGGTTTTCACGGCTTGAACAAATTATTGCCAATACGGGATCTCGATATATTTCTGTCACTAAAAACCAGAAAAAGGTGAAAATAGCTCTGGTGAGTTGTCCATTAGTTCTAGTTAGAACGATTGAGTGACAGATTAGAGTGATTAGGATAATTCGTCACAATTGTACCTAATTGTGATTTCTGGTTTTTCCTGATGGAATAAAGGCTGAAGTCTACACATCGCATATACCATGCTATTTCATTGGTGTAAAGAATGTATATGTGGATATCAAATGTTCGATGCTTTGTCTTTGCCGTCAGATGCCACGGAATGCATAGCATATGCTTCAGACGAGTTTAACGCAATGTCACGGACTTCCTCGCGACTGACAGTTATCTCGATACCGCGAGCCGCGAGGTCCGAAGTGCGACCATTGCCATGGGTCAGACCAAGACCGACTCTGACGATGATTAGAAGCGGCGACATAGTCTAGGCACAGAGATAGAATCAGTTCCTAGTATGATGATCATGGGGCCCATAATTCATTAGCTTACAACTACTTGAGCGATACCGAAGAGATCAACAAAAGCTGCAGGGCCTCCCGAAGCTTCGATTCCAAGGACGACGGCGATCGCGATCGCAAACATAGCACCAGATTCAAGGATCGTGGAGATGAGTCCCGTTGTGATGAGGACTGCGGCGCTAGGAGTAGATGGGCTAGACTCCTAACTATAGTTCGCCTCTAGGGGGTAAGGTGACGTTTTCTCGGAGGGGATTTTACGTAGCGAGAAATCCTAATGCCCAGTGACTTGTGTTTGGATAATGTGTTCGTATGGTGGTGAGGTGGGTATGAGATGATGAGGTGTAAGGTAAGCTTCGGACTTGTAGGATCGTTCTCGGTAGGCCGTTTAGAGGCTTCGGACAGCTATAGGTTCGATCTTGGAAAACCTACGAAGGCCTCGGACAGCTTTCGGAGAGCTGATCGATGCTTCGGACGGCTTATAATACGTCTTCGGAGAGCTATCGGGGGCTTCGGACAGCTATAAGTTCGATCTTGGAGAACCTACGAGGGCCTCGGACAGCTTTTGGTGAGCTGACCGATGCTTTGTATAGTTATAAAACGTCTTCGGAGAGCTATCGAAGGTTTCGGACAGCTCTGAACTGATTTCGGAGAGCTTCGAGGGTTTCGGACAGCTCTGGACTGATTTCGGAGAGCTTCCTTTGTTCCGGGAGTGGTACTGCCGACTGAATCAAGTCCTTTTTCTCTTGTTTTGACCGACTCCTGTAATCGTTCCTTGTCTCGGTTTCAGAAGTATGAGAAAGAGATAGAATTCCTATAGAGAGTGACTGGGTAGTTGGTCGATTCGGGTATGTTCCTCTGGTTCTCGTCCACACTGGTTCTATCTACCGTTCTCCATGTCCTATCCTACTTTATATATGAATTCCTTCCCTGTCCTTGCCTAATTCTTCACCCCGAGTGCCATCCCAAGGTCCCCGAGATCTCCAATGATGAAACAGATCCGGTATTGGTTTTGATGTGTCCGAACCTCGCTCAGTGTGAAAGGTTAGGGCCTGAGGTGTTTTCTGAAAGCGTTGCAAGGTGAATTTGTGAAGGGATGAAACATGTCCGAGTGAGCAGGATGATGGGGAGCTTCCGATAGATTTTTCCAAGATGCGACGGCCAAAGTTGTCCGAGAAGAGTGAATTTGATGTGGGTTGCTAGGCGGAGACCTGTAGTGTCTTTGTTAGCGGGCGATACCTCGCTTACAAGTGCTGTGTCATGTGATAAACACAGAGGGAAGAATATTCCGTAGCACCACTTGGTCAGGGTGGACGGAGGTCTTAACGAGGCGTCCAGATGCATGGAAAGGTGTGAATTGAGATCACAATGTAAAGGGAATATGTCCGATTTGATAGGAAGAACAGCTCAGGGCAGTAAGCATCACGTTGGCGGTATGTCGACTGGTGGCAATGTTTTATCGGTGAAGTATCTCTCGATGAGGTCTTCTAGAGGTGAAAGGGAGCCTGCTGAAACGATTTGGGATCTGTCCGAAGGATCTAGGGGGCTGCGGAGAGGTGATCGAGTACATTGGGCCTTCGGTCAGGTGAAACGACGATAGGGAATTGGGTTCTGGCGGTAGATTTCCTTCGGAGAAGTTGTTCGTGTGTGATTTCAGGTATTCCAAAACGTTCTGAGACGTGACCGAAGGCGGGTTAGCGTTTCGTGAGTGGATGAAGAGGCCGCTTTCGGGGAGGAACCGTCAAGTAGCGGGTACTTGGTGTCTTTCAGTGTCCGGTCATTCGAAAAGTAAGTCGTTTGTGGTAATACCACCAGTGTCTCTGTAGTTAGCTATGTCTGGGGAGTCGCATAAGAGTAGGTTGTTGTATAGTTGTCGATTCCTTGGCTGGGGATGCTGGCATCCTCACACTTCCTCCTAACTTTTAAATATCGACCGTCCCCGGTCGATCATCCGCAGGGCAAACACAACAACGTGCCCGTGACCAAAACAGGGCAAGGACGACCGGCCAAGGACCTATAAATTCCAAGGTTAAGACAGCCAGAGCTTTCCTGAAAGCAACAAGCCAAATGGATCCCATAGCAAAAGAACTCTTCTTTACGCGCTGCCTCGATCTAGACGGGATAGATGGCGATATTACGATGGCAACTTTCCTCGGATACCTGCGTAACAATATCCGTCCCATGGTTCACCTAGTTGTTAGCTGCATTTTTCAGGATGCAGTGGCGGACGTTCTCCTTCCGGAGTTCTCGAGTCACGGTGTATACACGTTGAGAAAGCACGTTAAAATCTTGTGCCAGCACATGGTGAGTGCGTGTGCGTCTTTCAGGGGGTCCGTGCTAATTGCGAAGGTCAAGGTATTCATGCTCAGACTTAGATGGGTACTGAAGGGGAGGTGCATGGACGATACCACGGAGCCGTTTCCCAAGGAAGCAGTGACCGCCGTTTACCAGGTGCAGCGGTGCGTCCACGTCGTAGGGTTTTCCGGGGATCAGGACGAGGACGAGGCACATAAGATCGACGTTATCTTGTACTTCATAGAAGAATACGCCCGCCGATCGACATTCGGCGTCGCTTTCGATTACATCGAGGCGGACCCGCGTGGTCGGTTCCATGCGCATGCCGTGTTGAAGAAGCATCCATACAGCGGTCCCAGGGTACATCGAGATGGTACGATTAGTACGGACAGGGGCAACAGCCTCGAGGGGGAAGAAAATCCGGCTAACAACGAAGACGAAGGCATATCCGTCATAAGTATTGCAACGGACGACGGGGACGAAGAAATGGAGGTGGCCGAGGTAGAAAGGGCCTTGTCCGGTAAGAATTCTGACACTTTAGCGGTGCGGCAACGAGCTGATCGGAGAGGTACAGTCCAGCCACTCGCAAGCTTGGCAACACACGGGGCATTTCGCCTGCTTTTGGAGACGTTATCCGAAGAGGAGAGGAACGGTTTGATTGGCGGGGCGGCGATTATCGAACAGGGACTAAACAATTTGTCGGGGGCATGAGGCGGCAAGAAGAGGGAAGGGTTCGGAGAGGTGATCGAGGGCATGCAGTCATCATGTACATATAAACGACGAGTCTTTTCGTGTTGAAAATCGAAATGCCTGCCCGCAGTATGCAAATGGCTCGCGAGAGACTCTGCGACTACTTCATGACGCTGAACGTCCCGTCCTTCATTCGACCCGTCTTCTATCCGCACGAGGGCTTCGATGGATTCTTCCGCAAACGCCTTCGTATGATGTTCGGTGTCATCCAGGCGACGCTTCCCCATAGGGTGACAGCATTTCCCGATGACACCGATAGCGTTATCGGGCAGTATACGCTGTCGAGGCGGCTTATGCGGTTTTTCGTCGAGAACGTTGTACGGGCTTCCACCGTTTTTCAGCGGGGCAACGCAGAGATACTAAAAAATCCTTCTGCGCAGGAACTCATCGTTGCATACCGTTGTGATGAGGACTGCGGCGCTAGGAGTAGATGTGCTAGACTCCTAACTATAGTTCGCCTCTAGGGGGTAAGGTGACGTTTTCTCGGAGGGGATTTTACGTAGCGAGAAATCCTAATGCCCAATGACTTGTGTTTGGATAATGTGTCCGTAAAACGGTGGTGAGGTGGGTATGAGATGATGAGGTGAGAGGTAAGCTTCGGACTTGTAGGTTCGTTCTCGGTAAGCCGTTTAGAGGCTTCGGACAGCTATAGGTTTGTTCTTGGAAAACCTACGAAGGCCTCGGACAGCTTTCGGAGAGCTGATCGATGCTTTGGACGGCTTATAAAACGTCTTCGGAGAGCTATCGAGGGCTTCGGACAGCTATAAGTTCGTTCTTGGAGAACCTACGAGGGCCTCGGACAGCTTTTGGTGAGCTGACCGATGCTTTGTATAGCTGTAAAACGTCTTCGGAGAGCTATCGAAGGTTTCGGACAGTTCTTGAACTGATTTCGAAGAGCTTCGAGGGTTTCGGATAGTTCTGGACTGATTTCGGAGAGCTTCCTTTGTTCCGGGAGTGGTACTGCCGACTGAATCAAGTCCTTTTTCTCTTGTTTTGACCGACTCCTGTAATCGTTCCTTGTCTCGGTTTCAGAAGTATGAGAAAGAGATAGAATTCCTATAGAGAGTGACTGGGTAGTTGGTCGATTCGGGTATGTTCCTCTGGTTCTCGTCCACACTGGTTCTATCTACCGTTCTCCATGTCCTATCCTACTTTATATATGAATTCCTTCCCTGTCCTTGCCTAATTCTTCACCCCGAGTGCCATCCCAAGGTCCCCGAGATCTCCAATGATGAAACAGATCCGGTATTGGTTTTGATGTGTCCGAACCTCGCTCAGTGTGAAAGGTTAGGGCCTGAGGTGTTCTCTGAAAGCGTTGCAAGGTGAATTTGTGAAGGGATGAAACATGTCCGAGTGAGCAGGATGATGGGGAGCTTCCGATAGATTTTTCCAAGATGCGACGGCCAAAGTTGTCCGAGAAGAGTGAATTTGATGTGGGTTGCTAGGCGGAGACCTGTAGTGTCTTTGTTAGCGGGCGATACCTCGCTTACAAGTGCTGTGTCATGTGATAAACACAGAGGGAAGAATATTCCGTAGCACCACTTGGTCAGGGTGGACGGAGGTCTTAACGAGGCGTCCAGATGCATGGAAAGGTGTGAATTGAGATCACAATGTAAAGGGAATATGTCCGATTTGATAGGAAGAACAGCTCAGGGCAGTAAGCATCACGTTGGCGGTATGTCGACTGGTGGCAATGTTTTATCGGTGAAGTATCTCTCGATGAGGTCTTCTAGAGGTGAAAGGGAGCCTGCTGAAACGATTTGGGATCTGTCCGAAGGATCTAGGGGGCTGCGGAGAGGTGATCGAGTACATTGGGCCTTCGGTCAGGTGAAACGACGATAGGGAATTGGGTTCTGGCGGTAGATTTCCTTCGGAGAAGTTGTTCGTGTGTGATTTCAGGTATTCCAAAACGTTCTGAGACGTGACCGAAGGCGGGTTAGCGTTTCGTGAGTGGATGAAGAGGCCGCTTTCGGGGAGGAACCGTCAAGTAGCGGGTACTTGGTGTCTTTCAGTGTCCGGTCATTCGAAAAGTAAGTCGTTTGTGGTAATACCACCAGTGTCTCTGTAGTTAGCTATGTCTGGGGAGTCGCATAAGAGTAGGTTGTTGTATAGTTGTCGATTCCTTGGCTGGGGATGCTGGCATCCTCACACTTCCTCCTAACTTTTAAATATCGACCGTCCCCGGTCGATCATCCGGAGGGCAAACACAACAACGTGCCCGTGACCAAAACAGGGCAAGGACGACCGGCCAAGGACCTATAAATTCCAAGGTTAAGACAGCCAGGGCTTTCCTGAAAGCAACAAGCCAAATGGATCCCATAGCAAAAGAACTCTTCTTTACGCGCTGCCTCGATCTAGACGGGATAGATGGCGATATTACGATGGCAACTTTCCTCGGATACCTGCGTAACAATATCCGTCCCATGGTTCACCTAGTTGTTAGCTGCATTTTTCAGGATGCAGTGGCGGACGTTCTCCTTCCGGAGTTCTCGAGTCACGGTGTATACACGTTGAGAAAGCACGTTAAAATCTTGTGCCAGCACATGGTGGGTGCGTGTGCGCCTTTCAGGGGGTCCGTGCTAATTGCGAAGGTTAAGGTATTCATGCTCAGACTTAGATGGGTACTGAAGGGGAGGTGCATGGACGATACCACGGAGCCGTTTCCCAAGGAAGCAGTGACCGCCGTTTACCAGGTGCAGCGATGTGTCCACGTCGTAGGGTTTTCCGGGGATCAGGACGAGGACGAGGCACATAAGATCGACGTTATCTTGTACTTCATAGAAGAATATGCCCGCCGATCGACATTTGGCGTCGCTTTCGATTACATCGAGGCGGACCCGCGTGGTCGGTTCCATGCGCATGCCGTGTTGAAGAAGCATCCATACAGCGGTCCCAGGGTACATCGAGATGGTACGATTAGTACGGACAGGGGCAACAGCCTCGAAGGGGAAGAGAATCCGGCTAACAACGAAGACGAAGGCATATCCGTCATAAGTATTGCAACGGACGACGAGGACGAAGAAATGGAGGTGGCCGAGGTAGAAAGGGCCTTGTCCGGTAAGAATTCTGACACTTTAGCGGTGCGGCAACGAGCTGATCGGAGAGGCACAGTCCAGCCACTCGCGAGCTTGGCAACACACGGGGCATTTCGCCTGCTTTTGGAGACGTTATCCGAAGAGGAGAGGAACGGTTTGATTGGCGGGGCAGCGATTATTGAACAGGGACTAAACGGCTTGTCGGGGGCATGAGGCGGCGAGAAGAGGGAAGGGTTCGGAGAGGTGATCGAGGGCATGCAGTCTTCATGTACATATAAACGACGAGTCCCGTCGTGTTGAAAATCGAAATGCCTGCCCGCAGTATGCAAATGGCTCGCGAGAGGCTCTGCGACTACTTCATGACGCTGAACGTCCCGTCCTTTATTCGACCCGTCTTCTATCCGCACGAGGGCTTCGATGGATTCTTCCGCAAACGCCTTCGTATGATGTTCGGTGTCATCCAGGCGACGCTTCCCCATAGGGTGACAGCATTTCCCGATGACACCGATAGCGTTATCGGGCAGTATACACTGTCGAGGCGGCTTATGCGGTTTTTCGTCGAGAACGTTGTACGGGCTTCCACCGTTTTTCAGCGGGGCAACGCAGAGATACTAAAAAAAAATCCTTCTGCGCAGGAACTCATCGTTGCATACCGTCAGCGGGCCAGGACCGATGCCAACGCCGCCGAATTTAAAATTCCTTCAGAGGTATCCCGTATGATGGAGTTCAGTCTTATCGTTTATGACAAGGTCGGATTTCATGGGGACTGGGCCCTCAGCAGCGTCGGTCAGAGGAGGGAAATGCTTCAGTCACTAAAAGATGAGGCCGACGTTAACGCTTCATTGACTGGCGGGGCAAAGGAGTATCCCGAATTTGAGGACCTGGTGTTCTGGTAAGCAGGCGCCGTCGGTCTCGTTCTTTGGGCCCCTCAGAGGGATACTAATAGTCGGAAATTCGCATTTTAGAACGCACGCGTAGCGGGGAAGCTTTCCTGGATGTGACCGAGGGGGTTTTTGTCGTCGTTGGTACTTTAACGGATAAACACTCCTTTCGCGTGCCGCGTTTGAATATCTTGTAGTTTATGGAATGCACTGTCGGTTCGGAGGGCAACGACGGTCTCGGGCAGCCTCCCAACCTCTTTTATAAGGGGTACCGATGTCCGATGATTCCACCCGCTGTGCGCAGACATTTTGAATCGCGGACAGTTCGTAACTCAGTCAGCGGCTCTTGATGAGAGGAAAGTTCAGAGGGAAGGCGAGTGAGATGAGAACGGAGAGAGGTTATTAATGCTTTCAGAGCTTTTCTCCTTTACAGTTTCGCTATATTGCTCAGTGGCCTGGTCATCATTTCGTTCTTCCGTAGCCTCGCCTTTATACGATGTCAGGATGATCTTCTCGTCCCGTTCAATAACTCGGCCGGCGCAAGATGCTGTTCTCTTCTTCAAGATGATGCAGTTGCATTTCTACAGCGCTCAAAGCCGACAGCCGTCAAGCGCCAGTGGCTTCATGAAGTCATAGTCGTTTAGATCGAGGTGGCTTGCGTCCTGACCGTCGTTGTTCTTACGGCGCAGTTGAGACTGTTCGGGTTAATACGTGTGCGAGCGATGTGACTGTGAACTCGCGGAATCTTTGCGAAGGGAACGAGACACGGCGAAGTGTATCAGGTGGGGCAAGGGCCTGCGACAATAGTCGACAAAGATGGTCCCAGGGTAGCGGCGCGACGTGGCGGCCAGCTCGTGTTCTTTTGCATGTGGCATTCGCAGTCGTTCCGTGGGCATCTATACCGAAGTACAGGCATTTTTACTGCTTCTGATAAGGCATGGTCCGGAAAATCCAACGGTTAACAGTTGCCGCACGGAGTCCGTTCGGACACCTCTTATCGGTCCGAGACGTCAGTCCTAAGTCCGACGAGGTATAAAGAACGCCAGCTGGCGCAGGATAGCCATCGTTATTCCAGCCAAAATGTCGCATGTCGTTAGTTCATCGTTTACTCAAGCTCTCCGAGACGAGTTTTTGTCGTACGCTCATCCTCCTGAAGTTCTTGCCGGGGATTTCGCTCCTACCGAGGGCTTTACAAACTTCCTTCGATTCCGCCTCCGCCCTATGGTGGAGATCGTCGAGCGGGGGTACGCGGCTTATCTTATAACGAGTTCCCCGAGAGACACCGTTGAACCGATCATATGGAGCGAGACGAAAGGCTGGTTCCGCATCGTGTTGGATCATTTGGTAGGCGTCCGTGGTTCACTCGGTGAGCTTCGGAGTGTTAATCTTACGTCTTCTAGGATGCCATTCTAC
Source organism: Sarcomyxa edulis (assembly GCA_009761415.1). Taxonomy (NCBI): domain Eukaryota; kingdom Fungi; phylum Basidiomycota; class Agaricomycetes; order Agaricales; family Mycenaceae; genus Sarcomyxa; species Sarcomyxa edulis. The sequence goes on along the minus strand of QUOL01000016.1, from coordinate 17,625 downwards.
GGTTTAGGGATAGAGTGACGGCAATTGGCCGAGGAGACGAGGCCGTGGTTCCGTCAGAAGCGTTGCGCCTCGCAAGCATGGTGCAGCTATTCCTTATCCATCACGGAGTTGAGCTCGGGTACGATGAAGATCTACTTGTGAAGAGGAAGGATTTAACGAAGGAGTTCCTTTGGTCTATCGTCCCTGTAATGCACCGAGAGGCAGTTGCCGTAGAATTTCCGGAGTACGTGATACGGTTGGCAGGGGAGGGTACGGGCAAGTAGAAGGGGTGTCCGATAGCTGAATAGCGCGATATTTTTAGTATAAAGAGGGTGAATCAATTCCTCCGTACAGGTCACCGCAGAGCCCATGAAAATTATGGAACCCCTACACCAAGTCCTTTTGAACACTCTTGCCCAAGAGGCAGCAACGTTCGATATCCTTGATCGTGACGGAATGATTCACTATCTCAGGTGCCTCCTGCGCCCCGCTGTCGGCCTCGTTGCCGATTTTATATTCCGTGAACTCGGGCCCGATGGCTACTTCGTAGCTTTAACTGGTCGCGAGAGGGTTCCCTACTACTGCAATGCGCAAATCGTGTTGCTCCTCGCGGTACGTTGGTCTAAACTCGACCCTTATCGATCTTATCGTTTAACGGGTTTTCACTTGATCGGTAACAGGTCCACTTCCACAGCCAGTGGCAGGACCTGAACAAGCAGGACAGACGATTATACACGATTCCGTCCGAGATGAATAGAACGATCAGCCATTTGCGCTTGATTTGTCGGGCTGTCCGAATTCAGCCAGCAAGCCCCATTCATTGGGAGGTCGAAGCCGTCCGAGCTCTTACCGAGCTTAGCATACGCGCCCTGGCAGCTTACGCGTCGGCTGAAGATGCCTTCGATTGGCCGGAGTACGAGAAGCCCGGGGTTGCCGCGTTGGAAAGCGCGATGACCAGATCGATCCGTCTCGATCTCCTCGAAAGGGTCGTACCTAAGCGCGTTGTCGTAGTCGAGGGGGAGTCCGAAGGTGCAGGATATAGCGACGCAGAGGACTGGCCAGGGTCGGAGGAGGAAACGACGGAGTAAAGTAACGCTCCCAGAATCATATGCCACTTATTGTAGTCTGCATATATAAACCTCCCCGAATCGTTTGCTCTGATCCTTAAGTCAGTAAAGTTCCATCAACGATGTCCTTTATTCTCCGTTTGTCTGCAAACCGCTTTCCCGAAAATCCCCAGGATCCCGACCTCGAAAATGAGAGGTCTCCGACCACCATCTGGTCTCGGTCAATTCGTAGCCTCCTAGGCATCGTTCATCTCTCCGTTAATGGGAGGTGTCCGACGGACGTTCCTCTCGAGGAAAGGCTCTGGGTCAGGACCCTCCTCACCCGGATCGTCAATTACGTAGTAAGCGGCTCGCTTGTTTTTCCTTCATCGTTCCTCTTTCAACATCGTCCGTCCAGCATCAAGCTATGAAACTCCGAGCCTCCGAGGCCATTAAATCAGGCTCTTGGGATACCATTCCAATTCCCGCTCAAGCCACCTCTACCGTCGCCATGCTCGAGTTCTTTCTGAAGAACTTTGGTTTCGAGGGGGACTACGTTGCGGTCAACGTTAGGAACGTTGGGTATCTTTTGTCGTCGGTGAAGAGCGAGATGGTTGCCCAGGCATGTTTTACATATTTCTTGGTTCTCATTCTTCGTTGATTTATTTCTTTTCGTCTTTTTCTAGGTCGGATACGTCGGAACTGCCCTGGATTTCGATGGATTTGAGTCGTCCGATGCGTACAACGTGTACGGCGTGCTCCCCGAAATGAAGCAGCAGCAAGTTAACGACCTGCTCAGATTGCGGGCGGCTTTCGTTCCCAATCCTGTTCTTCCTGCTCCTCAATATCCTCTTGTCCCCTTCGTCGCGAGGTTTCCCGTGAAAGAGGGTTTTGAAGAGGTCCGTCTTCATGGAGACGTTCCCGATCCTCGTCTCGGAGGCCTCCACCAAGTTCATTTCGGCCCTGGAACTTTCGGACAGGTAGATCCTCGGAACGCTGCGACGCGTGGGAGAGGTCGCGGAGGGGCAAGGGCTAATCGTCGAGGAGCTGGAGCGGTACCTGATACTACCATTCTGTAGACCGTCCGATGAGTTTCCGATTCCTTGTTTCTGTATAATAAATGCCTGATAACAGGCGCATAATTCGTTCATAATTTTGCATAGTGTGAGACCCAGCGTCTCGGTCTCCTCGAAAATCTGTAAAACGTTGTGAGTTGCATACTTTTAATCATATCAGCGCATAATTGGGTTCGGTCTGCGTCGGTAGATCCGCTGGCCAGCCAGATCTACCGTCTCCGAACCCCGCATAGTCGTTTTTCTTCCAATTTCTTTCGATCGTTTGTCGTCCGTGGTCTTTTCGCAGTATTTCGTCACTGTGTACAGGAGAGCCGTCGCTCTCTATCCGTTATGGGTTTATGACTCCCATGGCGCAGACTTGTCCGTTTCGTGCTTGCTTTAATCGTTCGTTCTTCTTATTGACTTCCTGGGTACCGTTTAACCCTTAACTTTTTACGTTCGATGACTTCCGTTATTTTATTTCCAGTCGTGCTTATTCGCCTGGAAACGCTTGCTCCGATGACTTTTATCTCCTTGCTTGTCATTCTCCGGTCTCGATTTTCTTCGTCCTTCGAGGTGATCGAGCTCGATCTCCTTTAGGCTGTCCGATCCTTCGGTTACAAGTGGATGTTTGGCATCGGCCTCCCCTTTGTTTGGTGCTGCCGCGAGATGCGAAGCGCGATTAGATCAACACGTGCCTGGAGATACCCGAAATGAGATCGCCGAGGTATGGAATCACTTTCGAACTTTATCGATCAAATCTCTCTCGCCCTCTGCCCATCACCTTTCCAGCACCAAACGCGCCTCGATCACCTCTCCCATTACCTCCTAAGACCACTCCAATGGCTCCACCATCGTCATCGTCCCAGACCGCCCCCGATTTCACGTTCTCCGAGGCTTTCAATCTGGCACTATCCGGTGGCCTTCCTACAACAACGGTCCCGGCACGGGTCATGGCCTCAATGAATTCGTCACGAAAAATTCCCGGTACTGAGTATGGTTTGGTCGAGGAGCTCCGACCAACAACCGCTAGAAGTCGCGAGGAGCTCCATTCAGTTTGTGTGGCATTCCTGCACATTGGGTGGACGCCCCCCTTTCCTCCAGCCTTCGATGAATTTCCTACGTTGGACGATGATATCATCGGCTTCGTACGTCAACTCATCGTCGTCCCCGACTTCTTTCTAGAGGCCCTTGAATATAACCTTCCTCCTCGTCGTACTCCCCTCTTCCTTCCCGCGAAGGAAGAGACTCCTGCTCCTTGGTACGGTAGCTTCGAAAAGATACTGGGGACGTCCGAGTTTCCCAATTTGTCCGAGGACGAGATCGACGAGCTCGGTAAGTTAGTTTTTTTTTTCATTTTCTCGTTCTCCATTTACTGATTCCGATCCATTCCTTTTAGCCGGAGACACCGATTCTGGTCCTAGCGGCAACGCTATAGTTCATGCAACAAACCCACCCCCAGCAACCACCGGCACCCCGTTCGCTGTCAACCCCGAGAGTTCGGAAGCAGACGCCCCGTTCCCCGATATGAGAGTCAGACGTCCTCGGGGAGTTAAACGCACAAGGAAGGAGTTCGATACGGACGTCGTTCGTCCTCGTATTGTAGTTCTTCCTCCCTCAGCAACTCGCGCGGTTCCCATCAAGAAGCCCCCCGGTATTTCTTCGAAAAGAGCAGGTCGTATCTTGAAGGCTCAACAGCCTTATCTCATTCGTCATCTAGTGCGTTTTTTCTCTTCCGTTCCTCCTCTTAGTACTAAAAACCCCACTTTATAGGACTGGCGTTGCAGCAGATGTATCAAGCACAACGTTACTTGTAACGGACATCGTAGTCATGCCTGCGACAGGTGCTTTGCTCGGAGAACCGGTTGCGACATCCACGAAGACGAAGGCCTTCTCGATCTTTCTCGGGCCATCGAACTGGGGGAAATCGTCATCGCCCCAAAGAAAGTCGCTCCCGTGCCCGAAACCTCCGATAGTCTTCCCGGTCCCTCGATCATCGATGAGCGGCGAGAAATGCCTTCTAGAGACAAGGGAAAGGGGAAGGCTCGCGAGGTTTCACCGGTCGGTGTCGAGGGATCCCAGTTCGTACCTTTAAAAATTCGTGGTGCGTTTTCTTTTCTATTCAAGGATCGCATTCCTCTTGAATCTATTGCTCTCTGTTTTATTTGCAGTACCCAAGCTCGTCGGTGGTCGTCACGCTGCGGAGCCAGCACCCAGTAGCGCTTTGTCTGAAGTGCCGATCTCTTTCGGCGAGATGCGTATGCCCGAAACTCGCAAGGTCGTTCCTCTGCAAGAACCCGCAATTCGGTCCGAAGGTTTCGATGATACGGGTAACGTTGAGCCATCCGGCATCCCTGGACCTTCCTTGGTCGATCCCTCGTTTGCCTCCCAAAATCAGCAGGTCACAGGTCGTCGAGAAAAATGGAAGTTAATGGTTGACGGCTTGAAGGTCAAGATACTTGACGGCGCTGCTGGTGTTGAGGTTTTCGGTAAGCTCGCCCCGGTCATCCGTGATCAGTTGTCGGGCGTTATCGATGCCGCAATATCGCAAGTTGAGGATCAATACGGGTTTATTTTCGAGGAGGAGCAGGCCGATACCGCGTAAAACAGTAGTTTGGATTGAAAGTGATATTTTTGTTTCCTATGTATTTTTATAAGAAAATAATCCACGATCCTGTTTCTTTTAATTCCGGGCACCGAGAGACGTGTATTTTGTTCTAATATACTTGTCGGGAGTGGCGTCTTGTAGATAGGGGTGAGAAGTGATTCTTTTTCTGTGTGATGTCTATGTTTTGGAAGGAAGCGTCTAGGATGAGGATCAATCGAGATTTTATCGATGATTCGGACGGAGTGATTTCTTCGGAGGGGTCGTTTTATGGATAATAGACGGATAAATGTGGTATACGGGAAGTTTGAGAGAAGGCTTGAAGCTCTGCTTCAGCTAAACGAGTTTGGGCTCGGGTAACTCGTCTAGTAGACACCTTTTAAATCCCCTCGCGGTGGGCTCCAGTTGTGATGAGGACTGCGGCGCTAGGAGTAGATGTGCTAGACTCCTAACTATAGTTCGCCTCTAGGGGGTAAGGTGACGTTTTCTCGGAGGGGATTTTACGTAGCGAGAAATCCTAATGCCCAATGACTTGTGTTTGGATAATGTGTCCGTAAAACGGTGGTGAGGTGGGTATGAGATGATGAGGTGAGAGGTAAGCTTCGGACTTGTAGGTTCGTTCTCGGTAAGCCGTTTAGAGGCTTCGGACAGCTATAGGTTTGTTCTTGGAAAACCTACGAAGGCCTCGGACAGCTTTCGGAGAGCTGATCGATGCTTTGGACGGCTTATAAAACGTCTTCGGAGAGCTATCGAGGGCTTCGGACAGCTATAAGTTCGTTCTTGGAGAACCTACGAGGGCCTCGGACAGCTTTTGGTGAGCTGACCGATGCTTTGTATAGCTGTAAAACGTCTTCGGAGAGCTATCGAAGGTTTCGGACAGTTCTTGAACTGATTTCGAAGAGCTTCGAGGGTTTCGGATAGTTCTGGACTGATTTCGGAGAGCTTCCTTTGTTCCGGGAGTGGTACTGCCGACTGAATCAAGTCCTTTTTCTCTTGTTTTGACCGACTCCTGTAATCGTTCCTTGTCTCGGTTTCAGAAGTATGAGAAAGAGATAGAATTCCTATAGAGAGTGACTGGGTAGTTGGTCGATTCGGGTATGTTCCTCTGGTTCTCGTCCACACTGGTTCTATCTACCGTTCTCCATGTCCTATCCTACTTTATATATGAATTCCTTCCCTGTCCTTGCCTAATTCTTCACCCCGAGTGCCATCCCAAGGTCCCCGAGATCTCCAATGATGAAACAGATCCGGTATTGGTTTTGATGTGTCCGAACCTCGCTCAGTGTGAAAGGTTAGGGCCTGAGGTGTTTTCTGAAAGCGTTGCAAGGTGAATTTGTGAAGGGATGAAACATGTCCGAGTGAGCAGGATGATGGGGAGCTTCCGATAGATTTTTCCAAGATGCGACGGCCAAAGTTGTCCGAGAAGAGTGAATTTGATGTGGGTTGCTAGGCGGAGACCTGTAGTGTCTTTGTTAGCGGGCGATACCTCGCTTACAAGTGCTGTGTCATGTGATAAACACAGAGGGAAGAATATTCCGTAGCACCACTTGGTCAGGGTGGACGGAGGTCTTAACGAGGCGTCCAGATGCATGGAAAGGTGTGAATTGAGATCACAATGTAAAGGGAATATGTCCGATTTGATAGGAAGAACAGCTCAGGGCAGTAAGCATCACGTTGGCGGTATGTCGACTGGTGGCAATGTTTTATCGGTGAAGTATCTCTCGATGAGGTCTTCTAGAGGTGAAAGGGAGCCTGCTGAAACGATTTGGGATCTGTCCGAAGGATCTAGGGGGCTGCGGAGAGGTGATCGAGTACATTGGGCCTTCGGTCAGGTGAAACGACGATAGGGAATTGGGTTCTGGCGGTAGATTTCCTTCGGAGAAGTTGTTCGTGTGTGATTTCAGGTATTCCAAAACGTTCTGAGACGTGACCGAAGGCGGGTTAGCGTTTCGTGAGTGGATGAAGAGGCCGCTTTCGGGGAGGAACCGTCAAGTAGCGGGTACTTGGTGTCTTTCAGTGTCCGGTCATTCGAAAAGTAAGTCGTTTGTGGTAATACCACCAGTGTCTCTGTAGTTAGCTATGTCTGGGGAGTCGCATAAGAGTAGGTTGTTGTATAGTTGTCGATTCCTTGGCTGGGGATGCTGGCATCCTCACACCGTCAGCGGGCCAGGACCGATGCCAACGCCGCCGAATTTAAAATTCCTTCAGAGGTATCCCGTATGATGGAGTTCAGTCTTATCGTTTATGACAAGGTCGGATTTCACGGGGACTGGGCCCTCAGCAGCGTCGGTCAGAGGAGGGAAATGCTTCAGTCACTAAAAGATGAGGCCGACGTTAACGCTTCATTGACTGGCGGGGCAAAGGAGTATCCCGAATTTGAGGACCTGGTGTTCTGGTAAGCAGGCGCCGTCGGTCTCGTTCTTTGGGCCCCTCAGAGGGATACTAATAGTCGGAAATTCGCATTTCAGAACGCACGCGTAGCGGGGAAGCTTTCCTGGATGTGACCGAGGGGGTTTTTGTCGTCGTTGGTACTTTAATGGGTAAACACTCCTTTCGCGTGCCGTGTTCAGAGATCTTGTAGTTTATGGAATGCACTGTCAGTCCGGAGGGCAACAACGATTTCGGGCAGCCTCCCAACCTCCTTTATAAAGGGTACCGATGTCCGATGATTCCACCCGCTGTGCGCAGACATTTGAATCGCGGACAGTTCGTAACTCCGTCAGCGGCTCTTGATGAGAGGAAAGTTCAGAGGGGAGGCGAGTGAGATGAGAACGGAGAGAGGTTATTAATGCTTTCAGAGCTTTTCTCCTTTACAATTTCGCTATATCGCTCAGTGGCCTGGTCATCATTTCGTTCTTCCGTAGCCTCGCCGATATGCGATGTCAGGATGATCTTCTCGTCCCGTTCAATAACTCGGCCGGCGCAAGATGCTGTTCTCTTCTTCAAGATGATGCAGTTGCATTTCTACAGCGCTCAAAGCCGACAGCCGTCAAGCGCCAGTGGCTTCATGAAGTCATGGCCGTTTAGATCGAGGTGGCTTGCGTCCTGATCGTCGTTGTTCTTACGGCGCAGTTGAGACTGTGCGGGTTAATACGTGTGCGGGTGATGTGACCGCGATCTTGCGAAATCTTTGCGAAGGAACGAGACACGGCGAAGTGTATCAGGTGAGGCAAGGACCTGCGACAATAGTCGAAAAGATGGTCCCAGGGTAGCGGCGCGACGTGGCGGCCAGCTCGTGTTCTTTTGCATGTGGCATTCACAATCGTTCCGTGAGCATCTATACCGAAGAACATGCGTCTTTACTGCTTCTGATAAGGCACGGTCCGGAAAATCCAACGGTTAACAGTGGCTGCACGGAGTCCGTTCGGACACCTCTTATCGGTCCGAGACGTCAGTCCTAAGTCCGATGAGGTATAAAGAACGCCAGCTGGCGCAGGATAGCCATCGTTATTCCAGCCAAAATGTCGCATGTCGTTAGTTCATCGTTTACTCAAGCTCTCCGAGACGAGTTTTTGTCGTACGCTCATCCTCCTGAAGTTCTTGCCGGGGATTTCGCTCCTACCGAGGGCTTTACAAATTTCCTTCGGTTCCGCCTCCGCCCTATGATGGAGATCGTCGAGCGGGGGTACGCGGCTTATCTTATAACGAGTTCCCCGAGAGACACCGTTGAACCAATCATATGGAGCGAGACGAAAGGCTGGTTCCGCATCGTGTTGGATCATTTGGTAGGCGTCCGTGGTTCACTCGGTGAGCTTCGGAGTGTTAACCTTACGTCTTCTAGGATGCCATTCTACGGTTTAGGGATAGGGTGACGGCAATTGGCCGAGGAGACGAGGCCGTGGTTCCGTCAGAAGCGTTGCGCCTCGCAAGCATGGTGCAGCTATTCCTTATCCATCACGGAGTTGAGCTCGGGTACGATGAGGATGTACTTGTGAAGAGGAAGGATTTAACGAAGGAGTTCCTTTGGTCTATCGTCCCTGTAATGCACCGAGAGGCAGCTGCCGTGGAATTTCCGGAGTTCGTGATACGGTTGGCAGGGGAGGGTACGGGCAAGTAGAAGGGGTGTCCGATAGCTGAATAGCGCGATATTTTTAGTATAAAAAAGGGTGAATCAATTCCTCCGTACAGGTCACCGCAGAGCCCATGAAAATTATGGAACCCCTACACCAAGTCCTTTTGAACACTCTTGCCCAAGAGGCAGCAACGTTCGATATCCTTGATCGTGACGGAATGATTCACTATCTCAGGTGCCTCCTGCGCCCCGCTGTCGGCCTCGTTGCCGATTTTATATTCCGTGAACTCGGGCCCGATGGCTACTTCGTAGCTTTAACTGGTCGCGAGAGGGTTCCCTACTACTGCAATGCGCAAATCGTGTTGCTCCTCGCGGTACGTTGGTCTAAGCTCGACCCTTAGCGATCTCATTGTTTAACGGGTTTTCACTTGATCGGTAACAGGTCCATTTCCACAGCCAGTGGCAGGAGCTGAACAAGCAGGACAGGCGTTTATACATGATTCCGTCCGAGATGAATAGAACGATTAGCCATTTGCGCTTGATTTGTCGGGCTGTCCGAATTCAGCCAGCAAGCCCCATTCATTGGGAGGTCGAAGCCGTCCGAGCTCTTACCGAGCTTAGCATACGCGCCCTGGCGGCTTACGCGTCGGCTGAAGATGCCTTCGATTGGCCGGAGTACGAGAAGCCCGGGGATGCCGCGTTGGAAAGCGCGATGACCAGATCGATCCGTCTCGATCTCCTCGAAAGGGTCGTACCTAAGCGCGTTGTCGTAGTCGAGGGGGAGTCCGAAGGTGCAGGATATAGCGACGCGGAGGACTGGCCAGGGTCGGAGGAGGAAACGACGGAGTAAAGTAACGCTCCCAGAATCATATGCCACTTATTGTAGTCTGCATATATAAACCTCCCCGAATCGTTTGCTCTGATCCTTAAGTCAGTAAAGTTCCATCAACGATGTCCTTTATTCTCCGTTTGTCTGCAAATCGCTTTCCCGAAAATCCCCAGGATCCCGACCTCGAGAATGAGAGGTCTCCGACCACCATCTGGTCTCGGTCAATTCGTAGCCTCCTAGGCATCGTTCATCTCTCCGTTAATGGGAGGTGTCCGACGGACGTTCCTCTCGAGGAAAGGCTCTGGGTCAGGACCCTCCTCACCCGGATCGTCAATTACGTAGTAAGCGGCTCGCTTGTTTTTCCTTCATCGTTCCTCTTTCAACATCGTCCGTCCAGCATCAAGCTATGAAACTCCGAGCCTCCGAGGCCATTAAATCAGGCTCTTGGGATACCATTCCAATTCCCGCTCAAGCCACCACTACCGTCGCCATGCTCGAGTTCTTTCTGAAGAACTTTGGTTTCGAGGGGGACTACGTTGCGGTCAACGTTAGGAACGTTGGGTATCTTTTGTCGTCGGTGAAGAGCGAGATGGTTGCCCAGGCACGTTTTACATATTTCTTGGTTCTCATTCTTCGTTGATTTATTTCTTTTCGTCTTTTTCTAGGTCGGATACGTCGGAACTGCCCTGGATTTCGATGGATTTGAGTCGTCCGATGCGTACAACGTGTACGGCGTGCTCCCCGAAATGAAGCAGCAGCAAGTTAACGACCTGCTCAAATTGCGGGCGGCTTTCGTTCCCAATCCTGTTCTTCCTGCTCCTCAATATCCTCTTGTCCCCTTCGTCGCGAGGTTTCCCGTAAAAGAGGGCTTTGAAGAGGTCCGTCTTCATGGAGACGTTCCCGATCCTCGTCTCGGAGGCCTCCACCAAGTTCATTTCGGCCCTGGAGCTTTCGGACAGGTAGATCCTCGGAACGGTGCGACGCGTGTGAGAGGTCGCGGAGGGGCAAGGGCTAATCGTCGAGGAGCTGGAGCGGTACCTGATACTACCATTCTGTAGACCGTCCGATGAGTTTCCGATTCCTTGTCTCTTGTAAAATAAATGCCTGATAACAGGCGCATAATTCGTTCATAATTTTGCATAGTGTGAGACCCAGCGTCTCGGTCTCCTCGTAAATCTGTAAAACGTCGTGAGTTGCATACTTTTATCATATCAGCGCATAATTGGGTTCGGTCTGCGTCAGTAGATCCGCTGGCCAGCCAGATCTACCGTCTCCGAACCCCGCATAGTCGTTTTCTTCCAATTTCTTTCGATCGTTTGTCGTCCGTGGTCTTTTTCGCAGTATTTCGTCACTGTGTACAGGAGAGCCGTCGCTCTCTATCCGTTCCGTTACGAGGTTATAAGCCCCATGCGCCAACCATACTATTCTTTCTTGCTTGTCTCGTATTTCGGTTCTTCGTATTTCTTCCTTTCGTGTTCTTCCAATTTAACGTTCGTATTTTGACTTCCAGGTTCTTATTGCTATTAGTGCGTAGCAGCATCCTTTTCCTCTTCTCCTCATAGATCGCCATCCTTCTTTTTGTGAGCGGTTGTTTACCAAAGACCTTATCGTTTCGGCAATCGATTCGGCTTCTTTTCCACGTGGCTGGAGATACCCGGGCTGAGATTCTTTTTAGGAGAGGTCTTTTATTCTCGAAACCTCTTTTATTGACGGTATCTTCTTCGTCCATCAGGGTTCTTAGATATGTCGTCCACCACTGGTGCTTTTTCAGGAAAGTTTAATAGGTCGATCACGGGTTCGCGATATTCCTTCATCGTCCATAGTTGGTTTGATAACAAGTTTTTTGTTCAGATATTCTGGATGGCACCGTCGCACAGCCTCTCTTGTCCGCCCTTTCTGGTGATACTGATTTGCGAACCCTCTCCGCTGCTCAGCGAAGCGCCCTTATATCGACTAGACGAATTCCCGGTTCGCTTTTCGGTGTTTACAGGCAATTAATGCCTGATCGTATCACGAAGTCGTCGAAAGAATTGAGGTCCATGATGTTCACCCTTTTATCGATCGGTTATCCTAGGGCTCCGCCAGCCTATTTCCACAATTTTCCGGAATTGAATTCGTCCGTTATAAAGTTCATTAATAACTTTCCCTACGTTCCCGACTTTCTTCTCGAGGCCATTTCGTATAATCTTCCGCGCACCGTGGCCGTTGCTAATTTCGATCCTGAGTTTTCGAGCGACGAGTTGGCCGATTCTTGTAAGTACTCTTCTCGCGCCCGTAAGCCGGTCATTTAAAGTTGCCCGCGTCCGAATGGTCGTAGCTGCTAGCGATGTCGAGCCCCAAAGTGACTCTCCGGGGAGGGAACGGACCAGCCAACCTACCCGTCGGTCGAGAAAAGTTACCGGCTTCCCCGTACCCAAAATCACCGTCCTCCCAGCAGTTGAAGCCTATCGAACACTTTCTTCAGCGAAACAGGATAGAGCATCCAGAAAGAACCGCCTCTTTTTTATCCGAGCCAGAGTCAGTCTTTCCCCGTATCTCATCCTATGTTTTTCAAGTCATTGACCCCATCTTTTACCCTCTTCAAGGACTACCGATGTTCCGAATGTATTCGCAATGACGTTTCTTGCCCCGGTTTCAGGTCTCAAGCATGCGACTTCTGTGAAGGGAAGCAGTCCGCATGCAATCTCGTAGGTGGAGAGGATAACCTCAGTGAGCCTTCTCCCTGTAGTGACGGACACAACTGCAACCATAGAAATTCTTTCCCCTTTGTAGGCGAATTAATGGCTCGCGCTACCGGCTGCATCAAGGTCCTAAAAAGGCCCGAAGTCGTTTCCAGCGAGGCGTCCGGTGAGATTAAGACATCGGCGAACCCGACTGCTAGTTCGTCAGCCCTTCCCCTCCTTCGTAACGTGGCTTCTGGCTCCCTTTCGCGTATCGACCCCAGACGTCCAGTCATTCGCCTGTCTCCGGAGCACCATCCTCGGCCACGATCTGATTCCAGTATCGCACGCAGCGAGAAAATGGATGCCATCGTTCGCAATTCTAGGTCCCGTCTTCTCGACGGTGCCAGTGATTCGTCCGCTTTTGGCGTGCTAAGCCCCGTTGTCGTTGATCATATGACCCCGATTATTGATCAAGTAATGAAGGAAATTGGTTTGGCGTATCGCGTCTTGATCGAGGATGCTATCGATGAGGCGGACGAGGAGGAGATTGCTATGGCGTTCTTGTAGCACAAGTCCACCTTCTCGTATTTTCTTGTTTGTTTTTGATAACCCGTCGCAGATTTCCGACTTTGTACGCTCCCCCCCCTTTTCTCGGTGGACACCACCTTTAATGTAGAAATATGAATCGATTTCTTGTTAAATAAGCCAGATGAATATAAGGTGAAATTTTAAGAAGTCTTTATCGTTGCCTCGCCGGCCCTACGTCCTCTTTTGCCCCGTTTGTTCTGGCGTTAACGTCGTCCCTTCGTGTTCCGGTTTCCTGGGGAACTGCCAAAGTCTCGTCCTGTATGTTCCTGGTAGCGAGTCGTCCCCTGGCTCCACCAAGCTGTATTCGTCTGGTGTATCGTCGTCCGCCATCTCGTTCAGCTGTTTCGTAGTTTTACCTACTAAAGTTGTGACTTGGATAGTGATTTCGTTCCTCCTGAAGTATGGTACCAGTCGGTGCGCCGCAAATCGATGTTCCGCGATCGCACCATTGACTTCGGAGAGTATATAACTTCCCGATTTCGTTTGCCGGACAACAACCATCGGACCTATATATCGGGGCTTCATCTTGTTATTCAGTTCCTTCTCGATCCTTGTGTTTCTGATGAGTACGAGCCTCCCCGGGGCGAACTTGAAATCGTAAATCTGTCCTTCATACTTCTTCAGGAATTGCTCTGCCGACTCGAGCCTAGCCTTGTACTTGTCTCTCTGTATTTTCGATAGCTCCTTTTCCCGTCTTTGAAGCTTCATCGCTCTTCGCGTTATGAGTTCTCCGAAGTCCATTTCTTCGTCGATAAACGGGTGCATGTATGTTGACTGTTCCAATCAAACGGATGTATCGCCTGGACACCGTGCGCTATGTAATATGGCGAATACCCCGTGGATTTCTGAATTGTAATCCGCTCGGCCCAAAATATGGCATGCGCTGCTTTCGGCCAAATTGATTGATTCCCATCGCACGACTTAATGAGCGATTCTCGGACATCGTAGTGCTTTCGCTCGATGACCCCCTGCGCTTGCGAATTATAACCCGAAATTCGTATATGATTGATTCCATATTGCTTTTTGAGGTGATCGACCGCTTTGACCCAAGGTTTCCCATTATCCGTGACGATTTCCATTATACTTCCCCATCTGCATAGGACATCTTCGAAGATGAAACTGGCCAGATTAACAGCGCTTTCATTTTTCAGCATTCTCCACTCCGGATATGAGCTGAGCGAACATCGTCCATGAGCAATCACATGAAAGCCATCGACTGTAGGAAGGTGCATTGTGTCCATGTAGATTTTCCCAAATAGCGGAAACGGAACCGCCACAGTCGGAGGAATGTGGATCTTCGAACTGTTTCTGAGTTGACATTGGTGACACGTCCTGACGAACCAGGACACATCTCTGCTCATGCTTGGCCACCAAAACCTATCCATCAGCCTGACCTTCGTTGTCCACGTTGCTTTATGCCCGAATTTATCATGAAGTTCGGCCATTATTTGAATCCTCTTTTCCGGTGGGAGTACGACTTTGTGTTTCAGCTGCCTGTCCTTTCTCCATAATTGCCCATTTAGGACAAAGAAGTGAGCTGCTTTCTTCATAAACGCTTTGAATTGTTTATCGGACAATCCTTCGGGCCTGTTCGCCGTTTCAAGGTACTCCGTTATTCGTACGAGTTCTTCGTCTTGTTTGATGGCGAGAGTCGACTGAGGAATAACCACGTTCGGGACAACTTCGCCAATAAGGACTGCCGATACTTCTCTTCTTCGGCCAGGTAACGAGGCGAAATATGCCTTTGCTATGGCTTCGGGAAAATCGCGGTCATTTATCATTAATCGATGAGGCGGCACCGTATCCAATATTGACCGAGCTCTGTTTTCGTTCCAGTTTAGCATTTCGACCGAAAATCCGCATGCCCTATCGATCCATTCTTCGACGTCGTCTTCTTCTTCCGAGTCTTCCGGGGCCTTTCGTCGTCTAGATAGACCGTCCGCCGGCCCCATCGCCGTTCCTGGAATGTGCTCTAGTTTGAACGTGAACAGCTGGATAGCTGCTATCCATCTATTGATAGCCGCATTAGGTTGTATATCCGGATTATTTAGCATCCCTTTGATATATTTCGCATCTGTTCGGACCGTCAAGTTTTTAACCCCGACTATGTATAACCTATAAGCCCTGAGGGCCCTGAATAAGCCATAGAGTTCGATTTTTGCCTGGGAGTATCCTTGCTCGCGTTCATTCCATGTAATAGAGCCAAATCTGGATGGATATTCGATCCCGTCTTGTCCGAGTTGCAGCAGGACACAGCCCATCGCCCTCCAAGACGAATCGACAACTAGATAGACCATCCTTTCCGAGTGGTAGTCTATTGCTCGGAGTGCCGGAGAGGTTATTAAGAGATGTTTGAGCGTTTCCATGGCTTTTATCTGTGGCAATCCGAAGACGAAATCGACATCCTTTCGTGTAAGCATGACCAGCGGCCGCGCATGTAGCGAAAAGTTCTTTATGAAGATTCTCATTAGTCCGAGCGTTCCTAGGAAGGCTCGGACATCTGTTAAATCTTCACAGGGCGGCCAATCTTTGATTTTCTGGACCTTTGTTTCATCCGGGATCCTGCCATGCACGTTACAGCGGTGGCCAACAATGACGACCGATGGTACTGCCAGAAATGATTTCTTGGCATTGAACGTTCCTCCTGCATGCCTTATTCGGTGAACGATTCGATTGACGTTCACCAGGTGTTCCCACACGAATCTCCTTATCCCTGGGTTGCCCGGTATTGTTTCGTATTCCCCAGTTTCCGATTGGTAGTACGTTGCTGGTCCCTTCACCGGACAATCGTCCACGAACGGTTGTGTGATGCTCGGAATCTCGTCTTGCAGGATGAACGAAACATCTCCCTGTTGTATCTGGACCGAATTAGTGTATCCTTGTGGAAGCCTTGTTAACCTGAAAGTGCCCATCGGCGTTTGGAACGTCGTAAGATCCCTTGAGGGTATAGCGAGGATTCTGTGGTCGAATCCCACAAACAGATCGAACATTCCATATATTGTGGCCCCACCGAAGGACTCCGCATAGACTTCGACGATTGGCGGGCAGCCCGCGTCCTTTATCGTTACAGCATTAAGAGGCTGTAAATCATGCACAATCCTTAACGATACCCCATCCTTCTTTGGCACGCAGAACCACCTCGACCTGTACGATGAATTCGATGGTTCATATACTCCTGCCGCTATCTTGTCTTTGACTGCCTGTACCACCTTATCTCGTATTCCCGGTGGTATCGGAATGTTTTTATAGCTCCAAGGGGTGTGTTCAAGAACTGGGAGCTTAATCGGTTCGAAGTAGTCCGATCTGAAGTGGCCCTTTTCCATCTCGTTCCAGGCGAACGCCATTTCGTGCGTTTTGATTATATGATGGACTAGTTTTTCTTCCTCAGGCCATAAAAAGCCGTCCGGGTTGATATTCTGTTCCATCATCCTTTCCATCGTATATCTCGTGCCTGGTTCGAATCGCGGTGGATGCGTTGGTAGCTCAGGCAGCGTTTCCAGCGGGTCCGACGGGAACTTTCGTACTATCCTGTATTCCTCTGGTAGCGTAGCAGCGACCGGTTGGGTCCTTTTATCTACCGGTTTGTACTTCTTCCCCTTCTTTCTCTTCTGCGGTATTTTGTTGTCCGAAAGCGTCAGGCATTGCGTATTTCATTTAGTATACAATTTTCACATGAGGGCTGGTTGAGGGTTTGCTCCGCTCCCTCCGTTTCCATGTTTTCGTAGCGTGTTTCCGGTAAATATGTTACTTGCTGGGTGGCCCAGTCTGGAAGGGGAAAAATCGTGTCGTCGAGTTCGTTGTTACATTATGATCGTTAATTTCAGCAGTCTGGGTATCGTCGGTCACCGTAAAATACTTGACCCGATATGCTTTTTCGAAGGTTTCGTCTCGACTACTGACGGCCTCCGACCGGGCGAAAACCCACCGATGTCGGTGAAGATCGTTTTGGTTGACGAACGTTGGAACTGTGACAACCTTTCCTGTATTAGGGCAGGTCAAGGTCAAGTCCTGGTTTCCGGTCGTATAGTCCTTGGTAACGCATCCCGTTAGTTTAAAGAATGGTCGTCCCATTAGTATTTCGAACGGAGCGTTTTCCACCACATGGACCTTCAGATAGATTTCGAGTCCTCCGATATTAAATTTAAGGTCCTCGATAAGCCCCGTAGTCGTGTCATGCTGGCTATTGGCCGATTCCATAGTGATTTTATGGTCCGGTCTCAAGTGTATTCCGAGTTTCTGCCAAAGTCCCTTGTTCATGGCAATTATTTTCCGACCCTCCGTCCAACACACATTCGACCTTTTCATCCTCGATAGTCGGGTAGATTACTCTGAGTTTTTTCAATGGATGAGCCCGTGAGGAGAATTTCTTCGTCCGGTCCGTTCGGATTTTCGTACCGAAGGATTATAACTGGAGTCCGGTTCGTCGATGTTGTCCGGATTAATCGACTCGAGTCGTCCAACCGTCGGAATCCTTTTAGTAGACACCAGTTCCTTGTACTGTTTTCTGACGTCTAGGCTAAGCGAAAGTAATTCTCTTTGTGAGATGGATATCTGAGTATCAAGTGATCGTTCAAGACCCTTTTTGCCAACTCCGGATCTTCTATCGGCGTTGAGAATTTATACTGCGGACCAGTTTGTACCTGCTTCCTTCCTTCGGTCGCATCCTTTTCGAATTCTACCGTTTTCCTTTTGGGAGGAACTTGGCTGACCGGATCGTCAGGGAGCGGCTGAGGTCGTCCGGGGGGTCCTTTCCTTCGCATAGCAGGTACAGGTTTCTCCGTAGGTTCCAGCGGTTTGCCATTACGGGTTTTTCTTGCTTGTTCGTTTGCTAGGACTTCTCCGATATCT